>JAVQMG010000115.1:21420000-22620000 GCA_032878915.1 Castanopsis chinensis
CTGAGTAGGTAAAGAATCAATTTGATAAGGAAACATAGATTCATGAAAAACAACATCTTTAGAGATGAAAACAGAATAAGAATGAAGATCAAACAACTTGTAACCCTTCACATTAAAGGGATAACCAAGGAAAACACATCTTCTTGCTCTGGGAGAAAAATTAGTCCTAGTTTGAGCAATAGTAGGAGCATAACATTCACAACCAAACACCCTCAAATGGTCATAACAAGGAGGTTGTTTGAAAAGTAACTCATAAGGTGTTTTATTATGCAATAAGAGGGAAGGTAATCTGTTAATCAAATAGGTAGCAATAAGGATGCAATCACCCCAAAACTGAATGGGAATGTTAGACTGAAATTGTAAAGCTCTTGCTATGGACAAAAGATGTTGATGTTTTCTCTCCACAACAAAATTTTGTTGTGGAGTGTAAACACAACTATGTTGATGCACAATGCTATTAGGACTAAAAAAAATCTGGCATGTTGAATTCCACAGCATTATCAGTTTTAACAAATTTGATTTTGCATCCAAATTGAGTAAGAATCATAGAGTAGAAAGAAGAGACGAGGAGTCTAACTTCGGATTTGAATTTCATTAAGTACACCCAAGTAGCTCTGGTTGAATCATCAACCATAGTTAGAGAATACTTAAAACCATCCAAAGTGGGAGTAGCATAAGGTCCCCAAACATTCAAGTGTATCAAATCAAAAGCACAAGAACTGAGTTTATTATTGAAAGGAAAAAGGCAAATGTTTATGTTTAGCCAGTGGATAGACCATACAAAGATCATTACAAGAGTTTTGTAAAAAAGGAAAAGAATGACCTAAGACTTGAAGCTTAGCATCTGAAGGATGGCCTAATCTTGCATGTCGAAGTGAAGAAAGTGAACTTGTTGACATTGTAGTAGAGAAAGGATGGAAAACATCACCCAACTTATGACTAGCTAAGAAATCTAAAAAGGCGGTAGCAGAAGGTTGTTGGGAAGTGCCATATTGTACTAGGTACAATCCTTCAACTGCATGTCCCACTCCAATCATTCTCCAAAAGGTAAGGTCCTAGATGAATCAAAAATTAGACAAAAGGACAAGGCAATATGGTTAGATTTGGTAAAAGAATTGACAGAGAAAAGATTGAAGGTAAAGGAAGGTACACAAAGGACATTATGAAGGATAAGAGAAGATGATAAAGGCACAATCCCAACATGAGTTACTGATGTTGTTTCTCCATTAGGCAATTGAATAATGGACTGAGTATTGGCAGTAACAGTGGTCAAAAGATGCACAAAACACACTATGTGATCAGTGACACCGGTGTCAATGACCCAAGTATTGGAGTCATATGCTCTTTTATTAGCCACTTGTGTAGAAAAAACTAAGTAAAATCCATACCTGCCATTAATGAACCATTAGAAGAAACCACATTAGCCATGGTAGTAATAAGTGTATCTTTCCCTTGAACAGATGAAGTGGAGTGCCAATGAGAGTGAGTATTTGCTGACACTACTCTGGATTAAAGCTAGGTGTCACAAATCCTGGAGAAGCTAGAAAAGAGGAATCTTGTGGCTGTGAAAGAGTCACTTGATGTGCCATTGCAGTTTTACCTTTGAACTTGTAATCAGGAGGGAACCAATGCAACTTATAGCACTTATCTATGGTGTGACCAAATTTGCCACAATGAGTACACAGTGGTTTATCCTTGCCTTTATTTCCATTGTTCCCAACATAATTGACTCCAGAATTGGTCTGTGATTTAGCAATCAAGACAGTTGATTCAACCTTTGGATTGAAAGAATGACTAACAAACCTTTGGGTTTCTTCTTGAATCAGCATGGAATACACCTTATTGACAGATGAAAAAGGATCCATAAGTAGAATTTGTGTCCTAACTTGTGAAAAAGATTCATTTATCCCCATCAAAAACTTCATAACAGACTCCGTCGATTGCAATTCAGTAATATTCACATTGCATGTAAATTTCCCACAAGTACAAGAAGGAAAAGGGCTATTGTTCTGCAATCGATCCTAAAGAAGTTTTAATTGAGTGAAAAAGTTAGTAATAGAAGTCTCACCTTGATAAAGGTCTGCAATCTCTTTCTGAAGATTGTAAATCTTAGGACCATTCGTTTGAGCAAAACGATCCCTCAAATCATTCTAGATTCCCAAGGCAATGTCTTCATAGATGATGCTAGCTTGAAGCTTATGAGAAACTAAATTTTTCAACCATGTTCCCACCATATTATCACACCTGATCCAAGCTTGAATAGCTGAAGGTGTGGATACCAATGGAGATGACAAGGTGAGTGTGCCATCAATGAATCCTAGTTTGTTTTTGGTGAGCAGAACTTTCCTTACTGCTCGTGCCCAAGCTGAGTAATTCTCACTCCCTGTCAATGTTGAGTCACAAGCACAGTGCTTGGACTTTCTCCATGGTGCAAAAATAAAAGATCATCCATTGGAGAATCCTAAGTAGAAGAAGGAGTATTCTCTGATGTGAGAGCAAAGGAAGAAGCAGCGGAAGCCATTGATGATAAGAAAAACTTCAACAAGTTGAAGAGAAAAGAAAATCTGAAAGAAAATCAAAGAGAAAATTGAAGAAGAAAGCCAAACCCTAGACTGAAATTTGGGAAAATGTCTAGAAGTTTAGAGAGAGCTCTGATATCATATCAGAAAACTATAATTCTCATTAATTAGCAATCACAGTACAAAGCTTGTATATATATATATATATATATATATATATATATGTATAGAAGAGAAAGAAAACTAACAAAAACAAACTAACTAAATTCCACACGTGCTATACAGTGTCAATAATTAACCTATACACGTGCTAACTACTTAACAGAAAAATTAATACACTAACTACAGGTTGTTTTGCTGCTTTTTAAACTATAGCCCCTGTCGTTTAGCTTTAACTGTGTTCTGCAGTTGACCTTGTGTTGAGGACAAATTTTTCACACCTCATGGCTTTATTTCATTGGCAACCCTCACCTTATCAATATTATCATGGATTTTGGGAAAATTTCTTTTAAAGCCCAAAAGAGCCCATATTTAAACAAAAAGGCGTTAAAGCTCATGGTCCAAAACCCATGGCGATATTATCTCATCAAAGCCTATGGTTCAAACTCGTGACATAACATCTCATTTTCAACTCATGAGTCTCATCGGGGGAATTTTGGGAGTCTTGGTAATTTTGGGAGTCGTTGTTTGGAGAGCCAAGAAGTATGTTCAGTAAAGTTCCAGTAGTTCAAAGTTGATAAAGGAAAACATGTTGCTTGGTATGTCTTCCCCAATTCTTTGAACTTTGACGGGTCAGTGTGCAATAGATAACACTTAGTAAGCCTCTCATATCACATAACACTTAAAATGATAAAATTCCTCATGCTCTTTACATAAAATTTAATGTTCATCATAGAATTTAAGTTTAAAAATGTAGTTATATTATTTCATATAAATTATATAATTATTTTCATGTAAATCAATTCCAAGTACATAGCTAAATATATATTAATATCACATATATGACATTAAATGCTCTTCTTACTCTCCAAGATTTGGTTAAAATACAAAGAGACCATAATTACATCTTTAAAACTTTATCAAATATCAACCATCTAGTCTATTACTTACCAAAATTATATATGAACTAAACATATAATTTTTCAAAAGAGGAAACTTAGCCAAAAATACCAACAATGGCTCCAGCAGAAGCTGCAACAGCTCCAACAGAAGCTACAACAACTCCAGCAGAAATAGTTATAGCTCTAGTAGAAGCTGCAACAGCTCTAGCAGAAGCTGCAACAGCTCTAGCAGAAACAACAACAACTTCAGCAGCAAAGGCAGTAGCTCCAGCAGTAGCTTAGGCAACTGACACATGTCCAAAAGTAACATCACCAACCCATTAATGCCCAATCCCAGCAGCTTGTTACCATACCCAAAGAAGTAAAGGCCCTATAAAAGAAATCATACAATTTTTAAGTTAAGATCATTAGCTTCCAGTTGCAATACCAAAAATAGAAGGATCCCATAAAGGTTATTTTACCATTTTCAACCAAACCATGAATTTAATATTAAATATTTTCCTCCAGCATAAGATGTCATTCAGATGACATCATCCACCAGCTACTGCTGTAGAGCTGACAGCTGTGACTAACAGCTGTAACAGTAGCTCCAGCAGAATTAAAGTCTCAAACTTTCTTCTTTTTGGTTAAAAATCAAAAACTCACTAATAAAACCAATTACTTTGTAAAAAACTTTTCTTTATTTGCTAAATTTCCCTTCAACTAGTTCTAATTTAGTTACATACTTGGCTCTATATAAAGAGGACCAAGCCACACTTTAACACACACTATCCATCCCTCTCTCATCTTTAATTTTTTGAAATTTCATTATTTTTCTGAACAAAAACACATCTCCATCTCCTTCTTTATTTCTCATACAAAATCTTCCTTCTTAGAAAGCAATGTAACCCATGACATAACACAAAAACCACTCCACTCTATAATCTTATGTATTTACTATATTTAACCTTCATATTATCTATCTTACACTTCCATATATTTTACAAATACATATCTCACAAACTATCCATACGTACTTCTCACATGTATATTTCTAATCTATCTTACAAACACTATATCTCACAAAACATATATATTTCTTAATATTTTCATACATCTTAAAAGATACCAAACACTCTTTCAAGAACATATTACAAAAGCCTTTCTCATGAAAGACATATGAACATCAATACTAAGGCCCTTCTCCTAAAAGGCACAAAAATTTCATATTAAAGTCATTCTCAATGAAGGCATACATTTCTAATACTTAAAACAATTCTTATGAAAGACAAACTTATAAAATTAAAGCCCTTCTTATGGAAGGCAATATCACTCGTACTTGACTAAAAACTAAAAGAGCATTACATAGAGAATATTATTTTAAGTGCATGATAAAGGGGATAAACTTAACCAATCTATGCACACAGTCGGACATATTCTCTCTCCCTCCAGTTGCACTCATTTTTCCCTTTCAATCATGAAGTCACCATGAAAAGACTCATAATATCATACCGTATCGCTGGACTCATTTTCCCATGCTGCTGAAATATTATGAGTCCACTGATGTTATACGGCTGGAACTACGAACTATGAAGATAAGTCATTATATTTTTATCTCCAAAATTATACTATTGAGTATATTTTAATTTATTATCATTGTACTGTTTGTACTCATATTATTCTGCTGCTGGAATGTTATTAGCTTACTAATGCTATATGGTTGGAGCCATAAATCATATAAATAATAAAATAATGCTGTACAGCTGGAGTCAGAAACACACAAGATAAGTCAATATTTCTCTATTTTCAAGATTACATTATTAAGTACATGTTAATTCATTATTATTGTACCGCTGGATGCAAGTTACTTTAATATTATCTCATTATTTAATGAAACATGATCAAACTAATACTTCATTAATGAACATATATATTAACAAATTCATCTAGCATAGCTGAACATATTATTCGGACATAAACCACCGATGGACATATATTATTTGGACATATACCACCGATGAACATATATTATTTGGACATAAACCATTGTTGGATGTGTATTATTTGAATATAAACCATTGTTGGACATACATTATTTGGACATAAACCATTATTGGACATACATTATTTGGACATAGACCATTACTAGACATATCTTATTATATTGAACATGGGTTGTACCACAACTGGATATGAACTATTGGACTCATCTCATTACTGGACGTCTGACACTTAATTAATTATATTCTAATGAATATCACTTAACACACATAATAATAATGCTCAACTCATTATTTAATCAAAAATATTATGCTAAGTATATTATTTATATATTTCAACCATTATCATGATTCTAAGACTTTGGGCTTTATCTATTTTGTAGGCTTAAAATGCACTGGAAGCCATTGGTCTATGCGGCCCAATGTCGAGTTCCAGATTGGACTCCCCAAAACAAATATGGGTCTAGCAAAGTCACACTTCTAGCGGAAGACACGTGGCTACGCGCAAAAAAGCGCCCCTAACATTCTGGCGACTTCGCTAGAGAGTCATAAAGTATAGCCATATCATGCCTCTAAAAGTCTAGAATCACATATCATGAAGGAGATCTTAACTTTAACATATCTCACATTCAATATCTCTTGATCCAGCAGCTCACGGAGCTGAGTCATGACATTATTATGTTCAAGATGTTTTGTGAAATGCCAAGCCACCTTTCTCTCAACTATTTGAGCTACCCCAAGGCTTGCAAGTTGCAACCTGCTTATTCTAAGCTTATAGACCCATGAGGTGAAGAAAAAAAAATGAAGCTCTTATCCCTAAAAAAAGAAAAGTTTATCTAGCGGTAGCAGGAAAAAAAAAAAAAAAAGAAGAAAAAGGGTTCAAAGTTCCCTAATAAAGGGTCTTATCAATGAAAACATCCTTTTTTACAGGAATAAATTATTATTATCCATCATCTATGCTACAGGGGGCTCCAGTGGTAGAAACCCCTCTTTCCACTGGACATATTCATCTCTCCAGTCATAGAGGGCATCAACAGTAGAAACCCCTATTTCTGTTGGAATAATTTATTATTACCCATTATCCTAAACACAAGGGGCTCCAGCAATAGAAACCTCTCTTACCACTGGACATATTTATCTCTCCAATAGCAGATGACCTCATTAGTAGTAATCCCTTATGTTGCCAGACAAACACATTGTTATCCATCACTTTAGTATAAAAAGGGGGACCTCATTAAAACAAACCATTCCTATCGCTAGACAATCAATTTTCTTCTCCAGCGGTTCAATCAGATAAGTTTCCAGCAAAAACACTTAATCCCCTTGCAAATTATTTCTATCCAATAGCATAATATATACACATACCTATTTGATTCTATTTATCGACTCACCAAAATACTCGAATAGCCGCCATAAATATTTATCATCCCATCACCAAATTAGTCCACAAATATTTATTATCTCATTACTAATTTGGATCACGATATAAACCATTACCATAAAGCCCAAAAACCACATAACTTGCCATATATTTTCTTCAATGCTTGGCAAAGCCCAACGTTGGCCCTATGAGGCCAATGTACAAATATCATTCATTCAAAGCCCAAGACAATGTATACTTGGCAATACTTAAAAAGCCCATGAGTTAAGTCCATGGCAAAACTATTTTATCAATAGGATCCAACCCCATAATCAAAGCCCATGGTTCAAACCCATGGCAAATTATTTATTAAAAGCCCAAATTAACTACTTGGCAACGTCAAAGTCCATTACTAAATGGCACCATCAAAACCCAATTATCATTGGCAACATCAAAAGCACAGTTCTCGCTGGCAACATCAAAAAGCCTAATTTTTATTGGCAACATCAAAAGCCTAATTCTCATTAGCAATATCAAAACCTCAGTTCTATCGAAAGCCCAGTTCTCGCTGGCAATATCAAAAGCCCAATTTTTATTGGCAACATCAACATTATTTTATCAAAAGCCCAAGCTAACTACTTGACATTATTTTATCAAAAACCTAAGCTAATTACTTAACACTATTTTATCAAAAGCCCAAGGTTATTAATACTTAGCAAATATTATAGTATACAAAGAGCCCAAGTACTATTTTTGGCAAACCATCATTTCAAAAAAATCCAAAATCACTTTACAAAAAATATTATATCTTACTTTAAGCCCAAAGTTAATAATCTTAGGCAAAATATTTTTTTTTTTCAACAAACGCATTATACTTAAAGCCCAAAGCTAATAACCTTTGGCAAATTAAATTTCCTAACAAGTATATAAGCTAATGAACCATGGAAAATATTTATACCATGTTATCTATCTTAAGTAGTAACACCATTCATCTTTTCAAAACCTTTGGCTAACATATATGGAGCCCATGGAGAAATGTGAATGCGTGTCATTAATATTTAAGCCCATAGAAATATATTCAAAACCTATGGCAATTTTATTTATGTTACAAACCCATGGAAAATATTTATAAAAATCCATGGAAAAGTAATTTATCAAAGTAATTACTTATTTAATGATTATAATAATCAAAAACCCATGGTAATTATCTTAAACCCCATGGCAATATTATTTACCTTCCTATTTCACAAAAACACATAAAAGACTCAAATAAAATTATATTATTTCATTATGATAATTATTTATCTTATATTACTAACATTTAAAGCCCAAGACTAATAATATTTGACAACATCTTATCAAAAGCCCAAGGTTAATAATATTTGGCAAGTACTATATTATAAATATTTGAAACCCAGTAATGAACAATTTTTTCTTTTTTTTACAAATTATATTACTAAGCTCTTAAGCTCATAGCTATAATTAATACCATATTATAAACCCATCGAATCTATTTTATAAAACTCATGGTAACTCTTTTTGTTACGTAACACTATTCATTTTTTCAAAACCCCTAGCAAACATACATCAAGCCCATGTAAAATTATGAATTTGTGTTACTAATATTTGAACCCATGGAAATTATATTTAAAACCTATGAGAATTATATTTAATTATTTATTTTATGTAACACTATTCATTTTTCCAAAACCCATGGCAAACATATATCAAACTTATAGAGAATTATGAATATGTGTTACTAATATCTAAGACCATAATTTTAAAAAAAAAAAATATATAGCAATTATATTCAATACTTAAGGCACTTACTTCATATTTTATTATAAATCCATGGAACTTACTTCAACAAAACCCATGGTAATCATTTATTTTATGTTACATTATTCATCTCACTAACATTTAAATCCTAAATACTA
The DNA here is from genome assembly GCA_032878915.1 of Castanopsis chinensis. Taxonomy (NCBI): domain Eukaryota; kingdom Viridiplantae; phylum Streptophyta; class Magnoliopsida; order Fagales; family Fagaceae; genus Castanopsis; species Castanopsis chinensis. The sequence continues at coordinate 21,428,857 of JAVQMG010000115.1, forward strand.
CTTGGCACCATCTTGTCATAAGGCCAATATTACTTGGCAATATTTTAAAGGCACAATATCATTTGGCAAACATTTTTGTAAAAGCTTAAAAGTCCAAGACTAATTGTTAGGACATATGTAGTTCAAGTCTGTGAACATATGTCGCTATTTTATGTAATTGGCTTATCCTTAGACAAAACGCACTTTACTTGTAATTGGGTAGATTTAGGATGTGTTAAACACTTCAAGAAACTTGGGTTCAAGATTAAGTGTTGAAGCCGTCAAAGTCTGTCCAAGAAACAAGCAAGGAAGTGCTAGTTTTTAAAGCTCGACACATACCTCGACACATGCATCTATCGAGCCTTAAGAAGCTGTTTTGCCCCGAGCCTCGACAGCTTCTCGACACCTCTCGACACCTCTATCTGTCGAGAATTAAAGAAAACAGATTTTCAGTTCTGTTTCAAGTCCAATCCGTGAATGTGTCTTTGGGACTTCTTTTCTCCTAACCCTAGACATATAAAAGGATTATTTTAAGGGCCGTAAAAGGGATGCAAGTTGCACATTCATTCAGAACTTCTTGTTCATGCAATTTGTGATCTGAAAGAAAAAGTTCGTGCCCTAGTTCATCTCTGATGATTTGAAGAACTTTGTAGCCAACAACTCTCTCTCTAGTTGGTGTTTGAAGTCGCGTACTGGGATCCGCGCATCTGGTTAGTCACGTACTTGGGAACCATGCATTGAAAAGAGAAACTGTCACTACAGAACAAGTCCAATTGGGTATTGGGGTAAGAGTTCAACTGTAGGTTGGTAAGGTACTTGGGATTCCTTGCTTGTAACTGCTTGTTGTGATAATAGTGGAGTTTCGGGAGTGGTGACCTTAAATTACCCGGTGGGGTTTTTGCCGTAAGGTTTTCCCCATTCGTAAACAAATCACCGTGTCATTTAATTTCCGCTGCATTACTTAGTTTGGTGATTTGTTTGTGCTACCACGTGATATTGAATGTTAATTTGATTAATTAATAACTTGGCTAATTTAATTAATCTAAGTTATCACAAGGGGTCAACGCACTTGTGGCCTGTCAAGTGGTATCAGAGCAAGCACACTCTGATTAGGGTTTAATCCATTGTGTGTGATCCATTTGACCCCTGCTGTCATGGATAGAGGACAATCTCTTATTATACCTCCTTTATTTAATGGCACTAACTATGCATACTGGAAAGTACGCATGAGAGCTTTCTTGCAGTCTTTAGATGAGAAGGTGTGGCAAGCTGTGGAGATAGGCTGGACCAAGCCTACAGAAGTGCTGGCCGATTGGGATGATGCTAAGATCAAGGCGGCAAACTTCAACAGCAGAGCATTGAATGCCTTATTCAGTGCAGTCACCAATGAGGAGTTCAAGAAAATTTCCTCAACCGAAACTGCTAAGGAAGCATGGACCATCCTCTAGACAACCTATGAGGGCACCAAGGCTGTCAAAGATTCAAAGCTACAAAGGCTCACCACACGCTTTGAAGAAATTAAGATGGAGGAGGATGAGTCGTTTGATGAGTTCTATGCCAAGCTTAAGGACATAGTAAACTCAGCCTTTAATCTTGGGGAAACCATCCCTGAACCCAAGATAGTAAGGAAGGTGCTTAGATCGCTGCCCGAGAGATTCCATGCTAAGATCACGGCGATCGAAGAATCAAAGGATATTGATAGAATTCCTTTGACTGAGTTGGTTGGAAACTTGCAAACCTATGAGTTAGGGCTGACTAGGTTAGGCAAGTCAAGCAAGGGCAAGAGTTTGGCACTAAAAGCCAAGAGCAGTGATACGGATGATTCTTCAGATGATGAAGATTCCAAGATGAAGTCCTACATCACAAGGCAATTCAAGAAATTCATGAAGAATGCAAATGGAAAGGGCTTCAACAAAGACCGTAGACAATCCAGTTCTTCACAACTCAAGAATTCTGATAAAGGGAAGAAGGATGTCAAGGATGGCAGCCAGTACACTGTTCCCGCTGGACCAAAATGCTTTGGGTGTCAAGGCTTCGGACACATGAAACAAGAGTGTCCTACGTACCTTAAGAGCATAGGGAAGAGCAAGGCACTTGCTGTTACCTTAAGCGACACGGAGCCCGAGGACGATTCCGAAGATGAAGACGACGGAATCTTGAATGCCTTCACTACCACTGTGAATCCTACTGATGGGGTTACTGAAGAAATGGATGAAGAGAAGGAATTGGTGGAGTCCAAGTGTGAGATTATGGATGATCCAAATGATATCCACACCGCCTATGAGAAATTGTACAAGCTTTTTGAGAAGCATGAGAAACTCTATAGGCTGGCCACCAAGAAGCTCAGTGATGTAGAACTCAACTGTGAGGAGCTGTCCACAAAGGTTGATGAAGCAAATCAGACCATTGGAGCACTGAGGTTCGAAAACAATTTCTTGGTTGAAAGGACCAAGAAGCTTGAAGCGGAGCTGTTTCAAGTCAGAGCACAACTGGAAAGGACATCAAGTGCAAAGCTGGACGAGATGCTAAGTGCTCAGAGAACTTCTTCAGACCGTACTAGATTGGGGTATGAATTCTCTCTTTCTAATACTCCTACTACTAGCACTACTGTGTTTGTTCCACCTGCTAATAACATTGAAAATGAAAATAAGAATGTTAAAACTGAATTAGCTAGTGAGAACGTAAACAAGGGCAAGTCCATCCTAGGAGCACCCCTTAAAATTGAGAAAAGGGAATCTAGAAACCCTAGGAATAAGAAGGCTAACTCTCAAAAGCCCAAACAGAAGAAGCCACATCTCTGTTATCATTGTGGTGTTGCCGGTCACACTCGACCAAATTGCTATAAGTGGCGTGCCACTCAACAGAGTAATGGCATAGTAGCATCTGGGAGCCAGAATCAGCTTCCATCTTCTCTTGCTCCTCTTGGAGACATTCTTAAAGCCATCATGTTCCTTTCAAACTTGAATGGTTCATATTCTTCTCCCTCCTCACCAGTTTAAGAGTCGACCAAAAGGAAAGGTTCTTCCAAGGTGTGGAAGGCAAATGGATCTAAGTGATTTCAGTCACTTCTTCTTCTCTCTCCTGTTTTTTGTGTATTGCATTACTTATGTGTTTCTTTACTGTTTTGAGTCAGTCTAGTTTTATACATTGTTTTGCTTTACATGTTTTTGTTTGTGTGTTTTCAATTTTGTGGTTTATTTTTGTTTTTCTGATAAAAAAAAAAATGAAAAATTGAAAAATACAAAAACAGTATGTGTTTGTGTGCATTAGTCTATGTGAACTTTTAAAATGACCATTGAAACAAAGTTTTCTAAGCTTTGTATCACCTGTAGCTTAGATGAGCATTCTTCTGCACAACTAAGCAAGTGAGCTTTGTAGCTCTTTGTTTGTGATGAGTAAGGTTAAGTAATCTCTTCTTCTTAATACTCGTATCACTCTTTTTGACGGGTTGAACTAGAAAATCATAAGAGAAAGGCATAAATAACCATCTCACCACTATTACTCGCCAATCATAATATGACATCTGTATGTTTCAGCATAGCAAAAGTGCAATGTCAATGACATTTGTATGCTTCGGCATAGCAAAAGTGCAATGTCAAAAGCTTAACATAATTGGGTATTTCTTTTCTTTCTCTTGTATGCCCATGCATGATATGCTTGTTAAAAGAAAATATGCAAAGATATAAAAAGCAATAAGATAAAAAATGCTTTAAAATATGGTTGTAAGCGTGTTTTCTAGGAGATGTGGGAGTTATAGGATGTACCTCGAAGGTGATAGTCCCCATCAAACGGTTATGATTGTGTGTGAGTTAAAGTGATTTTCTCATATCTCAAATCATCATAGCAATTGAGACACTTATGCAATCTTGCGATGTTTTCACACATAACACGCAATATTCTTTGCTATTCTTGATACATGTGCAGGTACAATGTGATCTGGCCATCACAAGGTTTACATGCGTTAATGTATGCTCACTAAACTGTCTTGACTTGTTTTTGAAATATAAAATTGGTTAGACTTGTTTAGTGTGTGTGTGCGTGTTTTGAGATACATGTGCTTATTTTTCTTGTTGAGAGATAATTTTGAGAGCTTAATGTGTTGCTTGGATCTTTGGTTGAGTTGCATGCATAATTGCATTCAAGTCTGTGTTTTTCCTCTTTTGAAAAACTGTTTTTAAAGGCATCTGAACACCTCCTCGATACCTCTCGACACATAAGCTATCTATCGAGCTTCTTAAACCTTTTCTTATTGCAGTCTCGACAGATACCTCGACACCTGCTGGATCGATCGAGAATCTTTCTGTCTGCTCGATAGCTTCTCGATAGCTTCTGGATCGATCGGGGTTCCTTCTTATTTGATTCATCTGCCTCGATACATGATCTCGATAGCTTCTTCTGTCGACGTGTTTTTCTCGACACATGTCCTCGACAGATACCTCGATACCTTCCGATAGCTTCATCTGTCGAGAATTACTGAAGGTGGATAAATAGGTTCTTCGCGATTTCTCTCTCATTTTGCTCGACCTCTCTCACTCGAAACACTTGTTCTCTCTCTCAAAACTTTCTTCTTTTTCCTCCAAACCTTTTTCAAAGGCTTTCTCAAGTGTTCTTCGCGATCTTCATCACTTGGTAAGCATCTCATCCCTCATATTCATGCATTTCATGGTTTTAAAACCCTAGGTTTTGTGTTTTTGAAAATTTTTGGGAGTTTTCAAAATTGTTGGGGTTTTCATGAAATTCTTGGGTTGGTTTTATAGATTTGATCTTCAAAACCACATGCATTGCATCACATTAGCATTCTAATTGTATTTTCATCCATTTAGATGTGTGCCTACCTGTTGTGTGCTGTTAGGTTTGGATTGGGCTGAGCCCATGATGTTTTTATGTTGCATGTCACATGTTCATGCATTTTCATGCATACGTTCTTTCCTTTCAATATTATTCTGCCAATATTGAACTGTTTGGAACTTTTCTGTGTGTCTCTTTTTCTTCCCCCTCTCTATGTTTGCGTTAGTAGTGTCTATGGCACCTAAACGTAAGTCCATTCCATCCCAGAACCCTCTGCGTTTTAAGGGATCGTCATCTTCAGATACTACTCCTCTTTCTGTCCGGTTCCGTGATGAGAAAGCCCATAAGGACTTCTCGGAGAACTTCTCTAAACGAGGTGTTCATTCGGAACGCCATGTTATCCTGGCCGACTTTGCCGACATCGACCTTCCCGATGTCATACACAGTCGGGCTTGGGAGTCACTGTGTGACGTCCCAGTCACATGTCCACTCGTGTTGATATAGGAGTTTTACTCCAACATCCATAGGATAGATTCTTCAGTACCTCTTTTCTACTCTTGCGTCCGAGGTACGTGCTTTGCTGTCACCCCAGAGTTAGTCTCTGAGGTTCTTCATGTCCTTAGGGTGGATCATCCTGATTACCCTAGCTGTGAGCGTCTCTGGACTGTGTCCAAAGACGAGATGATCTCGGCGTTCTGTGAGCGTCCTTCCTCTTGGGGAGATCATATGTACACACCATGTCGACCTTTTGCTAAAGGTCCTCGTTTCCTTAACATGGTGATGACTTTTGTTTTGCACCCACTTTCTCACTACAACTCTATTACAGAGCCTCGTGCTCAGTTTTTGTTGTCCCTTTTAGAGGATCTCTCTATAGACTTTCCTTCACACTTTATCTTTTCCATCATAGATGTCTATCGAGATACGGCCACCCGTGATAAGCTCATTTTTCCTTCCGCTATCACGAGGATTCTGAGCCGTTTTTCCATCCCATTCCCTTCGTTCGATCCTTACCATGTCATGTCTGCCATAGACGCCGCTACCGTAAAACATAGCGAGGCACAGTTTCGATCGCGACAGTCTGATGGTGCCACTCCTTCCACCTGTCTGACCACCTCTAGATCCGCTCGAGCATTTGCTTCTTCTTCGAGCGACGTCACCTTAGGAGACATCATGGCGCAACTACAGCGCATGGATGCTCGCCTAGATACACTCTCCACGGAGCTGTATTAGATGAACGTCCGTGTTGGTCGCATCGCCAGGCGACAGGCGACCATGGGCGGCTTTGCACCAGAGGCTTCTCCTCCGCCACCTCATGTGTCGACTGAGACTGAGGTTGATGATGATGATGGCGATGACGATGATGCTTCTGACAATGCTGATGATGGAGATGCGAGCTCTTCGGATGAGATATCTACTTGACACTCTACCCTTTGCCACTCGTGACAAAAAGGGGGGTAGTTTTGTATGAGAGTAGTCATGCTTAAGGGGAGTGTTAGCATATGACATTTTTGTTAGGGGGAGTGTGGATTGAGGGATGTAGTGAGGTGATCATATGTATTTCTTTTTCTTTTCTTGTCTTTTTAGAGATACTTTGATCATGTATTAACATACATTGTATTTATTCTCTTCTTATATATGATGATGTATGTTTTTCTTTCACCTACCTTTACATGTGTTGTTTCTTTTCTATCTTTATACACATGTTTCTTTACTTATACGCAATCTATTATTTCTGTTTCACACAAAGATGCCTTGATGTGTTTTGTTTATAAGTGTTTCAGAAATACAGGTTGTCAAAGTCTTCTTGCCATAAACTCTCTTATTGCAAAGTTTTTCAAGAGTTTGTGTTAGGATAGATTTTACTGTATGTAACAAGTGAGTATGAGTTGAGTGATTTATGACTTCTCTCATATCTTCATTTGTATGTTGTGGTTTTGTCATGGATTGCCAAAGGGGGAGATTGTTAGGACATATGTAGTTCAAGTCTGTGAACATATGTCGCTATTTTATGTAATTGGCTTATCCTTAGACAAAACGCACTTTACTTGTAATTGAGTAGATTTAGGATGTGTTAAACACTTCAAGAAACTTGGGTTCAAGATTAAGTGTTGAAGCCGTCAAAGTCTGTCCAAGAAACAAGCAAGGAAGTGCTAGTTTTTAAAGCTCGACACATACCTCGACACATGCATCTATCGAGCCTTAAGAAGCTGTTTTGCCCCGAGCCTCGACAGCTTCTCGACACCTCTCGACACCTCTATCTGTCGAGAATTAAAGAAAACAGATTTCCGGTTCTGTTTCAAGTCCAATCCGTGAATGTGTCTTTGGGACTTCTTTTCTCCTAACCCTAGACATATAAAAGGATTATTTTAAGGGCCGTAAAAGGGATGCAAGTTGCACATTCATTCAGAACTTTTTGTTCATGCAATTTGTGATTTGAAAGAAAAAGTTCGTGCCCTAGTTCATCTCTGATGATTTGAAGAACTTTGTAGCCAACAACTCTCTCTCTAGTTGGTGTTTGAAGTCGCGTACTGGGATCCGCGCATCTGGTTAGTCACGTACTTGGGAGCTGTGCATTGAAAGGAGAAACTGTCACTACAGAACAAGTCCAATTGGGTATTGGGGTAAGAGTTCAACTGTAGGTTGGTAAGGTACTTGGGATTCCTTGCTTGTAACTGCTTGTTGTGATAATAATGGAGTTTCAGGAGTGGTGACCTTAAATCACTCGGTGGGGTTTTTGCTGTAAGTTTTTCCCATTCGTAAACAAATTACCCTGTCATTTAATTTCCGCTGCATTACTTAGTTTGGTGATTTGTTTGTGCTACCACGTGATATTGCATGTTAATTTGATTAATTAATAACTTGGCTAATTTAATTAATCTAAGTAATCACAAGGGGTCAACGCGTTTGTGGCCTGTCACTAATAATACCTGGCAAACAAAATTATTTCAAATATCTTACTAAAAGCCCAAAGCTAATAATATTCGGCAACATAAATTTCTTGAAAAATATATGTACTTATCTATACCACAAGATTTATAAAAAACATAGTAACTATTTATCTTATGTAACACTATTCATTTTTCCAAAACCCATGGCTAACATACATCAAGCCCATGGAGATATATGAACTTGTGTTACTAATATTTAAAACTCATAAAAGTCATATTTGAAACCTACAACAATTACATTCATTGCAAACATTTATCAAAAGCCCATGGAAAACTATATTACTAAAGTAATTATTTATTCTACAATTATACTAAATAATAAAAGCCCATGATTCAAGTCCATGACAAAACTATTTTATCAATGGAATTCAATCCCATAATCAAAGCCCATGGTTCAAGCCCGTGGCAAATTATTTATCAAAGCCCAAGCCCAATAATGCTTGGCAATATCTTATCAAAAGCCCAATACAACTTAGAAATATTTTTAAAAAGCCCATGGCAAAGTTTATCAAAGGAATTCAATCCTATAATCAAAGCCCATGGTTCAAGCCCATGTCAAATTATTTAACAAAGCTTATGTAGCTAAGAAGAAATAGCCAACAGTTCAGCAGTGACACTTGTAGCAAATCTAGCTCATACTATTTTACTGCTGGAACTCATACCAGCCATACCTTCCTAGAAGCTTCCAACAAAAAAGATGGAGATCCAATTCTCTCAAGTATCATCATCTACTCAACAACCATTAATACATTCAATAAGTCACAAAGTTGCCAAGAAATGAGGAATCATTTATTTAAATCAAGATAAGATTACTCCAATGGTAAATGAACACATATCCAGCAGCTTGCCTGAACAAACAAAACAAGCTCCTTATGGCTGGAAGATCTCAACTATCTCTTTGCTACCAAAAATTGATCATCTCAACTGCTGGATATGCCATGTTATCTTTCACTAAGGAGTCTAGCGGTAACATCCAAATTAAAACTCTAGCCGCTTATGTTCAAAATACCAGCAGTCTTGTCAGACGCCTCTAGTAGTTAGACTCTTACTAGTCCATTTAAAAAAAAAAAAAATAATTATACAAGATCATTACCATAAGTGCCTGCTCTATGTCAAACATCAAAGTACCAAGATTCCACCATTGAACTTGTCAAGGTGCTTCCCACCTTCCAAATCTATGCTCATCCATCGCCTCTCTACACTCGGGGCCTTGATTTATTGATCTTGAGGATTTCAATTCTGGGGCTACAATTTGGTATTAATAAAAAAAAGTGTCAAATATGTCAATGGAGGCACTTCCACTACATGATTCTATTAGTCCAGCAGCGGCCAATCTCTTTCAAGAGCATTTTATTTGGCATAAATCACAAAATTAAAAGCAACTAATGAAGCTCTATTTATTAACAAAAGATCTAATTGGAGTTCTATGATATCCAGCCATGGCAGCCCCATGCTTCATCAAGCTGTGGCAACCCCAATTTGAAGTCATGATATTCACATCCATCGCAATGCTGGAATTCTTACAAATCTCATACATCACCAAAGTTGCAGTGATATTACACTGGGGGGCTTGGTCTCTCACTATTACAACAACTCATTCAAGAGAGCTACTCATGGATCTAGATAAAGATCAATCAATCAACCAAAAAAAAAAAAAAAATGAAGCCTTTTAAGTTCAACAAAGCCACTGCTCCATCTATGGAAGTTCCAGCTACATTAGTCTATTATCGTTGTACCCTATAAAACAACCAATGCAACACACATGTCCAGTAGTACCTATTTTATTACTCCAGTAGTACTATCAGAATGTTCCTATCAAATTTAGCACATCATTTCCAGCGGCCAACAACCGTAGATTCGCTCATTTACAAAGTCTTTAAGTAATGTCTTCACTCGTGCATGCCCTTGCAAAACAAGCCAGAAACAAAACAAGCCCATGCACTCGGGGGGCTGAATGTTGAGGACAAATTTTTTACACCACTTGCCTTTATTTCATTAGTAACCCGCACCACATTAGCATTATCATGAATTTTGGGAAAATCTTTTTTAAAACCCAAAAGAGCCCATATTTACATAAAAAGGCGTCAAAGCCCATGGTAAAAAACCAATGGAGATATTATCTCATCAAAGCCCATGGTTCAAGCTCGTGGCATAATATCTCATTTTTAGCTCATGATCTAAGCTCATGAGTCTTATCGGACGAATTTTGAGAGTTATGGTTTGGAGGGCCAAGAAGTATGTTCAATCTCATCAAAAAAAAAAAAAAAAAAAAAAAAAAAGAAAAAAGAAAAAAAAAGTATGTTTAATAAAGCTCCAATAGTTCAAAGTTGATAAAGGAAAGCATGTTGCTTGGCATGTCTTCCCCAATTCCTTGAACTTTGACGAGTCAGTGTGCTCTAGGTAATACTTGGTAAGCCTCTCATATCACATGACACTTGAAATGATAAATTCTCCATGCTCTTTACATAAAAATTAATGTTTATCATAGAATATAAGTTTAAAAATGTAATTATATTATTTCATATAAATTATATTATTATTTTCATTTAAATCAATTCCAAGCACATGGCTAAGTATATATTAATATCTCATATTTGGTATTAAATGCTCTTTTTACTCTCCAAGATTTGGTTAAAACACAAAGAGACCATAATTACATCTCTAAAACTTCATCAAATATCAACCAACTAGTTTATTACTTACTAAAATTATATATGGACTAAATATATAATTTTTCAAAAGAGGAAACTTAGCCAAAAATACCAACAATGGCTCCAGCAGAAGTTGCAACAACTCCAGCAGAAACAGTAACAGCTACAGTAGAAGCTGCAACAGCTCCAACAGCAAGTGTAATAGCTCTAGCAGTAGCTTAGGCAATTGACACATGTCCAAAAGTAACATCATCAACCCATTAATGCCCAATCCCAGCAGCTTGCTACCATACCCAAAGAAGTAAGGGTCCTATAAAAGAAATCATACCATTTTAAGTTAAGATCCTTAGCCTTCATGGCTGCAATACCAAAAATAGAAGGATCCCATAAGGTTATATTACCATTTTCAGTTAAATCATGAATTTAATGCTAAATATTTTCCTCCAGCAGAAGATGTTATTTAGATGACATCATCCAGCAGCTACTACTGTAGAGCTGACAGCTGTGACTAACAGCTGTAACAACAACTCCAATAGCATTATAGTCTCAAACTTTCTTCTTTTGGCTAAAAAACAAAAACGCACTAATGAAACCACTTACTTTGTAAAAAGCTTTTCCTTATTTACTAAATTTCCCTTCAATTAGTTCTAATCTAGTTACATACTTGGTTCTATATAAAGAGAACAAAGCCACACATTAACACACATTGTCCATCCCTCTCTCATCTTTAATATTCTGAAACTTCATCATTTTGCTGAACAAAAACACATCCCCATCTCCTTCTTTATTTCTCATACAAAATCTCCCTTTTTAGAAAGTAACGTAATTCATGACATAACACAAAAACCACTCCAACAGCAACTATAATCTCGTGTATTTATTATATTTAACCTTCATATTATTTATCTCATACTTCCATATATTTTACAAATACATTTCTCACAAACTATCCATACATACTTCTCACATATATATTTCTAATCTATCTTACAAACACCATATCTCACAAAATATATATATATATATATATATATATATTTCTTACTATCTTCATACATCTTAAAAGATACCAAATACTCTTTCAAGAACATATTACAAAAGCCCTTCTCATGAAAGATATATGAACATTAATACTAAGGCACTTCTCTTAAAAGGCACAAAGACTTCATATTAAAGTCATTTTTAATGAAGACATACATTTCTAATACTTAAAATGATTCTCATGAAAGACACAAAATTATAAAATGAAAAGCCCTTCTTAAGAAAGGTAATATCACTCATAGTTGACTAAAAACTAAACGAGCATTACATGAGGAAAATCATTTAAGTGCATGATAAATGGGATAAACTTAACCAACCTATTCACACGGCTGGACATATTCTCTCCCCCTCCAGTTGCACCTATTTTTCCCTTTCAATCATGAAGTCATCATGAAAAGACTCATAATATCATACGGCATCGCTGGACTCATTTTCCCATGCTCCTGAAATATTATTAGCCCACTGATATTATAGGGCTGGAGCTACGAACTATGAAGATAAGTTATTATATTTTTATCTCCAAAATTATATTATTGAGTATATTTTAATTTATTATCATTTTACTATTGTACTCATATTATTTTTCTGTTGGAATGTTATTAGTTCACTGATGCTATATAGCTGGAGTCACAAATCATACAAAGAATAAAATGTTGTTATACAGTTGAAGTCAGAAACACACAAGATGTTAGGAACCTAGAGGTTCCTAATGGGGATGGGTATGAATTGTAGGGGGGTTGATGGGAATTATAAGGAAATTGACTTAATTCGAGGTAGTCACCCTCCATAGTGAAAGAGATAGATTAAGAGAGAGAGAGGTAGATACACTAATGTACTAATAAGTTGGTTTATTCTTCAAATTGATATCTCATATTGGATTACAATCATGTGTTTATAGGAGACTAGCTCTAATCTCATTGGCCCATATGGCCTCATCCTATTTGTTCTATTATTCTCCATGTGCATTAATAATTCCAATATGTGCTAAATGTGATTAACCATGTGCACTAATAATTCTAACATGTGCTAAATGTGATTAACATGCTTGGAATTCTAACTAACTAACTAACTAAATCTCAATACAACAATTATTATCCATATGCATATAGCATTCCTAACACAAGATAAGTTAATATTTCTCCATTTTCAAGATTAGATTATTAAGTATATGTTAATTCATTATTATTGTACTGTTGGATGCAAGTTACTTTAATATTATCTCATTATTTAATGAAATATGATCACACTAATACTTCATTAATGAACATATATATTAACAAATTGATCTAGCATTGTTGGACATATTATTCAGACATAAACCACTGATGGAGATATATTATTCGGACATATACTACTAATGGATATATATTACTTGGGTATAAACCATTGTTGGATGTGTATTATTTGGACATAAACCATTACTGGACATACATTATTTGGACATAGTCCATTACTGGACATATCTTATTATATTAAACATGAACTATATCACAGCTGGATATGGACTATTGGACTCATCCCATTACTGGATGTATGACACTTAATTAATTACATTTTAATGAACATCACTTAACACATATAATAATAACGTTTAACTCACCATTTAATCAAAGCTATTATGCCAAGCATATTATTTATATATTTCAACCATTATCATGATTCTAAGACTTTGGGCTTTATCTAATGTAGGCTTAAAATGCACCGAAAGTCATTGGTCTATGCGGCTTAATGTCGAGTTCCGAATTGAACCCCCCAAAATAAATCTGGGTCTAGCAAAGTCACACTTCTAGCGGAAGATACATGGCTACGCGCAAAAAACTGCCCACGACACCTTGCAACCTTGATCTTCTTTTGTCATGCTCATTTGCTCTTGCATATGTTTATTGCCTTCATTCTGATAAAAGGCCAGAACCAATTTTCATTTAATTTTAAATTACAAAAAAAGTTAATATTTACAGGGCGAAAAACTCATTTTTGTCCCTATATTTTTACGCGATTCCCACTTTGGTTCCTAATTTTTTTTTTCCACCGATTTTAGTCACTATCCTGGAAAACGTGTCTTATTTTTGTCCTTAACGTTACATCAAAGACGGAAATTGTACAGTTGGCAAACGACATGCATTGTTAACACATTAAAAGTTGACATGGCCATTAAAATAATAAAAAAAAATGTTATTTGGCATTAAAAAATGCCACGCCAGCATTTAAATTAAAAGAATTAATTTATTAATTTTAACTAAATAAAAAAATTAAAAACAGAATTAAAAACTAAAAATCATATGAATTGAGATCTAAGTGTGTCTTAAATAAGAACAACAAGAACACAAACTCGTATCCAAGAACACAAACCCAGAAATTTAAAAAAAAAAAAAATAACAACAAACAACCATTCAACACCGAATTCTCCAGAAAATCACTAATCCACAAGATTTTCACAAAGTCCATAATTGAATAACTAATCAACCATACAACACCGAATTCTCAAGCAAATCAAACCCATAAACCCAGTAAACAATCCAATCTTCAACAAACCCATAAACCTATATTTTCTTAGGAAACAAACAAAAAATGAACCCAAAAAATTTAGCTCAAATACAAATTGAGCTCAATTAGCACCAGAAATTTCAACCTCAGACTCAGAGACTTCACCTTCCTTTTCCCCAATTTCGGAGGAATCGGAAGCTTCATCAACCTCACCTCCTAGGGTTAGGGTTTGTCCATTAGCAACAATGGAGTCCAAAAACTCCTGCAACACGATCGCCCTCTTGATCACACTCTTCCGGCAATCCTAACCCCCGAATCGACGCCTTTCACCGAATCCAATCTGAAGAGCAAGCTCATCAACGTCTCATTCACCCTCAGCCTCTCCTTTAGGTCCTTCTTCATCCATTCCAGCGCCTCCTCCTCGAGATCCACCTCTCCACCTCATCGACTTCTCTTCTGATCACCACAATCTTCTTCACGCTCTTCCTCACTAGAAACCCTGGGATAACTTCTGGATCTTCAATGCCGACAAGTCGGATTGCGCCCTGCCCCGACCCGGCGAATTGAACCGGGATCGACACTACTTTAGATCTGGGTGTTGTTTTTTTAAGTGAGTTTGAGTGAAGGAAAGAAAGTGTGTATGTGGGTGTTTTTTTTTCTTTCTTTGTTCTTAGATCTGGAACTATGCTCTTGTTGTTCTTGATCTCAAGGTTTTTTTTTATTTTATTTTTATTTTTTATTTTTTTTATATATGTATTTTTTATTTTTTGGGTTTGCCTTGATGTGGATTTGTGTTCTTGTTCATGACACACTTACATCTCAATTCATATTATTTTTAGTTTTTAATTCTGTTTTTAATTTTTTTTATTTAGCTAAAATTAATAAATTTATTTTTTTTTAATTTAAATACTGACGTGGCATTTTTTAATGCCAAATAACATTTTTTATTATTATTTTAATGGTCACGTCAGCTTTTAATGTGTCAATAGTGCTTGCCGTTTGCCAGCTGTGTAATTTCCGTCTCTGATGTAACGTCAGAGACAAAAATGAGACGCGTTTTCCCAGATAGAGACTAAAATCAGTGGAAAAAAAAAGTTAGGGACTAAAGTGAGAATCGCGTGAAAATGTAGGGACTAAAATGAGTTTTTTTGCCTATTTATAATTGAGATAGCTATTAATCTTTAATTATCTTGATATTTGTATGCATGAGTGATATAAAGATAAAATATAATCCAATGGAGATAAACATAATTGGTTGAAGTAACATGACCGAAATACCACTTATATTATTTAATCTCAACCTCTGTATATGTGCCTATTAAATTGTGAATTTATGATAGGAGGCAACTTCTTTTTTTTTTTTTTTGCCAAAACCCTATAAATTTAATTATATGATTATAATTTTTTTCTTAAAAACTAGGACCCCCTCTGCTCCTTAACGTGGGTCCGGCCCTGCATATATACCTTGTTCATTGATATAATCAAGCTTCGTTCTAGGCTTCAATTTATTTTTTTGCTAGCTGTTCCTGATTTAATTTTACCACTTGTTATGTCATATTTGGGTGGTTTCGCTTTCGCATAGAAGTCACTGAAATCAATGCTTCGGAATGGTTCTCATGGTTGTACATATATGTCCAATTGGACCAATTCATTGAAAATCTTCATGGCCGGCCTTTGCTTTTTGTGATTTGGGACTTCATAGATGATAGATGTTCCCCACTGATCCTCTTTCAACTTTCAACTTTCAACTTTCAACCATGCATATATTACTCAAGAAAGTTTTAAGTTTTCTTATCCGATCGACATGGTATGGTCTGATGCTGAAAATCATGCCCATATGCATGATATGCTGATAAGTAAAAAACATTTATAGGAACGTAACTGTTACCAATACTAGCGGCTTTTTAAGTACTGAAATGTTAGTAAAAAGTTAAAAAGTCTTCAAGAATATATATACCAAGAGCACAAAAAAGTTTCTATTGCAATTATACATGCAACAATAATTTTCAAAGAAAATATGTATTTGTAATATATAATAATATTCCATACATTTACGGGATATCTTACCGACATGCTGAAATTATTTCTTAATGACGTGTGCGCTTGCGTGATCAAAAAATTTAGATTCCTGCTTATCGTTAATTACTTGGTGTAGGAGTAGTTTATACATGTACTTTCAGTACATGATTGTGTTATTTGGCTACGTAGATTGCAGACCAGAATAACGGTTTTGAATTTTTATAATTAATAACCAGATTATTAGGTCATATCTTAATTTTTTGTAACCCAGAAAAAACTCTCTCTCTCTCTCTCTCTCTCTCTCGCTTTTAATTCAACCGTATTACATGTCTTTATATAAAAGAGTAATACTAAGGATGCAATATTTTTCACAAGAATTTGACATTTTTTGTTGAGATTGAGCAGCATTACTTTTATCTTGGTTCATCTTTGACATTGCTTGTTAAGAAAAATAACTATACTTTTACAACAAATCATATTAACTGTGAAAATAGTTTCAAAAAACATGGTATTACTAGACTTATTATTATTAAATTGATTATATATATAGAATCTGTTTACATTATCTCCAATGATACATCGTCATTCTGTTAGTACATATTATCCGAGATAAACTCCATTCAAAAGGTGTCTCATACTTAAGTTTTAATATCTGCTTCATTCATGTATACTCAATTAAAAGCTGGGAAGTAAATGTACATTCGTACTCGAGAATAGACATAAAGAGTGGATTCCATTAACACAACGCAAATCTATCTCAATAAAAGTGAAGCTAAAGCATCAAAGCTAGCTAGGTTAGGAACAACCGAACAAAATTGCATGTCTCACTATGTGACATGAATTGAAGTGATGAAAGTGTGTTAATGTGTCAGCTATATGGCCTAGCTATATGCATTTTCAATATGCTATACTTATTCAGGAAATATACACGTCATTACAACGGGACTTCTAAAGAAAAATAGACTACTTTTCATGTTAAAGCTGGTTGTACGTCTCATTTTGGCATACCCTATCTTTTTCTCTTTCCAAAAGTTGGCCTCCATTATATGCTGCTTGAAAGAAAAACTCTCGCCTTTGCATTATTTTCTATAGGAAGCTTTTCTCCTAGTCCTTTTTTTTTTTGTCTCACTAGTGTGCTAGCTAGTTTTTAGTGCTCTTCATGTCAATATTTTGTGTGGCTTTATTTCATCAAAGAAAAGGATATGGTCTTTAAAACCATATTGAACCCTTTAAAGTGCCACGAGAGGATAGTTGGATATCAGACCACATTTCAATGTGAAAAAATTTCTATAAAGATAATGACTTTCACTAGGCCCCATATATGTAACCCTTACCCACCTTAATATGCTATGCACTGAGAATGATTCCCGTTACATAAAAAGATATCACACACATGATATATTCTCGAAAGGTTTGCTAAATGTTGCTCTTAATTACCATTTATTTTCAAGCTTTATATGATATATATCATCTTCTTTTTTCTGAAGAAATTGTTGTCGATACTATTATGGTGACAATAATATTGATTAAATTCAAAGAAGAGAGTTATTTACTTACGTCTAAACCTCTAATAAGCTGGTTGTACATAAGGGGTCGATGTGATTCTAATTTTGGTATATAAGTTTATAGAAAATTTGGTAATAAGGTGAATACTTCGATAGAGATATTGGCGGACAACATGATGTGAGTGATAGCACGCGATGTGCTGCTCCACCTTGTCATAGAGGAAAAATGAGGTCCAGTAGTAATGTTAACTTTCTCTTCCATTATCACGAGCTTCCCAAGAATGGCAAGAGAAATTCCATTACACTAGTGCTATTGTCTTGCTTGAATTGTCATGTGGCTCGCGGCGAAGAGGACAGCTTCCGTATTGATACAACGTATATAGCTAACTCTCACATGCTTGAAATAATAAGGTACAAAAGGATTGAAAGAGATGCAACGAGCACCAATCTCATCTAATTGGCAAAGATGTCGATTATGGCATTGTAGACTTGTATTACCGTGTTTGATTTTAATGCATTATAGGTAAGGATATTGCTGAGATAGGCAGTCGGCAGTCATCTTGGGCCATGCATATAGAATTCAACATAATTAAGGAAATGAAATTCCTTATAAGTCCATCTAGTTCCGTTAGTATGGTATTTGGGAATAACTTTATGTTATTGGGGACATTGAATGGCCTTTTGTGACTGCAAATTTTTGACTTTGTGTGTTCTAAATGTTCCTTGTAGCATGCACAGTACAGCTTGTAAAGCACTAGCTACTTAGCTATTGAAAGGAATGTACGTAGGGTTTCTCTGCGTGTGTTACATGTCACATTCTGTTTTGAGAGAGGGAACAGATGGTAGAATAAGATTTGATTTTATCTGCTCGTTTTTTTTGGTTTGTTTTTGTTATCCCACTGAGATAAGGAAGGAGCAAAAAACTCTATTATGTGGATAATTAATGATATATATATAGAACCAGATACTTTTAATCTCAGTGTTGTCCACTAGTGTATATATACCTATTACTATTTGACACACATTGTCCAAAATTCTATCCAAAAAAAAAAAAAGAAAAAAAAAAAGAAATGATATAATTCTGCTTGTGCACTCTATCGAATCAATACCAAATGGTATATGTATAAAGTTTCATGGTTTGTACTTTGTAATTTTACAATAATGTTTAATTACAGACTCCTCTTCCTCTTACAATTTACATTATTCAAATAAGACAAATTTTTAAATGCACGTCGCTTTAGAGTACTTCTCTTGTGAACTATACAAGGAAAAAAATTATCCTAAAAATCCTGAAGCTGTAATAATTTAGTTTTAAAGTTTGTTTGGATAAAAAAAGAGGGTTACTTTTTCATTTTTTTTGAGTCACAAACTAGAGAGTTTGTGTTGCTAAACTTTTAAGTGCAATCTCAAAATTATGAGCGTGAGAGCTTGTGTTTCTGCAAATCCAAGAGAGAAAAGTCTATAGAGTCGGAGCTTGCACATGGTCATGTCAAGAAGTTCTACTAATAGTAGCAATAGATTTAGAGTTAAAACTTTTGTAAACTTCAATTCTTTCTAGTGGATTTGTTTACCTTGAAGATAGTTAAGTCAAATCTTTTCCAAGTTTTTACCTTGAAACAATTGGTTTTATTGATTTTCCTGAGTAATTATATCGTTATCTTATTTATTTTTTGGTACTGCATGATATGATATTTTGCTATTTAACCTAATGTAATAATTTACTACTTTTAAGTTACTATTACAACGACTTTTAATTTTTAGATGTGATATCATGTCTAATGCCATTATACTAATTTTGTTGTATTAACACTTGATATAATAGACTTATTTTGGTGTAATGAATGTAGTTTTGATATCAATATCTTAATTTGAAACAGTCACATTGTGGTCACATACATTACATTATTCAAATAAGACAATAATCTTTAAATATAATGCACGTCACATTAGATTGATCTTGTCTGTATTACGCAAGAAAAAAGTTACCCTGAAAATCCTGATGCTGTAATATAGTGGTAAGTTGTTTGGATAAAATAAAGTCATATATTCACCCTCTAAAAAAAAATGAAGAAGTAATTGTATACAAATCAATTTCACAGTTTTTACTTCACATGGTGAAGGATGGATTTCAAATCAAGAAAAGCTTGTGAGGGTCCATATATGAGGTGGCAAAGAGAGACATTTTACTTAGCTAAACTCATTATATAAACCCTTTGGCTTCTAAAACTTGTCCATGAGAAGAACATTGAAACTCAAAGTGCCTTCATCTGATAACATGGATGGGAAGAAATTGGAGTACAAAGGTGAGGAGGCATTAAAGGAAATTGATAGACTTACAGAAAAGGCTGATGAAGTACAAAAGAGCATCTTGACAGAGATCTTAACTCGAAATTGTGAAACCGAGTACCTTTTTAAGTATATGGAAGGTTCAAAAAATATATTAGAGTTCAAGCGAATTGTCCCTGTCATTACTTACAAGGGTATTCGCCCTTATATCCAAAGAATTGTCAATGGTGAAGACTCCTCTCTCATTACTGGTCACCCTATAACTGAAATGCTATCCAGGTATCTCTCTCTCTCTCTCTTTGATTCTATTTTCCTCTACTTCTTTTTTTGTGGGTTATCTTCATATAGTAAATTTTTTTGTGAGGAAATTAATAATTGGTGTCATGGTACTTGCAGTTCAGGGACTTCAGCTGGAGAGCCAAAGTTGATGCCTTCCATTGCAGAAGATCTTGATAGGAGAACATTTTTATACAACCTCATTATGCCAATCATGAATCGGTTAGATAATTCTATCCTTATTCCAATTTACATTATGACTTAGATTTATCATTTATAATCATGTATTCTCTAGCTGGTGCATAGTAACACGTTGCATATCATAAAACCTTAATCACAAAAGCTTGCATTGAGTTTGATTGTATTCAAAGTTTTTTTTTTAGTTATAACACATGCACAACTAATGTCACTTTAGCTGTACAAGAATATTTCTTGGTTCAAATTAATTATGCATGTGTTATTGACATTCTAATTCCAGGTATGTACCTGGTCTTGACGAGGGCAAAGCCATGTACCTCTACTTTATCAAGGCAGAAATGTCCACTCCTTGTGGTTTACCAGCTAGACCTGTGCTCACCAGCTACTACAAGAGCAAGCACTTCAAGTGCAGAGCAAAAGACCCTTTCAATGACTACACAAGCCCAGACCAGGCCATTTTGTGCAAAGATAGTAGCCAAAGCATGTATTGTCAAATGCTAGCAGGTCTAATCCACCGCCACCAAGTCCTAAGGCTAGGAGCTGTGTTTGCCTCAGCTTTCCTCAGAGCCATAACATTCCTTGAACGCAACTGGGTTCGTTTGTGCAATGATATCCGCACTGGCCAACTAGACCCCATGATCACAGACCTTGAATGCATTTCATGTATGTCTACC
Source organism: Castanopsis chinensis (assembly GCA_032878915.1). NCBI lineage: Eukaryota > Viridiplantae > Streptophyta > Magnoliopsida > Fagales > Fagaceae > Castanopsis > Castanopsis chinensis. Next base: position 21,449,706 of record JAVQMG010000115.1, read on the forward strand.
TTGCTTTCATCATCAAACCCATGTCTTGCTAATGAGATTGAGGACATATGTAGCCGTGTACCATGGAAGGGAATTTTGTGCCAACTTTGGCCAAGGGCTAAGTACATTGAGGCTGTGGTCACTGGCTCTATGGCACAATATATACCTGCCTTAGAGTATTATAGTGACGGGAAATTGCCATTGGTGTCTCCCATGTATGCCTCATCAGAATGTTTCTTTGGGGTCAACTTGAAACCATTATGTGACCCTTCTGATGCAGCATTTACCCTCATGCCCAATATGGGTTATTTTGAATTTATTCCCTTGGGAGAGAATGGGACAATGTTGATGAACGTAGGTGAAGAAGATGAAGTACCCAATGATAAGCTTGTTGACCTGGTACAGGTTAGGCTTGGCTGTTATTATGAATTGGTGGTCACTACCTTTGCTGGTGAGTCTTTACTTGCAAATGCATTTGATTTTTAAAATAAAAATTGTATATCTTATTCTATGTGTTATACTTTGTGTACTACTAACTATATTGTAATATGTATCTTTTTTTTTTTTTTTTTTTCATAATTATCTTATAAGAAAAAAAAATGGACGTGTAATTAATTGATTGAGCGTAAGGGTAGAAGAATGGGACAAATGCCTTTTATTCTTATTTTTCTTACTTTCATTTTTAAGGTTGAAAAATATTCTTTACGTTTGTTACCCTTGAAATGAAAGTCCTTTTCAATACAATAACAAAGAGAGAAAAAAAAAAAAAAAAAAAACAGATTCTTAACCAAAACTTTTTTCTCATACCAATTATGCTATGTATGCACTAATATATACATTAGTGGAGACCTAGTGTCGTATTGTCATTAATGCTAAGCTTTTTGTACATGTCTTATTAGGACTCTATCGTTATCGTATTGGTGACGTGCTACAAGTGAGCGGCTTTCACAATCGAGCCCCACAATTTCGATTCATATGTAGGAGAAATGTCCTTCTCAGCATCGACAATGACAAAACCAACGAAGAGGATTTGCATAAGAGCATAACTGTGGCCAAGAAATTGCTAGAACCTTACAGTGCTCTACTCGTGGAGTACACTAGCTATGCAGATGCATCAACTATGCCTGGACATTATGTATTGTATTGGGAAATTCGATTTCATGGATCATCAAAGGCAGATCACTTGGCCAATATTGCACTCGATGACAAGGTACTACAAGAATGTTGCATTGCAGTGGAAGAAGAGCTCGATTACATATACAGAAGGTGTCGTACGTTTGATAAGTCTATAGGGCCCCTTGAGATTCGAGTGGTGGAGCTAGGTACGTTTGAGGAGTTGATGGACTTGTTCATCAATCAAGGGGCCTCGATCAACCAATATAAAACACCAAGGTGCATCAAGTCTATTGCGGCTCTTGAGTTGCTTAATTCTCACGTGAAAGCTTCTTTTTTTAGTCCTAGGGATCCAAAGTGGGGGGTTTAATTCGAATGATTTGCCATAGAAGAATCACGCCTTTGTTGGCTAATAATTTTCCCTTATATCTTTTTAGTTCTCATAATTGTTTTTTGAAGTTTAAACGGGGTGCATCATAAAATTGTTGGTGTCACTACCTTTGCATGTAGAACGATTTAATAATATGCGTTCTTTTTTAATGAATAATATGCGTTTTTGGAGAACTTGTATTAGTTCATCTTTTCATATTTAAGAGACGAAAAAAGAAAAAAGAAAAAAAAAAACACAAGAATGTTTGGATATTGGTGTTTTATTGGTAAACAAGAAAAATGGTTAGAAAGTAACGACTAATATGAGTTTCCTATTTAGGCGTGATCATTGTAATTCTTAATTTGCTTCTAAACTACGATTCCACGCCACAACGTTAAGTGAATAATTTGCAACATAGTAAAGAAAACCTTAAGATATTTGTGTGATTGCATAGTATAATAGATGAACCATATTCACATGGACCGAAGGGGGAAATGATAGTATTTGGTGTGGATAAATGCCGCAGCTAAAAGCTGACTGTTGCATGCATGTGTCGAGCAATGGAGTTGAAGTTGCCAGCTGTTCTGCAACATGGGAAACAGGATAACCTGCTGTGTCATTACTCAACATGTCTCATAGTCTGACAAGACAAAGCAAAAGAACCCCCAAAAATGGGTGCACATTTCCCTCGTTCTGTTTTTCTCACCACATGGTTTTGGATCTAAATGGAGTCCATTAATATGCATATATTCCTGAAAAACATTAACCTCCATGTAGGTTTGGAGTTATCATCCTATAATTCTTTTTTTTTTTGGGGTAAACCATGAGCTAACATAAAAATTAAAGATTCACAAGTTTGTTACAATGCATATTAGCCTTGTTAAAAGCCAAAATAGCCTCCACCATAGGCGGTGGGTTACAAAAAACAGTAAAACCATACAAGGATTGCGCTCCAAGTTTAGCCAATGCATCAGCGCATTGGTTGGCTTCACGATAAGCGTGGATCACGCACTTGTTTGAGAACTCCTTCAAAAGGTTCTTGCAATCAGTTAAGAGTGGTTCCATTAATAAATTTTCAGCTTCATTATTCATTAGGATAACTACACTCAGAGCATCAAGCTCAATTATTAATTGTTGAATTCCCATTCTTTGGCTAGCATTAATCTATCTCTAAGCGCCCACAGTTCAGCCAAGGCGCTATTAGTGTACCCGAGCCCTCTTGCAAAACCTTTTAGCCAAGCCCCATCATGGTCTCGGATCAACCCCCCCATCACCACCCCCCCCAACCGGCTCTATCTGCACTCCTCATAGCTGATCCATCAGTATTGAGTTTCATCTAACCCCTTTGAGGCTTCTCCCATCCCACAGGAACAATGGTTTTCAGTGGTTTGGTCTTTGATGCAAGCTCAATAGAGGAGAACTCAGCACTACCTTGAATGCATTTTCTCCATATTTGAGTGTCTAAATTTCCCGTCTTGAATAGAAACTTGTTTCTATGAGTCCACAGATGCCACAGTCCCATAGGAAACAGCACCTTCCAAGGAATACCCTTAACAGTGGCATTCATCCCATCATTACAATTGACTTCCATCCACACTTTAAAGGGAAAAGTGAATGAATTTCTGTAGCAGTGGGGAACCTGTAGCTGCATCCAGAATTGGTGAGCAACCTCACAGCCCCTAAACAAGCAATCTATGGTTTCAAAGTGCTTTTTACACAGATTGCACAATGGATCAAGGATTAAACCTCTTGAACCCAGCACATGAGCTGTGGGTAAACTATCATGGAGACATAGCCATATAAGGAATTGAATCTTTGGGAGAGTTGCAGTCTTCCAAACCCATTTGAATGACAAAGTATCTAGGTTCATGGGGTTTAATCCATCCACAGATTCATAGAATGACCATTTCTAACTGTCCAACTTAAGCCCTTCACATAAATTGGCCCTCCCTTTTTGCAAGCTGCCTAAACTCAAGAGTAGGGCAATTTTCTTCCTTCTTCAGTCACTCTGTTGGGGCAGAGGTATTTTGCTGGTAGCATATTTGTCCTAGGCTTTCCTTCCTCATGAGCAAGCCTCCAACAAAGTTTAGCTAAAATGGCTTCATATCTATGCTTTATTGAATAGATTCCCAAACCTCCCAAATCTTTAGGCAGTGTAACAGTACTCCACTTAACCATATGCATTCTCTTTCTTTCCTCAGTAGACCCCCAAATGAAATCCCTCATCATTTTATCAATGGAATCATACACTTTAGCTGGAAGATTGTGACATTGCATGTAATACTCTACAATGGGTGCAGCAGCAAACTTGGCAAGGACTAGTCTCCCTGCTCTTGACAGCAACCTAGATTTCCACCCAGCTAGCTTGCTTTGAACCTTATCAAGAATAAAGTTGAAAGCATTTCCAACTTTGCCTTTGTGGATGATGGGGAAACCCAGATATCTACCAAGATTATTGGTTGCAAGGATCCCCAATCTCCTACACATAGTCCTTTTCCTCCTAGTAGTGACATTAGGAGAAAAGAAGATTCTAGACTTACCATAATTGACCTTCTGCCCAGCCAGATTACAAAAGTTGCTAAGGACTTCCATAATGGCGGTGCAATTCTAAGTGTTAGCTTTGGCAAAGAGCATAATGTCATCAGCAAAGAAAACATGGGAGAAGCAAGGTCCTCTTCTGGAAGCTTTGATCATATCCCACTTATTTTCCTCACACATTTTGGTAATTTGAGCCCTAAGAAATTCCATGCATAAAAGGAACAGATAGGATGTAATGAGATCACCTTGTTTGATTTCTCTTGAGGGACAAAAGGGTTGGAGTTTGCTTCCATTGAGTAGAAGAGATGTTGAAGTTGTAGATACACAGCTTAGTACTAACTTAATAATGTTCTCAGGAAACCCAAAGTGAGTGAGCACCATCCTAATGAAAATCCACTCTAAACAATCATAGGCTTTCTCCAAGTCTATCTTCACCACCATATAACCCTCTTTACCTCTCCTTTTCCCAAGGGAGTAAATGAGTTCTTGAGTAATAATGACATTTTCTGCTCATCTTCTCCCTTCCAGGAAAGCATATTGCATAGGGGATATGAGTCTAGGCAGCAGGGGTCTATTCTTTGAACAAGGATTTTATATACAATTTTGTAAACGCTGTTACATAAGCTTATAGGTTTGAAATGGCTAATTATTTCAGGTCCCAATTGTTTAGGGATCAAAGCAATGAGAGTTTGGTTAAGGTGGTCAGGGATTTTATGGTTTGCAAAAATCTTTTTCACTTCACTTCTCACTGACTCCCCAACCACAAGCCAGAACCTTTGATAGAAGCCAGCATGCATTCCATCACTTCCTGGGGCTTTGTATGGTTTCATGGACTTGAGGGCATCCCAAATCTCTATATTAGAAGGCATCAGACCTATAGAATTGGCTTCCTCTTCCTCAAGCCTCATGCACCACTCTGAATCCCATCTCTGAACCATAGGGCAGACAACTTGGTCAGTCTGATATGGCTTTACAAAGCTTTTGGTAAATACTTCTTGGACTTGCTCCACATTATGAATCCACACTCCCTCATCATTCAAGATGCTAGTAATTCTGTTCTTACTCCTTCTAGCCAAGGTAGTCAAATGAAAATAGGAAGTGTTTCTCCCCCAAAAATAGTCCAATTGACTCTAGACTTCATTGCCCACAGCTCCTCTTCAAGTTGTAAAATCTCATTGCATTCTCCAGATAACTGCTTTTGGAGGTTGATCAGGAAATTATTAGGATTATTGGCAAGAGCTCTCTGAGCTCCCAGTAGTCTTGCCATGATCTGCCTCTTCCTTGCAAATATATTACCAAAGACTTCTTTATTCCAAATTTGGGCTTTGTGAGTGAATCTAGTGACAGCTCCAGCAAGATTCTCTTCCATACCAGCCCAAGATTCCCTAACAATGGCTGGAAAGTCATTGTGGCTTAACCATATAGGTTGGAATCTAAAGGGATGATTGGAGGTATTAGTCAGGGTAGGGCAGAGATTAAGCAAGAGAGGGCAATGGTCAGAGTTAACTTTGGCCAGATAAGTTGCGTTTGCTTCGGGGAAATAAGATTTCCAGTCAGGGTTAGCCCAAACTCTATCAAGTCTACATTGGATAAGACCCCCCAAATCTCTCTTATTAGTCCAAGTAAATTTAGGCCCTGAGAACCCCAAATCCATCATTTGACACTCATTCATACAATCCAGAATAGCCCTCACTCTTCTTTGACAGATAGGATTACCCCCAGCCTTCTCTCCTTCAGCAATAACCTCATTAAAGTCTCCCATAAGTGTCCAAGGGAGATAATGCAAACTGGCTATCAATTTAAGTTTTTCCCATAACATGCATCTATCTACAAATCTAGGACTAGCATAAATGGCACTAATAATCCAGCTTAAGGATTAAGACCTTACCCTGATAATGACATGGATCTCTTGTTCAGTTGAAGCCAAAACTTCCACATGCACCAAGTCAATCCTCTAGAGCAGCCAAATGCCCGCAGCAAAGCCAATAGTATCTGCTAGCACTGATCCATCAAAAGGCAAGGATTCAATCATCTCTACAGCCCTAGTACCACTCAACCTAGTCTGTGATCACCATAGGAATTGGAGCATGCCACTCCACCAAGTCCATTACTGTCTTTCTCTGAATTGGGGTTTCATAGCGCCCCTACAATTCGAAATTAGAATATTCATTATTTTAAAAACGGATTTTGAAGAATCAAAATGCACCAAGGAAGAAGAATCCTCAGTGTCTCTTAATCTCCATGCTCCCATCACCTTTGCCTTCCTTACCAACCTTTTCCGGAACAGAGTGATCTAATGGTGTACTATTCCCATCTCCCTAATTGTTGTTTTGGTGAGAATGGTGCCTTTGATCTTGACTTCTACAAATTGAATCATCTTCACCCTGTGCAAATTCCCCTTCATAGAGCATTCCACAGGCTTGTCTTGAAGGGTCTTCCTCACTGTAATCACAAGCTCCATCCATTCCTTCTCTGCCTTTGTCAGATATTTTTTCGAGGTTTGCACACTTGAACTTATCATGGACAAGCTTGAGTTTGTTTGCGGAGGGGTCAGAACCACTAGTCTGTCCGTGACAAACCTCCACCACGGATTCAAGGTTAGCTCCCATGCCTAGTTGATCAAAGGAAGGTAGTCTAACTCTTTGCTCTCCTCCGTCAATGGAAACATATTTTTCCAAGCCAACATCAACTCCAAGTCTAACCACCCCTAAATCTCCATTGGGTCCTGCTTTATCCACTTGATCATCTCGTCCTCGATTGGTACGATTTTGCCCCCGTAAAACAACGCCCATTTCTCTTTTTTCTCAATAGTTATTGAAACTTAGGGTGTTACCCGTTAATTTTGAATTAGCTTCACAACTAACTGTTTGTGAAAAATAAGAAGGCCTTTGGTCCAACCCAGCATCCTTCAATGGGCTTGCACTAGCCCCAAACACAAACATACCTTTTTCCTTATCCAGGCCATAACACTTTTTTGTTTTCCAACAGAAGCTTTGTCATTTTGTTTGGGTTTGGCACGAGTTCCATTCCTATTTGTACCTTTTCCATCAACTGTCTTATAATGATAAGATGGGGTGCTCTTGGAATCCTCCTTATGTGACCTGTCAACCTAGATAAGTGGCGCTTTTCTTTTCCCTGTCGTCCTATCTACATCCCTTGCTCTAGGCAAGGTCTTTTCATAAGACGTTTGGGAAGGCTCATCCGCTTGGCTCACACTTGCGCCATTTAGCTTGTCTCGGTCCCTATTCATTGGCTTACGCCGAGTCACTATCATCCAGTCCCCATATCCATCTTGTTGGTTGGCCGGAGATTTCTCCACCTCAGGTATTGCTGCTACAACTCTCTGTTCCTCCTGGCTTCCACTACGCTGATCCACTTGCGCACCCTCACTATTCCCACAGACTAAGAATGGACACACTTCCCTATTATGCCCAATTCTTCCACATTCGAAACAAAGTGTGCCAATACCTTCATATTGGATGTTCTGCTTGAGCCTCCCCAGGTAATTAGTATTAACAAGAGGCTTGTCAAGGTTGACTTGTACACACAAACAGGCAAAACGCCCTCTAGCCCTGTTGGCAATATTAGCATCAATACGTAAAACAGGGCCAATAGCTCTACCTATCTTTAACAGTGCATTGTGCTCGTAGAACTCAATAGGTAATTCTGGCAACCTAATCCACACTGCAACCGATGAAAGAGTTGCTATAGAAGCTTGGAATTTAGGCTCCCACTATCTAATGAGAGCTTGATACCAAGGTGCTTTCATACAGGTTTTATCATCCCTGGAGAAACACACTCTGATACTGCCATCCTGTGCGTGCTCATCTTCATTACCGAATTCAACGTCTTCTTGCATGACACTAGCAAAGCTAAAGGCTTTCTCAAAAGCCCTAGGAATTGATCCCACCAACTTATCTTTGTAACTTCCTACCTTAGCATGTATATTCTCTTCTTTATCCTCCGTTACTTGATGACTATCCTTGAATTTCTTGGTATTGCGGGCCAAAGTATCTGCTTCCTCATCAGGGCGTTTCAAGTTTTCTCTCTCCATTGACATACTGTATGGGTTTTTATCATCCTATAATTCAATATGCCATAATTGAAGATATTATTTATTTGTAATTTTAATTATATGATAATTTTAAAAAAAAAATTTATGTGGCTTATTTAAATAATAAAGGGAAATGATAATGGGCACTGTAAGGTGTCTGTTAAAGGTAATTTATTATGGGGCCTATTTAATAAAAAAATTGATATAAATTGATAAAATAACTGAAAATAGTAATGAAATGATAGGTGAAACTCAAAAAGTTGGTTTTATTAACTCTATACCCTATAAAATTGATAAAGAATTTGACAAAAAGTTAACTTTATCGACATAAAAGTTGTTTGTTAATGGACACTTTGTGATTCTCGTTAACACTACCCAATAATATACATTGATGGTCTCGTGTCTTAGTAAGTTAGAAGATATATAGCTCCAAATAAGGGAGTCATTCTCGTACCGGAGGCTGTACTGATTTGACCAGTGGAATGATATATTTCAATATCGGTCAATACCGGTGTACTGTCTCAGGTTTACCTTTATTTTTCATATATATGTGTGTGTGTGTGTGTGTGTGTGTGTGTGTGTGTGTGTTATAATAAATATAAAAGTTTACCATAAAACATTATCTCAATCCAAAACAAATTATTCATGATTTTAGACTTTACCATCAATTAAAAAGAAAAAAAAAAAACATAATACAAAAAAATAGAAAGCTTAATACTTCATACTAAGAAAACAAATAGTACTAATAAGTTAATGCAAGTAAGTTATTATGGGGGTGGAAATGTCAAAGCACTAATGTGGGCCTTGGGCTTTGTTCGAGGATGTTGACTTCGCTAAAGGGCTGTCAGGTGGGAATAAGGTCGCCTAACTTATGGCCCAAAAGCCCGCCGATCAGGACGTTGGCCAATTAGGGAGGGTCAGAGGAGAAGGTCTCCTCGGACAACAGAAACGAGGACCAAAGAGCGCAGCCTGACGCCTAGGGGAGAACTCTTGAGGCTCAGAAAGCCATATTAGACTTCAACGGGATGCCGATGAGGGGGACAAGTGGGACGTGCTCTGCATAAAGCTGCTGCCATCGTATTAAAGGCTTCTCACCTACCCGCCTGGCTGCATTAATGGGGAGGTGACCTCTAAGGGGACGGCGATCAGCTTTATAGTCATTGGGGAAGGTTTCCAAGAAAAGGATGGATGGGAAAGAGATCTGCATTTATGGCTCTATGAATGGGAACCAGCGATGGGGAGCATATATAGAGAAGGGGAGGCCACTGGAGGGGGATCCGGATTTTTCTACGAAGAAGACTTTCCTCCCAAATAGCACAAGGGAAGTAAGGACAGAGACTCCTCAGCCCACGTTCGAGGAAAGCCAAAGTTACCTCACTAGCTAGTTGCACACCAACCGTGGACTTAGCCCAAACGCAATCGCTTTCTACCGTCCCAAGAAGTCTAAGCTTTAAGCCCACTCTCTACAAATTCTATTGTTTAGGCCATTTAGGCCGGCCCCGTCACGAACTTGGGTCCAAGGCTCGATTTGTGTCCTTACAATTGGCGCCGTCTGTGGGAAGCCTTGCAAAAAGGGACGTGAAGCATCATGGAAGGCTTGGGTTCATGTCGTGTGGAGTCCATGGGATCCCAGTACGAGGATCACTTCTCGCAGCTAGAGCGGGAGAGAGACAGCGAAGCCAGCGTGCGCACAGAATATACTTGCGAAAGGAGTCAGGCACGGGAGGGGAGCAGAACCTCCCGCGAAAAGAGTGTCAAGGCCATGCAAAGGGAGATTGACCACATGAAAAGGAAGCTGCGTCGGGAGAAACGACGGCGCACTCCCTCTCCTTCAGACCAGTCTTCAGCAGATACTCGTAGTAGCATCGACAGCTCTAGGTCAAGAACCCCTCCTAGGGGGTCCACCTCCGATGAGGACGAGTGCCATCGCGACCCTAAGGGTAAGAGGACCTCCTCCAAGGGCTTGGCCAACAACGCTTTGAGTAAGGCGCTCCACCAGATTTCCAAGTCGCCCTTCACTCGGAGGATTGAGAAGGGAAAACTTCCGATGCTGTTCACCCAACCAACCTTCACCATTTACAATGGAAGAACGGACCCAGTAGAACACGTGAGCCATTTCAGCCAGAGGATGGCGTGCACTCAAAGAATGAGACCCTGATGTGCAAGGTCTTCCCCTCTAGTCTAAGACCCGTCGTGATGAGGTGGTTCAATGGCCTGAAGACAGGCTCCGTGGATTCCTTTATGGAGCTCACCAGGGCATTTGGTTCGCAGTTCATCACGTGCAGTAGGGTACCTCGGCCTCTAGATTCACTGTTGTCCATGGCTATGAGAGAAGGAGAGACCCTCAAGGAATATACTGACAGATATTGGGAGATGTACAACGAGATCGATGGGGACTTCGATGAAGTCGCCATAAGCACCTTCAAGTTCGGCCTTCTGAACGAGCACGACTTGAGGAAATCACTGACCAAAAGGCTTGTCAAGAGCGCGCGTCGGCTCATGGACCATATCGACGAGTACACACGGGTTGAGGAGGATCAGTTGCAAGTAAAGGCAAAGGCGAAGGTTATCCCTCAAGAGAGGAGGGATTTTAGGTTGGACCGATACAACAACAGTAGACCGAGGAGAGAGTTCATTGGGCAGCCCGACCCGACCCACGCAGGTGGTCAGCACCATGTTCCGCGAACCCATATAGCGGGTGTTTGAGAAAATTCGCCATGAGCCCTATTTCAGGTGGCCTAGTAAAATGATAGGTGGCCCCATGAAGCGTAACCAGAACATCCACTACCAATATCACCAAGAAAATGGCCACACGACAGAGAACTGTAGAAATCTACGGAATTACCTAGAGCAAGTGGCAAAAGAGGGGAAGTTGAAACAGTTCGTGTATCAACCTGGTGGATAGGGAAAGCACCCTGGCCCGACAAATCAGAGCCATCATGCCTCAAGACCTCCTCTGGGAACCATTCTTGTCGCTCTTGGCAGGACCGGCTCCTGCCCTTCCAGAGTGATGTCTGTGGCGCGAGCCCTCACAGAGGGCTCTAGCTCTGAACTGAAGAAGTTAAAGGGTAGCGAATCACCAACTCTAGGCTTCTCGGACGTGGACAAAGTGGGAACCATCCAACCACATGATGACGCCTTAGTCATAATGTTGAGAATCAGAGGTTACGATGTGAAGAGGGTAATGGTAGACCAAGGAAGTGGCGTAGACATTATGTACCCTAACCTGTACAAGGGGTTGAACTTGAGGGAAAAGGATCTTTCGGCCTATGACTCACCGCTGATAAGCTTCGAGGGAAAGGCCGTCGTCTCAAAGGGGCAGATCAGGTTGCCTGTACAGTCAGGCCCGGCGGTAGTTGAGGTGGATTTCATCGTGGTCGACGCCTACTCTCCCTACATGGACATTGTGGGGAGACCCTGGCTGCACGCGCTAGGGGCTATCTCCTTTACTCTCCACGCCAAGGTGAAGTTCCCATTTGGCGGCCAAGTCGAAGAAATTATTGGGAGTCAGTCCACTGCGAGACAGTGCCTGACAGCGGCAATCCTGCATGGACCAGGGCATGAACCCCCGGCTTCGGCTGCAACTGGAGAAGTAGTGGCAGAAGAACCCCCGTGTGAGGGGTTGGATAGAGTTCCTGTGGATGATGACCTAGAAAGGTTCTTCCAAATAGGGGCCCAGTTGCCGGCCGAGGAAAGAGAGGGGTTGGTTGCATTCTTGAAGGAGAACATTGACGTGTTTGCATGGGATGCATACGAGGTGCCTAGGATTGACCCGAACTTTATTTGCCACCACCTGAATGTTAGCCCGACTGCCATGCCGAAGAGGCAACCTCCTCGACGCTCTTCCAAAGAACATTTCGAGGCTGTCAAAGAAGAAGTCGTCAGACTTAAGAGAGCTAGGGCTATCAAGGAGGTGTTCTATCTCGTGTGGCTGGCGCACACAGTCGTGGTATAGAAGAAAAGTGAGAAATGGAGGATCTGTGTAGACTTCACGGATCTAAACAAGGCCTGCCCTAACGACTGTTTCCCAATGCCTCGCATAGACTAGTTGGTGGACGCGACAGTCGGCCACCCTCGAATGAGTTTTCTGGACTCCTTTCAGGGTTACCACCAGATACCCTTGGCTTCAGAGGACCAAGGGAAAACGGCCTTTGTTACCCCTATCGGTAACTACTATTACAAGGTGATGCTTTTCGGCTTGAAGAACACAGAGGCTACCTACCAGAGGATGATGACCAGGATGTTTGAGGCACAGTTAGGAAAAATTGTAGAGGTGTACGTGGATGATGTGGTAGTTAAGAGCAAGACTATATCGGACCACGTGGCTGACCTGAACAGCACCTTCCAGACTTTGAGGGAGCACAAGTTACGTTTGAACGCCTCCAAATGCTCCTTTGGTGTAGGGTCTGGAAAATTTCTGGGTTACATGCTCACTCATAGAGGTATTGAGGCCAACCCCGCCTAGATCACCGCAATCTGCAATATGCAGCCTCTTCAAAATCCGAAGAAAGTGCAAAGGCAGGCGGGAATGACGGCTGCCCTCAATAGGTTCATCTCCTGATCTGCAGACAGGTGCCGACCCTTCTTCCAGTTGTTGAACAAATGGAAGGGATTCGAATGGACCGAGGAATGTTCCCTTGCCTTCCAGCAGCTAAAGGAATATCTCTCCCGGCCACCCATTATGTCTCGCCCAGACTTAGATAAAGTGTTGTTCGCATACATAGCTGTGGCTGCCCACGCTGTCAGCTTGGTCCTGATACGGGATGACGACGGCATACAGATACCAATCTATTATGTGAGCAAGTCCCTGCAGGAAGCCGAGGTTCGATATCTGTCGTTAGGGAAGGTGATTCTAGCCATGGTGCACGCGACGCGTCGGTTCCCGCACTACTTTCAATCTCACACCGTTGTCGTATTGACCCAGCTCCCACTTAAGTCCGTGTTGCGAAGTGCTAATTACTTCAACAGAATCACTAAATGGGGAACTGTCTTGGGAGCCTTTGACATCAAGTACATGCCTCGCACCTTCGTGAAGGGGCAAGTCCTGGCCGACCTGGTGGCGGAGTTCGCTTAGCCTTCCATAGAGGAAAACCTGGAGGGATGGGACATGGATGGAAAACCAGTTGGTGTAGTCTTGTGCGAGAAACCTCCAGTGTGGAAGGTTTTCGTGGACGGAGCCTCCAACCAGAAAGGTTCAGGCGTAGGGATAGTTTTGATATCCCCGGAGAGAATCATCGTGGAAAAGTCCTTGAGGTTAGAGTTCTCGACTACCAATAATGAGGCCGAGTACGAAGCTTTGCTAGTAGGAATGGACATGGTCTGAAAAATGGGGGGAAAAACGGTGCAGGCGTACTCGGACTCGCAGCTAGTGGTCGGCCAGATGGAAGGGAAATTGGAAGCCAAGGAACCGAGAATGCGAGAGTATTTAACCCGCGCCAAACACTTGCAGTCCGAATTCGAGTCTTTTGCATTATCGTATATCTCCTGCAATGGGAATTCCCACGCCGATTCATTGGCCATACTCGTAACCTCCTTGGCGCAAGGCTTGCCTCGTGTCATCCTAGTTGAGGACCTATTTAGACCTGCTGGGCCAAGCGGAGATGCCTACCGGATTCACCAGGTCAGAACGGGACCTAGTTGGATGGACCCAATAGTGGCATTCCTTAAACATGACACCCTGCCAGAAGAAAAGTTTGAAGCCGACAAGATCCGTAGAACGGCTCCTCGGTTCTGGCTGTCCGAGGAAGAGAAACTCTATAAGCGCTCCTTTTTGGGACCCTACTTGCTGTGCGTACACCCGGAAGCAACGAAGCAGCTGTTGGAGGAGTTGCACGAAGGAATATGTGGTAGCCATATGGGAGGAAGATCACTAGCCCATAGAGCCCTTACCTAGGGATATTGGTGGCCAAACATGCAGAGAGAGGTGTAGGATTACGCAAAGAAGTGCGATCAATGTCAGAGGTTCGCCCCCAACATCCACCAACCTAGGGGAGTCCTTAACCCTTTGGTCAGCCCTTGGCCGTTCGCACAGTGGGGCTTGGATATAGTGGGACCATTTCCGAGGGCAGCAGGAAATAAGAGATGGTTGCTCGTCGGGACGGACTACTTCACCAAGTGGGTTGAGACTGAGCCCTCTCGAACATCCGAGATATGGATGCAAAGAAGTTTGTCTAGAAAAATATTATTACAAGGTTTGGGATCCCGCGCACCCTCATCTCGGACAACGGCCTGCAGTTTGACAGTAGGGCCTTTAGAAAATACTCTGGGGACTTCGGCATTACAAACAGGTACTCTACCCCAGTCTACCCGCAAGGGAATGACCAGGCCGAGGCAGCGAACAAAACGATAGTTAATGGGCTCAAGAAGAGGCTAGACGATGCTAAAGGCAGATGGGTAGAAGAAGTACCACACGTACTATGGACTTACCGAACTACTTCACAAAGGTCCACGGGGAGATGCCCTATTCGATGTCTTATGGCGCTGAAGCCGTAATCCCCTTGGAAATAGGGTTTCCAACATGAGGACTCATTCCTTCACCCCAGGCAACAATGACACCTTGCTGTAGAAGGGGCTAGACTTGATAGAGGAAAGGCGAGAATGCTATGGTCCGGCTAGCTTGCTACCAGCAAAAGCTCAAGCAAGGCTACGACTTTCACGTAAAATCCAGGCCCCTTGCTCTTGGAGACTTGGTCCTAAGGAAAGTCATTGGGACTGCTAAAGACCCAACATGGGGAAAATTAGGGCCAAACTGGGAGGGGCCCTACTGCATAACCTCCGTGGCCGGTATAGGGTCATATTACCTCACCGACTTAGAAGACAAACCTGTAATAAGGCACTGGAATGTAAATAACCTTCGAAGGTACTACTATTAATGAAAGGCGTACATGCCATGCATTTGGATATCATTGTACCACGCTAATTGTTAATGTGTCAATCTCTATCACCAAGCAAGCGTGTTAATGTCAACCTAGGCTATGCCAGATCCTCGGACCTTCTGCCTTGGGAAAATTTAACCTACAATTTATTTTAATTGTGTGTTAATGTCAACCTAGGCTACACCAGGTCCTCGGACCTTCTGCCTTGGGAAAATTTAACGTACAATTCATTTTAATTGTGTGTTAATGTCAACCTAGGCTATGCCAGGTCCTCGGACCTTCTGCCTTGGGAAAATTTAACGCACGATTCATTTTAATTGTGTGTTGATGTCGACCTAGGCTATGCCAGGTCCTCGGACCTTCTGCCTTGGGAAAATTTAACGCACGATTCATTTTAATTGTGTGTTGATGTCAACTTAGGTTATGCCAGGTTCTCAGACCTTCTGCCTTGGAAAAATTTAACGCACGATTCATTTTAATTGTGTGTTGATGTCAACCTAGGCTATGCTAGGTCCTCGGACCTTCTGCCTTGGGAAAATTTAACCTGCTACTCTTTTTAACTAATTGTTAACATGCAATTTAGCTAAGTGTTGACACTATCGCTTTGGACCCTCGCCCTTGGTAAATTCTAGGCGCAATTCGTTTTTTTAGGAATTGTTACTGATGAACCGCACATGGTTAAACCGTGCTTATCTTAATTTTAGACATGCACCTGTGCACGCAGCCATTTGTTTATTAACCCAATTGTGTCGGAAAGGACGTTGAGCTACAATAAAGTAAATCATACAGTAATACACATAATCCTTCAAGAAATTGGAAACGAGGTCTTGAAATCATTGTTAAAAATTGCTTACATCGAAACTGAAAGAGAAAAATTACAACGGAGACACTACAAAACTAAGCGACGCGAGGAGGAACCTTGAGACGGCCTATCCTTTTATCTTTAAGGGGGGATCCTTTCCCAACTTAGTTGAGGGATCCTTGGCCCGACCCTCCACCTCAGATCGCTTTGGCTTGACCTCGGACGGATCCTGGACTTTCTTCCCCTTGTCTTTTGCCGTGGGCGGAGGAACAACCTGGCCAATTGGCTCGCCCAACGACTTCTCGGCCCCTTCATTAGAATCAACGACTTCTTCGGAAAGAGGAACTTGCTCTTGATTGGAGAGAGGCAACACCGAGGTTGCAGTCTCTGGAGTAACCAAAACGGGGCGTCTTCGATCGGTCTAATATCCTCGGGATACTAAACCCTCTCGACTCCCCTCCACTCGGAGTTGGCAGGAACTCCTGCCACGTTTAGGGCTTCCGCCCAAACTTGCTGGTAGTATTCCCTACACAACTTTGCTAGCTCCTAGGCCAGCCGGTTCTCCGTCGTCTCCACCCCCTCGTTATATGCAGCTTTGGTGGCGGCCTCCACAGTCTCTTTTATATTATGAGCTGCTTCTTTGGCCTAGGCAAACTGCCTCTTTAAGTCTGAGATCTCCTGCCTAGCTTTGGACAGCGCCTCGTCCCTCTAATGCAGCAGCTTGCGTTGGCTTTCCACCTGGGCCTCCGCAGTCTTAAGACCGGCGTCGGCACTCCTCCTCTCATTCTGCTCCTGGACGAGCTTCACGGCCAGGTCGCCCTTCTCGGCTTCGGCGCGACCCAATTCCTTCTCGACCTCTGCCTTGGCCGCCTACTCAGCACCCACCTGATTCGTGTAATGCCCCACCAGATCCTCGACAGCGAAAACCTCTTGGATGGCCTGCGAAGAGAAGTTCCGACAGTTACATAGTGAACGTGAAAATGAAATACGCTAATGCCAAAATAACAATAACAAACTAACGGGATAGCGCATACCAGGCCCAGGTTCCTCTTGAGGGAGAGAAAGGGGTGCGTTTGACCCATCTTCCCCAAGTCCTCCATGTCCCTTGGCAGGAGGAGGGGCTGCTCTAGAGCATTGGCCAGATGAGGGGCGTGACCCCTCTCTAAAAGTCCTTTATGCTCGCCTGGAGAGGTATCAGAGCCCCGTCCACCTCCAGCGCGGGGGACCAGATGGACTCCCCTCGGCAGACCTCAGCTAGCCCGCGGATCTCCTCGCTTTCAACGAACGAGGCTCGCCCCCCGCCTTTTGCAACCTGCTGCTACTATTGTTGTTGCTGCTTCTACTGTTTTTGTTTTTTCTCCCTCTCTCTGTCTGCCTCCTTACTCTCGTTCCTCCTCTTCTTTGGAATGTTGGGGGGAGAAGGGAGTGGGTCGAATGGAGGGGGAGGTGGGGGCAGCTTCGGCTGGGACCCAGAGGCGTCCTTCTTGGATATCTGAGCGCCCCTTTTTTGGGCGAAAAGAGTCCTCAAAGTCGACATGTCGTCGCCTTCCTCGGAGGAATCTTCTGGTTGGGCAATAACTAAACCTTTAATGCCGGAGTTCCTGTTCGAGTGGTCCTCTTCTTCGTTCGAAATGGTGACCACGTGGTGATCCCAAGGTCTCTCAGCCTCCTCCAAGTGGAACCGATCTATTTCTTCATTGAGGGATGGGGGGGAAGCCGCAGACTCTCCTCAGACGAGTTGGTCTTCCCGTTTCACTGCCAAGGGGATGGCTTCAACGGTCCGATCGTAGAGGATGGTGGACAGTGCGTCGGAGGGGCAAGGAATTCTGGTTGGGAAATGTCTATCCTCAAGCGTCTCTGGTCACCCGCAAGGATGGTGTCTTCAACCTCTTAAAAGACCTTTGATATGGGCTCATACCCCAATATGAGGTAGGCTGCCCTCACCTGTAGGTCCCTGTTCACAAAGACCTCGGATCTTAAGACCATGTTAAGATTCGGGACGTTGACTTCGCTCAAGCAGGGCGACGTATGTCGTTTGTCTGCAAGAGAGACAGCAGAGAAGCCAAACATGGTCAGGTACAAAGGATAGATCAAGTACAGACAGCATCAAATGGCAACGAATCTACCTAGAGAAGAAAAAAAAGGGCAAAGCTTTAAAACCAAAATCTCTAAGTCTTAAAGAATCACACCTGGCTGTCCCTCTTTCACTAGGCAATGGAGACCAT
This sequence comes from Castanopsis chinensis, assembly GCA_032878915.1. Taxonomy (NCBI): domain Eukaryota; kingdom Viridiplantae; phylum Streptophyta; class Magnoliopsida; order Fagales; family Fagaceae; genus Castanopsis; species Castanopsis chinensis. The sequence goes on from JAVQMG010000115.1 coordinate 21,467,662, forward strand.
CATACCACCTCCCAGTGGCGATGAGATAGTCATCCTTCATGCCTTTATTGGACTTAGGCAGGCAAGAGATGAGCCTGACGGTGTTAGACCTTGACTTGAGGTAATACCCTGTGTCCTTCGGTCGGTGGCACTCATACAAATAGACAATGTCGCGCCATGTTAGACGCAGGCTCATCTGCTCGTTTAAAGTATCGACGCAACCTAATATCCTAAACATATTGGGTGTGCACTGGTCAGGATACTACCTATGGTTATGGAGGTACTCGCTGGTCACGTCCTTCATAGGGAGTGTCATCCCACCCTCTAAGAAGGCAATTATAGGGATGACAACTTGCCCCTCCTTCCTAGAATCTGCCGCGGCCTCTGGGGGGCAGTATTCTAGACCCACATCTAGGGGAATGCGGTATTTGGCCCGGAATCCTTCCATGCCAGAGGCCATGTCTACTAAACACTTAAACCTACCCATTGGACAAAAAGTCAAGGCAAAGATTTGCAAAGAAAGGGAAGAAAGATAGACAGCCGAGGAAAAAAAGGTTTGAAGAAAGGAGAAACTTACAGAAGAAGGGTGTACGAACTTGGGAGAACTTCGTGAGAGAGAATGAGATTGAAAACTTCAGAATATGTTTGCTCTTTGGTGGAAATGATGGGTGTCACGATTACCAAAGCGTTTTGAATGATTGAAGGACGGCGGTTCGTGGGAAACATCCCGCTCAAATTTTTGGGAAAAACCCAAGCCGTTGGATCCATATCTCACCGTTGAACGTGGACGACAGGGAGTTACTCAGTGCAATTAATGCAGGCGTTGCGGATTACGAAACGTCAAGAGCCTTTCTAGAAAGCGTGGGGGAACCTCGCACGTGTTGTGTTTAAGAGATCACGTGAAGGTAATATTCACAGGTCAAAAACTCATTTCCCTCCTCGGGTCGGAGTCAAATGAATTTTTGAGGGGCTATTGTAGGGGTGGAAATGTCAAAGCACTAATGTGGGGCTTGGGCCTTGTCCGAGGATGTTGACTTCGCTAAAGGGCTGTTAGGCGGGAATAGGGTCGCCTAACTTATGGCCCAAGAGCCCGTCGATCAGGACGTTGGCCAATTAGGGAGGGTCTGAGGAGAAGGTCTTCTCGGACAACAGAAACGAGGACCAAAGAGCGCAGTCTGACACCCAGGGGAGAACTCTTGAGGCTCAGAAAGCCATATTAGACTTCAACGGGACGCCGAGGAGGGGGACAAGTGGGACGTGCTCTGCATGAAGCTGCTGCCACCGCATTAAAGGCTTTCCACCTACCTGCCTAGCCGCATTAATGGGGAGGTGACCTCTGAGGGGACGGCGATCAGCTTTATAGTCATTGGGGGAAGGTTTCCAAGAAAAGGATGGATGTGAAAGGGATCTGCATTTATGGCTCTATGAATGGGAACCAGCGATGGGGAGTATAAATAGAGAAGGGGAGGCCACTGGATGGGGATCCGGATTTTTCCACGAAGAAGACTTTCCTCCCAAATAGCACAAGGGAAGCAAGGACAGAGACTACAGTCCCAAGAAGTCTAGGCTTTAAGCCCACTCTCTATAAATTCTATTGTTTAGGCCATTTAGGCTGGCCCCGTCAGGAACTTGGGTCAAAGGCTCGATTTATGTCCTTATAGTTACCATTATGTTCTTACAAAAATTCAAAAATTACCCTAAAAAAAAAAATTTTCCTGTACTGGCTAGTATGGCTGGTATTTAAGGGTCATCAAAGAGCCCACAGCCCATAGCCCGACCCAAAAACCCAATAACCCATTGGGCTAATGGGTGGCTCGGCCTGTCGTTGTTGAGGCTCATGGGTAGCCCACTAGCCTAGTGGGTTAGGTCGTGGGCTAGTTTTTATGCCCATGAGTACTCAGTGGGCTAGCCCAGTAGCCCACCCGTTGCCCAGCCCGTTGGCCCAATCCAATAACTTATAATTCATAATAAAAATATATAGGAAGTGTATGAAGGATTGATCTTGAGATGTTATAGAGGAATTTCTTAAGAGTGCTCTCTTAACCATTAAGATACTCTAAATAATTGTGCTAAACTTAGTTTACTAAATATATATTTTTCTAGTAGTCTAATAAATTTGAATTAACCATTTGACATTTTTTTTTATTAAAGATAAAAATAAAAAACTATTTAAAGCCTTAATAAAAAAAATTAAATAGGTTTGCATCAACAAAACAAAAAATTAAATAGATTTGACTATAAAAATTTGTAATTAAGTATTAAATTCTTTAATTATTTCCTTTAAAAAAATAGATTGATTATACCCTTATAAAAAATTGATTCTTTCCTTATAAAAATAATGTAATAATATGCTAACACATGCCCATAGGTAACCCATTAGGCCCAACCCGATAGCCCAGCTCACTAAAGACAAAATGGCCATTGCCCATGGGCAGGGTCATGGGCTAAAGTTTTCTCTTTCGGCCCAGCTCGACCCGATCCGTTAACTAGTTAATAGCCCATTATGCCCAGGTATGCCAAGCCCATTGTGCCCATGGGCCAAGTAAAAATGGGTCGGGCTAGCCCGACCTGGCCCATTGACGACCCTTACTAGTATTTAAACTGGTACGAAACGTTGGCGTTTCGATACCAGTATATGTACTGGTACGGTATATACTGAACGGTACGGCTTGTACCGGTATGGTATCGACTATCTCGGTTCCAAACTAATTTAGTGCGAAACATAATTAGTCATTACCCTTTAATTTTTTTTAATGGAAAGAAATAAGCCGTAATATTGAACTAAACATAAGATTTTTTACTACTAGTTATGTTATTGGAAAAAATGTAGTGTGAAATAGAAATTAGAATTAGGTGCACAATTTTGCATCCTCAATACGAACTAGTTTAGAGAAAACTCTTCAAATTTTTATATCTTTTTATTGGATGTGAATTTTGAAAATCTATTTTATTAGATTGCATGTTCTTTATGTTTTTAATATGCATGTTAAATTTTGTTCAAATCATATATTATTTACTATTTAATTAACAAACTTATTTTTATGCCTAATTTTAGAACACAAATATTTGAAATTTAAATATTTGATTGATGACATAGCTATTGATGACATAGCTATTGATCTTTGATCTTTTTGAAATTTTGCAAGCAAGGAAGATATAATGAAAGAAAAATGTAATCCAATGGTTAAAATTTTAAAATTCATATTTAATAAAAAGATATAAATGAAGTTTGAAGAGTTTTTATTTAAATTAATTTGAAGAGAAAATTTTTCCTCTTAGTACCATTAAAGCCATAACTTTTCAGCCCTTATAAATAAATAAATAAAAGAAGAAAAAGCTATGACTTTCAGGCCAAGAGACAAAAAAAAAAAAGGACATGCCTTCTTCTCACATCATAAGAGGCACCATATGACTTACAATTGTCACATTAGTAAAGGTAACATAGTGAGAAAGCATCTCATCACTAAAAATTACATCATGTCTTCTTTTTTGGCACAATAAGAGCATAGGCATGAGCTCAAAGTCTGAATAGGGTTGACAAACTCCTAATACTAACGAGATATTGGAAGATGATCACATATGGGAAAAGATGGATGGGAAAAATAGTTACCTTCCAATGTCCTGGAAATTATTTTTTCTATCTCAAGTAGATGTATTTTAAATTCCCCTTTTTCCTTTTTCAATAATTGAATTATGCATATATATACATTTAAAAAAATTATGTTTTAAATTAATTATTATAATTTACCCTGGTGATTTTCAAATTCTTATAAGATTCATTAGATCCTATGTTCAAAACTTTCAAAGAATTGATCCTTATAATTACTTGGTACTTGTGAGACAAAGAAATTTCATATATAGACAAAAATGATTATGATGATCGAAAAACTTTTGAGTCTAGATACCCTCAAAAGTGGGGGAAAAAAATTATACTTTCAAAATTATATGTATAATAACACATCATTTAAAATTGAGAGCATCTTGTTTCACATGGCATGAGTCTTTTTCCATAGCCATGAGTGAAAGCACTAACTTGAGTTGATGTTATTAGCAAGAAATGCAAAAGTAGAGTTATATCGAATATGCCTCAAGTATATGAGTATGATTACCTTTTCGAATGTCGAATAATAACAGCACTTTACCGAAAGACTTTGGTTGCATCTTATCGCCTTAACCATTTCGTAGAGACAGCGTTATTATAATATTGAATACTGCAAACACGTGAACATTGACTGAATAATTAGCTTGCATCATGACCAATATGGTTGGTACATAGTACACACTGTAGCAATATTTTATGTACGTCCACCAGATTTTTCAACAGGATGTCAACTTCTTGATCTTGTATTTGATACTATATTATATGATATTTCTGAATTATATGCCACTTTCTTTGAGACAGTCCAATCAGCAATGGCCACAGTCTAAAACATAGGTTTGAATTATTGTTAGTTTTCACAAGCTTTGAAATCTTGAAATATGCCCCACCACCTGTTTTGAAATTTGTGCAGTCATGCACCTAATCATAAAGTGTGGTTGTTATTGCCCCCGGCACCATGTTCAAGCGTGCCCCAGCATGCGCATGCAATTCTCTCCTTGTAAAAATGGCCGATATTTTGTGTGAGCTCGAAAAGACAGTTACCTTGATGATATAGAAACAATGTCTTATTATAAAGGCTTTGTGTCGATGCTCTGTCCATTTACCCAGAATGAGGAAGGAGAACTTAAAAAAGGGTTCTCAAAACTTCATATCTATAAGATAGGAATTAGTAACATTTGGTTGAGCAAATAGTTAATTATTTGTGGAGAGTTTTACACCTCAAGAGGTTGTCTTTTTGTGATGTTTTCAATAAAGACATTTAAGATTCAAATCTTCCGATTATTAAACAATCACTAATTTAAAATAGTCAAGAAATACATTTAGTTGATTTTAGGCATGGGAAAAGATGCAATAATACATTTTAAAAGTTAAGGAAAATCCTATGAACTTACTAAAATATTAGTTTTTGGTTGTAAAGAATTGAATTTTGTAAGAATTTGGACAATCAGGTCATCCATTAGTGGACCTTTGGCTAGCCGCATTTAATGGGATTAACCCATATGTAATATAAGTTACATACTCACATTTAAGTGACTTACAAAGGGTGCAATCTCCTTCATCTGTGAAACTCATGAAAAATAGAATATCTTCTCCTCTCAACTATTCTCCCTAGTTTTTGGGTTTTGTCCTATGGTTCTTAGACTATGGACATTTTGTGACTTGCTCTATAGTAGCAAGAACCACCACGAGCAACAACCGTTTAGGTTATTGTGGCATGACTTACAACGTGGAAAAACCAAGTATATGATTCTCAATTATTTTACAAATCTCTTACCCAATGCATTCAAATTTATTAAAAGAATTGCATTTAGCACACAATTTTTTTTTGTTTTATGGAATAAGATTGATTCTCGAATGTTTTCAAATTAATTATAATGACTAATTACTTAAAGTTGCAATGAATTTGTATTTAAATCCTGATTGTTATAAACTCATGAGTAGAATTCACCTTTAAAAATTGGCTTGCAAGGAAGGGGTGTCCAAGAGCTTATATACACATCGTTAAGCTTACACTTAATCAATGTTGGACACTAGGATCATAACATACTACTACACTCTATAGCCAATGCCCACGACCTGTAAACACCGACCTGTAGATAGCCTTTTCTCTTTTTGGTGGCTCTACTTAATTATCAGTAATTTTAATCTAGCCTCTAGATCACCCCTTTTGGGATCCGACCACAAAACCACAACTCATTTGATCCCATATTTAATGAGCTATGCTCAATTAATCAAGGTGGTGGTTGACTTTGATACCAAATGTTAGAAACTCATTGGTAAAACTTGCTATTAAAAATCGGTTTGTAAGGGGAAGGTGCCCAAGCGCTTATAAACACATGGTTAAACTTACACTTAATCAATGTGGAACACTAGAATCATAACACTGATCAATTATCTTTGACTGTATCTAGATGATTAGATAATCACTAATTTGAAATAGTCAAGGGATACATTTAGTTGATTTTAGGTATAGGAAAAGACTCAATAATACAAAAGGATGTAACTCCTTCACTTGTGAAACTAATGAAAAATAGAGTATCTCTTACTCTCCACTATTCTCTCTAGTTTTTGGTTTGTCCAATGGTTCTTAGGCTGTTAATATTTTGTAACTTGCTCTAGTAGAAAGCACTGCCATGAGCAATAACCGTTCAAGTTATGGCAGCTTGACTTACAATGTGGAAAAACCGAATATATGATCCTCTATTTTCTTACAAATCTCTAGCCCAGTGCTTTTAAATTTATGAAAAGAATTGTATCTAGTGCACACGCTGCTTTATGGAATCTGAGAAATATAATTGATAGATAGTCTTACCTCAATGTTGTTGAAAAGATCGGTTCCCGAATGCTTTCAAACTAATTATAATAATGACTAATTTCTCAAAGTTGCAATGAATTTGTGTTTAAGTCCTGATTAATTGTCTTTGAATGTATCTAGATTGTGAGCAATATAGCATATCAAGTAGCATGCTTACAAAAATCAAATGTGGAGAAAGTAAAATCTGCAAAGACAGGCTGAATATCTTTCATTACTATAGCTCTATGAAGAGGATATTTATTCGAATCTTGTTCTCTTCTGTGTGGTCCGGGTCCCCCCTCTTTAAGCCCTCTCTTCCCCCACCACACAGATTGCAATGTACTTTAGTATCCACTTCTCAACAGTTCAATGGGCCATAGAGAAAGCAAAAGCAGACAGCAGAAAGCTATTAAATAACAGCTCAAATAGAAAATGCATGCTCTACATGATGGGTACATTATCACTAATAAATCATCAAATGGACCTTGATGTCATATCATTTTTTTTACATATATATATTTTGTTCTCTAAAGTTGAAATTTCATCATAAGTACCATGTAATATTCTGAAAGCATTATAATAAAGGTGGATTAGTTGCAAAGAGAATTGCATAGTAGGTAACCTATCATTGTATTAGTCATCATTATATTAAAGCTAAACAAAATTAGATCAAATAAGAGAACACTCTAGGTCCCATTCTTTGAATCTAGCTATGTTTGGTCACAAAAAAGGAATTGGAGAGCCAATTTCTCGATGAGAATTAAGAGCTTCAAAGTCTGTTGGCAAATGATGAAAGCCAAAGTTTATGGAGAAGACAGGAATTTGGAGGGCGAGAGGCATGTAAAGTAGTCCCATTATTTCATTAGGAAAAAAAAAAGCTAAAAAGTTTTTAGTGCTCTTTCTCTCAGTCACATACTTTGGAGCAAAGATTTTTTTTGGATAATGTTGTTTAATTATTTTTTTGGGCTAACTATTTTGGATAAGGTTGCTGACCATGCGGTATCATCAGATTAACCAAGACGGCAACGCCTTGTCGAGGACCTTTTGCAAAGTGTGACGGTACTATTAGCAGCTGGGCTTTTGGCATCAAGCAAATGGGTTTTAGTTTTCTTTATTACCCATCAGAAAAATATAAACTTTGGGCTTAGGTTGGTTTTGCACATTTGGATATATTCAGATCCCAAAGATAGCTGAGCAGGGTCACTCGCCCTAGTTCAGGTAGCTAACATTATAATCTAAATCTAGCATTATATTGTTAACACTAACAAGAAAACATTATACATTTTCTTCGGTTATTAGCCCAAAAAAAAAAAAAAAAAACATTATGCTATATTTTTTAATTTTTGCACCTCAAAATTTGGGCCGAGTATCTATTTTGTTCTTGAATATTTGTTTTTGATAATTATTGTAGGGTTAATGGGCTTACGAGTATATATTGGGCCAAAGGCCCAATCCAATAACACTAAATGGTTCGAGGATGTGTGAATATTAACTCAAAGAAGCAGTATTGATGGGTATAGAAGAGGAGATTGATCATAGTCATCCCGAAAGTTGGTCCGAGGATGGTTCCCTCTTTGGCTAGATAAAGTCGAGGTAGGAAGGGTTTCCTAAAGTCTAAAAGCAATGTTCTAGGAGATCCTGCATGTAAGGACATGTGTGGTGGGTGTACAGGATAAGAAGAAGGATTGTGAAATATCCAAGATAAAGCTGCTACCACTGCATTAAATGCTCTGCAGCTAAACACCTGGCCGCATTGATGGGGAGGTGATGCCTAAGCATTAGGTTTCAGCCTTACAGCTACCTCCAAAGACTTCAAGGATGGGTTGATGGGACAAGTATCCAAACCAGTAATCTCATCTATACGTGGAAGATGGAGAAAGGACGAGAGAGGATATAAAAGGAAGAGAAGGCTTTTAGGAGGGGGGAATCGAAAGAAAAGAAAGGAGAGCAAAGAATGTAAACATTAAGATTAATATCTATAACCTGACTTGAAAAAGGAGAAATACAGGATCAAACCTCCTTGGCCTGAGTTCGAGGACAATTTTTGTTATAAAGACTATCCCATTTATATGATGTTGCGATTTACCCATCATCTTTGTTATTTAACGTCACTAGAACCTAGGTTGCAAGCCCACTCTCTACAAATTCATTATATTGGGCTTTTTGGGCCTATCCCACTTTTATTTTTGGGGTCTAGGTACAAATTGTGTCCTTACAATTGGTACCGTTTGTGGGAAATCTTGTGTTTAGAAAGTTTAATATTATGGTAGGTTCAGGTCCATACCATGCAGAGTCTATGAGGTCCTAGTGTGGGGATCATTTCTTGCATCTTGAGCAGGAAAGAGATCGGGAGGGCAGTGTGCATATAGCTCACACTAGTAGGAGTCATTCATGAGGTGGACGTAGAATTCCTCACAAGGAAAATGCTAAGGCCATGCAGTTGGAAATTGACTGTCTGAAGAGAAAGTTGCACCATGAAAGGCGAAGGCGAACTTCCTCCTTTTTTGACCCTTCTTCTAAGGACATGAAGGATGGCAATTACAGGCCTAGGTCAAGGACACCCCCTGATGAGTCTTTTTCCTATGAGGAGGACAACCTTTATGGTCATGGGGGTAGGAATTCTTCCTGCAGAGGCTTAGGAAATGATGCTATGAGTAAGGCGTTGCACCAAATTTCCAAGTCGTCCTTCACACGTAGGGTCGAAAAAGGGAAGCTTCCTCGACAATTCACCCAGCCAACATTCACCATTTATAATGGCCAAACAGACCCTGTGGAGCATGTGAGCCCTTTCAATCAGAGAATGGCAGTGCACTTCAAGAATGAAACTTTAATGTGCAAGGTCTTTCCATCTAGCCTAGGACCTTTGGCGATGAGGTGGTTTAATGGCTTGAGAGCAGGTTCCATTGATTCTTTTATGGAACTCACCCGGGCGTTTGGTCTCGCTTCATTACATGTAGTAGAGTTCCTTGGCTTTTAGATTCGTTACTGTCCATGGCCATGTAGGAAGGGGAAACCCTGAAAACGTGCTCTGACAGGTACTGGAAAATGTTCAATGAGATCGACAAAGATTTCGATGATGTAGCAATAAGGACTTTCAAGGTCGGCCTACTTACCGAGCATGACTTAAGGAAGTCTATGACCAAAAAGCCCGTAAGAAGTGTAGGCAGGCTCATGGACTGCATTGACGAATATAAATGGGTTGAGGAAGATCATCAGCAAGCTAAGGGAAAGGCGAAGGTTATCCCTTAGGAGAGGAGGGATTTCAGGTCAGACAGATATAATAACAATAGGCCTAGAAGAGATTTTGTCGGGCAATCCGGTCCTACCACTCCTCAAGTGATTAATACTGTATTTCGAGAATTGGTACACTAGCTGTTGGAGAAAATCCAGAATGAGCCATATTTCAAATGGCCTAACAAGATGGCAGGGGCCCCCATAAGGCGTAATCAAAATCTTCATTGCCAGTATCATCGAGAAAGGGGCCATACCACTAAGGATTGTAGGACCCTATGGAATCATTTGGAGCAATTAGTTAAGTAGGAGAGGTTAAAGTAGTTTTTGTATTGGCCTAATGGGTAGGGAGACCATTCAAGCTTGGTACATCAAGAAAACATTTCTTCAAGGCCTCCTTTGGGCACGATCAATGTCATCTTTCCTACTCCTAGAAGGACTAGTTCTCGTCCTTCTAGGGTAATGTCTGTAGCACGAATCCCTGCCGAGGACTCCAATTCTGAGCCGAAAAGGGCCAGAGGAAATATCCAGCCAGCATGGAATTTCTCAGAAGAGGACAAGATTGGGACTATGCAACCACATGATGATGCTTTGGTGGTTACGCTGAGGATATGGGGGTACGACATGAAGAGGGTGATGGTAGACCAGGGCAATGGTGCAGATATTATGTACCTTGACTTGTACAAGGGGCTGAACTTAAAGTTTAAGGATTTGCCGGCTTATGATTCACCGTTAATAAGCTTTGAAGGGAAGCTTCTCATACCAAAGGGCCAAATTAGATTTCTTGTGCAATTAGGCTCCGAGGTGGTAGAAGTGGATTTCATTGTTGTAGATGTTTATTCTCCTTACACAGCCATTGTAGCAACACCTTGGCTTCATACCCTAGGTTCAGTTTCCTCAACTCTGCATTTGAAGGTGAAATTTCCATCTGGAGACTAGATTGAGGAACTGATTGGGAGTCAATCTGTGGCTAGACAGTGTATGGCGGCTACAATTCTGCATTAGCCTGAGGTGGAATTCTCGGCTTCTGTTGAAGGGGGCTCATAGCAATCAATGACTTTGGCCACGCCCATGGTGGCAGCGGTAGAAGAACCCGCGTGCGAGGAGTTAGAGGAAGTTATTATAGATGACGACCTTGAAAAATTCTTTCAAGTGGGAGTTCAGTTCCCTCCTCAGGAAAGGGAGGAGCTGATTATTTTCTTGAGGAACAATATTGACATATTCGCATGGAATGCGTACGAAGCCCCCAAGGTGGATCCAAGTTTCATTTGTTATCATCTAAACATCAATTTGGTTACGGTACCAAGAAAACAACCACCTCGTCGTTCATCCAAAGATCATTCTGAAGCCGTCAAGGAAGAGGTAATTAAGCTCAAGAAGGTTGGTGCTATCAAGGAAGTTTTCTACCCTGAATGGTTGGCTCTTATGGTGGTGGTGAAGAAGAAGAAAGGGAAGTGGAGATTTTGTGTAGACTCTACATATTTGAATAGGGCTTGTCCTAAAGATTTTTTTCCATGCCTCATATAGATCAACTGGTGGATGCCACTGTTAGGCATCCTCGAATGAGTTTTTTGGATGCTTTTTAAGGCTATCGCTAGATATCTTTGGCTTTGGATGATCAGGAGAAGATGACCTTTATCACTCCAACAGGGAATTATCATTACAAGGTAATGCACTTTGGTTTGAAGAACGCTAGGGCTACTTATCAAAGGATGATGACCCGGATGTTTGAGCCACAATTGGGAAAGACTATTGAGGTATATCTAGATGACATGGTGGTGAAGAATAAAGTGGAGTCCATGCTTGTGGAAGACCTAAATGACACCTTTCAGATGCTAAGGAAATATAAGTTGCGCCTTAATGCTTCTGAGTGTTCTTTTGGTGTAGGGTCAGGTAAATTTCTAGGTTACATGGTAACCCATTGTGGAATTAAAGTTAATCCTGCGCAAGTCAGGGCAATTAATAGTTTACAACCACTTCGGAATCCTAAAGAGATGCAGAAATTGACAGGGATGACTGCTGCCTTCAATCGTTTTATTTCTCGATTCGCAGACAGATGCAGGCCTTTCAAACAGTTGTTGAATAAGTGGAAAGGATTTGAATGGACTGAGGAGTGTGCTTTAGCCTTTCAGCAACTTAGAGAATATCTTTCACGACCACCTACTATGTCTCGGCCAGAAGTGGATGAAGTTCTGTTCGCATACATTGCTGTGGCTAACCATGCCATTAGTATGGTTCTGATACTGGTTGATAATGGTGTATAGAGGCCAGTTTATTATGTGAGCAAATCCCTACACGAGGCTGAGGTGCATTATCTATCGTTGGAAAAAGTGATTTTAGCAGTGGTGCATGCTACGTGTAAGCTTCCCCATTACTTCCAATCTCATACAGTTTTTGTTTTAACTCAACTTCCTCTTAGGTTTATATTTCGAAGTGCTGATTACACGAGAAGGATTGCCAAATGGGATACCATTTTGGGGGCTTTTGATATCAAGTATATGCCTCACACTTTTATGAAGGGCCAAGTCCTTGTTGATTTGGTGGCATAATTTGCTGAGCCCTCGTTAGAAGAGAATGCTAAGAGGCAGGACATGGATGAAAAATCAGTTGGCATAAAGGAACCTCTAATATGGAAAGTGTACGTTGACGGAGCATGAAACCAAAGAGGATTTGGAATGGGGCTAGTTTTGGTATCTCCTAAGAGAATTACTTTTGAGAAGTCCTTAAGATTGGGATTCTTGGCCACTAACAATGAGGCTGAGTATGAAACTTTACTAGTAGGAATGACTATGGTTCAGAAAATGGGTGAAAAAATAGTGCAAATGTTCTTAGACTCTCGGTTGGTGGTGGGCCAAGTGAAAGGAGAATAAGAAGTTAGAGATCTGAGAATGCAAGAGTATCTGACCCAGGTGAGATATTTACAGTCAAAGTTTGAATCCTTTGCTTTGGTATAGATTCCTAAGAGTAGGAATACCCATGCAGACTCCCTAGCCACCCTTGCAACATCCTCGACTTAAGGCCTTCCTCAGGTCATCCTCATTGAAGATCTGTGTAAACCTACTGGGACGAATGGTGACACCATCCGAGTTCGTCAAATTAGGGTCGAACCTAGTTGGATGGACCCTATAGTGTTATTCCTTAAGGATGATATTTTGCCCGATGAGAAGTCTGAAGCAGACAAAGTACACAGAAAAGCACCTCGGTTCTGGCTATCCGAGGATCAAAAGTTGTACAAATGCTCTTTTTCTGGACCGTATCTACTGTGTGTACATCCTGAAACTACAGAACTAGTTTTGGAAGAGTTGCATGAGGAAATTTATGGAAGTCATACTGCAGGAAAGTCTTTATCTCATAGAGCTCTTACACAAGGGTATTAGTAGCCAAATATGCAGAAGGAGGCACAAGATTACGCAAGGAAGTGTGACCAGTGTCAGAGGTTTGCTCCCAACATCCATCAATTGAGGGGTGTCCTAAATCCTTTGTCCAGCCCTTGGCCTTTTGCATAGTGGGGTTTGGATATTGTAGGGCCTTTCCCGAAGGTAGCGGAAAATAAGAGATGGTTGTTCATTGGCACAGATTATTTTCCTAAATGGGTCGAAGCTGAACCATTGTCAAATATCAAGGATTTAGATGCGAAAAGATTTATCTAGAAAAACATTATCACCAGGTTTGAAATTCCTCACACTCTTATTTCAGATAACGGTCTGCAATTTGATAGTAAGGCCTTCAAAAGATATTGTTGTGATCTAGCATTACGAATAGATATTCCACCTCAGCTTATCCGCAAGGGAATGGGTAGGCCGAGGCTGTCAACAAGGTTACAGTTAATGGGCTCAAGAAAAAACTGGATGATGCGAAGGGAAGATGGGTGGAAGAACTATCTCATGTTTTGTGGACGTATCGAACTACACCTCAGAGGTCCACTGGAAAGACACCATTCTCTATGACTTATAGAGCCGAGGCTGTAATCCCTCTGGAAACTGGGTTTCCAACATTGAGGATGAGCTCTTTCATCCTAAGCAATAATGAAGGTTTACTAGAAAAAAGCTTAGACTTAGTTGAAGAGTGAAGAGAAAAAGCCATGGTTCAGCTAGCTTATTATTAGCACAAGCTTAAACAGGGGTATGATTCCCATGTAAAGCTAAGCGCACTTGCACTTGGAGATTTGGTATTAAGGAAGGTTTTGGGCACTGTGAAGAACCCAGTATGGGAAAAATTGGGACCCAACTGAGAAGGACCTTATCACATCGCTTCGATAGCTGGAATAGGGGCATATTATCTTGAAGATCTAGATGAAAATGTTGTACTACGTCCCTGGAATGTAAATAACCTATGAAGGTATTATTATTAATGAAATGCACTTCTGCCATGTTATTTCTATTGACACTGTGTTGCGTTGATTACTATTTTTCTAAGTATCGATCTGAAACTTGGTCATGCCTGGCTCCTCAAACCACATACCTTATACAAATTGATATTTTATTAAGTGTTGAACAGAACCTTAGTTATGTCTGGTCTTCAGACCATCTGCTTTAGGAAAATTAATACTTTAGTTTATTTTTCAAACTATCAAACTGACACTTGGTCATGCCTGGCTCTTCGGATCACATATGTCTGGTCCTCGGACCATCTGTTTTGGGGAAATTAACACTTTGGTTCATTTTTCTTAGTATCAAATTGAAACTTGGTCATGCCTGGATTATCGGACCACATACCTTGTATAAATTAATATTTTATTAAGTGTTGAACATAATCTTAGTTATGTCTAGTCCTCAGAGCATTTGATTGGGAAAATTAACACTTCGGTTCATTTTTCTAAGTATTAAACTGAAACTTGGTCATACTTGGATCCTCAAACCACATACCTTGTATAAATTGATATTTTTTTAAGTGTTGGACATAAGCTTAGTTATGTTTGGTCCTCAAACCATCTGCTTTGGAAAAATTAACACTTCAGTTCATTTTTCTAGTATCAAACTGAAACGTGGCCATGCCTGGCTCCTCGAACCACATACCTTGTATAAATTGATATTTTATCAAGTATTGATTAAAACCTTAGTTATGTCTAATCCAAAGACCATCTACTTAGGATAAAATTAACACTGCAAATTATTTTTTCTAAGTGCTAAGTAGAACCCTCTGGTTCCTTGGATCATCCATTTTTGAGTCAACTAATATCTAAAGTTGATTTTAGCAATATTTTGCCATCCTGATCACGTATCTAGAGGACTCCCAAAATAGAGATGAATATATGGGAGTTCATGAGCATCACTTAAAGCATTTGTAAGTATGTTAAACATATTTGTTGTCTGGTTCATGTCTAATTACTTCCTTAGAGTCATTAAGTTATATTGGAAATAATGTGAATGATTGTTCTGTTGTGACATATAGACTTTACAGTTACAAGAGTGTTTAGCTAGATTTGGCTGACTAACTCTAGATTCATTAGAAAAGAGTTATCATTTATGTAGATGGAAAATCTAGGCATATGCCATTGTCTTATTAATTAGGCATTAAGTAAAGTACAGGTGATACAAAGAAAAAGCATAAGTGTCAAACACATAAGAGAAACAACTTGGTATTTTCATTAATTTAAAGTCTTTTGAAAAGACAATTTGCTTAAAGACTATCAAATTACATCAATTAAAGGAAAATAAGGCTAAAAGGAAGAATAGACAAGGATCGATCACGGCTTCATTTTTATCACCAGATTGCCCTTAGGGTTCTTCGGAGGCTGAATAGGAGCCGTGGAGTCAGAAGCAAGCTCTTTGCCTTTTGGGTCCTCCTTGATGGCGATAGGAAGGGTCGCCAGGACAAGTTCCATTATCTCAGTAGCTCCATTCTTTTTGGTAGACTCCTTAGAGGCATTAGGGGGCTGAGCAGCATCATGGGCCACTCCTTCAGCTATTTCAGTAGGTTGCTTGGTGGCCTCAGATTGCTTAACCTCCTCGGGCTGATGTCTAGTGGAGGGAAGGGCTTCAGCTGAGCTGTCCTTTTCAGCATCTACTCCTTAGGTGGCAGCATCAGCCTTGGTAACGGATGCAGCAGAGGCTCAGATGGCTGGGGGCTAGTAGACATTGTCTATCCTCCAAAGGGCAAAAGAAGCATCAACCCCAGCCTGGGTAAGTGCTTCATTCCATATTTGGAGGCAGTAATATCTACATACCTTGGAGACTTGCAATTTGAGGTTTTTCTCTGTCTCAGCCACCCCAACCTTGTATCCATCTTGCTTAGCTTGGTCCTTTGCTTTCTCGACTTCTTCTTTGGCCTTTTTAGCTTCTTCTTTGGCTTCGTTAGCCTCCTCCTTTTCCTTCGCGGATTCCTTCAGACCCTTCTGAAGGTCCTCTATTAGCTTTTTCATCGTAGCATAATCCTTATCAGCTTGGCGAAGTTGTAGCCTTTGGGTCTCGGCCTGTCTCTCAGCTACTTTTAAAGCTGCCTCAGCACTTTTTTTGTCACTCTCTGTCTTGTTCAGCTGAGTTGTGACCTCCTAAAGCTTCTTTTCCGCCAATTCAAAAGTCTTCTGGGCATTGTTGCACC
Source organism: Castanopsis chinensis (assembly GCA_032878915.1). Classification (NCBI taxonomy): domain Eukaryota; kingdom Viridiplantae; phylum Streptophyta; class Magnoliopsida; order Fagales; family Fagaceae; genus Castanopsis; species Castanopsis chinensis. Next base: position 21,483,807 of record JAVQMG010000115.1, read on the forward strand.
TGGTTTCTTCATCTTTAAGTGCTTTATGAGAGCTGATAACAATCTCATTAGCCCTATGAGCAGATTGGACGGCCTATTTGTAATAACAAAGAGGAACAAAGGGACATAGTCAATTCAAACAAACTAGGTATTAAAAACAAAAATGAATGAGTAAAGGTTGAAGATAAGTTAGATAGGATTCTTACCATAGCGAGCTCCTTCTTTAATGTCATAAAGACATCTTGCTTCCTCATCTGCCTTAACTCGGTCATGTCCTCAGGTAATAAAAGAGCTTGCTCTAATGCGCCTGCCACACAGGCAGCTGTTCCTGCGTCAGAACTCCTAATGGAGGCGTCGACATTAACCACATGATCGTCCATGAGCATTGGTGGAGCCAAAATTGGGGCAGACACAAGTGCTTGGATTTCAGTCCTTTTTTCTAGCCTTGTCTGTGTTGTGCAAGCTTGTTTAACTCCCTTTTCAGGCTCCACGTCCTTGGGAAGGAGGCTTTTCCCTTCCTCGACCACGCCTTTTCCCTTAGGCTGATCCCTATTTCTCTTATGATCAGCTTGGTTAACGCATTGGGTTTGGATAGGTGGAGGAGGAGGGAGTTTAGGTTGAGAAGATTTCTCTGGCCCTTTATCCTTGGGCTGGAGAAGTTTGGTCTGAGCAGCCTTTTCGGGCTCTTAACTCCCCACTTGAGACTCCATTATGTCTTTGAGGTTCTGCTTGGGTTTGCGTTGAATTCCCATTGTATCGAGGCTGTTAGTTTCTCCTTGTGGATGACTTGTTGGACCTGAAGATGAAGTGTCGAGATCACCAGCTGGGCTCTCCGGAGAAGGGGGTTGGTTGAAAACTTCAAATACGTCCTCAGAATCTAAAACTTCAACAATTTCTTCCTCTTCTTTTATGATGGGTTGGGAAGAGGTTGCCTCACTAGCTATGTGTTGGAATGGTAAAGGAATTAGAGGAATACCATTAGGTATGGGTTGTGTGATAAGGGTGCCTTGAGGAATAGGAATGTCCTCAGAGAGAAGAAAACCCTCAGCAACAACATTTATCCAATGCAAGCGTGGGTCTTTCGCTCTAATCACACACTTCGGCGCCTGGAAAGATTTGGAGATGGGATTGTAGCTGAGGATAAAATGTGCTGCTCAGAGTCGGTTATCGGTATGCACAAACACTTCAGCCTTCAATATTTAGTCCAATTTTTCATGGTTGACAAGGCCAAAGTGGCAGATAGCTGCGTGTTTGTCTGCAAATAATCGAGAAGAACAAGATTAAATCAAGCAAATATTTTTATATAAACTCAAATTAAAGAAACAGAAGAGAGGGTAATTATGAGTAGTTCATCAAAACCCAGAGCCTCACCTGGTTCCCTTTCCCTTGTCGGATAAAGGAGGCCATCGTGCCAATCCCCTGATATGATCAGGAAGTCTTTTTTCAGACCCTTGTTGGATTTAGGAAGGCATTGGATTAATCTAACTTCGGAGTACCTAGATTTTAAGTAATACCCCTGCCCCTTTAGGTGATGAAAATTGTAAATCCAGTTAACATCATGATGGGTGAGTCCCAAACCCATCTTTTCATTGAGCACATCTATAGAACCTAAAATCCTAAACATATTTGGGGCGCATTGGGTAGGAGCTAATGTTAAAGCTTTAAGGTAATCCCTAGTGACTGTCCCCATCAGGATTTTCATCCTTCTCTCTATGAAAGCGATCATCAGGATTATTATCTCTCCCTCCCGCCTTTTCTCATGCCATTCCCCTTCCTTACAGTACTTAATGGATACCCTCGGTGGAATCCTATACATAGCCTTAAATTGTTCTATTTTTTCATCAGAATCTACTAAGGAGGCAAATCTATCCATTTTTAGGAGAGGGTTAGAGGTATTGATGAATAGAGAAAGGGATAGGTGAACCAAGGAGAAAGAGACAAAAAAAAAAGAAAAAAGAAGAGTATGTAAAAAGATATGAGTGAAGAAGTTTGTGAAGACTTACGGTAAGAAGAAAAAACCACCTTGAGCTAATTCTTGGTAACTGTGAGGGCACGTGTAGACCGAAAGAGTTTGCAGGTTCGTTGTATGAGTGTTGAAATGAGAAAGATGCTTTGATTTGGTGATATTTATATCAACAAGAATTCGAAAGCAGGAAAACTCCTACCTATGTTCCTATACAATCCTCAGCTGTTGGATGAGTATCGCATCGTCGAACGTGGGGGACAAAAAGCTGTTAGAATTTAAAGAGGAAATGCCTTGTACACCGAAATGTCAGGAACATGCAGTGGGTAGTTCAAGGGACTCTTTCACTGTCAAGGAAAATGTATGACGAACACAAGATCAGAGTGACAGATATTGAGATCCTCTTTTCCTCCTGAGATGGCAGAAATGAGAATCTCGATAGGCTATTGTAGGGTCAATGGGCCTATGAGTATGTATTGGGCCAAAGACCCAATCTGAGGACGCTAAATGGTCTGAGGATGTGTGAATATTAACTCAAATAAGCAGTATTGATGGGTATAGAAGAGGAGATTGATCATAGTCATTCCGAAAGTTGGTTCGAGGAGGGTTCTCTCGTCGGCTACATAAAGCCGAGGAAGGAAGGGTTGCCTGATGTCCAAAAGCGATGTTCTAAGAGATCCTGCATGTAAGGACATGCGTGGTGGGTGTACATGATAAGAAGAAGGATTGTGAAATATCCAAGCTAAAGCTTCTACCACCGTATTGAATACTCTACAGCTAAACACTTGGCTGCATTATTGGGGAGGTAATGCCTAAGCATCAGGTTTCAGCCTTACAACTACCTTCCAAGACTTCAGGAATGAGTTGATGGGACAAGTATCCAAATTAGTAATCTAATCTATACATGGAAGATGGAGAAGGGAAGAGAGAGGATATAAAAGGAAGAGAAGGCTTTCAAGAGGCACTACAAAAAACTGGGTCTATATTGGCGTATTTTTTAGTGGCGTTTGTTAAAAACGCCACAATATGTACCCCATAATGGTGTTTTCTATAAACGCTACTATAGAGTATAGTGGCATTTAAGGAGTCTTACCGTGGTGTTTTAAAACAATGGGTCTGTAGTGGTGTTTCCAAAGGCCTATAGTAGCGTTTTTAAAATGCCACTATAAGTCTTGGTCTTACAAGAACCTATAGTGGCATTTGACAAACGCCATTATAGGCACTTTTTTTTTTTTTTTTTTTTTTTTTTTTTTTTTTTTTTTTTTGCGGTTGGACTTTTTTTTTAATAAGGGCTATAGAAAAAAAGGCCTATAGTGGCATTTGAGAAGTGCCACTATAGGCCCTGCCCTATAGTGGCGTTTGTCAAACACCACTAAAGGCACTTTTTTTTTTTTTTTTTCCCGGTTGGGTTCTTTTGGTAAGGAGACCTAAGTGGCATTTGAGAAACGCCACTATAGGCCCTACCCTATAGTGGCATTTGACAACCGCCACTATAGACGTTTTTTGTTTTTGTTTTTGTTTTTTTTTTTTTTATGTTTTTTTATAGAAAGGGCTAGAGGGAAAAAAAAATAAAAAAAAAAACCTAGAGTGGCATTTGTCAAACGCCACTATAGGCACTTTTTTATTGTTTTTTTTTAATTTTTTTTTTAATTTTTGGTTAGGTTCTTTTGGTAAAGGGACCTATAGTGGCGTTTGACAAACGCCACTATAGGCCCTCCTATAGTGGCGTTTGACAAACGCCACTATAGGCACTTTTTTTTTTTTTCCCTTCGCTTGGGATCTTTTGGTCAAGGGACCTATAGTGGCGTTTCTCAAATGCCACTACAGGCACTTTTTTTTTTTTTTTTTTTTTTTTTTAATTTTTGTTTTGTGTTTATTTTTTTTTGGTTGAGTTCTTTTGGTAAGGGGACCTATAGTGGCGCTTGAGAAACGCCACTATAGGCCCTTCTATATTGGTTTATCAAACGCCACTATAGGCACTTGTTTTAGTTTTATTTTTGTTTTGTTTTTATTTTTTTTGGTTGGGTTTTTTTGGTAAGGGGACCTATAGTGGCGTTTAAGAAACGCCATGGTGGCATTTCTCAAACGCCACTATAGGCACTTTTTTAATTTTTTTTTAATTGTTTTATTTTTTTTTTTTGATTGGGTTCTTTTGGTAAGGGGACCTATAGTGGCGTTTGAGAAACGCCACTATAGGTTCGCTGACTAGAAGAAGTCTGTGGCATGTTTTAGGAATATGCCATAGAATATTCTAGAAAGCTGTGGCATGTTTTAGGAATATGCCATAGGATATTCCTAGAATATCCTATGGCATATTCCAAACTATTCCTTAAAAAAAAAAAAAATCCAAATTGATTCGGCATTCATCAGATTAAGAATGACATATTTTATGAATATGCCTAAAATATTTGAATAATATATATATATATATATATATTTAAATGTATATATTATTATATATTTATATTTAAATGAAGGATGCTACGTCCATAACATTTTTATAACATTTTCACAATAAATCATAAGTGGTTAATTGTTATTAGTTCAAATTTGAATTTAACACTAAGATTACTTTTTTGCCCCAACAATAACAGCTAGTAATAACTTCCCACTTAATTTTTGTTATAAAAATACTGTGAATATATCAGTTCTATATTTAAAATATATATATATATATATATATATGAGAAGTGTTGCATTCACAATATTTTTATCCTAACAATAATAACAAGTAGCAACCTACCACTTAAGATTTATTATAAAAATATTGTGAAAATATTTTAAACATATCATATATATATATATATATATATATATATCAAAACTAAAAAAAAAAATTCAAAATTTAAAATTTAAAACCCACCTAACCCCACCTACCCCCACTCACCTTATCATTATCTTGTCTCAGGTTGCTTCTATCTTTAGACTTCTTCTTCCTTTTCTTTTCATTTTTTCTTTCTTTCTTTCTTTCTTATCTCCACTCCTCCATCTTTCTTCTTTTTTGTTTCTTTTTTTTCCTTCTTTCACTCTTCTTTCACTACACGCATGGATTTATTATTTTCTCTTTCTCTCCTATTTGATTTTATTTCCCCTATTTTATTTGTGGTGGTGTTAATATTAGTGGGTTTTGGATTTGAAGATGGTGTTGTAACTAGTTAATTTTGTTCAAATTTTTAAATGGTGCTATTGTTATGGGATTTGTGATTAAAGAATGAGTGCTATTGTGTTTGATGCCATTGGTTGTATAGTTGCAAGTAAGTATTTTTTTTTAAAAAAAATTTAATGATTGTTTTGGTCTATTCCATTTTTTATAATAGTTTTGGTCTATTCCTTGTCTGCTGTCAACTTTGCTTCATGGGTGATCTCTGAGATTTTTTATTAATTTTTGTGAATTCTTTAGCTTTTTATTATTGATAGGTTTAGAAATCTCAAGTGTGATAATATCTATGTTAATAGAACCAAGAAAGTAGTGAAAGATTCAAAATCTATTTGATGATTTCTTTTTGCAGGTTGGTCTATGGTGGTTGAATGTGTTGGGGTGGAGTTGCTATATATATATATATATATATATATATATATATATATTTAATTTTTAGATGTGAGCATGTTGTATATGTTTGATTTTGAATTTTTTTTTAGGTGGGTTTGTGTTTCATTTTGAATTTGCTAGGCTATAGTGTTGTTTGTATTTTGTTTTATGTATGTTTTTTTTTTTTAATCTTTTGATTTAATTACAATTTTAATTCAATAAAAAAAAACTTTTTCCATAAAAAAAACTTTTGATTACCAAAAATTAATTTTCGGTAATCACTTTTTTTTTTTTGTTGGTTTTTGGGCTATAGTGGCGTTTGGGAACGCCACTATAGCCTTTTTTAAAAATAAAAAAAATTGGTCTATAGTGGCGTTTTTAAACGCCACTATAGACTCACCCTATAATGGCGTTTTGCAAATGCCACTATAGCCTTTTTTTAAAAAAAAAAAATTGGTTTATAGTAGTGTTTCCAAACGCCACTAAAGCCCTTTTTAAAAAAAATAAAAAAAATTGGTCTATAGCAGCGTTTCTCCATAAACGCCACTATAGGTCTATAATTGCGGTACAATAGTGGCCTTTTTTGGACCTATAGTGGCGTTTTACAAACGCCACTATAGGTCCAGTTTTTTGTAGTGAGGGGGATCGGAAGAAAAGAAAGGAGAGCAAAGACTGTAAATATTAATATCAATATCTGTAACCTGTCTTGAAGAAGGAGAAATATAGAATCCAACTTCCTCTGCCTGAGTTCAAGGATATTTTTTGTTATAAAGACTATCCCATTTATATAATGTTGTGATCTAGCTCATCATCTTTGTTATTTAACGTTATTAGAACCTAGGTTTCAAGCTTACTTTCTACAAATTCATTGTATTGAGCTTTTTGGGCCTATCCCACTTTTATTTTCGGAATTTATGTGCAAATTGTGTCCTTACAATTATAATCTTAATTTTAGAATTTGGTTCAATAAAAAGCTTCCACTAGCCTTTTTCTCAACTTTGGTTGAAATTGTGAACATGTTATTATTAGGCACACAATTTTTTTTTTTTTTTTGAGGGAAAATTAGGCATATAACTTAATTGCGTTTAGGATCAAAAGGAGCAGGTAGATTACAAGCAACGAGGCAACTTCGACATATACATATTCCCATATACGTACGTGTTTTGACAGATCATTTATAGGATTTTGACAGAAATTTAATGCAGTTGAAATTCAAACACATATGCACCCAATTTTGACATTCATCTTTGAATTATTTTACAAAATACAATCATTAACCACTCCATAAATAGTCGTAACAAATTAGCCACCATGTTTGACTTCAATGTACCAAAATATAAATATTATTCACGAACCTATGCTTCCTAGATAAGCTAGCTAGTTAGTCATACAAATAAAAGTCTCCAAATAACTAAGCTTTCTTGAGAAAGCTCATTGCAATGTTACCACCTCCACCATGAGGATAAAACCCCCCTGGCACGTGTTCATTTCCAGTTCCATACACTATCCTTAAGATCTCAGGTGGTGTCCTTGCATATGAAAGAGAATCTGTATTAGCTGAGAGTATGTTGCTGTTCGTACGATTCTCTGCACCAAGGTATAGAGGTACTAAAATGCCTTCATCTTTGATACCACACATGGCCAAATTGTTCCTAAGACGAGAGATATAGTCTGTGAACTGTGCCACAGTTATGTCATATGGCAACACCTTTTCTTCGGCTCTCTCATAGAGTAATGATCGTATCACTGCATCTTGTCCAGCCTCCACGCCCAAAAGCGATGCAACCAACTACAAAAAATAATATAGAAGAAAATAAAATATATGAAGAAAGAAAGTGTGCAAGCAATAAAATTAACATGGTTTAGTTTGACAACCTAGATCCATGATGGAAAATCCCAAATAGCTACATATTTTGTTATGAGTTATGGGTTAAGAAGAATCTAATACGTGCCCGAGTTTTACACCTCAATAATCCATGGAAATACAAAACTAAGGTGTAGTTCATAGTATTCTACTTAGTGCCAGCTTTAGAGCTACACCTAAGGCTCACTACACCTTAGGCTCACCTAAGGCTCACTATACCTTTTTAGAGCTACACCTAAGTTGTAGGATGATTATTATTATTATTATTATTATTTTAAAGTGGGTTTTGCATTCTTTTTCTTACCTCTAAAAAGGCCCTCAAAATATTGGGCAAATAGAAATCCTACTCAACTGCAAATTCTAATTTGTTTCACCAAAAGAAAATTGATACGAGTGTGTTGATTAAGTGAATTAACTATTATGAATTGTAAAAAGGATGCTAATAAAACTTAAATACATAAACTTAATTAGTAATTTTACATCTAAAAAAGTAAGAAGATTTAAAAAAAAAATTAAAACATAGAAAGTTAAATAAATTTTATTAGTTAATATTTAATTATGAAAAAATTTAATTTAAAAGTATTGCATTATGAATCAAATTGTATTAAGTAGACCTTGATTCAACTAAATCATGATCTACTTATTTACGAGAATATCCTAATATATGTAAATATTCTAACAATATTTAAGTACCTATGGTTGATATATATATATATATATATATATATATATATTTGAAGAAAATGGATCCATGGAGGGAGTGATGAGATTCTTACACTTAGAGAGCTTTTTTTGGAAAGGTTTGGAATGGTGCCAACATAACCCACTAGTCCTACATAAGGGATAACATAGGTTGCTAAGAGATAGTTCACTGTGTTCAAGTAAGGGTCAAATGGAGGGTTCAATTTGAAACCAGCTGCTTCATCAAATATTTTAGCAAAATTCTGAGGGCTGAGATCCAACAGCGGCCTGGGAATTCCACCTACTCTTGTAATAATGGCCCTGAAAAATCATTGTTAAAGACTATTTATTAAACATTAATAATCTTCCCTGCATATACACTCTACTAATAATAGTCACAAATCAAATAACAAAAGCAAGAATGACAATCATATTAGTGAACAAAAAATATTCCATAATTACAGTTGGGGATATCCTTTTAATGTAGGAAAATTTTAAATTTTCAGAAAATTAGTTGGACTAAAGCAAGGCACTAAAAAATGCAATGCTTATACATAGCAATATATACATATACAAAACATAATAATTGTAAACTTGGAAGAATAAGTGTAATTGAATTATAATATTTCTTTTAGGACCTGAGATGACCAACTTCTTGATAACCAAATTCCTCAAAGATCTGACGAACTAGAGGGTCAAGATTGGCCTTGGTAGCACCAATTGGAGGTGGACCGCCCTGAGCATAAGATGGCTCTATGCTGTCAAGTCCATGACCAAGTGCACCATTTAAGAAAAACTCTGCTTCGAGGAATTCAAGGTTAAGAGCAAACTGAATCCGATCAGTATCATCGGCTACAATTGGTCCACAATTGGGAGCACCATTGACAGGGCTGAGTTTCAATGTAATAAGAAAGACAAAGGCAATGAAAAAGAAAGCACTAGCCATTTTTACGTGATCTCTATACTTGCATGAGTGAAGCATTATAGTACTACCAGCTGCTTATATAGACAGATACTGGGTCATATAAAGAGATCTGATGAGTGTATAATATTTCGCCAACGTTATTGCCAAATATGTAGAAGTTAGTTACTCCACGTGTCTATGAAATGTACCTCACGTTAAGGCTCAGCCTTCTCAATCGATATTAATTGGCTTGTTATACAAGTAATTCGATCGATTTAACAATTTTAACCCAACAAATGGAATCTTTGGAGCTTTAGAGGTGTTTGGTAATGTTATTTTAGTAACGTTGTTTATATTTTTTAGAAATATTTCTCAGTAAAAAAATTTGTAAAAATACGTGTAATGTTATTTAAATATTGAAAACTGTTGTTTTAGTTACACTACCAAATAGCCTCTTAATTTGCTATAATTATAAAATGTTTGAAATTGATAGCAATGAAGTTGTTAAAAGTAAAACTCAACATGTGGATTCTAGTTAGCTCAACTTGTAAAGTCTTTAAATCTTGAGTAAGAGATTTGAGATTTAGTCTCTGCCTACACCAAAAATTGATTAGTGTCTCAGTTACAGTTTTGAAACCCGAATTGAATCGTACAGTCCGACCGGGTTAACCGAAAACTGTCCATCAAAACGGTTCTTTAACTTCAAAAATCAGCATATACACAAAAGTCAATGAACCGTGCAAACCGCGGTTGAACCTCTCGGGTTTGAAAACCGTGGACGGTTCTCACGGGTTCAATTCAGAGCTTTTTTTTCTTCTTTTTCGGGTACTTACAAGCTTAGCCATTGTTGAATCTTCATTCTGCAACCTCAGACCTTTAGATCACACCACCATGTCTTTTTATTCTTCTTATCACTCTCACTAGCTCGATCTCTTTATCATGGTTTTCACTGACTGTTGTTTCTGCATTTTTCTCTCTACACTTTTTCTGATTGCTCTTTCTGCATTTTTTTCTCTCTCCCTGCATTTCGCTTTTGCCTTTGCACTCTAGAGTCTTCTAGTCTACTGACTCTTCTCTGCGTGATGGACAACTTGCTTTGCTGTCACCCACTAAATACTAGCTGTCAAGTTGTCAACCACCCTCTTTTGAAAATGTTATTGGGTTTTGTTCTTTATTTAATCAAATATTTTAATGGTTTGGACGGCTACTCTTCTAGCTTTTGCTTTTGTTTTTGTTATTTTAAAAGTTTCCATAAATGATTCTAGTCAAATGGGCTTGGGCTGTTGGGCATGACAAATTAGTGGGTTATCAAATGGGCATGGTAATGATTTAAGATAATTTAGACAAGCTCCTACAAAAAGAGTATAATATTAAACTTTAACAAAAATTATTTATGTTTGCTTAGAATTTAATATTTCTTATTTTCTTTATGAAAGTTATAATACATATAAAAATACATTTGCAAGATAAATCTCTATATTTTTTGAACTATTACAGTCAATTTTTCTATTTTTGACTAATTTAATATGTTTATTTATATTTTAAATAATTATTAAATTAATTATGACGTCATTATAGTTCGACCTCAGTTCAATCTCAGTCCAATCTTAAAAACCTTGAACCTTTCCCTTTTACGGTTCATTGAATGGTCCGGGTTTCAAAACCATAGTCTCAGTCTGATGATAAAGAGCAATAATCAAAAGTGGACGCCATATTTTAAAACTCTCTTTAAAAAAAGAAAAAGAAAAAAAGAAGAAGGTAAAACTCAACGTTTACAAGCAAATGGTCATATCTATCTTATAGTAGTAGATATTTGATGATAATAATATTCATAACTATGTTATAACTTTTAGGTATGTAGGCATATTTTGATGATACACTTCAGAAATCTGTTGTCTGTCTTTTGCTAATATTAATTATAAGCCTACTACCTAAGTAGACTATTTATTAAGAAATTACCTAATAATAATTTAGATCGCAAATTTTAGGTTAAGCTATCAATTAAATATAAGTAATTAACCAATTGAATATTGCATGGACACCAACGTGGGAGGTGATTTAGTGACCAGGGCTTAAGCAAATAAAACTTTGGTTTTGGAATATTTGAGTTCCCCTAAACTCCACTCTAATGAGCGCATTAATGCCCATATCCTTACAAGTGCATTAATTCAATATCTTAATCTATCAAAAGACAACATAATATATTTAGACCATCTTGCTTTTAATGGTTGAATTTTTTGGTAATTCTATTGTTAAATGAAACAGTAATTGAAACTTTGATAAATTAGGAACATATTGAACTGTAGGATTTGGAAAATTGATGGGATTAACATTTTGAAGTGTTGATGCCATTCAAGGAATTGAAGTGTTGGATTTTGCCTAGCTTGGTCAATCGATTTGCCCATTAATGGGCAGCATGACCCAATTCCAGCCAATATGTCTCTATTTAATAGGATTAAGTGCTTGTTTGTTTCAACTTTGCCAACTCAAAAAGCGCGTTTTGAAACCCTTAGCCCAAAAAGCCCATTTGGTTAGGTTCAAAAAGCAACTTTTTGTTAAAAGCTGCGTTTTGGGTTTGTAAAGAAAACGTGCGTTTGCAAAAAGGAGTTCAGAGCTGCAGTTGCAAAACGCGCACAAACAGATTTAGAGAACAGAAATATTATCGTTGGTGGGTTTCTTTTTTTCCTAAATTGCTCATAGTTTTTTTTCCTGCTCCTTTATGCTGCTATGCTACGGCATGGCATCTCATCTTCTTCTTTTTCTTCTTCTTTTGTGTTGTTTCTTCATCTTCTCTTCTTCTTCTTCTTCTTTTTTTTTTTTTTTTTTTTTTTTTTTGATTTATGTACATATGTAATCTCAAAGAAAAAAAAAAACTTTTGAATTTTGTAGAGTTTTTGATAAATGGAACCTTTGGAGACATGGAGTAGAGAGAGGGAGCTCAGACTTCTTTATGTGTGTGTGTGTGTGTGGGGGGGGGGGGGGGGGGGGAGGAAAGTAAAAGAAAAGGAGGATAAGAAGATGAGTGTATGTGTGTGTGTGTGTGTGTCTGTGTGTGGAGGAAAGTAAAAGAAAAAGAAGAAAGAGTTTTTGGGTTTGTGTAAAGCAACGTGGAAGAAAATATAGAGGGTAGGTACACAAATTATTTTACAACTTCTTTTTCATAACTGTGATGTTATAGAATATGTGGTGGAGAAAAAATTGTGGGTACTAGAACAACTCATTTAAAAGATAAGTGTTAATAAAATTTTATTTTACAAAAATTAATTTTAAATTAGTATTGTAAAAATATTGTGACATTTTATTATATCTATAAACTTTTTAAGTTAGTACTATTTTTTTTAGAAAAAAAATAGTACTATTGACAGAATATTTTTATAACAATTTCATAATAAAGTTTACATAGTAAGTTGTTATTAGTTTTCATGTAGACCTACTAGTGACATTTTTTTTTCCTACCATTAACAACTTGTTATGTAGACTTTACTGTGAAATTTTTGTGAAAATATTGTGTCCATAAGTTGCATTAAAAGAGGTAATTAAAACAAAGAATTCTCTTTTTATAGACATTGTCCTTTTTAGTAATTTACCCCTCAAACTGCCACTTTTATAAGTGTTAGCCAAACACTCAGTTTTTTTAAAAAGCACTTTTTAACAGTTTCTACCAAACACTCAGCTTTTTGAAAAAAGCACTTTTTCATACTGCACTTTTTAAAAACTGCACTTTTTCAAAAAGTCTAGTTTCAAAAAGCTGAACCAAACTCACCCTAACCCAGTTATCGGTTTCCCATTAGAATTTAGAAGAAAGTGAGATGGACATAATTTAGTTCGATAAAAAAAAAAAACCAATAAAATTATGAATTTTCAAAATAGGGAGGAATTGAGCAAGCCACAAATCATAGCATGCTAGATTAACACAAAGTGAGAGACATTAAGAAATAAGGAAAATGCCATTGTGGCAAGATTTAGGGTTTTGATATCATGAAAGCAAAACATAAAGGTTGTGAGGTGGGCTTTACAAGCTTGCCCATATACATATTATATATAAATTATGTACAACATATCGCTTTAGCTTAAGTGGTTAATTACAACATATATTCAAATTTAAATTATACAATTAAGTTCTTCTCAAAAAACCAAAAAAAAAAAAAAAAAAAAAAAAAAACAAAAAAACAAAAAAAAACAAAAAAACAAAAAATTATGCAATTAAGTAAAGCTATGTGATTGTTACCTTATTACAATTAGGGGTGTACACGGTTCAGTGCGGTTGGTTTTGGAGATTTTTTTTGCACCATACCTATAGGGTGCGGTTTCACCCTATGCTTGACCGCACCTCACTTTTGGAAGGTAAAAACTGGTCTACACAAGGAGCAGTTAATCTTAGCAGCTCGGTACGGTTTGTTCGGTCATGTGGGCTGGGCTTTTAAAAATTATTATTCTAAGTTTTGGGCTTTTGGGCCTTTAAAAAGTAGCAATTTGAGCACATTTTGACTTCTTTTTTATTGGGCCTTTCTTTATCAAGTTTCAAAAATAGTAAGACTAAAAATCTCAACTTGTCACAAGACTCACAACATTCCAAATCAAATACACAATTATAAAGTATCAAGTCTCAACCATAATATGAGTTAAATCTCAACTTGTCAAATTAAACATGTGTTTATTAAACACATCAACACATTAATAAATCTAAACCTATCACAACATTCCAAATCAAATACACAATTATAAAATATCAAGTCTTAACCATAACAAGAGAATTCTGACATGGCAGCAACATTAACATTAATATTTCTAGCATAGCAATAACATCAAATATAATGGTAGCACAGCCACAGGTAAGAGTAGTAGTGCAGCACTATACAAATATACATAATGGATGTAGGACCAAAATATATAGTTGGTACATTACACAACTACATATTTTTCACAAGAAATGGAGGTAGTCTAGTTTGCTAAAATTGATAGTCTAATAATTTTCAAGTGTGTGTTTAGTGCTTGTGTTGTCATGTGTGCATCTAGTAAACAAAAATAAAAGAGAGAGCAGTAACGAAAGCATCAAGCTAGCAACTACCAACTAGTAGTAGCCCAAGCACCCAAACAGTCCTAATTTGGTCCTCTCCATGATTAAGTCAGCAAAATATTCACAAAAAAAATTCCTGCAATTAGCTAGCCAATAACTCCAACTCCAAGTCATCATATACAAAAAACTTCATCCCTACAATGTAATTCCCCAAAAAATAATGATAAGTAGAAAGTAGAAAGCAATACATCACAATTAACACCATTACAAATACCAGCCAACAAATATAAGAAAGTTACATAAAATTTAAGTTACCTTAGGTAGCTAAGTCCAAAAAATAGCCCCACCTTCCAAATCAATATAGAACAGAAACTGTACCCACAGTAGGTTTAGGTGCAAGCTCTAAAAGGAAAAAAAAAACAAAACAAAACAAAACAAAACAAATTGCATATAAATAATAACACACAAATAAATAAATAAAAGATAAAATACAAGAGAATTTATAAATAACAAAAGCAAAAAAAATAAGATAAGAACATAAACACATTACCAGATTCAAGTTTATAGTATTCCACTTCATCCATTGCCCCTTGTAGGTTAATTGGTTCAGTTGAATCCTTGGACCTCAACCAATTTTGTGTACAATTCAAAGCTTCAACAGTATTGGGAGATAATGAGCTATAGAAAGGATCCAAAACATGACCCCTTATGCTAAATGCAGATTCTGATGCAACGGTAGAGACGAGAATTGCCAAAACATCACGAGCAACTGAGAAAGGATCCTATATCTTGAAGAATTCACCCTCCACTAATCAAGAATATCAAAGCCTTCCGTCTCCAGATCTACACTAGCCTCTAACAAGTATCTATCCAATTCAGATTTGCATTCTACACTATCCTCATCATCTAAGTGCTATTTATATATGTTATTATACTTCTTCATCCCCTTTCCTGCACTACCAAAGCCATTTAGCATGGATAATATGGTAGTAAGATCACTACCATCAATCTCACTAGTCCCACTAGCACTGGCACCACATTGGGTTCCCATAGCTCCACTATAGTGCTTGTACAACTTATTTAAAGCATCCCTAACTCTCAATCCCAACTCATCAGTCTTCACCTTGTCATACCATTGCTTAAACCAAAACATCACATATTTCAATTTATATCTAGAATCAACCATAATAGCCACAAACAACATCAGATTTATCCTATCAACACTTCCTCAATACTTATTGTTAGGGACATATGTTATGTAATTGACTAATCCTTTGACAAAATGCATTTTACTTGTAATTGGGTAAATCTAGGATGGGTTTAGGACTTCAAGAAACATGAAAGGAGTGAAGAAAAGCTGTTCATTAAAGCTCGACAGAAGTCTCGACAGAATCCTTTCTATAGAGATTTAATGTTGAAGCTCGACAGAAGCTCGACACAGATCTGATTTTTGGGCCAAGCTTATGTATTTATGTAGGGTTTATTTTCTTACAACCCTAAACATATATAAGGCTTATTTTAAAAGTCGTCACACAAGTGAAAACATGTAGAAAGTGACCTATTTCATTATTCTTTTAAAGAAGCTACTGCATCTTTACTCCAAGGGTTTTGTGACCAAGGAGCTTTTTAATCTTCATTGTTGATGAATTGAAGAACTTTGCAGCCAACAATATTCTTCAAGTTGGTGAGTCATATACTGGGATCCGTACATCACTGGTTAGTCACGTACTAGGATTTGTGCATTAAACGGAAAGATTGCCGCTACAATATAAGTCCAATTGGGTATTGGGGTAAGGGTTCAACTGTAGGTTGGTATTTTGGGATAGGCCAAAGGGTTTGGTAAGATTCCTTATACTTATAATCGCTTGTGATTGATAATAGTGGATTCTTGGGAGTGGTGACCTTAAAATCTCCTAGTGGGGTTTTGCCTTAGTGGTTTTCTCCATTTGTAAACAAATCACCTATGTCAAATTTATTTTCCATTACATTTAGTGTAATTGGTGATTTTTTTGTACTACCATGCTATTGCATGTAATTGAACCTAATTAATCAACTTGGGTAATTAATTAATTTGCAAGGGGTCAATTTATTTTAACCCAACAAGTGGTATCAGAGTAGACTCACTCTGATTAGGTTTTAATCTTTACTATGTGATCCATTAACCCCTGTTTGTCATGGATAGATGACAATATCTAATTATATCTCCTTTATTTAATGGTACTAACTATGCATACTGGAAAGTACGGATGAAATCTTTCTTACAGTCTTTAGATGAGGAGGTCTGGCAAGCTGTGGAAATTGGCTAGGTGAAGCCAAAGGAAGCGTTGGCTGATTAGGATAAGGCTAAGATCAAAGCGGTAAACTTAACAACAGAGCATTGAATGCCCTATTCAATGTGGTGACCAATGAGGCGTTCAAGAAAATATCCTCAATTGAAATTGTAAAGGAAGCATGGACTATCCTCCAAACAACTTATGAAGGGACTAAGGTTGTTATGGATTTAAAGCTCTAAAGGCTCACGACTAGCTTTGAAGAGATAAAGATGGAGGAGGATGAGACATTCGATGAGTTCTATGCCAAGCTAAAGGACATAGTGAACTTAGCATTCAATCTTGGTGATCATATTCTCGAGCCCAAGATTGTGAGAAAGGTGCTTAAATCTCTCCCTAAGAGATTTCATGCCAAGATAACGGTGATTAAAGAATTAAAGGACATTGACACCATTCCTTTGACAGAGCTGATTGACAACTTGTAAACCTATGAATTGGGTTTGACTAGACTCGGGAAAGGAACTAAAAGAAAGAATATGGCACTGAAAGCCAAAAGTAATGAGACTGATGAGTCTTCAGATGATGAAGATTTCAAGATGAAGTCCTACATCACTAGGCAGTCCAAGAAGTTCATGAAGAATGCCAATGTGAAAGGTTTTGACAAGGACTGTAAGCAATCCAGTTCTTCTCAATTCAAAATTCAAGATAGAGGGAAGAAGGATGTTAAGGATGGTAGTTAGTATACTATTCCCTCCTGACCAAAATGCTTCAAATGTTAAGGTTTTGGACACTTGAAACAAGAAGAAGAAAAAAAAACCAAAAAAAAAAAAAAAAAAAAAAAACACAAAAACACAAAAGCAAAAACAAAAAAACAAAAAAGAAAAGGCTACATGTTTGAACTACATTTGGACTTGATCCACTCACCAAGAGGTACGTAGGCAATCTTCCCGGAGATTCAGTCCACATTTTGATCCACTACATGACGATCCACATTCTTATCTGCATGCATCATAAATTTACCACGGTTAAATACTGATTGCAAAGTTAGGTGTCTTTTTCATACATTGACATTCGCTCTTCAAGCTCTGTCAATGAGGGGCATTCTGTTGACACCTCATTTTACAACCCGCATTTAACCTCACTTGTAGGGTAAAAGGGAAATTTCACCTTGAAAATATGCATCTTGATTCTGGTCATTAGATCCTCAATCTCATTTCACCAAAATGATCTTGATGTTGTAACGATCAAATCGACTGGTTATAAGCCCTAATCGGACCATCAGATTGAAAGTTATCCTCAAATCAAGTTTTAATGGCTGGGATGCACTATAACAAATTGAGTCCAACCTTATGTGATTATGAACAATTGATTCCAATTGATTATAATTATAATCAATTTGAAATTAATGATGTGTCATAATTTGATTGGTTAGGACTACATCTTATGGTAAGGTTGCATACACCTAATTAATTAGATAGTTAAACATTAATTATTCAATGAGTAATTTGTGGAATTATCTTTTAATTAGGGTAAATTTGAAACTAATTAAGTCTGAAATAGGAGTGATTGGAGCCATTTAATGTTAATTGAAAGCTAATTTGGGACCTATTAAATTTAATTGTGCTGAAACCATTTTCTAACAAATGACCTCTGCTCACTATTTCATCGATATCTCTCAGAATATTTTGAATATGTGAATGAGGTTAATTTTCTCAGAAACTAGACATCCGGGGCTTCAATTTGAGCATAGGAACGAGACAATTCCGATCAGAATTGAGTTAGATATAATTTTTTGAAATTGGCTCTACAAGCTGTTACAGCAGCTACGGGAAAACCAAATTTTGGCTTGCTCCTTACTCCCACAAATCTTTACATTTAATACTCTAGATTTCCCCTAAGGCTAAAATGAGATCTAGGTTCATGATTCTTTGTCAACCCTCATTAATGGCCTTCCATTCATATTTCTTTCATCACTACTATATAAAACCCCCCTATCCTTCATTCCAGGGGACAAAAAAAAAACCCCCCTCTCTTCTCCTCTCTTGAGTTCTAGGAAGTTGAGTAGTCTTGTCATATCTTGGTCTTCTTGAGACTCAAGGTATTGAGTGAGACTCACTCTTCCTCTCCTAACTCTTCTTTTCCACCACCCATAGGACCTCCCTCAAGAGTCTCCTCATCCACCATATGGATCTTGCATGAAAGTATAATCTCTTTCCCTCACTTATTTTTTGTGTTGTTATGATAAGAATTTAGGATTAAAGCATGATAGTAATTATTTAAATTCTCTTGAATATGTTTGAATGTTTTTATGTGTTCTTCATATGTTCTTGTTGTTCATCACATATTCATGTATAAACACTAGTTTTGATCTTAAATCTACATCAAAAATATATATTAAAAAAAAAAACATGTTTGTTTCATAATTCTTTCAAATCCTTGAATTTAGGACATCACCATACACACACATTCACTAGAATTCATTTTTCAATCCAAATGTAATGCTTAATAAATTGAATTAGGGTTCATCACATGCACACACCTTAAATTCAACATGCAAATTGATTGACATATTGGGTGATATGATATGAGTGTTGGCCACTATAGTCTAGAAGACCGGTTTTACCGGGCAAGGTGGGTGCCTAACACCTTCTCACCTTGTAACATAGCTTCTGAACTTAGATCAAGAGTTAGTAGATCAAATGCTTATTGATGTAATTTTCAATTTTTAGATTGTAATTAGGAAACAAAGCCATGTACTTTATCTTAGATTGTATATAGGACCAAAGCCATGTAATTTTCCTATGATCAATGTAAATTCAATTGAAAATTAATGAAATGAGGAATTTTTCAATTTTGGTTTTCTTATTTTTCCAATAATTAAATAAGTGGCGACTCCATTATAAAACCCTTAATCTAAAGGGAAAAATATGACTAGTCGAACCTCCATTTTGAGAGGCAATAACACGAGTCCACCCATTCACGTGGGTTTGGCCTAACACACTCATAATAAAACGAGCCGGGGGCGCGGTCTCTCACAGTGGCGACTCCACTTGGGATATTGAGGGCTAGGCTTCAATTAGGTTATGGTGGCCAACCATGTATTTTTTGTTTATTGTTTTTTTTTATATAATATGTCTAATATGTTATTATGTTGCATGTCATGCATCATTTGCTTGAATGAAATTTATTTTATTTGTGTGCTAGCCTGGAAGCCCGGTATATTAGCCGTGGATTATGGTCTTCTTGAGACTCACATACCTAGCGGTGAACCTACCACCTACTATGACAAGGATCATCATGGTTATTCCATGGTGGTTCATAAGGACAAACTGTACCGTTCGAACCAACGCGACGCTCTTGGCATCACAAGTTGGGAGGTATGAGATCCTAGCTTGTGGCAACCTTTAACTTACCTTCTACCCATGTTGTAATGGCCCATAGAACCTACCTTTAGGTTGGTCCATGTAATTGCATTTCATTATGCATATGTTTGGTCGTTGTTTGGACCATGATGAGCCCAAGTCCAATGCTTGAGCCCATCATAATTGTTTCAACCTTGTATGTTATGAGTGAACTCAAGCCTAAAAGCCTATGATTAAACTCTACTTGAAATGGAAGCCCAATTTGTTTCTTGAATGAGTCTAAGCCCAACACTTGAGCCCATTAAAGATGTATATGCGTGATCAACATCAAAGGCCAAAGGCTCCCAAGATGCATGCCTTCCAAGTGTAAGGTTCAAGCCGTTTCAAGCAAATGCCAAAGATCATAATCAAGGTTCAAGCCTTCCAAGTGCAAGCCCAAGCCATCAAGGTTCAAGCACACAAAGTCTCAAGCATCCTAAATGGACCAAGAAGAAGCAAGCGGCCCAACTTTGCCTCACTCCACATATGATTTGCAACATCATGGTTAAGCTTAAAGTCTGTTTTTTTATTCCATGTTTCTATATTTCTTTAAATTCTAAAAATCCATGTAGCATTTGATGTACTTTTTTTCATGTATATATTTTTAAAAAAATCAAAAAAAAAAAAAAATTTCAAATAAGAAAGTGTTTGGACTAGGGGCATTGGGCCTTTGAGTCATTTAAAAAAAAAAATCTTTGAACTAGGGCCATTGAACTTCCTAGTCACTTTTTCAAAAAGACCTAATTTCTTTTTTCAAGATTTAAAAAAAAAAAAAAAAAAAAAGAAGTCTCCTTTTCAAAATGGTACAGGAGGATCCCTTGGACAAAACATTTTCTAAATCTTGATGTTTAAAGCTTGAGCAATCAACTTATACCAAGGAATGATTAATTTCATTTGATCCATGTAAATACTTTTGCTACTTGACTTAGAATATAAGAAGAAAAGGTCTTAAAAGGCAATAAAAAAAAATCCATCCATCAGAAAATCCCAAGAATCCATGCGCTCAATCCAATTTTCAAAGATCTTTTGTTTCACAACATTAGAGCATTCATACTTTTTCTTTTAAGATGAATTTATTAAAAGAGCTTAAGTCACTACACTTACAAGCAAGCATTACTAGGGATAGGAGGCCATCTTTGGTTAAACAAAATTATTCCCTAATACCTAGAACGATCATTATCCATTGTTAGCCCATTTGAGCCTTTAAACACTTAGCCTTTTTTTTGCATGAACCCACTAAAATCTAAACCTAGGGTGGGAAAAACCAAAGTATGCATGCTTTAATCTCATGTTGAGGAGGAGTCAACCTTTTAGCTTTGAAGCTAATTAATAAATCTCTCCTAGAAGACGTGAAAGACAAGTGGAGAATTCATTAGGCTAAAGACAAGAGATCGTCAAAGAAAAATGAGGTTCTACACAATCAAGGAAAGAGAAATGAAATTCCCTCAATGTGCAAAAAAGTGTCCGTAAAGTTGAAGAGCCTAAAATTCATCGTGCCAAAAGGAATATAAGATTCATCTAAAAGAGAGCTCATCAAAAAAGGAAAAGATTCATCAAGCACAAAAAAGTGCAAGTGCATTGAGGAAGAAAGAAGTCTAGAGAGTGCATCAAAATGACCAAAAATCAATGAGTTGAGAAAAAGAAGTCAAAAGGTCCCTAAAAGTTCATTCAATCAAGAGAGAGAGAAAAAAGAAAAAAAAAAAAAAAAAAAAACCGCCCGCTAGGCTAAAACCCCAAAAGGGCAGTCTAGGCAAAAGTTAGGGCCAAAGAAAGGAAAAAAAAATTAGAAAATCCTACTAAGTTGGAAACTTGAGGATGCAAACTAAAAAGGGAAGAATTTTACAAGATGAAAGTC
Organism: Castanopsis chinensis; assembly: GCA_032878915.1. Lineage (NCBI taxonomy): Eukaryota > Viridiplantae > Streptophyta > Magnoliopsida > Fagales > Fagaceae > Castanopsis > Castanopsis chinensis. The sequence continues at coordinate 21,505,270 of JAVQMG010000115.1, forward strand.
TAAAGGTATGATTCAAGAGGAATGAGCATAAAAACAAATGTTGATACAAGTGACCAATGAAGACAAGTGAAAAGATGACAAAGAAGAAATGGGAAAACTCCTTCAATACTTGATTTTTAAGTAATGCATACTTAGGGGAAACATCATAGGGAGTTTTGAGCATTTTATATCTTTCATTTCATAACCCAAACCCGACCTACATTACAGCCCATAAGTAAACACCTCCTTGAAGTCTTGCTAATTGTAGGCACATCTTAAATTCTAATATTATTTTCTCTTGAATTAAAAAGGAAAAATGCTTAAAATCATCAAACCCCACTGGACGATATGTTGAAGGACAAAACTTCTCAAATTCTCAAATCCCGAAATGGCTCAAAAGAACTTTCAAACTTGGAGCACTCTCCTTGTTTGCATCCAACAATGTGATTCATAAATATTATCACATTTTATTTCTTGATTGCCTTTAGAGACTTAATCTGACGATTTTCAAAAGGATGAGCAAATTTGATTACATGAGTTCAATGATCTTGATCCTTACTAATCAAAGAGATTTGTTTGATTCTTAAACACTTTGATTTGCCAAAATGGTTGTTCGAAGGATCACCTCTTGTTCATAAAAAATTAAAAAGAAGAAGAAGAAGAAGAAGAAGAAGAAGAAGAAGAAGAAGAAGAAGAAGAAAGAAAGAGAAATCTCATTTTCACCAAAAAAAAAAAAAAATCATTCTTTTTCAAAATCCAGTTTTTGAACTACGTCTTGACCTAATCCTTTATGAGAGAGGTATGTAGGCAGCCTTGCAGAGGCCCGGTCCCAATCACCCAAACAACCTTGGAAAACAAAGTCAAAACAATGTGATAAAATTGTTTGGGTGTATATTAGGTTAAGCCCATTTGTTTGCATTAAGCATGTTTAAACTTGGAGCATTGGCCTATTTATATTGTGTGCAAATTTGTTTTTCTTGCATGGAAGTATGTTTTCATTTAAGGCATTAATCCATTTGTTTGCAAGCATGTCCACACTAAGGACATTAGCAAAAAATGTTTTCATGATAATTGGTTTCTAACAAGCTAGAGAAAGAAAGCTTTTTTGCAGGAACCAAGGATGGCGAACCATGATCTTCTTTTATGTTCTCCAATGGTCACAACATCAAATGAATTCAGCTTCAATTTAAGCATGAAATATGCCCCAAACTAGGGGCATTGGGTAAGTACTTCCAATTCCTTTCAATAAATAAATCCATTACTAATTGAAATTATCTTTTGGTAGGAATTAAGCAAGGACTTATCTAGCAATCTGCATCAACTTCCAGCCAAAGTTATTACTCCATCTTCATCTTCATCTTCTTCACTTTTTGATGATGAACAAATCTTCAAATCTCCAAAAAAAAAAAAAGGGTAAAATGTCCAAAAAATAAAAATAAAATAAAAAATATTTTCAATTAAAAAAAAAAGAAAAAGAAAAAAAGATTTCCATATCTTTCAAAAAAAAAGGAGAGAAGAAATGAAAAAGGAGAATATTCAAAAAAGCCTTGGGACTAGGGGCATTGGGCTCGTGCTTCTTAGTTTGCTTTCAAAAAAAAAAAAAAATCAATCAAGAAGTCATGGGAAAAAATCTTCAATAAATTCTTTCTCAGGAACCAAGAATAGAAAGGCATGATCCTCTTCCATATTCTCCAGTGGTGCAACATCAAGCATGAGATATATCTCAAACTAGGGGGCATTTACCAGGTATGCCAAATTCTTTTCAATGAATAACTCTGTTACTAATTGAAAATATTCATTTTGCAAGTACTAGGGTAAAAGGCCCATAAAGCCTTCCAAAATCCAATGGACCTCTGGGAAGTACGTCCACAATTCAAACCATCGGATCTCTGGGAAGTACGTCCAAAATTCAATCAATTGGACCTCTAGGAAGCACGTCCAAAACACAATTCCATCGGACCTCTGGGAAGCACGTCCAAACTCAATTCCAATGGACCCTTGGGAAGCACATCCAAAATTCAATTCCATCGGACATGTGGGAAGCACGTCCAAAATTCAATCCATCGGACCTCTGGGAAGCACGTCTAAACTCAATTCCATGGGGCCTCTAGGAAGCACGTCCAAACTCAATTCCATCGGACCTCTAGGAAGCACGTCCAAAATTCGAATCCATCGAACCTCTGGGAAGCACGTCCAAAACTTCAATCCATCGGACCTCTGGGAAGCACGTCCAAAATTCAATCCATCGGACCTCTGGGAAGCACGTCCAAAATTCAATTCCATCGAACCTCTAGGAAGCACGTCCAAAATTCAATCCATCGGACCTCTGGGAAGCACGTCCAAACTCAATTCTATTGGACCTCTGGGAAGCACGTCCAAAAATCAATCCATTGGACCTCTGGGAAGCACGTCCAAACTCAATTCCATCGGACCTCTGGGAAGCACATCCAAAGTTTGAATCCATCGGACCTTTGGAAAGCACGTCCAAAATTCAATCCATTGGATGTCTGGGAAGCACGTCCAAAATTCAATCCATCGGACCTCTGGGAAGCACGTCCAAAACTTCAATCCATCGGACATCTGGGAAGCACGTCCAAAACTTCAATCCATCGGACCTCTGGGAAGCACGTCCAAAATTCACTCCATCGGACCTCTAGGAAGCATGTCCAAAATACAATTCCATCGGACCTTTGGGAAGCATGTCCAAATTCAATTTCAATGGACCATTGGAAAGCACGTCCACAATTCAATTCCAACTTACCTTTGGGAAGCACCTCCGAAATTCAAGATCACGACTGAAATCCTCATTTTGTCGTAACCACTAGTAAGCATGCCTTGTACTCATTTTTTTTTCCCAAAAAAAAAAAAAAAAAAAAAAAAAAAAAAAAAAAAAAAAAAGAAGAAAAAAACCAAAAAAAATAAAAAACAAAAAAAATAAAAAATAAAAAACACAAAAACAAAAACAAAAAAACAAAAAAGAAAAGGCTACATGTTTGAACTACGTTTGGACTTGATCCTATCACCAAGAGGTACGTAGGCAATCTTCCCGGAGATTCGGTCCACATTTTGATCCACTACATGACGGTCTGCATTCTTATCTACATGCATCATAAATTCACCACGGTTAAATACTGATTGCAAAGTTAGGTGTCTTTTTCATACATTGACATTTGCTTTTCAAGCTCTATCAATGAAGGGCATTCTGTTGACACCTCATTTTACAACTTGCATTTAACCTCACTTAGAGGGTAAAAGGGTAATTTCACCTTGAAAATATGCATCTTGATTCTGGTCATTAGATCCTCAATCTTATTTCACCAAAATGATCTTAATATTGTAACGATCAAATCGACTGGTTATAAGCCCTAATCGGACCATCAGATTGAAAGTTATCCTCAAATCAAGTTTTAATGGCCGGGATGCACTATCACAAATTGAGTCCGACCTTATGTGATTATGAACAATTGATTCCAATTGGTTATAATTATAATCAATTTGAAATTAATGATGTGTCATAATTTGATTGGTTAGGACTACATTTTATGATAAGGTTGCATTAACCTAATTAATTAGATAGTTAAACATTAATTATTTAATGAGTAATTTGTGCAATTATCTTTTAAATAGGGTAAATTTGGAACTAATTAAGTCTGAAATAAGAGTGATTGGAGCCATTTAATATTAATTGAGAGCTAATTTGGGACTTATTAAATTTAATTGTGCTGAAACCATTTTCTAACAAATGACCTTTGCTCACTATTTTATCGATATCTCTCAGAATATTTTGAATATGTAAATGAGATTACTTTTCTCAGAAACTAGACATACGGGGCTTCAATTTGAGCACAGGAACGAGACAATTCCGATCAGAGTTGAGTTAGATATGATTTTTCGAAGTTGGCTCTACAAGCTGTTATAGCAGCTACGGAAAAACCGAATTTTGGCTTGCTCCTCACTCCCACAAATCTTTACATTTAATACTTCAGATTTCCCCCAAGGCTAAAATGAAGTCTAAGTTCATGATTCTTTGTCAACCCTCATTAATGGCCTTCCATTCATATTTCTTCCACCACTACTATATAAACCTCCCATCTTCTTCATTCTAGGGGACAAAAAAAAAACCTCCCTCTCTTCTCCTCTCTTGAGTTCTAGGAAGTTGAGTAGTCTTGTCATATCTTGGTCTTCTTGAGACTCAAGGTATTGAATGAGACTCACTCTTCCTCTCCTAACTCTTCTTCTCCACCACCCATAGGACCTCCCTTAAGAGTCTCCTCATCCACCATATGGATCTTGCATGAAAGTATAATCTCTTTCCCTAACTTATATTTTGTGTTGTCATGATAAGAATTTAAGATTAAAGCATGATAGTAATTATTTAAATTCTCTTGAATATGTTTGAATGTTTTTATGTGTTCTTCATGTGTTCTTGTTGTTCATCACATATTCATGTATAAACACTAGTTTTGATCTTAAATCTACATAAAAAATATATATAAAAAAAAAAAAAAAACATGTTTGTTTCATAATTCTTTCAAATCCTTGAATCTAGGACATCACTATACACACACATTCACTAGAATTCATTTTTAATCCAAATGCAATGCTTAATAAATTGAATTAGGGTTCATCACATGCACACACCTTAAATTCAACATGCAAATTGATTGATATATTGGGTGATATGATATGAGTATTGGCTACCATAGTCTAGAAGACCGGTTTCACCGGGCAAGGTGGGTGCTTAACACCTTCCCACCTTGTAACATAGCCTCCGAACTTAGATCAAGGGTTAGTATATCAAATGCTTATCCATGTAATTTTCAATTTTTAGATTGTAATTAGGAAGCAAAGCCATGTACTTTATCTTAGATTGTATCTAGGACCAAGGCCATGTAATTTTCCTATGATCAATGTAAATTCAATTGAAAATTAATGAAATGAGGAATTTTTCAATTTTGGTTTTCTTATTTTTCCAATAATTAAATAAGTGGTGACTCCATTGTAAAACCCTTAATCTAAAGGGAAAAATATGACTAGTCGGACCTCCATTTTGAGAGGTAATAACACGACTCCACTTATTCACGTGGGTTTGGCCCAGCACACTCATAATAAAACGGGCCGGGGGCGCGGTCTCTCACAATGATGAGGGAATCTTGAGTGCTTTCACTGCCATAGTGGATCCTACTGAGGGGATCGTAGAAGTAATGGATGAAGAAGAGGACTTGATGGAATCTAAGTTCAAGAAAATGGATGAACATGATGACATACATACAACCTATGCAAAGTTATACAAGGTATCTGAAAAGTATGAAAAGATGTATAAGCTGTCTACTAAGAAGCTTAGTGAAGTGGAGCTGGAACGAGAGGAGTTATCCATAAAGGTTGATGAAGCCAATCAAGCCATTAGAGCATTGAGGTTTGAGAACAACTTCTTGGCTAAAAGAACCAAGAAGCTTGAAGTAGAATTGTTCCAGGTTCGAACTCAATTGGAGAGGATTTCCAGTGCAAAGCTGGATGAAATGATGAACCGCTAAAAATCAGTTTCTAACAGAACCGGCTTGGGATATGAACTCTCTAACTCTTCTCATATTGCCTCCTCTAGTAGGACTGTTTTTGTCTCACCTGCTAATAATGAAAATCTTGAGAAAAATGAAACTAAAACTGAGATAGCTAGTGAGAACAATCTAGAAAAAGGAAAATCTATTTTAGGAGCACCCCCTAAGATAGAGAAGAAAGAGACTAGAAACCCTAAGAGCAATAAGGCTAAAAATAAGAAGTCTTAACCAAAGAAGCTGCATTTTTGTCATCATTGTGGAGCTTTGGGACACACTCATCCTAATTGCTACAAGTGGTTAGTCATTCAATAGAGCAATAGTGTGTTATCATTTGGTGGTCAAGGTCAAATTCCACCATCTTTGGGTCCCCTTGGAGATCTTCTTAAGGCACTCATGTTCTTTTTGAAGTTGAACAGTTTCAATTCTTTCCCCTCACCTAGGGACAAAGGTTCAACTCTAGGAAATGATCTTCCTCCAAAACCAAAGTTTGGAAAGAAAAATGCTCAAAGTGATTTAGTCACTTTTTCTCTCTCTCCCTTTATGTTTTTGCATTACTTGTTTATTTTGCTTTCTTGTTCTTAAGTCAGTCTAGTTTCATGCTTTGTGTATTTACACATTTTTGTTTGTTTATTTTCAATTTTGTTTTATTTTGTTTTACATAAAAATTAAAAAAAAATTGAAAAATCGGAACAAAAAAAAAAAACAATGCGTGTTTGTGTATATTGGTACTTGTGTACCTTGGATAGTCATTCAAACAAATTTTTCTAAACTTTGCATCTCTTGTAGCTTATATGAGCATCTCAATGCACAACAACATGCAAAATTCTTATGCACTCTTACAAAATTCTTATACACTCACACGCACTCACAGACGCAAAATTCTTTGGTACTTTTAATATATGTGCAAGAACAATGTGATTTGGCCATCACAGGAGATTCATGTGTTGATATATGCTCACTAAATTATATTGACTTGTGTTTTAAATATAAAATAGGTTAGACATATTTAGTGTCTGTTTGTGTGTGTGTGTGTGTGTGTGTGTGTTTTTGGATGTATGGATGCTATGCTTATATGTTGAGAGATGTCTTGAGAGCTTAACATGTTGATTGGATCTTTGTTTTAGTAGTTTGCTTGTTGCATTCATCTTTATGTGTTTTTCTTCCCTTGAAAAACTCATTTTCTTCAAGTTCGACAGCTTCTCGATAGTTCCTCAACAGATTCTCTTTCTATCGAGCCTTCTTTCTCTTTTTCTCGATAAAATCTTGACAGCTTCTTGATCCATTGAGAATTCTGGGTTCCTGCTCAACACATTCTTGACAGCTTCTTCGATCCATCGAGCCAAATTTCTGTGCTTTCTGTCTGCTCGATAGATGGTCAACAGATTCTCGATCCATCAAGACACTCTTTTGCCATCAATAGATCCTTGATAACACCTCGACAGATTCATTTCTGTCGAGATTTAAAGCTAGACAAATTCTTGATAGGAACCTCAATCCATCAAGCTGCGTTTTCTATTTAAGGTTGAGGCGCGATTTCGTTTTCATTTCTCTCTTTTCACTCTCGACAGATCTCATTTCTCTCTCAACTCATACTTTCTTCTTTCACTCAAATCTCTTCTCTAAAGTGATTCTTGACCCATTCCAAGTAAGATCCACTTGGTAAGTGATCAAAACTCTCTTTCCTCCATGCATTTCATGCATTTAGACTTAGGGTTTGGGGTTTTGAAATTTTTTTGGGTTTTTGAGATTTTTGTGAATATTGTGGGTTGGCGTATGTGAATCTGATTTTATATAACCATGCATTGCATCCTCGTTGCATTATAACAATGTTTCATGCATATTTAGATGTGTGTGATTGATTATTGTTGTTGATTGTTGATAGGATTGGATTGGGTTTTTCCCATAATGATTTTAATTTATGCACGTCACATGTTCATGCATCCTTCATGCATATGTTCTTTCTTTTCTTTCCTATTCTAAGCACGTGTTGTGTTCCATTGTGTTCTCTCTCTCTCTCTCTCTCTCTCTCTCGGATAGACTGCGTTATGGCACCTAAACAGCACAAATCTACTTCAGCTCGAAACCCTCGTCGTGGTTCTGGGTCATCTTCTTCTTCTATTCCTACTGTTCCCTCTCACATTCTATTCCGTGATGAGAATGCCCTGATGGACTTCTTTAAGAACTTCCAGAAATGTGGCGTTTATCCGGAATGCTAGGTTATTCTGTAGGATTTTTCCAACACTCCTCTCCCCGAAGTCATTCAGACTAGGGATTGGGCTTCTCTACTTGAGAAACCCTCAAGTTGTCCTGTCATGTTTATACAGGAGTTTTACTCCAACATACACAGCATCGATACCTCTGTGCCTCAGTTTGTTACCACATTTCGAGATACACATATTGTAGTTACTCTAGATCTTATATCTGAGGTACTATGCATTCCTAGGGTAGTGCATCTTGACTACCTTGGCTGTGAACGTCTCTGGATCGTGTTTAGAGACAACCTTCTTTCTCATATCTGTGAGAAACCTTTCTTTGGGGTGGTACTCTAAACACCCCTTCTCAAGCTTTGCTAAAGGCTCTCACTTTCTAAATATGGTGATGACATTTGATCTTACTACTCCGTCACACTATAACTCCATCACTGAGCCGCGTGCTCGTTTACTTCTTTCTTTTACGGAGGATCTTACTATTGACTTTCCTTCTCACTTCATCATATCTATCATTGATGTCTATCAGGACACTGTTACTCGTGATAAGCTCATCTTTCTTGCAACTGCTGCTGTTCCACCCTTTTCCTCGGCTCCTTCTACCTCCGTAGTTGGTGTCACTCTAGATGTCATCATGGAGCTGCTACAGTGGATGCATGCTAATTTTGGTGGTCATCTTGACTATCTCACTAATGAGATGTGTCAGATGAACTAGGATAGGACGCATTGCACGCCGACATGCTCGCATCGGCGGCTATGGACCTTCTCCCTTTCCTTCTCCAGAGCGTCCTGTTGTTTCTCCTTCTGAGGATGATGAGGATGATGCCAACTCTTCCAGTGATGACGACCTCTCAGTGACTTGCCCTTTGTCATTCGTGATAAAAAGGGAGAGTAGTTTTAGGTTTCAAAGTAGTCTTGGGTTTGACAGTAGTCTTGTACTTAGGGAGAGAGTTAGTATAGGATTTTTTTTTTATTTTATTTTATAGGGGGAGTGTATATAGCATTGAGGGATGTAGTGAGGATATTATGTATTTTCTTTTCTTCTTTATTTACATTAGCCTCCTGCATACCGGTCTTGTGACCATTTTATTACATACATTGTACTTTATTTATATATATATATGATGATGATGTATGTTTTTATTCACCTACCTCTACATGTGTTGTTTCCTTTCTATCTTTATACACATGTTTCTTTATGTGCGCAATCTTTACTTCTGTTTCACATATGATGACTTGATGAGTTTTTTTTAAGTGTTTCAAAAAGGCAAGATGTGAAAGTCTATTTTGCCATGAACTCTCTTCTTGCAAAGTTTCTCAAGAGTTTATCTTAGGGATAGAATTATTTTGTATTACAACAAGTGGTTATTAATTAATCAAATTAACATGCAATAACACGTGGTAGCACAAACAAATCACCAAACGATGATTTGTTTACCCCAAAAACCCACGGAATTTGCATGAACAACAAGTTCTCAAAGAATGGCAACTTGTTTTTTTTGTGATCTCTCTTTTGAGCCCTTAAAATAATCCTTTTATATGTCTCAGGGTTAGAAGAAAAGAAGTTACACGGATTAACTTGGTTTTCTTTAATTCTCACCAGAACAGCTTCTTTAAATCTCGAATAATGTATCTGTCGAGGTATGTATTAAAGAGATTTAAAAGCACTTCCACTGGACAGACTGAGATTAATTAAATTAGTTATTTTAAGACTTCTCTCATGATTATTTTTTTTGTTGTGATTTTGTCATGGATTACCAAAGGGGGAGATTATTAGGGACATAGTTTATGTAAATGGACAATCATTTGACAAAATGCACTTTACTTGTAATTTTGTAGATCTAGGATGTGTTTAAGACTTCAAGAAACATGTTGTTCAAGTAAATTGTTAAAGCCATGAAGATCTAACCAAAAACAAGTGAAGAAGAGCTGTTTATTAATGCTCGACAGAAGTCTAGACAGAATCCTTTCTATCGAGATTTAATGTTGAAGCTCAACACAGGCTATTTTTGTTGAGATTTACAAAATCTGAATTTCCCGATCTAATTTTCGGGCCAAGCTTATGTATTTGTGTAGGGTTTCTTTTTTCACAACCTTAGACATATATAATGTAAAGAACCTAAAGAAAAGAATGGAAATTTATAGCTAATTCAAGGTTAGCTAGACCTCCTAAGAACTGAAAAGGAATTGAAGGAAGAAATAGAACCAAAAGATAGAAACAGAAGGAAGTAATTTGTTATTAACTCTTTTCATGCCCTCTTTGTTCAGCTCTTGTCATTCTTATACCCCTCCCCTGTAGCTAACTGCCCCAGCTGGAGACAGCTGTTACTAACTAACCAAACTAACTTCTATTACCTGTCAATGTAACTAACTACCATAAAATCCTATGGCAGCAACTATCACACTTAGCAATCACTTATTAGAATACATAACGTAATTATAGAAAGTACACACAGTGACCACAGTAAGTCGACAGTAAGTAATTCTAATTCCTAACAATACTTTCCCCTTTAGAAGACCTTGCCCACAAGGTGAGGGAACCTCTGCTGCAGAACATACAAGCTCTCCCATGGGGCATCATCAAGACTTTCACCTAGCCATTGAACCAGAACTTGAGTGATAGTCCTATTACGAAGTTGATGAGTCCTTTCCTTGAGAATAGCTACTAGTTCTGATATCACAGTCCCTTCCCAATTAGTAGGGGGTAAGGTCGGGATAGAAACCATATGCTGCCCAAGCTTAGCTTTCAAACATGATACATGGAAAGTGGGATGTAACTCGGAACATGGAGGCAAATCCAACCTATAAGACACCTCTCCCACCTTTTGCAGAATTTGGAAAGGGCCATAGTACTTAGGAGATAGTTTCTTCAGCTGAGTGTGCTTAAGGGACTTCTGCTTGTAGGCTTGAAGTCTTAGGAATACCCAATCTCCCACAAAAAAAAACTCCTCTCAGTCCTATGCTTGTTAGAATACAACTTCATTCTCTTCTGTGCTGCTATCAAATTCTGTCTTAACAAGGAAGTTAGCTGCTGTCTAGACTTCAGATGAGCATTTACACCCTCCACTTTTGTTGTTCTAGGAATGTAGTCTAGAAGCCTAGGGGGAGGATGTCCAAACAATGCTTCAAATGGGGTCAGTTTAAGTGAAGTATGAAAATTAGTATTAAACCAAAATTCAGCAAGAGGCAACCACTCCACCCAAGTAGCTGGTTTGTCATCTGCAAAAGCTCTCAAATAATGCTCAGGAATCTTGTTCACAACCTCTGTTTGGCCATCCGTTTGGGGGTGATAGGCTGAGGACATGGCTAATTGAATGCCTTGAAGCTTCATCAACTCTTGCCAAAAATGAGAAGTAAAAATAGGGTCTCTGTCACTAATAATTGAAGAAGGCATTCCATGTAATTTGAACACATGTTGCATATAAAGATTTGCAACTTTAGAAGCAGTATATGGATGAGACAAGGCTACAAAATGAACAAACTTTGTGAACCTACCACCATAATCACCTCCTTCATCTGGGATTTTGGAAGACCCTCAACAAAATCCATGCTCACAGCCACCCAAGCTTTCTCTGGTATAGGCAGGGGCTGTAGCAGACCTGCTGGACTACAGGTTTCATGTTTTAGCCTTTGGCAAGTATCACACTCCCTAACATACTTCCTAACATCTGCCCTTAACCCCGGCTAGTAAAAGTCTCTTTGAACCTTATGCAATGTCTTAAGGAGCCCAGAATGACCCCCCCATGGCCCATCATGCACCTGCTACAAAATGGTTGTCTTCAATGACTCATAAGTCCCCACATACATTCTGCCTTTATATAATAACAATCCATTCTGCATAGTGAAGCCCTTAGGACCTTCCTTCCCTGCTTGAAAAGCATCTAATACACCCAAAATGGAATTATCACTAGCATAGCTAGCCTTAAGTTGAGCCAACCAATCAGGTGTGGGAAATGAAATCATGCACAAAACACCCTCATGAGAAGGAAGTTCACCACCACTAACCTACCTTAACAAAGCATCAACCACCACATTCTCCTTACCCTTCTTATATTCCATAATAAAAGCATACCCTAACAACTTGGTAATCCATTTTTGTTGAGCTAGAGTACCAATTTTTTGCTCTAAGAGATACTTAAGGTTCCGCTGATCTGTCCTCACCAGAAAAGGTTGTCCAACCAAATATGGCCTCCACTTATGCACAGTAGTCACCAAGGCTAGCAGTTCCCTCTCATAAGTGGATAAGGCCAAACTCCTGCCTTTGAGAGCTTGGCTGTGGAAAGTGTTAGGACATATGTAGTTGTTCAAGCTTGTGAAAATATGTCATTATTTTATGTAGTTGGCTTATCCTTAGACAAAACGCACTTTACTTGTAATTGGGTAGAACTAGGATGGGTTAAACACCTTTAGACAAAAGCACTTTAATTGGGTAGAACTAGGATGGGTTAAACACTTCAAGAAACAGTGGTTCAAGATTAAGTGTTGAAGCCGTCAAAGTCTGTCCAAGATACAAGCAAGGAAGTGCTGGTTTTTAAATCTCGACACCTACCTCGACAGATTCATCTATCGAGATTTAAAGAAGCTGTTTTGCCCGAGCCTCGACAGCTGTCTCCTCTGACACCTCTATCTGTCCTCACCAGTCTGTTTGAAAAGGTCTTTTCCTAACCCTAGACATATAAAATGATTATTTTAAGGGCCGTAAAAGTAAGAGTCCAACCAAATATGGCCCCTCCAGCCAACATTCTCTTCTCCTCAAGTTGGTGAGTGAGCATTCGTGCAGTAGTCACGTCACCAAGGCTAGTACTGGGTTCCCTAACTGCTTGTTGTGATAATTGGATAAGGCCTTAAAACCCTGCCTAGGGTTTTCCCCCGTGAACAAATCACCGTGTTATTTATTTTCCGCTGAGAGCTTGGCTGTAAATTTACATGTTAATTTGATTAATTAATAACTGGGCTAATTTAATTAATCTAAATTATCACAAGGGGTCAACGCGTTTGTGGCCTGTCAGAAAGCTATAGCTCTACCTCCCTGCATCAGTACAGCCCCCAACCCAACTCCTGAAGCATCACACTCCACCACAAACATTTTATCAAAATCTAGAAGAGCTAAAATAGGTGGGTTAGACATAGCAGATTAAAAAAGTTTGGAAAGCCACCTCAGCTTCCTCAGACCAAGTAAAAGAATCCTTCATTACCAACAAAACAAGGGAGGCAAAAGGACTACAACTACTCCTTATAGATCCAGCAGCCAATAATTCTTTAACTATCTTTTCTATCTCATTCTTTTGGTAAAAAAGGGGTTAAGCTCCCTCCTTAAGAGTAATGTGATGCTCGTGCCCCCTAAGAGGAGGTAGTCCTACTGGAGTGTCAAAAATATGAGCAAACTCTTGAAGTAAACCTGCCACTTCTGCAGGAAGAGCAGACTGCATCTCAATTGAGGAAGGGGTTGAAATATGGACCAAAAGCCCCTTCTTGATTGGAGTTTTAAAGAATTGTTCCCTATCAAGAAGATGTGAACCAAACTGCTTCAACCCTTGCAGCAAAACCTTGTGCCCTTTATGATAAAACTCCATAGTTAAGGATTAAAAATTCCATTGAATATCACCAAGTGTGGTAAGCCATTGAGTTCCCAATACAACATCACACCTCCTAGTGGCAGTACATGAAATTGGATGGAAAAGTCCTCCCCTTGAATGCATACTGATACTTGATCACAAAATTCTTGAGTTTTCACCACTACACCATTAGCTACCTTAACCTCCAAAGATTGAGATTGATCAACCAGCAATTGCAAACTAGTAACCAATGTTGCATCAATAAAATTGCGTGTGCTACCCGTGTCCAACAAAATTACCAAACTAACTCCATTGATTTTACCCCTAATCCTCATAGTACCAGGTGTGAGAGTGCCAATTAGAGCATATAGAGTTATCTTAGCCTCCTCAGAATTAGTACCGGTATTCTACCCTTCATTGAGTGGACTTCCAACTTCTTCATCTAACTCAGTGATCATAACCCCAGACTGTGAATCAGACACCAATTCAACACCTTCAAGAAGAAATATTTTGGCACTTTTACACTTACGGCCCGAACCCCATTTATCATCACAGTTATAGCATAACCCTTTTTTCTTTCTCTCTTCCATTTGGGCAGGGGAAATTCTCTTAATTGGAATTCTTGACTTAGCTTCTACAAAGGAATCAACTTTAGGAAGTCCCAAGAGAGATGGCTTACTTGTTTCTTGCTGAATCCTGGAGCTCCTTCTACAACTTATCAAATACTCCTCTTGGATTTTAGCCAACCCAAAAGCTGCATTCAATGATTGTGGATTTAACATCCTTACTGGCAGGCGTATCTCATCCTTTAAGCCACTGAGAAAACAACTCAGCTTGTGTGCTAAAGATAAACCTTTGATTCTGTTTGACAAAATCTCAAATTGAGTCTTATATAATGCCACAGAAGATGTTGGCCTCAACCTGGTTAGCATTTCCATGGGGTCATTATACGCATTTGTACCAAACCTCACTTGCATAGCTTGAACCAAAGACTCCCAATTACAGAACACTCTAGTCTCTTCGCTATCTTGAAACCAAGTTAGTGCTTCTCCCTCCATATGGAATGAAGCCAGCATCAATTTCTCTCCAATGGGCGTATTGTAGTATTTGAAATACTGGTTAGCTTTATACATCCAGCTCGCAGGTTCTTCACCAGAGAATTTGGGAAATTCCAACTTCACGGATTGAGAAACAGGTAAATTAGGGTTGTGATTTTCCCCAATTCTTTGAGATTGGAGAGACCCTCCCTGATCTCCAGAACTCAATTTCTGGAAGATTATAGTTAACTGTTGACTCATTTCATTCATCGCTCTCATATGTTCATTCATTGTTCTTGTATGGATCTCTTGAATAGTTCTCATCTCTTGTAACTCTTTTGTGTGATGATCAGTGGTCGTTTGAATTGAGCCAATAGCCTCGTTGGTTACAGCAAAAGCACGGGTTTCCGCCATGGATGCCGAGGATAGCGAGCTTTAATACCAAATTGTAAAGAACCTAAGGAAAAGAATGGAAATTTATAGCTAATTCGAGGTTAGCTAGGCCTCCTAAGAGCCGAGAAGGAATTAAAGGAAGAAATAAAACCAGAAGATAGAAACAGAAGGAAGTAATTTGTTATTAACTCTTTTCATGTCCTTTTTGTACAGCTCTTGTCATTCTTATACCCCTCCCCTATAGCTAACTGCCCCAGTTGGAGACAGTTGTTACTAACTAACCAAACTAACTTCTATTACCTGTTAATCTAACTAACTACCATAAAATTCTATGGCAGCAACTATCACACTTAGCAATCACTTATTAGAATACACAAGGTAATTA
Organism: Castanopsis chinensis; assembly: GCA_032878915.1. Taxonomy (NCBI): domain Eukaryota; kingdom Viridiplantae; phylum Streptophyta; class Magnoliopsida; order Fagales; family Fagaceae; genus Castanopsis; species Castanopsis chinensis. The sequence continues at coordinate 21,520,381 of JAVQMG010000115.1, forward strand.
TAGAAAGTACACACAGTGACCACAGTAAGTCCATAGTAAGTAATTCTAATTCCTAACATATAAGGCTTATTTTAAAGGCCGTCACACAAGTGAATACATGCAAAAAGTGACCTAGTTCATTATTCTTTCTGAAAAAGCTATTGCGTCTTTACGCCAAGGGTTTTGTGATCAAGGAAATTCCTGATCTTCATTGTTGATGAACTAAAGAACTTTGCAGCTAACAATCTTCTTCAAGTTGGTGAATTAGTCATGTAATGGGATCCGTGTATCATTGGTTAGTCATGTATTGGGATTCATGCATTAAATGGAAAGATTTCCACTACAATACAAGTCCAATTGGGTATTGGGATAAGAGTTCAACTGTAACTTGGTATTTCGGGATAGGCCAAAGGATTTGGTAAGATTTCTTATAATTGTAATCTCTTGTGATTGATAATAATGGATTCTTGGGAGTGGTGACCTTAAAATCAACTAGTGCTGTTTTGTCTTGGTGGTTTTCCTCATTCGTAAACAAATCACCCGTGTCAAATTTATTTTCCATTGCATTTAGTATAATTGGTGATTTATTTGTGCTGCCACGCTATTGCATATAATTGAACCTAATTAATTAACTTGAGTAATTAATTAATTTGCAAGGGGTCAATTCATTTTAACCCAACATTTATCATACTTCAATTTCATTCTTTGTGCCATACCCTTTAATAAAGGATCACCCCTACCATTAAACAATTGATTTAATTGGTCTTGAAGACTAACAAGCTCATGGAAATACACATTAGTAGTCACAAATAAAGAACCAGAAAATCTTAAAGTTACCTCATAGAACATACCAAGAAATTATGTAAAAGGTCTTATATTTTCCCAATCTAAAAACCGAAGGGGACCACTAGATGGATCCTTAAAATAACGAAGGAAATGCCCATCATCATCATCCTTCATTAATGCAGCCACAAACCTTTGTGCACTTTCTAACATTAAGTTGAATTTCACCCAGTAAACACATCAAGGTACAACAAACTTTTGCTTTGAATTTTTTCTTTTTCAACACATGCCTTAAACTTCTCAAATTTATTAGGAGAGGATTTCACATACCTCACTACATTACAAATTTTAACAATTGACTCATTAAGGTCCTTTAGCCCATCTTGCACAATTAAATTCAAAATATGGGCAAAACAACATATATGAAGGAACACACAACCCAAGTGGCTTCCCACCGTATTCTTTGTTTTCCTCCTAAGATAGTCTATGGCCACATCATTTGAGCTTGCATTATCAACAGTAATTGTAAAAATATGATGTATACCCCATTGAAGCAAACAAGACTCAACCACCCTACCATTGGTCTCACCCTTATAATCGAGTACTAAGCAGAAATTCAAAATCTTTTTATGATAAACCCAATTGCAATCAAACAAAGGTAATTAAGGTTTTGAATTGAAGTCCAAGTATCAGTTGTTAAACACACTCTTTGACCAGCCATCAAAACCTTTATCAAACTTTTCTTCTCCCTAATGTAAAGTCTAAGACAATCCCTTGCAATAGTAACACGAGAGGGAATTTCAAACCTAAGCTTTACCTTTGCCATAAAATCAATAAATCCGCCATGCTCAACGAACATAAAAGGTAGTTCATCAACAATTATCATCCTAGCCAAGGCCATCCTTAGTCTTTCCATACTAAACTTCCTCAACACCAGCTCATTAACACCCTCTCCTTCCCCTTTTATTTTTTATTTTTATTTTTATTTTACTTTGGTAACTCAAAGTGGTTTGACCTTTATCACACCTATAAGGGTATTTCTTACAACCAGATTTTATATGAGACCACATGGCGGAGATTCCATTTCTTTTTGGGTGACAATTATAACTCTTTTGATAATAGTTGCACTGTGACTTAGGGTAAAGGGGGTCACAACCCTCTGTTTTAGAGAAATGATCTCATATCTTAGAAGACTTTTTACCACCATTAATAGTATCCTTTTGAGTTTTTGTTTTTGTTTGAAGGGGTTCAGCACCTAATGGTGGAAACCGTGGAATGGGAGATTGTATATTTGGTTGATTAGCCTCAGTACATGGATTAGTACTAGGCTCAGTAGGGGGGTAGAAGAAGAAGAAGCACGAGCAGCCATGATCTAATTACGTCAATATAAATAACAATTACATATATATAATAATTAAGGAATCAACAACAAATAAATTAAGCAAGCAACCTTTAACTTAAACAAGCAGTCATACACTAATTTAAATAAAATATTAGTATACAAAAACTATACAAGCAACATGATATAATAAACTAAAATCACAACAGTATAATCAATCAATAGGATGATTGACAAATAAATTTACAATCTTTGAACCCTAGAAACAAAATCAAACAGCAAACAACATGAGTGAACCTTAAAATATAATAATAATAATAATAATAATAATAATAATAATAATAATAATAATAATAATAATAATAATAATAATAATAATAATAATAATAATAAAAAACTAAAATCACAATAGTATGATCAATCAACATGATGATAATAAAAAAATAAATTACAGTCTTTAAACCCTCGAAACAAAACCAAATAGCAAACAACATAAGTGAACCTTAAAAAAAAAAAAAAAAAAAAAAAAAAAAAAAAAAAAAAAACCCTAAAACTAAAAGCAAAATCAAACACAAACATGAAAGTTCGACACAACACGGTGAATTGGAAAAAAATAATAAAAAAATAACCCTTAAAACAAAATCAAATAGCAAAGAAAAAATATCTAACATTAGTGAACTCAAAACAAATATAAATAGTATGAGAAAATACCCAGAAACTATTTAGGCCTTTGAGATTTATTCCTTTACTAGGCTGAAGCTGGATCTCTTAAATTACCCCTAAAATTACAAGAAAATAACCCAAGAAAAAAAATAGAATCAACAAGAAACATTTAGTGACCACAAAATAAAACCAAAGCACAATAGGGGTTAAGGTTACCAAAGACAGAACTACATAGTGGCAGAGCCACAATAGAGAACGGAGATGAGAAGGAGACTGACTGACTTAGGGATTAGGACTTCTGTGAGACCTTGAGAGGAAAGTCTTTCTTTGTGAAAGAGTGAGACTGAGAATCAGAGTTGAGTCTTGAGAATGAGACTGAGAGCTTGTGTTCTTAAATAGTGGAAGGTTAGGTGGCATCCTAAGATTGAGAATTTGAGAGGGAAAAACTACTATTTGTTTGATGCGATTAGGGTATGGAAAAAAATTATGTGGCTAAGAGCAAAAGAGAAAAGAAAAATGGTTGGTGGGAGCCTAAGAATCTGAGATTGAAAGGGAAACACTACTATTTGTTCGGCGGGATTAGGGTTTGGAAGAAACATTATGTGGTTGAGAGCAAAAAAGAAGAAAAAAATGTTTAGGTGGGAACCTGAGATTCTGAGATTGAGAGGGAAACACTAATGTTTGTTCAACGGGATTACGGTTTGGAAGAAAAATGAAGGTGGTTAAGTCTGAGAGGTGAGAGCAGAAGTCTAAACTCTAAAGAGGAGAAAATGAGAATAATAGACAACTCAGAGTCTTAGACAAGACGTACGTGGCTGAGAAAAAAAAAATCTTACACAGTGACTTAAATAGTAACCAAATACGGAATCGTTATTTATTTATTTATTTAATATTTTTTTTTTCTTCAGAAAATGCAAGTGGCAAGACAGGATTGGACTGAGACTATTCCACTTTCCACAATCCTCCTGACACACATTAACGTTGTTATATACATATAACATACTGAAATTGGTTTGGTCTTCATTGGTGTGCACATCTCGGTGCTGATGGCTACACCAATTCGACGTTGGTACTGAAGATATGCCATCGATCACCGTGCCAGAAACCTTTGGTGGAGCCTCAAGAGGGGTAGGGCGGTGCGGCCAGACCTATTTATATTAGTGTCGATAGATCCATGTACAAGCCTAATTACAATCCTTGTCAATCTAATGATACTTGATAGTTGACAAGGATTTTCATGATTCTTTTTCATGTGTTAAAGTTTCATAATCTATGGCTTATGGCGTCCAATATAAAGTGATAGGCCAATAATATATTGACCCCTTATGATAAATAAATTGATTAATTAGAAAAGTTAATTAATTAATCCAATTAACATACAAAATGTGTGGTAGTACAAACAAATCACCAACTAAACTAATATGCAATGGAAAATAAAGTTGACACGGTGATTTGTTTACCAATGGGAAAATCCTCTAAGGCAAAAACTTCACCGGATGATTTTAACCTCACCACTCTCGAGAATCTACTATTATCACAACAAACGGTTACAAGTAAATGAATCCCAGTATCTTATACCAACCTACAATTGAAGTCTTACCCCAATACAAAATTGGACTTGTTCTGTAGTGACAATCTCTCTTTTTTAATGCACGACTTCCAGTACATGACTAACCAATAGATGTGCGGATCCCAGTACGGACTTAATCACCAATTTGAGAAAGATGTTGACTACAAAGTTTTTCAGTTCATCAACACGATGAAGATCACAAAACTCCTTGATCATAAAACCCAACGGCATATAAACGTAGTAGCTTCTTTAAGAGAAAGAGGAACTAGGGCAAATTCTGTCTCCGATCAGAATTTGCATGAACAAAACTTTGCTTTACACTCGCGCAATTGTGTAACTTTTGACGGCCTTTAAAATAATCTTTATATATGTTTAGGGTGGTGAGAAAAGAAAGCCTAAACATGTACACACAGATTGGAATGAAATCAGATTTGAAAAATTGATTTTTTATAAATCTTGATAGATAGGATATCTATCAAGCAATTGTCGAGCATTGGGCAAAGCAACTGTCGTGCTTTAAAATCCAACACTTTTTCACTTGTTTCTTGGACAGATTTGTATGGCTTCAATACTTGAACTTTAACTCTTATTCCTTGAAGTATTAAACACATCCCAGATCTACCTAATTACAAGTAAAATGTGTTTTGTCAAAGGATTAACCAATTCTAAATGACATATGTTCCTAACATGATTCATATATATCTTAACATATAACTTTATAAGAGCAATGTTCATAGTTGTTAGAGTTTTTTTTTTTTTTTTTTTTTTTTTGTGTATTTTGTTTTAATTAATTGATAAGTTTTTGGCTCCAAGAGAGGAGAAGAAAATGGAGATTCCAACAAGTGCCTTCCACTGCAAGAGTTTTTACAATCTAGAAATCATCATAAATCTAACTTTAGTCAAACCTTAAAAGTCTCCTCCTTTACAAGAGAGGTATCATTAGTCTACTACCTAACTATTAGTATTACATTTATCTTAGTATATGTTTGGATTTATTTCCATTAATTGATTGGATTAAAAAATAAAGATGGATAAAAGTCTATACACAAAAGAATTAAAGTGAGACTTAAGAAAGTTATATTTAAACAAACTAAGATGAATAAGTTGGAAACAAAACAATCTAAGATGAATAAGTTGGAAACAAAACAATCTAAGATGAATAAGTTGGAAACAAAACTCTAACAAACGAATGAACAAACCAAATTCAAAATAATCTAATTAAGCTCCTCATTCTTATTCGATATAATAATTTGTTTTTCTTAAAACACATGGTAGCTAGAGGGGATTCAAATTCAGGTTTATTCAGGCTATTTCAATATTCTGCTACTTATTTCAAAAGCTTCATTCATTGGAAGCTTCTTAGTCTTATTCTTATTGTTAATATATCTAATTAATGGAGTCTCTTATGCTGGGCTAAGATATCGCCTTGCAATGTTCCCACCTGCACCATTAGGATAAAACCCACCAGGCTTGTACCCACTGCCAGTTCCATACACTATCCTTAAGATCTCAGGTGGTGTCCGAGCATATGAAAGGGAATCTGTATTAGCTGAAAGAATGTTATTGTTTGTACGATTCTCTGCACAAAGGGATAGAGGTACAATTATGCCTTCATCTTTGATACCACACATTGCTAATCTATTTTTAAGCTCAGCAGTACGGTTAGTAAACTAAACCACAGTCATGTCATAGGGCATCACTTTTTCGTTGGCTCTCTCATAGAGTAATGCTCTTAGAACTGCTTCTTGTCCAGCCTCCACTCCTAGAAGCCCAGCGACCAACTACCAAAACAGATATGGGATACGATAATATTTATTAATATATATTTAAAGTATATTTTATTTACTTGAAGAGGTATTTTATGTTCATTTTAAGTTTTCAAAATAAATGACGACTATCAAAATGGTTAAATATATATATTTAAAATCAAAAGAAGTTTTGAAATAAAATAAAAAATTATATCACAGGACATGCATACAAGAGGGATCTCAAAATATCTAACACGGAGACTAAGAGATTTTAGAATATTCTTGATTCTTAATTAGTACGTATATACATTTATAAAAGAGTAATTAGATTTTGTGGGAGGAAAATGCGGGTTCTTACTTCTTACCCTGCGAAAATAACTGCTTTTAAGCTTTGGAATGGTGCCAACATAACCCACAAGCCCTACGTAAGGGATCAAATTGCTTGCTAACAAGTAATTGATTGTGTTAAGATAAGGGTCAAATGGAGGGGTCAATTTGAAACCAAAAGCTTGGTTAAAAATGTTTGCGAAAGTCTGAGCTCTGAGATCCAACTGAGGCCTTGGAATTCCACCTGTTGCGGTAATAATAGCCCTGAAAAGTTATGTTGAGAGAGCATCATTATCAATGAGATTAGGCAGTATATATATGGAGTAAAAAATGAAATTCTTAAACGTAGCATAACATACTTATATACAAAACACAATAATTGTAAACTTGGAAGTATAAAGTAATTTAATCATAATATTTCTTTTAAGACCTGAGATGACCAACTTCTTGATAACCAAATTCCTCAATGATCTGACGAACTAGAGGGTCAAGATTGGCCTTCTTGGCACCAATTGGAGGTGGACCGCCCTGAGCATAAGATGGATCTATGCTGTCAAGTCCATGACCAAGTGCACTACTTAAGAAAAACTCTGCTTTAAGGAATTCAAGGTTAAGAGCAAATTGAATCCGATCAGTATCATTGGCTAAAATTGGTCCACAATTGGGAGCGCCATTCACATGGTTTAGTTTCCATTTAATAAGAAAGATAAAGGCAATGAAAAAGAAAACACTAGCCATTCTTACATAATCCCTATACTTGCATGAGTGAATCATTATATTACTACCAGCTGCTTATAGAGACACAGATACTGCAGGGTCATGTAAGAGATCGGATGAGTGTACAATATTTCGCCAACTTTATTGGTAAATATGTAGAGGTTACCTCACGTTAAGGCCTAGCCTTCTCATTCAATATTAGCTTCTTATACAAGTTATTCTATCGATTTAACCCAACAAACAGATTTGGAGCTTTGCTATAATTTATATATGTTTGAAATGATAGCAATGAACTTGTTAAAAGTATAACTCAACGTTTACAAGCAATGGTCATATCGATCTTATAGTCCATATTTGATGATAATGATATTCATAACTATGTTATGATCTTTAGGTGTGTAGGCATATTGTAATGATTAGATAAGCCAAACGTAGTAAAAAATGTCCAAGTAAAAACATTATTTTGATGATACACTTCAGAAATATGTTGTCTTTTTTTTTTTTTGCTGATAATATTAGATATAAGCCTACTACCTAAGTAGATTATTTATTGAGAAATTACCTAACAACAACGTAGGTAATAATTTATATCTCAAATTTTAAGTTAAGCTATCAATTAAATATAAGTAATTAACCAATTGAATATTGCATGCACACCAACATGGGTGGTGGTTTAGTGACCAGGCCTTAGGCCAACAAAACTTTGGTTTTGGGTTCGAGTTCCCCTAAACCCCGCTCTAATGAGTGCATTGATGCCCATATGCTTCCTAATGATTTGATTTTAGAAGCAATTGTCTATTCAAAAGCATATAATGCATACAAGCAAAAGCAAATACAATGAATGATTGTAGCAGGAAAGAAAAATATTCATTGAATAAAATGCATTTCAAAACAGCACGCACCTTATTATAAAAGTGAATAAAGACATGGATTTAATGCTCAAGTTGCACCATCCAAAGTATTCCTCAGTACCATAAATAGCAAGTCATTGAGCCCACAACACCCAGAACAGGAGCTATATATCCATCCAGCTACTTGGCTCATTGACACCATTTTTGCCAACATCAATCATCAATCATCAATAATTGCACCACCAGGTTTTGATCCAATTGCCTCTGACCTAAAAATTAGGTGAATTCCTCAGTACCATATATAGCAACAGTCATTGAGCCCACACCACCCAGAACAGGAGCTATATATATCCATCCAGCTACTTGGCTCATTGATACCATTTTTGCCAACATCAATCATCAATAATTGCACCACCAGGTTTTGATCCAACTGCCTCTGACCTAAAAATTAGGTGAATAATTTTATAAATAACTAAAATTAAAACATTTCTGGTAGCAGGGCCAGCAAGCAAGCAGAATCTATACAAGAAAGAAACTTTTACAAATCAAAAACTGTGTTTTATCCACAGGCAAATTGATTTGAGCCATTATGATGAATTTTTTGTCTACACACTTAGCCAATGATGCAATTCTGTCTTTAGTTCTTGACTTTAAGCTTTGGAGCAAGCCCCACAGAAGTATGGGTTTGAGGTGCTTGGGTTGTCTGATTGGACATTTACCCTACAAAGCTCAATTTAGGTCCTATAAATTAAAATGAGCATGGCCACTGGTTCTTAAGGCATATATATAAGTTTTATGACAAATTAAGATAATTTTCAATTTTGTTCTGTTTTATAAACTTGGCTTGGGGTTGAGAGGCTTTCATGATGAGTCATAACACATCCAATAGATTTATACTGATGCAATAATTTGGTATTCATTGCGTAATGGGTGAATCGGATGCTATTTATTGCTTCTCACTCTTATAGCTGACAGCAAAGCTAATAGGTTCATGTATGAACCGAATTAAGTTATTCAAAGCTTCTCAGTTTTATAGCTGGAGCTATCTAGCTAATTAAGCTTTGTTAAGAAAGCACTTTGAAATATTTCCACCTCCACCTCTAGGGAAAAAGCCACCAGGAATGTGCTGACTACCAGTCCCATAAAATAAAGTATCCTTAAAATCTCAGGTAAAGTCCAAGTATGGTTTACTGGTATGATGTTTGTATTTGCTTGGTTGTACGCCCAAGGAGATACAGGTACAATTATGCCTTCATCTTTGGTACTACTCTTGGATAGCATGTTCCTTAGCTTAGATATATGGTCAGTGAACACGGCCACTGTCATGTTATATGGTAGCACCTTTTGATTGGCTTTCTCATAGAGTAGTGTTCCTATAACTGCACACTCTCCATGGGCCTCACTTATAATTGCATCTATTGCTCCTCTAATGACCTATACCAACCAAAATAAATAAATTTAAGGATATATGTAATGTCATGTTAGAGATACAACAAATACTACTGCATAACCTTTCAAATTGTCAAGAACCTTGTAACTTAGTGAAATTATTAAAGTAATACAAATTTTATTACAAAATGACGTGAAATTTTATAGTATTTTAAGTATCACCCTAGTAAATAAAACATTTATTTATTATGAATTAAAATGACAACAATCATATTCATTATCATGTTAATTTATAAGTCTTTTTTTAAAAAATAAAATTTGTTTGTTCCTTTAGACCTTTTAAACCAGATTGTTTAACCTATTAAATTAACCAAGTGATTACTTAGATTAATTATTTAGATCTAGGTTAAGCCAAAATAAATTATATCATACAAAGATGCGGAAAAGTAAATAACACACGATATGATGATCTAGAAAAACCGATGAAATGAACTGTTTTATTGTAAAAACCTGGAGATGATTTGATCTAACTATCCTTAAGGTAAAGTAAAGCCACTATAAGAGAATTGAAATTTTTACAATCAAATTTAATCCTAATTCTATTGCTACCTCATGTAGTAACTTACTGACATGACCACGAGCAAGCTCTGAATCTACAGATTTCTTCTCTTATTGGATTTACACCAACACAAGCCGCCTTGCTTGTGACTTTGAGATCTCATTCAAAGGTTTTAGATCATCCTCAGTAATGATCTTGATACAACAACTATGTTTTACCAACACTTGATTGTAGTTTTGACTACAGTAGATTCTTGTGTAGTTAGAAAGTACAAAATCTCTCAGATCTCACAAAGAGTAACACATGAGTCTTCAAAACATGGCTAGGGTTTCCCTTTTATATGTGGAGAAGTTTAGATGAAACCCTAAATATTTTCGTAGGCTTGGGTTTGTTTAAAAATTCTGCAGAAAAATTGGACCTGCAATTTTCGATTAATCGAGCCTAATTCTTGATCGGTCGAGCAAGGTAGAACCATACTTCCTTTTTCTGCAAACAGCTAGACTTGAATCTTGAAACAATCGCTTTTAATCATTGCCTAAAGACCTAGACTAAACATGTTTTATTCTCGGTTTGTCAACACAATACAAATATGATTCTAAATATTTAAATCTAAATCTTTAGAACCTAACAAAATTTGTAGTTGATTTAATATTTTATATATATATATATATATATATATATATTCTCATATTTATTAGTAATTATATATATTCTTCTCATCTTCATTTAAAATGGATGGTTGAGAGGGAGTGAGCTAATAGAGGTTTTGACAGGTATATCAGCTATAATTTTTGCATCTAGGAGTGACACACCCACCAACACAAACAGATATAAATGGGAAGAGAGAGAGTCAGAGATTGAAAAGATATTTGTGAAAAGTAAGCAATTATATGTGATTATTATCCACCTTTTGGAATGGATGCAGAGGTAATTCTAAGTTGGCAAAATTGGACACGACTCGTGAACTCGACATGATACAACACGAAATTAGTAGGTTCACTACAAGAAAAATGAGCTATTGCGGCGGGTGTGAAAACTGCCACTATATGTCGCCTATTGCAGCGTGTTTTTGGCCCGCCACTGTACATGAGATCTATTGCGGCGTTTTTTTGTGACTGCTGCTATAAGTAAAGTTTTTTACGGCGTCCTATAGCGGCGGGACATAAAACCACCACAATAAACCTGTTTTAGAGGCGAAAACTGAGATATAGTGGCGCTCCAAAAACCCCGCCGCAATAAATATATCTCTTTTAGCAGATGCTATAGTGGCGGTAGAGAAAAATGTCACAATATGCGAGATGTAGTAGCATTTTGTATGATTGCCACAATAGGGATCCTTTTTGAGAAACATTTTCTTAGTTATAGTGGCGAGTTGGACCGCCGCAATAGACCATTAAATTTCCCAGGCCCAAAATTTCCCTTTGTTTTTTTCTCCTTCCCACTTAAAGATCAAATGGTAAATTACACTCGATTGATATGAAAATTGGCATGCATGTTAAGAACATATAGAACATATAATCCAACGGTTGGATTTTCAAAATATGAATTCAATAATAAGTTATTGGTTGGTGTAACATTTTTTCGAGTTACATCAAGTGTAGCTTGAACCCAACTCTATATTTCTTAATTCAATGTGAATTTTGACAAATATATCGTTAGATTACATTATCTTCATATATTTTTCATGCTTACAAAATTTTAAGGTGATCAAAGATTAATAGCCATGTCATCAATCAATTGTTTAAATTCAAGTTTTTGTGGTTTAAAATAACACATAAAAGATGAGTTTAAAGATCAAATTGTAAATTACACCCGATTGGCATAAAAATTGGCATGCACGTTAAGGCAATATAGAACATGTAATCCAATTGTTGGATTTTCAAAATATGAATTCAATAATAAATTATTGGTTGGTGTAACATTTTTTAGAGTTCAATTAGATGTAACTTAAATCCAACCTTATATTTCTTAATTCAATGTGAATTTTGAAAAATCTACCGTCAGATTGCATTATCTTCATATATTTTTCATTCTTACAAAATTTCAAGTTGATCAAAGATTGATAGTCATGTTATTAAACATTTGTTTAAATTCAAGTTTTTCTAGTATAAAATAACGCATAAAAGATGAGTTTAAAGATCAAATTGTAAATTACACCCGATTGGCATAAAAATTAGCATGCACTTTAAGAATATATAGAACATGTAATCCAATGGTTGGATTTTCAAAATATGAATTCAAAAATAAGCTATTGGTTGGTATAACATTTTTTAGAGTTACATCAGATGTAACTTGAACCCAACCCTATATTTCTTAATTCAATGTGAATTTTGATAAATCTACCGTCAGATTACATTATCTTTATATATTTTTCATTCTTACAAAATTTCAAGGTGATTAAAGATTAATAGCCATATCATCAATCAATTTTTTAAATTCAAGTTTTTGTAATATAAAATAACGCATAAAATATGAGTTTAAAGATTAAATAGTAAATTACACCCGCACGAAAATTAGCACGCACGTTAAGAATCATTAGAACAAGTAATCCAGAGGTTGGATTTTAAAAATATGAATTCAACATAAAATTATTGGTTGGTGTAATATTTTTTAAAGTTACATCAGATGTAACTTGAACCTCACCTTATATTTCTTAATTCAATGTGAATTTTGATAAATCTACCGTCAGATTACATTATCTTCATATATTTTTCAATCTTACAAAATTTCAAGGTGATTAAAGATTAATAGTTATATCATCAATCAATTGTTTAAATTCAAGTTTTTGTAGTATAATGTTAAGGACATATTTTATGTAGTTGGTTATTCCTTTGACAAAACGCACTTTACTTATATTTGGGTAGATCTAGGATGTGTTTAATACTTCAAAGAACATGTTGTTCAAGTTTAGTATTAAAGCCATGAAGATTGGACCAAGAAACAAGTGAAGAAAAAGTGTTCACTAAAACTGGATAGATAGCTAGACACTTGCTGGACACTCGCGAACAGTTGCTCGACAACTACTCGACACCTCTATCTATCGAGATTTAATGAATAAAACTCGACAGCTCCTCAATTGATCGAGTAGCTATTAAGGTTACAGGAATTCAGATTTTTAGATCTAATTTTCAGTCCATGTTTATGTATTTGTGTAGGGTTTCTTTTCTCACAACTCTAGACATATATAAGGCTTATTTTAGAGGCTGTCACATAAGAGAAGATAAGGAGAATATATGCAAAAGGTGACCAAAGCCTTATTCTCTCTAAAAGAAGTTATTGCATCTTTGCACCTTAGGGTTTTGTAACCAAGTGCTTCTTAATCTTCATTGTTAATAAAGTGAAGAACTTTGCAGCCAACATTCTTCTTTCTCAAGTTGGTGAGTGAGTCACGTACTGGGATTCATGCAAAGGAATTAGTCACGTACTAGGATTCGTGCAAAGGAGTTAGTCACATACTGGGATCCGTGCATTAAAGGGTGGCGTTCATATATTGAAAAGTTCAGAGGTTCTGAAGCAGTAGAAGGTTTCTGCTGTGAGTTCATTTACGGAGATTGTAGAGTCTAGGGACAAAAGTTTTGTACTAGATCTAAAACTTCTCTTTACTACAGTGAATTGCTTTTGGGGAAGGTTTCCCCCTAGGTTTTTTACTGTGAAACTGGTTGGTTTCATTAGTTTTCCTAAGTCATCATATCTTGTCTTATTTACTTTTCCACTGCATATGATTTTGACATGATATTGATATTTGTTTGTTTTAACAAGTTTTATTCATAATATTCCTAATTAATAACTTGAGTTAAAAACTTGTTAATTCTTTCAACCGGGGTCTAAATTTCCTAACAAGTGTTATTAGAGCGGGTATACTCTGATTGGATTAATTGCCTGAGTGTGATCCTTGACCCCTGTTGTCACGGAAGCTCTTGATTATTTTGATTTGCGTGATCTTGTGTTGAATAATGATGATGATTTTCAAGATGCCAATTGCAAGTTTTATAATATTTGTATGAAACCTCTTGAGTCTTCTACAAAATTAAAAGCTAATTTTTAAAAGGTCAAACTTGAAAGAGATGATTTGATTGCAAAATTGGATGAAGCAAATAATTTGAATGAAAAATTTAAAAATCAAATTTCATCTCAGATGGACAAAATTAAGAGTTTGGAAGAGCAACTAGTTGAATTTAAAACTGAAGTTGAAAATTTAATTAGTGCCAAACTTATTGTTAACCCTAACTCAAAAGAAAAAGACTTTTATATTCCTCCATTTAAAAGGAATGATCAAGAGTTGAAGGCTAATATTGCTAGGATAGACAAAGGTAAACAATCTGATATTAACGTTGAAGTTTCTAAACCTATGTCTAAAACTCCTCTTAGGATGAAAGAGAAATCTGTTTTTGTCCCCACTTGTTATCATTGTCACATTGTTGGTCACATTAGGCCAAATTGTCCTAAGTTGAGGACTCTGTCAACCTCTAAAGTTAGACCTCCTTCTAGGAAGCCAAGTAGCTCTAAAACTGCTCATGTTTGTCACCAATGTGGTGTTTCTAGACACATTCGTCCTAATTGCTTTAAGTTGTATCCTCAAAAGCAAGTGTCCAAACGGTCATAAGTTTCCTCTTAAGGACCTACATCTTTGTTTGGAGAGTTATTAAAAACTTTGAGCTTTTTAACTCAATTTCAAGAGAATCTTAATTCTTCTATGTCCTTTAGTAGACATACTAGGACATGTGCCTTTTTATCTTCACGGCCAAAGTCTCGTGCTGTGTGGATGAGAAAGGAGCTTAAGACTTAACTGTCTCTTCTGTTGTCCTCTGCTTTATTCTTTCTGTCTAAAGTAGGACTCTCTTTGCTTGATTTCTTATCTGCTTTTGGAATCACGCTATCATGCATTTGCATCCTTCATCATGTTTTCATGCATTTGCATCTTTCTGTCATGTTTTCATGTTGTTTGTCTGTTTTTGTTTGGTTATTTAGTTTTTATTTCGCTTTATTTTCAAAATAAAAAAAGGGAAAAATTAGAAAAATACAAAAATAGTGTGTGTTTGTGTACATCGGTTCTTGTGAACCTTAAAATGGCCATAGAAACAGAGTTTTCTAAACTTTGTATCTCTTGTAGCTTAGATGAACATCTCTATGCATAACTAAGCAAGTGAGCTTTGTGGATCATTGTTTGTGATGAGTAAGGTTAAGTGATCTCTTGTACTTAACACTCATATCACTTTTTTTGACGGGTAGGACTAGAAAATCCTAAGAGAAATGCATAAATAATCATCTCACCATTGTTACCCGTCAATCATGAAATGACATCTGTATACTTTGGCATAGCAAAAGTGCAATGTCAAAAAGCTTAACATAATTGAGTATTTCTTTTCTCTCTCTTATATGCCTATGCATGGTTTGGTTAATATAAGAAAATATGCAAAGAAATAAAAGCAAAAAGAATAAAAATGCTTTAAAATATGATTGCAAGCGTATTTTCTAGGAGATGTGGGAGTTATAGGATGTACCTTGAAGGTGATAGTCCCCATCAAACAGTTATGATTGTGTGTGAGTAAAGTGATTTTCTCATATCTCAAATCGTCATAATATTGAGACACTTATGAAATCTTGCGATGTTTTTCACACACAACACGCAATATTCTTTGCTACTTTTGATACATGTGCAGGTACAATGTGATTTGGCCATCACAAGGTTTATATGTGTTGATATATGCTCGCTAAACTGTCTTAACTTGTTTTTAAAATAAAAATTGGTTAAACTTGTTTAGTGTGTGTGTGTGTGTGTGTATTTTGGATCAAAATGCATGACATTTTTCTTGTTGAGAGATGTTTTTGAGAGGTTAAAATGTTGGTTGGATATTTGGTTGAGTTGCATTCTTGATTGCATTCATGTTTGTGTTTTTCTCTTCTTGAAAAAACTATTTTTAAGCAATCTCAACACCTCCTCGACACTTCTCGATACGTAGTTTATCTGTTGAGCTCTTCAGTTGCATCTTATCGCAATTTTGACACCTCTCGATAGCTAGATGAATTGATTGAGATATCTTCTATCTGCTCAATAAATCCTCGACACCTACTCGATCCATCGAGGTTGGCTCAATAGCTTCTTGACACCTCCCGATCGATCGAGATATCCTTGCATGCATTTTATTTTTCTTTGTTTTGCATGTTTCTCTTATCTTGTTATCCATAGCATCTTATTTCATTACATTCGTGCATTTTTATGGATTTGTTGTGCCTCCTTGATCATCCTTATGTTTCTCGGGTAAAGCTTTATAGTTTCCTGTACCCTTTGTCAATCGTGACAAAAAGGGGGAGAAATTGGAGAATTTGTGGTTTCTTTCTTTAAGATTCTACAAGTTAGGAGGAGAAATACATGCCCTTGTAAGGGGGAGTTGTGTTTCATCTTGTTAGGGGGAGTGTTTACCTCCTTGTTCATGTACCTAGGTCTTGTGACCATTTTTACATACAACATGGTATTTATCAAGTGGTATATATATGATGATGTATGTTTTCTTCACCTATTTCTACATGTGTTATTTCTTTTCTATCTTTATACACATGTTTCTTTATTTGTATGCAATTTATTATTTCTGCTTCACACAAAGATGCCTTAATGTGTTTTGTTTAAAATGCTTCAAAAATACAGGTTGTCAAAGTCTTCCATGCCATGAACTCTTTTCTTACAAAGTTTTTCAAGAGTTTCTATTAGGGTAAATTTTATTGTATTCAACAAGTGAGTATGAGTTGAGTGATTTATAACTTCTCTCATATGTTCATTTGTTTGTTGTGGTTTTGTCACGGATTGCCAAAGGGGGAGATAGTTAAGGACATATTTTATGTAGTTAGCTAATCATTTGACAAAACGCATTTTACTTGTATTTGGATAGATCTAGGATGTATTTAATACTTCAAAAAGCATGTTATTCAAGTCTAGTATTAAAGTCATGAAGATTGGACCAAGAAACAAGTGAAGAAAAAGTGTTCACTAAAGCTGGATAGATAGCTGGACTCCTGTGGACAGCTGCTCGACAACTCTATCTATCAAGATTTAATGAATAAAGCTCGACCGCTCCTCGATCGATCGAGCAGTTATCGAGGTTACAAGAATTCAGATTTCCAGATCTGATTTTCGGCCCATGTTTATGTATTTGTGTAAGGTTTCTTTTCTCACAAACCTAGACATATATAAGGCTTATTTTAAAGGCCGTCACATAAGAGAAGATAAGGAGAATTTATGCAAAAGGTGACCGAAGCCTTATTGTTTCAGAAAGAAGTTACTGCGTCTTTACTCCTTAGGGTTTTGTATCTAAGTGCTTCTTGATCTTCATTGTTGATAAAGTGGAGAACTTTACAGCCAACATTTTTCTTTCTCAAGTTAGTGAGTGAGTCACGTACTGGGATTCGTGCAAAAGAGTTAGTCACATACTGGGATCTGTGCATTAAAGGATGACGTTCATATATTGAAGAGTTCAGAGGTTCTGAAGCGGTAGAAGGTTTCTGCTGTGAGTTCATCTACGAGGATTATAGAGTCTTAGGACAAAGGTTTTGTATTAGATCTGAAACTTCTATTTACTATAGTGAATTGCTTTTCGGGAAGGTTTCCTCCCAGGTTTTTTACTGTAAAACTGGTTGGTTTCATTGGTTTACCTAGGTCATTATATCTTGTCTTATTTACTTTTCTGCTGCATATGATTTTGATATGATATTGATGTTTGTTTGTTTTAACAAATTTTATTCATAATACTCCTAATTAATAACTTGGGTTAAAAACTTGTTAATTCTTTCAACCGGGGTCTAAATTTCTTTCAACCGGAGTCTCAATTTCCCAACATATAAAATAACGCATAAAAGATGAGTTATATAGTCACATCATCAATCAATTATTTAAATTCAAGTTTTTGTAATATAAAATAACGTATAAAAGATGAGTTTAAAAATCAAATTGTAAATTACACCCGATTGGTATGAAAATTGGCATGCATGTTAAGAACATTAGAACATGTAATCCAACAGTTGGATTTTCAAAATATGAATTCAATAATAAGTTATTGGTTGGTGTAACATTTTTTAGAGTTACATCAGATGTAACTTGAACCCACCCGTATATTTTCTAATTCAATGTGAATTTTGATAAATCTACCATCAGATTACATTATTTTCATATATTTTTCATTCTTACAAAATTTCAAGGTGATCAAAGATTAATAGCCATGTCATCAATCAGTTATTTAAATTCAAATTTTTGTAGTATAAAATAATGCATAAAAGATAAGTTTAAAGATCAAATTGTAAATTACACCCGATTGGCATGAAAATTGGCATGCACGTTAAGAACATTAGAACATGTAATCCAATGGTTGGATTTTCAAAATATGATTTCAATAATAAGTTATTGGTTGGTGTAACATTTTTTAAAGTAACTTAAACTCAACCCTATATTTCTTACTTCATTGTGAATTTTGATAAATCTATCGTTAGATTACATTATCTTCATATATTTTTCATGCTTACAAAATTTCAAGGTGATCAAAAATTAATAACAATGTCATCAATCAATTGTTTACATTCAATTTTTTGTAGATTAAAATAACGCATAAAAGATGAGTTTAAAAAATTAAATTGTAAATTACATCTGATTGGTATGAAAATTGACATGTATGTTAAGAACATATAGAAAATGTGATCCAATGATTGAATTTTCAAAATATGAATTCAATAATAAGTTATTGGTTGATATAACATTTTTTAGAGTTATATCAGATGTAGCTTGAACCCAACCCTGTATTTCTTAATTCAATGTGAATTTTGACAAATATACCGTCAGATTACATTATATTCATATATTTTTCAAACTTACAAAATTTCAAGGTGATAAAAAATTAATAGTCATGTCATCATTCAATTGTTTAAATTCAAGTTTTGTAGTTTAAAATAACGCATAAAAGATGAGTTTAAAAATTAAATTGTAAATTACATCCGATTGGCATGAAAATTGGTATGCATGTTAAGAACATATAGAAAATGTGATCCAACAGTTGGATTTTCAAAGTATGAATTTAACAATTAGTTATTGGTTGGTGTAACATTTTTTAGAGTTACATCAAGTGTAACTTGAACCCAACCCTATATTTCTTAATTCAATGTGAATTTTGACCAATCTACCGTCAAATTACATTATCTTCATATATTTTTCATACTTACAAAATTTCAAGGTGAACAAAGATTAATAGTCACGTCATCAATCAATTGTCGAAATTTAAATTTTTGTAGTTTAAAATAACGCATAAAAGATGAGTTTAAAGATCAAATTGTAAATTACACCCGATTGGCATGAAAATTGGTATGCACGTTAAGAACATATAGAACATGTGATCCAACAGTTGAATTTTTAAAATATGAATTCAATAACAAGTTATTGGTTGGTGTAACATTCAATAATAAGTTATTGACCGCGCCTTTCTCTAAATTCGACTGTTTGACTGTGACCATAATTTACCAGAATTAACCTTTCATTACACTCCTCAAATCCAATGGTTAGATTTCAAATCTAAAAATTAACCTTTTGTTACACTCTTTAATATGAGTTTCTCTCTCTTTTTTCCTTAATCCTAAAGTTTTTTTTTTTTTTTACATGAGTCTTGTTCTTTTTTTTTTTTAACCTAAATTGAGTCCTTTAAAAAAAAATTCTAACGTGTGATCTTTTTAAAAACTAAATAATGAGAGAGTCCTAACAGGAGTCTCTCTCTTTTGTTTTCCTTCATCATAATTTTTTTTTTTTTTTTTTTTTTTTTTTTTTACATGAGTCTTTCGTTGTTCCTTTTCTTTGTACTAAAATCTAAAGTGAGTCCTTTTTTTTTTTTATGTATAAAAAAATCTAATGTGAGGTCTAATTAAAAAAAATTATAATTATTTTTTAATCCTAATTTTAAAGTAAGTCAAAAATTTTAGTTTTATATCATATATAGATAATAATTGATGGTGCGAAGAAAATTAGTAGGGTAGATGCTTCGAATTTCGAAGGACTAGCGACTACCTTGATGGCCTGAAACAGAAAGAACAGTTACTCAAAGGTGACTGGAGTCGCCGGCCAAGAACCCTCTGATGCCAAAGTTAGTTTTCTCTCTCAAATTTTGGATTTCCAATTTTTTTGGAAGTGTAAAAACGTACATTTGTCTGGTCTGAATGATCGTTTATATAGTGTCTTAGAAATGGTTATTAGACTTGTAACCTCCCCTATTATTAAGGAGGTTTGAGGGTTCAGGGATAATTTCCACAACCGTTTAGGAGTTACATTTTTTTATTTTTTATTTTATCATATAATTGTCACTGGAAGCTATGTATGTGACAAGGAGTTGTAATACTGAATCGGGAATTTTCCTAAGTGTCAGGGGCTCGTTTAGGAGTCCCCCTGACGAGCGTACCTAGCTTCCAAGGAAGGTCGTTCTCCTATGGACGACCTTCTCACAAATGGTTATCCTTATAAGGACGAGATGGAGCAATTTTGTCATAAACTTGGCTATGTGGAGCTCGTCCAGGCATCTTCTTGCATGGACGAGCTTGCCACAGACAAAGTTTTTACAACCTTCATTCCCTCGTCCTTGTCCTGGATGACCTTAATGGATGACATTGGAGTTGTATTTTTTCTCACCCCATCAATTGCCCCCTTGTCTATGGGTTATTTAGGGAATGTTTAAGCTGACGTCATCCTTTGGACGTGTTTCTTTATGTTAGCGGTTAGGTGTGCCACGTGTCATGATTCAATTGACGACTGGTCACGTTGACTCATTTTTCGAGAAAAATGCCACGTGTCACCTTTTGGATGGTCGTGTCACTTCGGGTACTAGAGTTCGCTGCCTATAAATAGTGGAATTCCTCCGCTACCCTTCGTATTTCTGAAATTTTCTTCTTTGACATCCCTTGTCTTAGCGCCTCGTTTAGAAGTTTCCTACGTCCATAGCTTCCCTTTGTCTAGATCCAGGTATTTTCTCCACCCTTGTCCTCAGGTTTTGAGTTTTCTCTAAGAACGTCTAAGGTTATCCTTTTTTCGTATAGCAATAGTGTCGATAAGGTCATAAACGAGTATCATGACCCTAGCAGTTTTAGTGGGTCTAGTGATAGTAGTAGTAGTGATTGCAATAGCAGCAGTGGGGGAAACACTACAGATGAGTATACGTCTAGTGTCCCTGGGGTTTCCGTAGAGGTACTTCAGGAAGGACTTAGGACGAGGGTTGAGTCTGGATCTAGGCTAGCACAAGCACTTCCTCGTCTACTGTTCAAAACGAGGAGGAGATAGTTTATAGTTGTGCTATTGGAATCGCTTTTAAGACAAACGAGAAAAAATTAGGCATCCTTAAGACTTGGTACCAAATTCCTGAAGACTTGAATCCCAAGGTACCTGTATGTAAGGAGTGGTGTTGTTAACTTCATTTTGGTATTGGCATTTACGAGGCTTACCTCTTGGGGGGGTGTTTGAGGTTACCCTTTAATGCCTTTGTTAGGGAGTTGCTTACTAGGTTAGATTTAGGCAAATGTCAGTTTAATCTCAACGCATGGAGGCTAATTGTCGCTATGCAAGTTTTGTGGAGGGAGGTGTTTGAGGGGGATTATCCTCTTACTATGGACGAGTTCCTCTTCTACTACAAGCCCTTCAAGATTAACCAATCCCTTGGCTTTTATTAGTTCACAGCCAGAGAGAGAGATTATAGGCTAATAAAGTCCTTAGTTATCTCAGATAGGAAATGGAAGACTGAGTTCTACTTCGTCTTTGGCTTTTGGGCTGGACGCCTTATTGAGGTTGATAGGGACCCATTCCCTCCCTACACTAGAGAGTTAGGGAACCTTCGTCTTGAAGGTCCGTCTGTGGTTGTCATTTTATTATTTGTTATTCTTGATAATAGTCGTCTAAACCCTTTTTTTTTCGGTGTTAGATGACCTCATTTGAGCAGGTTCTACCATAAACGAGTCCAGAAGGCGCGTCTATATACTGACAAGACTTTCCATTTCTTGGTAAGTTTTCAACATCTTGCCACTTGGGGGTTAGGTCTAGAGCCATCCACTGAAGCTATTGCCCACAAGCTCACTGTTCGTAGACGTAAGTTCTCCTCTTCCCTCCCTTTTTTTTTTTTTTTTTTTCTTTTTAGTGATTAACATCTTTCCTTTTAGGAATGGCAACGATGAAGGAGAACAAGGGCAAAGAAATGGTAGACAAGGTAGCTGGGCAGGGGGTGCAATCCTAGCCTCATCTATCCACTAGTGATAAAAGAAAAAGTCTGTCACTAGGAATTGATTTGGGGAATCTTCCAAGCAGGCGTAAGGAGAAAAAAGCAAAGTATAGGTCGTCCAAGCCTCAGGATGCCTAACCTCAGGATGACCAACCCAATCCTTTCCTCCTCCCCTAGGGTTATTCCGTCCAGATTCTGGATGTTGATTCAGAACCCAAGGATCCCCTGTCTATGCAAATCCCATCCAAGGTTGATGCTCTTGCCTCATCTCAACCTTCTTAACAGGTGCCTCAAAACCTTCTTGGAAATGAGGACTTGGCTTAGGAAAGGTTTGAGCAGGCTATGACGGACAAGGACGTAACGACATGTTATGACATGTCTTTAAAGGACTTTGAGCGCTCTGATGTTCATGACCTTTTTAAGGTATGTACTCTTTATATATGTATGCCTCGTCTTGCTAGTAATACTTGTATATATTGTAATAAGATTTTGATTTAAGCAGGCAATGTCTAAGTTCATTGCCACGTCCAGGCAAACTACTGAGTTAGACTAGATGAGAATTCTACTAGAGAAGAGGGTCCCAAAAGTGAAGGACGAGTCTAAGAGGCGGGCTGAGGTGGCTGCTAAGGCCAAGAACGAGACAAAGAAGCTGCAAAACCACATCAAGGAGTTGAAGACTAATGTCAATGAGAAGGATACTCGTCTTGATCAGCTCTAGAAGAAGTATGACGAGTTGAATGCCCATCTTGAAGAGTTTAAGTCGTCTAAACAATTCACGGATTTAATGGACACCAACTATGCAGCTGAGTTTGAAGATTTCAGGATGGAAGCTATGGAGAAGTTTCCCGAGACTTCAGTCCTATCAAACTCAACCTTGGTGAGGCTGCTACAAGCTCCCTCCTTTAGACGAGTTCAGAGGGTGTTGATGTGAAGGACGATGCTACTACACAGCCACTTCAGGACGACTCCAAAGCTGACGCCCCTCCTACTTGAAGACGAGACTTTTAATATTTTGCTCATTCCAGTGTTTTTATTTTTGTTTTTATTTTTGTTTGGTCTGCTGTTTTGGGCCTTTTGATGCAACTCAAGTACATGTACTTCGTCCACAGTTTTAGGATGAGCTTGCAAACAATCTAACTTTACCCTTTCCTTTTTAAGGGTTTTTGGACGTAGGTCATTCACCCTATAACTTGATGAATTTCCTTGTTTAGAGTACATTTCACTTGTCCAAGATACTCTGGATGAGTTTATTTTAAGAATTATCTTTTAAAGCTTTCTTTGTAAGGGTTTTTAGACGGTGGTCATCTACCCTTGTTTAAAATTTATTGGATGTTTATCTTTACCCATTGTTGACTGTTATTGTATGGACAAGTCTATTCTTTGTTTTTGTTATTAACGTTATTGGATTCTAAATAGTTTTTCACTCTAAGTGTTAGAGGGTCGTCCATGTGTTTTTCTTATGGACGACCCACTTATATATGGGCGTCTTGTTCGCCATTTAAATTCTAAGTGTAACTCATCCTAGGAGTGGTAACTATGATTTTGCCAGTCCTTTTCCTCGTCCATAGGCTGGTCAATTGGCATTCGTCTTTCGTCAAGACGTTTCTAGTGTTTTACTCGTCTTAGAACACTGGAGCATCTTTGGCTAGCTGCTCATTCATGGAATCTAATGCTTCACTGCATGCCTTTTTCTCATCCATTTATTTTTCAGACAAGTATGCCTTAGCTTATATTTCTTTGCTTTATTCTCGTTTTGAGGAAAGCTTATGAACGTCACATCCCCGCGTCTAGAGATTTTCATTCGTCTTAGGCTTTTGCCTTTTTGTGGATACTATTATGAAAATTAGATTTATGCATTAAATACATTAGAAATCCAAACCATATTATTATACAAACATCGTCCACAAATACGGCACATGCTTAGAAGCTAGTGCCTTAGGAAAATACTTAAATATACACAAGCTCATCTTTCACAATCTTGTCTGTAAGTAGTGCAAAAGTTTAAGAACTAATGCACTTTTTATTCTTAAAACACACAATAGTAGTAGTAAGAAAACATAACATTAAACATGAGAAAACACGTAGACCATAGCAGTAATTTCATCCATAGCTGCTCCCTCATCCTTGGTAAATTTCGTCTAAGCTCATTACTGATAGTACCTCCTCAGGTGCTCCACATTTCAGGGATGCTCTAACTTTCATCCGTCCAGAGCTTCCAAGTAGTACGACCCCTACCTCTTGCATTTGATTACCCTATTGGGTCCTTTCCAATTGGGTCCCAATTTTCCATGAGTTGGATTCCTGGTTGTCAAGGAGACTCTTTTGAGAACAAGGTCCCTAACATTGAAATGCCTAGGTTTTACCATGGCGTCATGCTGCCTAGCTATAAGGTTTTTGTATCTCGCTGTCCTTTGCTCTGCGTCTATCCTTACCTTGTCAATGAGATCGAGGGTGCCCTTCATTTTCTTTCTCCTGATACTTCATCACTCGATGATTAGCCATATGAACTTCCGTAGGTATAACTGCTTCAGCTCCATAGGCTAGCTTGAAGGGGGTTTCTCATATCGATGTCCTTACAGTTGTCCTGTAGGCCCGAAGAACACTTGGCAACTCATCTGGCCATACCGCCTTTTCCCTCTCGAGCCGAGTCTTGATAATCTTCAGTAGGGATCAGTTCGCTTCTTCTGCTTGTCCATTTGCTTGTGGGTGAGAGGGTGAGGAATAGTAATTCTTGATTCCGAACTGTTCGCAAAAGTCTTTGAAAGGCGCGTTGTTAAACTGTCGTCCATTATCATATATCAGTACTCTAGGTACTCTGAACCTATAAAAGTCTCTTAACATTTTGTTGAGTAATTTTTGCAAAAGGTTCGGTTTTCACCCACTTGGTGAAGTAGTCAATCTCTACCACTAAAAATTTCATTTGTCTAGTTCTTAGGGAGAAAGGACCTAGGATATCCAATCCTTATTGTGCAAAGGGCCATAGGGCCATCATTGGGGTCTGGTACTCCGATGGCTACCTAGGAACGTTACTGAAGCGTTGACACTAGTCACACACCTTGACATAGGCTTTAACATCTACTTGAATAGTGAGCCAGTAGTAGCCTGCACGTACGACCTTATGGACTAGTGATCTTGCCCCGAATGATTCCTACATGCTCCTTCATGGACCTCCCTCAACACATAGTTTGACTCGTCTAGAGCCAAGCACCTTAGGTAGGGCTGAGAAAAACCTTGCTTGTATAGAACTTCGTTTATGAGGACGTATTTGGTTGCTCTGACCCTCAGCTTCCTAGCTTCTTCCTTGTCTTCTAGAAGCCTTCCATCCTTAAGATAGATTATTATTGAACTTATCCAATTTTCTTTTCCTCCTATTTGCTGTATATCTGGAAGGTCTATGCTTGGCATGTATTGGATTTTTTTGTGCTCGTCTGTAACTCCTCCTGTGAAACTGCTCTCGCCAAGGCATTTGCTTCCATATTTTCCTCACTCGGGAGTTGAATAAAACTCACTTCTTTAAACTTCTGGACAAGCCGCTTCACCTTTTTGAGATATTTCTTCATTCGATCTTCCTTGGCTTCACACATTCCATTCACTCGATTGATGACTAATTGAGAGTTGCCCTTGACTATTATTGATTCCGCCCCTAGGGACTTAACCAATTCTAGCCCTTTGAGTAGAGCTTTATACTCAGCTTCGTTGTTGGTGGTTTGGTACTATAAACAGGCTGCGTCCTCCAATTTGTCACCCTTTAAGTATTTTAGTATGACTCCAATCCCTCCCGCGTATAGTGTGGATGATCCGTCTACATTGATAACTCACCTTTCAACTCCCACATCTCTATCCATCTCGTCCTGGCTGGGGGTGAGCTCTGCAATGAAATCCACTAATGCCTGTGCCTTTATCGTGCTCCTTGGTCGGTATCTGACATTAAACTCACTAAGTTCCACTGCCCATTGAATTAGTCATTCTGCGGCTTCCAACTTATTCATTGCCTTCTTTAGGGGATGATCTGTTAGGACGTTGATAACATGAGCTTGAAAATAATGCCTCAGTTTTCTAGAAGCCGTGATCAAAGTAAAAGCTAGCTTCTCCATCATCGGATATCGTCCTTTCGCTCCTCGTAGTGCTCGGCTTGTATAATAAACTGGTTTCTAGACCCGTCCTTCTTCTCTAACTAATGCCGAGCTAACAGCTTGCGGGGACACTACCAAATATAAATATAATTTCTCGCCAGGTACAGAAGGGCTTAACAACAGTGCTACCGTGAGGTAAGCCTTCAGGTCTTGGAAGGCCTTCTAACACTCGTCTGTCCACTCAAATGCCTTCCTGAGGATTTTAAAGAATGGAAAATACTTGTCAGTAGCTTTCGAAACAAACCTGTTAAGGGCGGCAACTCATCCGGTAAGAGACTGGACTTCTTTGATGTTCTTTGGTGGTTCCATATTTAGTATCACCCGGATTTTGTTTGGATTCGCCTAAATTCCTTAATGTGAAACTATAAACTCCAAAAACTTCCCTGACGAAAATCCAAAAGCACACTTGCTTGGATTTAACTTCATGTTATACCGCCGAAGTGTGTCAAAGGTTTCCTAAAGGTTGTCCAAATGCTTCTCCTCATTCAAACTTTTTGCTAGCATATCTGTAGACACCCCATTTTACAACTTACATTTAACCAACCGATAGATCTTCACATTTGTGATACAAAACAAATCTTGATGCTCTAAAGATCATAATGGTATGTCATGGGTTTTAATCGGAACACCCGATCAAAAGTTATCATACAATCAATTTTCAATGATCATGGCTCATCTACATGATGGGCCCAATCACATCCTATCTTAAACATTTAATTTTTATTAGTTCCAACAAGAATTAATTTAAAATTAATTAAGTGTGAACTTTGATTAGATTTCATTTTATTTATTTATTTATTTTTTTGTTATGGCATCTTATCTGCTCTTTTGAAAAACAATTTGGAGAGAGAAAGATATGATCCATGAAAAATTTTAAAAAAAAAATGCTCAAAAAACGTTATTATCTTCAGCAGAAACTTGAATTGCATTTTTAGCTTGGAAAATATTGAAATTTGATTTTCTCTATTTCTAGAAAAGTTGTAGAGAATTAAATTTTCTTTCAGAAAACACCAATTTTTGAATCAACTGGAATTTTGAACAGAAAGTTGGAGCCAAAATACGTAACAGGTGCAGAGGATAACACAAGTTCAGCATCATCTTCTACTTCCTTTCAAAATTCAAATGGAGATCAACATCAAATCCGTTCCAGCTCATTTAAACAAGTTTATCTCCTCCATTAGCTTCAGAAGAAAGCTATTAACTTAGCTTTAAAGCTAAGCCATCCCTTTCTCTATAAATAGAGAAGACCTCTTCCATTTTTTGGATCCCGAATTCCCCCTGCAGAGCTAGTGAGAAAGTAGAAAATAAAAGCTGTTGTGCAACCATTGTTCTTACTTTGGTTGTAGTTGAGTACTTCCTTACTTTCTCCTTAACTCTTTAAGTGATCACTTCCCCCTTTTAATTTATGTTCTATGTTGGTAAGTAGTTAATTATGCTCTTAACTTTCTACACATGCTTGAATAAATGTTTAACAAATTATTATTTGTTTACTTCATGATATGCTTAGATGAACACTTTTAGGCTAATACACAAATTTGCTCTTGAATGCTTAGATGAACACTTCCAGGCTAAAACACAACTTTTTCTTGAATACTTAGATAAACATGTCTAGGTAGTTTTTTTACTTTGTTAAATGCTTGAACAAACATGTCTAAGTATTTTGATTTTCTCTAGATGAACATGTCTATGGGATTTTCCTTTACTTCTTTTCATAATTGCTTGGATGATCAAATATGCTTAAATGTTTTATTTTTTATTTTTTCTCTTTGCAATTATGTTGATGACAAAAACATGACAACTTTGTTTTTCTTTTTTTTCACATGCTTAGATGAACATGTCTAGGCTAGGAATTATTTGTTTCCATTGATTTCTTCAATGAACATGCCATTACCTTCATGCTTTCTTAACATTAAAATTGTTATCTAACAAATTTCATTTTTTTGTTTCTCTTTATGTCAGATTCTCCTAACACATATTTGCTAACAATTCTTGCAAATTAACATGTTAGTATGACATATTGTTTGTATTTGTTTGACATGACATGATGTTGGCCACCTTAACCTAGGAGACTGGTTTTACCGGGTGAGATGGGTGATTAATCCCTTCCTATGTTGTAAATTAGCCTCCGAACCAAGATCAAGGGTTCTAGACTATGTTATTGTATATGCAATTTCACATTTTTTAGAATGTAACTAGGAAATAAAGCAATGTAAGTTATTTTTCTTAGATTGTATCTAGGACAAAAAGCATTGTAAATTTTTGTTACAAAATTGATGTAATTGTCATATATTAATACAACAGAAGCATTTTTTTTTTATTGAAGGTTTTCTTATTTTTCCAATTAAATTAAATAAGTGGCGACTCCATGTAAAACCCTCAATTTAGGAGGGAGTACATTTTACAGTGAATTCGACATTTTGAGCATCATGATCCCACCCGTTCGTGCAGGTTAGGCCCAATTTGAGAAAAAAATTGGCAGGCCGAGGTCGCGGTCGCTTACAGTGGAGACTCCATTGGGGATGTTGAAGGCTAGACTCCAATTTAGGTTATGGTGGCCAACCATGTCATTTTTTTGTTTTTTGGTTTTAATAATATGTCATATTTGCTTGCCATAACATCATTTGCATGATTGGAATTGTGATATGAATTGTGTATGCTGCCCGGAAACCATGGTAATTATAGCCATGGATCGCGGTCCTCCTAGATTCGTGTACCCAGTGGTGAACCTACCACCTCTTCGCCTAAGATTTGCTTGATCTTTCTTGCGTTTCGTAAAGGACAAACTCTACCGTTTGGACCAACGCGGCATTCGTACGTCACAAGTTGGGAGGTACAACGTCCTAGCTTTTAGGGAACCTATTAGCCTACTTTTTACCTTCATGTAAGAAGCCATAGAACTAATATTTAGGTCAATCCCATAAAATACATTGCATCCTATGAATGTGTTTGGCCATTTTTTGATCCATGATGTGCCTTAGTCCAATGCTTAGGCCCATCATAATTGTTTAAGAATTGTTAAAATACATATATATATATATATATATATATATAATCTAACCCGTTCGTGTGGGTTAGGCCCAGTTTGAGAAAAAAATTGGCAAGCCGAGGTCGTAGTCGCTCACAATATCATCTACGTAAACCTCCATATTCCTTCCGATTTGAGGACGGAACATGTGGTTAACCAGTCTTTGGTAAGTCGCCACTACGTTCTTTAAATCGAAAGGCATTACCTTGCAACAAAATAACCCTTGGCTAGTAATGAAGGAAGTCTTCTCTTGATCTGCCTCATCTATCTTTATTTGGTTGTAGCCTGAAAAGGCATCCATGAAACTCAGCAGTTTGTAACCTGCCGTCGAGTCCACCAGTTGGTCAAAGCATGGCAATGGATAACTGTCTTTGGGGCAAGCATTGTTTAAGTCAATAAAGTCCACGCACATCCGCCACTTACCATTAGCCTTCTTTACTATGACTATATTTTCCAACTAGTCTGGATAATAAACTTCTCGGATGAACTCCTTGGTAATCAACTTCTGGACTTCTTCTTTGATGGCATTGTCTCACTCAGGAGCAAAAACTCTCTTCTTTTGACGCATTGGTTTGAAGGACACACGTTCAGATGATGGGTAATGACAGTTGGATCAATACTCGGCATGTCCTCGTGACTCCATGCAAAGACATCAAGGCTTCTTCTCAAAAACTGAACCAGAGTATGCTTTGCCTCTTTTTCCATGCTCGCCCCAATTCTAGTGAACTTCTCAAGGCTGCTCTCGTCCAAAGTGACATCTTCTAACACCTCAGTGGGTTCCGCTATAATCTTTCTCTCGTCTATACTCATTGTCTGCACGTGCTCATCCATTGCTAACATGCCTAAGTAGCACTCTCTGGTGACTAACCGATCCCCTTGCACTTGACCCACTCCATGCTCAGTCAGAAATTTGACGGACAAATAGTAGGTAGAGGTTACCGCCTTCTAACTATTCAAAGTCAACCTTCCAATAATAGCATTATATGATGACGAACAATCAACAATAAGAAAGTTTACCTCTTTGGTTATCTGTTGTGGGTACGCTCTAACCACTACAGGCAATGTAATGGTGCCCACAGACTGCACCTTCATTCCTCCAAATACCACTAATGGCGAATTCACTGGTAGAAGTTGATCTCATCCTAGCCTCATTTGTCGGAAGGTGAGGTAATACAGAATGTCTGCCAAGCTGTCATTGTCTACCAACACCTTCCTAGTCGTATAATTGACAATGAGCAGGGAATAATGATTGCATCGTCATAAGGGTGATGAACTCTTTCAACATCCTTGTCCATGAATGTGATGGCTTGCTCGTCAGCTTCCTTTGTCCTGGGAGATCATTTAGACAGCTAGACATTTTGCACCACTTTCAGGTATGTCTTCCTTGATTTGGACGACTGAGTTGTAGAGGTTCCTCCTATAATAACTCTTATTTCTCCAAATGGTGGTCATGACGATTCCTCCACCTTGGCTTTCAGCTTCTCGTCCTTGTGGTCTTGTCCAAGGAAATTCCTCAACTTTCCTTGTCTAATAAGATTTTCTATCTGCTGCTTTAAATCAACACACTCGTTCGTGTCGTGCTCATGGTCACTGTGAAAGCGGTAATACTTATTCCTATTCCCCTTGTTAGAATCTTCTTTCATTTTTTCTGGCCACTTCAAGAACGAATCGTCCTTGATTTGCATAAGTACCTAATCTAGTGGCATATTCAAGGGAGTGTATTATTGGTTTCTCATTGAAGAACTTGTCTTCTTGCCATTTCTATCTTTTTTCTCTTCTATTTGAGCCTTCTTTGGATAAGGGCCCTGATCTGGATGACGCGACTGACCTGCTTCCGAACGCTCTACTCTCTTCCTCTTTTTGGCTGTGATCATGTCCTCAACATTCATGAAATTTTGGGCCGAATCGACGAGTTCAGCCATAGTTTGTGATTCTTGCTCGTAGAGCTTATGAATGAACAAGTCAGAGTTGACCCCATTATGAAAGGCGGCCAATAACAACTTGTCATCTACCTCATTCACCGTCAAGGCTTCTTTATTAAACCAAGTAATGAAGGACCGTAAACTCTCATTCTCCCTTTGCTCTATAGTTAGCAAACTGGAAGAGGAATGCTTGTCGCATTGTCCTCTAATGAAATTATTGACGAACAACTTATTCAACTCCTCAAATGAGCCCACCGTGTTTGGAGGTATCTTGCTGAACCACATCTGCGTTGGTCCCTTGAGGATGGTAGGAAATGCTCTGCACATAATCTTGTTCGGAACCCCTTGAAGGTGTATGGTAGTCTTGAAGGAGGGCATTTTAAACTTCGAGAGTAGGGGATGACTATTGATGGAAGCCGTGAAAGGGGAGTTCGTTCAATGAACTAAGTCATCCACGGGGTTCGCCCGTCTCATATTCTCCTTCATTTCATCCATGGCTTTTCTCATCTGGTCTATCTCTCTCTCTCCAAGTGAGACACTTTTCTTGAAGCAGCACCACTTGACTGATTCCCGGACTCAACGTTTTCTTCTCTTCCCTCTTGACTCTGGGTTTGCCCTTCTGCATGTCTTTCATAGTGCTACCTCCTTAAATTGATCTCCCTATTCAACTCTTGGTTTTGACGGGTTAGTTCTGCCATAGCAGTAATCATAGACTGTATATGTTGGATGGAAGATGGTTGCATAACAGGTGCTGACTGACGATCACAGTGGAGATTACTGGAAGCATCCCTACTCTCCTGATGGCCTGGACTGGTAGCCCTCGATCTTGTCCGAACCATTCAGCCTTTTTTCTGGGAAAGGTGAATCGTTGAAAACAAATAATCGAATGAAAACGAATGATTTCCCACAGACGGTGCCAACTGATGGTGCGAAGAAAATCAGTAGGCTAGATACTTTAGATTTCGAAAGACTAGCGACTGCCTTAATGGCCTGAAACAGAAAGAACGGTTGATCAAAGGTGATCGAGGTCGCCGGCTAAGAACCTTCCAATGCCAAAGTTAGCTTTCTCTCTCAAATTTTAGAGTTCTAACTTTTTTGGAAGTGTAAAAACGTACCTTTGTCTGGTTTGAATGATCGTTTACATAGTGTTCTAGAAACAGTTATTAGACTTGTAACCTCCCCTATTATTAAGGAGGTTTGAAGGTTCAGGGATAACTTCCACAACCGTTTAAGAATTACATTTTTTTATATTTTTTTTTTTCATATAACTGTCACTAGAAGTTATGTATGTGACAAGGAGTTGTAATACTGAATCAGGAATTTTCCTAAGTGTTAGGGGCTTGTCCAAAAGTCCCCCTGACGAGCATACCTAGCTTCCAAGGAAGGTCGTTCTCCTATGGACGACCTTCTCACGGATGGTTATCCTTATATGGAAGAGATAGAGCGGTTTTGTAATAAACTTGGCTATGTGGAGCTCGTCCAAGCATCTTCCTACATGGACGAGCTTGCCACGAATGAAGTTTGTACAACCTTTGCTCTCTCGTCCTTATCCTGGACGATTTTAATAGACGCCATTGGAGTTGTAATTTTTTCATACCCCATCAATAATAATAATGAACAACTAAATTGTATGTTGCCTTAGTGGTTAATAACCTTAATTAACAACATGATTTTTATGGTATAACAAAAAATAAAAATTTATAATTGACGTCAACAACTTGATTTTTAAGGTATTGGATTTTAATTTTGATTTTCACTTTTTTTGCTTATATCATCTTTTTCACAACTTAAAATTATTGTTTTAAATAGAAACAACTTCTTATCAACTTTTTTTTGTTGTTGAATTTTACCGTGGTTGAAATTTTGTTTAAAGTAAAATGTTACTTTGTTTGAAAAAATAGAGTAAAAGATTACTTTATTTTTATTATAAATTTTATTTTATTTAAAATAATTTTATTTTATTTTCATTAATTTACACATGATTCTTAATTAATCAAGAAAATATTAAATATTACTATAAAATATTAAATATTAAATATTAAATATAAATATTAAATATTATTATCTGTCGATATATATTAAGAGTATTCAAAAAGTTAGTTATTGTTTTTTTTTCCTGTAAAAAATACCCATAAATTAATTAACCAACAACTTTAAAATGAGGTTAAAATAATAAATTGGCAAAAGAAAGTTAGTTATTACTTTTTTTACAGTAAAAAATACCCCTACCTAAAACTTAAAAATGAGATTAAAATAGTAAAAATGACAAAAATAATAAATTCATACTTCTATGTTGAAGTGTTTTCTTGTTTCTAATAAACTCCTACTTTTATGTTGATTTAAATTCATACTTCTACTCACTACAAAATAGGATCATTCTTTTGTTAATTTTAAAACTCCTCCAATTTACAAAATCCATCTCACATATTCATTTTTTTTTTTTTTTTTGGTGATTGAAAAAAAGTAAAAATTTCAAATTATAATAAATATAAATTATTAATTTTTATCCAAAAAATAGAAGAGCCTTTGAATATTTCAAATTATAATAAATATTACTATTTATAAATATTTATGTATTATTTTTTATCAAAATATATTCAAAAGCCTAAGATACCTTAGTGGTTAACACGCATGCCATGTAATTTTTCAAGGTCCCGTCCAAGGTTCAAACCTCCTCAAGGGCCCCTTTTTTTTTTTTTTTTTCATTTTTTAAGCTACTATTATCAAAACTATGTCGTTTTGATTTTCGTTAAGACACAACATAAAACCCTAATCCTTGTAATTATTTTTCTCTCATCATCTCTTCATAGCCGCCCCATCCCCTTTCTCCTTGCCTATTTCGCCATTTGCCTCCACGGATTCCTCTTTCCACAATGTAAGTTTTCTGCGATCCGTGCTTTGTTTTTGTTTTTATTTTCTGTTTGGATGCTGAGAAAACTGAGTTGCAATGGCAGAGTTTCAATACCCATTTCACAAGCCGTTCCCTCTTCTCTGGCTTGCTTTTACTTTTCTTCTCTCTTTTTGTTTTGTGTTTTCCATATTTATATGTTTCAATCTGAACTGGGTCTTCAAAGTTTTTTGAATTTGATTGAGTTTTTCCCACTTTCACTAGAGGACGCCAAGTGTTCAAGTTAATGTTGCTGAAGGAAAATCAACCAACTGAGAAAATGGAGATTCTGGGTAGTTAAAGTCTGTTACTTTCTGCGTAAAGGTTTCATTTTTGTTCCTCTAGAGAGTAGAGGCCACCTTTGTTTGTATATATCTGAGTGTTTCCCACTTTCACTTGAGGATACCAATTGTTCTCGTTGTTGCTGAAGGAAATGAATAGCACTTTGTTTACACTAATTACCAAAAAGATTACACTACTAAAGTAAGTTACTTTATATATATATATATATATATATATATTTATATTTATAAATCAACCAACTGAAAAAATGGAGCTTCTAGGTTGTTAAAGTATCTAGCTTGCTTTATTTTTTCTCATCTACAGGACCGCCTTTGTTTGTATATATTTCATTCTCTCTCTTTTTTTCTTTTTTTTTTTTTTTTTAATTCCTTTTTGGTAATGGCTTAGAACTTTTTCATTTTATTATGGTCTTGTTTCCAGGTAGTTGTCTTTGTTTTTGGATTTGTCATCGTTGTTTCCAAGTACACATGTTTCCATAAGCAAATTAACATGCAAATTAAAGCTCGTTTAAGACTGGATTAGAAGCAGATTGAACTGGTTCCTCAAACACCATCAACTCTCTCAATAAATGATTTATAAAAAGAAATGCCAATCTGGGTTTTGCAAATCAGAACCTTTAGGACCTGTTTGCTTTTGTCCCACGAATCCAACCAACCCCCATTAGGAAATAAGGCATTTCACACATCCTAATTTGATAAACAAAAATGAGAAATTTCATAGCCGAGTTGAACACGTATATATGAATTGGATATGGGTTTGTATTCAAAATTAGATACATACCTTGCCGTGTTTGTTTGGGATATGGTGGACTTCAGAGGCGATTTCATTGCGGATGGTTTGACCGTTTGAGCGATGGCTTCGCCGTCGATAAGATTGGCCTTGTGATCCGACATCTTTGTCCAACTGATTAGATAGCTTGGACTTTAAATTGGAGTTGGGAACTCAGCCTCCAACTCAGCTTTCCTGTGCTAAATTTTCTCACGAACCAAACAGAGGATTTTGTCAACAAATTCTGTTCACCATTAAAGAAAAGTACTTGCACTTAAAGCAAAACAGAGTAATGAGCTATCTTGCTTTTCGAACCCATAAAAACAAGAGCTTTAAAAAATTTGTTGAAAAATATAATTTGAAGTCAGACAGAGAGAGAGAGAGAGAGCTCACGAATACGCAGAAGCCGCGAAAGACTGAAGAGAAAAGAAAGGGGAGAAAGTAAAGCGAAAGGGAAACAGGGACAAAATTTTGTGCCACAAATTTTATTTATTTAGGGGGGACTTTTGAGTTTTAATAAATAATATAATTGTTTGGTTCTCAATATATATATATTATATTTATTATACATATATATATATATATATATATATAATTGTTTAAAAAATATTTAGTAAATTAAAATATTTTTTAATTAATTTAGAAAATAAAATTTTTAATTTTTCATATAGTCGGAGTTCACCATTCATCCTTGACACTTCAATTTTTGCGGTAAGTCTCTTGCCAGGTGACTTGGATTTGGTGGGGGTATTGCACTAGGAAATTACAACCATGTGAGATGAAAATTTGATTGGATAAATATTTTTTTATTATCTTTTTAACTTTTTTATCTCATCAATTTTTATTTCTCTAGATGTTTCTAACGAAAATATGTCGGGCTAAAATCTCTCCAGTCTAACTAGGATTGTCTAAAGACTTGCCCAACTAACCGAATCCAAGCCGACTCACAATTGATCCTATGCCTACAATGGTTGCCAACGAGTGTCCCTTTCTAAAACCTAGCAACAGCGGGTTGGGTGCCGAGCTAGTCTCTCCCTCCAAAATTCTATCCAACTTAAGATTGATTTTGTTGCATGAAAGATTAAGTAATAATTCTTATTATCAATTAAAAATGAGATGCTAACAAAACTTGAATACAAAAAATTTAGAATGAATTATACATCTCAAAAATGAAGAAAAATAGGTTCTAGATTAAAATATATATATATATATATATATATATATTATAAGAAGTTAAATATATATTTTTTAATTGATATTGATATCAGAAAAAAATAACTGACTAAACATTTTCGTCTTTGACCTCAAATTGTATCAAGTCAATTGCCCTATCAAAGTGTTCCCATGTGTTGACGTTCTTTTAACACAAAAATTATAAAAAGTAAAGATAAAGTCACTATTATTGTTATGGGAGAAATGGTTTTACAAATAAAAGATTAGCAAAATTGACGATCTAATGTTTAAGATATGTAAACCTAAATTGTTTTGATCTTCTGATCAATATCATTGATTCATTGTCTTCTCATGGTATTCATTTGTAACAAATAGATTAGCTAGGTACAATTTGATGTGTGAAGAGGCCCCATTATCCGTGTACCATGTTTCATCATTGAAAAATTCTCCAGATGTTGTAACTAAACTGCGAGGTTTTTTGGTACTCTCCCTTCATGTGCATGGTTCATTTGATGATAAGATTCGATGGTAGAGTGACCAAGTCTATGAAAACTTATCCTCTTGTCAAGTTGCAGACGTGCAGTCCCGTTTAGGACTTCAATCTGGACATGCTTTGAATAGTTGAGAGCCACCACAATCATTATAGATTTATGAGAGCAATATTCATAGTTGTTACTAGTTACAACTTAAAAAAAAAAAAAAAATTAACTGATTAGTTTTTGGCTTGAAGAGAAGAGAAGAAAATGGATATTCCAACTAGTGCCTTCCACTGCATGAGTTTTAACAATCTATAAATCATCATAAATCTAATATTAGTCAAACCTTAAGCCTCCTCCTTTACAAGAGAAGTATCATTAGTCTACTACCTAAGTATTTGTTTTACATTTATCTTAGCATTTGTTTTGATTTATCTCCATTGATTTATTGGGTTTAAAAATAAAGATGAATTAAAGTGAAACCTTAAAAGTCATAAACGAAATAAGATGAATAAGTTGGAAACAAAACTCTAACAAACGAATGAACAAACCAAATTCAAAATAGTCCAAGCTTCTCATTCTTATTTGATATATATAATAAAATGATTCATCATTTATTGCTTTTGTTTTTCTTACAAGACATGGTAGCCAGAGGGGATTCAAATTCAGGTCTTTCAGGCTATTTAACATTCTGCTACATATGTTGTTTAGCATATCTGAAATTTATTCCAAAAGCTTCATTCAATGGAAGCTTCTTAGTCTCATTCTTATTGTTATTGTATAGCTAATGCATGGAATTTCTTATGCTGGGCTAAGATATCGCCCTGCAATGTTCCCACCTGCACCATTACGAAAAAACCCACCAGGCTTGTTCTCACTACCAGTTCCATACAATATCCTTAAGATCTTAGGTGGAGTCCGAGCATACGAAAGGGAATCTGTATTAGCCGAAAGGATGTTACCGCTTGTACGATTCTCTGCACCAAGGGATTGAGGTACTATTATGCCTTCATCTTTGATACCACAATTGGCTAGTCTATTTTTAAGCTCAGCAGTACGGTTAACGAACTCGGCCACGGTTTTCCATATGGCAGCACTATTTCGCTGGCTCTCTCATAAAGTAATGCTCGAATAACTGCATCTTGTCCAGCCTCCACTCCTAGAAGCCCAGCAACCAACTACCAAAACAGATAAAGATATACGACAATTGATTAATTAATTGATACTATATATTTTTAATCATATTTTATTTACCTGTAGGTGTATTTTATGTTTATTTTTAGTTTTCAAAATAAATAACTACTATCGAAATACATGTTAAAGGAATTTTTTTAAATAAAAATTATATAACATGGATGCAAAGTATTCCCAGAATGTTTGTCACAGACATTTTAAAGGATTTTGGATTGTTTGTGCTTTTACGGTTTTACCATAATATGCGTATATATGAAGGAGTAAATAGATTTTGTGGGATAAAGATGTGAGTTATTACCCTACGGAAATTAATGTTTGAAAGAACTGGAAGGGTGCCAACATAACCCGTAAGCCCTATGTAAGGGATCAAATTGCTCGCTATCAAGTAATTGATTGTGTTAAGATAAGGGTCAAATGGCACAAATGGAGTGATCAAACTGAAACCGAGAGCTTGGTGGATAAAATTTGCGAAATTCTGAGTGCTGAGGTCCAACTGAGGCCTTGGAATGCCACCTGTTGCGTTAATAATAGCCCTGAAAAGTTATGTTAAGAGATCATCAATGAGACTAGGCAAATATATGGAGTAATTTCTTTACTATGGAACAATTACAACATGACGGAAAGGAGAAATTCCAATTATATATAAATGATTGTATTATTTGTTTTAGTACCTAAGATGGCCAATTTCCTCATAACCAAATTCCTCGATGATCTTAGCAACAAGGGGGTCAAGATTGGCCTTCTTGGCACCAATGGGAGGCGGACCACCCTTAGCAAAAGATGAAGCGAAACTGTCAAGTCCTCGACCTAGTGCACCAAACAAGAAAAATTCGGCTTCTAGGAATTCAAGGTTCTGAGCGAATAGAATCATATCAGTATCAGTGGCTTGAATTGGTCCGCAGTTGGTGGGAGCACCCATGACCAGGCTAACTTCTAGTGTAAGAATAAAGGGAAAGGCGCAGAAGAGAAATGGTCTAGCCATTGTGAGATCAGTGTGTGTATCTAATTAGCAAAATATAGCTTAAGTGATTTATGATACGTGCATGTGCGTAAGGCAGCGATTACTACCTTTTATAGAGAGGGAGATAGGGAGTATGTAAATGTAAATTGATCACACATTTAAGGTTCCGGCGTCACTTGAACACAAAAGTCAGTCTCAAATTACCTTTTTGTAAGGCAAAATTATTCTATATCTCAAGCTAGAGTATGTGAGTCCACGTCTTCGCCCTAACACGTGGAAAAACATTTCCAATATTAGTGTGCGTTTGGATTGCACCTTTAGCCCAAATTATTCAGCGTTTGCATTTTTAGTTGGATTCCACGGCATTGTTCATGACTTAGCCAAAAATGCAAAAATGCACATATTAATGCATTTCTGGGTCCCATGACACAATTTACACATTTAAAAATTATTTTGCTACAATGTTTTCAACAATAAGTTTTTAGTTTTCAGCAAATAAACGATATTCAAACAGACTTTTAATCACCACTGACTTCAACTAAAAGTATTCTTAATTCTCTGGTTTTTCTTGCCCAGGTGTTGTACACATGGTTGTCAAATTCTCAATCTGGATCCTACGATTTTATGATTCTACTTGCCCAAAACAATCCAGATCTTTTAAGGATTTTTGTAATCGGGATCGGTAGGATTGTATAATTCTAACAATTCCAAAAGACCTTAGTTTCTTGTAATCTTCTTTAACTTGACAGAAGGCTCAGTTGGACATAAATAAAAAATAAAATCTCAATAAACCAAGTTTTTCTACTCTAATGTAGAGAGAGTATCAATTGGACTCAAATAAAAAATATCCCAATAGAGTGCCACATTTTGAGGTTTTTAGACTTTTTAAGTGATGCTTACAAATTGATGTAGTAATGTATGCAATAATTATATCAATGAATGTATAATTTATGTGATTATTTAGGGGTGTTTCAGTTCGGTTTCGGTCGCTTTTTTTTTATTGGCCAACCGAAACCGAAATTTTCAGTTTGCAAAATTGTCAACCAAAACCGACCAAATAATTAAAACACTGTCGGTTTCGGTTTGTCTCAGTTTATTTCGGTTTCGGTGGATTTGTTTTCGGTGTTCGATTTTTGGACCTGAATTTTGGGCCAGTTGGGCCTTTTGTTTTTTTTTTCAAAAAATTTTCTGTTTGGGGCCTTTGGGCTTTAAAAAAAAAAAGTAGTATTCAGCCCACTTGTTTTATGGCCCTTTTATGCTCTAATTAAGCCTATTTTAGAAACCTATTTTGGGCCTATTTTAGGAACCAATTGTGGCCCAAATTCGGGCCTTTATCTATTTTAGCCCATGGCCATCTTCAGGCCTTTTTTTAACTTTCTGTTTTGGCCCTTTTGGCCCAGATTCGGGCCTTTCCTATTTTGGCCATTTTTGGGCCTTTATACAACCTGTTTTGCATTTTACCTATCATAACTTGCTTTTGCTCAACATAAACCCAGATAAACCCAGTAATACACATTACAGCAGGTTTATCAACCAAGAAAAAAAAAATTTCACAACTTGTTACAGATTCATAAATCCAAAAATACAACACATATGACAGATTCATAAATCACAACCTGTCATAAATTCATAACCTGCTTTAGAGCTTCTATTATACTCATTAAAATACACATCACATATTCAACAATCAAAAAATAACCTGTGAACATGATATAACCTGTCAATAATACAATTGCACAAGCACAATCTGACAACACAAATTCACAAATCCAGAAATAATCTAGAGCAATTTCACTAGCACAATTTGGCAACACAAATTCACAAAACCAGAAATAACCTAGAGCAAAAAATTGCTCTAGTGCTCAAAGCCTCAAATCTGAAACTTTTTATAGGCAGTAGGCACCCATCAAATACAAACAAGAGTAAAAAAATAAACTGTACAACTCAAAATAAAATAACTAGTGCAGATTTCATTACTTCATTAGTAAACACTAAATATGTCAATGTCCACAATTCCACATATTGTCCATGTGTCAATACTTACATAATAACATTATAGCCAAAGACTCAAAATAAATTGGCCATATGTCAATGTCAATGTCAACATATATTGTCCATATTTAATATTTGGCCAAAACTCAAAATAAATTGGTCATATGTCATAATATTGTCATTGCCTTTTGCCTATTGCCTAATATCCTATATTGTCTATGTATAGGCTACTGTCAAAACACAAAATAAAAACCCATATATATATATATATATATATATCTATACGTAGGCCACTATCTACTAGTTTCTAATAACAGAAAGTATAAACATAATCAATACCACCCATCCAAACAGCAAAGAACGATCTTCAACCATCAACGTCAATAGGTGTTGGTGTGGACATGCCTAGTTCCGATCTTAATGCAGCATC
The DNA here is from genome assembly GCA_032878915.1 of Castanopsis chinensis. NCBI lineage: Eukaryota > Viridiplantae > Streptophyta > Magnoliopsida > Fagales > Fagaceae > Castanopsis > Castanopsis chinensis. The sequence goes on from JAVQMG010000115.1 coordinate 21,561,788, forward strand.
ACTCACAAGTTCTACAAACAAAAAATGAAAAAAACATAAAAGTTACTTCTACAATAAAACAATATATATGCCAAGAATCCAAGACATGCAGTTTTTTTTAATAATAATAGACATGCAGAATTTTTTTTAATAAATAAAGAAATAGAAATTAAATTTTTTTAATATAACAAATAATAGTTATACCTCCATCAAGCTTTTCAAACTCCTCAACATCATCTATGGCAGCACGAAGGCAGATTGGAGCCGATGAAGGGCGGAGCTAGTTTTGACTACAAATGAGAGCTTCCACCATAAGTGGAGACAATGAACTTCGGAAAGGATCAAGGACACGACCAGCTGTACTAAAGGCAGATTCTGAGGCCACAGTGGATACCGGAATTGCAAGAACATGTTGTGCAACTCTTGAAAGCACACGGTATCGTGGAGAATTAACCTTCCACCAAGCCAAAATATCAAAATTATCATCAAAGACATCTTCACAACTCTCTAACAAGTATTTATCAACCTCTGATTTGGTATTTGAAGAATCAATACCCTTCAAGTGCTTCTTAAATCCTATCATCCTCATTGCCTTCGCATCAACCACACTAGAATCATCTCCCTCCATTGATCCACTTGGTTTTTAGCTTTGGGCTTGTGCAGCAGCACTAACACTACCACTCTCCACTTGATTTTCACCATAAGCATTATACAAATCCACCAATACAGCCTTTACTCTTTCTGCCATATCAACAACCTTTTGGTTCTCATATAAAGTACCAAAACAGTACTCAAGATACCTCATCTTGTATTGAGGATCAAGAACCAACCCTACATACAACAAGTGATTCATATTATCAAAGTTCCCCCAATATTTTTCAAATTTGGTTTTCATGTAATCAGCCATTTTTTTAAACAAATAACTGTCTTTTTCATACTCCAAGTCAATTGTGTCATGAATTGACATGAGCTCCAAAAAAAAAAAGAATTGCTAGTGACATAATTAGCACCTGAAAACCGCAAGGTTGCATCATAGAAAATTTTAAGAAATTTTGAAAAGATCCTAATCTTTTCCCAATCCACATCATCCATTCCCTAAGCAACCTCATGTATATCATTTCCATCTTCCTTTTCCTCCTCTCTGATTGTCCTAAGATAATTTGAATCTTCTTCCTCCAATCTCTCAAAAGCCTTTTGATACTTCTCAGCCTTCTCCAACATAATATAGGTGTAGTTCCACCTAGTGGGCACATCTAAGCACAACTGAATTTTAAACTCAACTTTCTCCTTCTCCGCACATAAATTAAATGTTTTTTGTCTTTGTGGAGATGATCTCACATATCGCATAGATTTCCTCACCTTCACTATTGTCTCATCCATTTCAACTAACCTTTCACGAACAATTAAGTTCAAGATATGAGCACTACACCTCACATGCAAATATTTATGCCCTAAAATTGTTGCCTTCCTATGCTTAGTCTTTTTTTGAATAAAAGAAATCAGCCCACTATTAGAAGCAGCATTATCAACTGTAATAGTTAAAATCTTGTCTATCCCCCAATCAAGTAAACACATCTCAACCGCCTTCCTAAGTGTTTCACCCTTGTGATTTTCCACTAAACAAAAACTAAGAATCCTCTTGTGTATTTTCCAATCACTATCTATAAAATGGGCAATGAGACACATGTAGTTCAAATTTTGAACAGATGTCTATGTATCTGTGGTAAGGTAGACCCGCTGCTGTTTTAAGGCTTCTTTTAATTTTTGTTTCTCATCTAAAAAACCCTTAAAGCAAGTTTTGGCAATTGTTGTGTGACTAGGGATTGGATTGAACCTAGGTTGGGTTTTAGACATAAACCTCTTAAAACCATAACCCTCCACAAACCTAAAAGACAGCTCATCTAAAATAATCATTTTTGCCAATTCTTTCTTACATTCCTCAAAATTAAACACCCAAGGCACTAGTTTACCACTACTTTCTCCTTCTTCTTTAGGTTTGAATGCTAGGGTTGATTGGTTTTTTTTGTCTTCCCTATAAGGATATTTCAAACATTGTGATTGTATGTGAGTTCTCATGCTAGTAGTGTCATTTTGCTTAGTGTCACAAGCATAAGTTGTGCCACAGTAGTTACAAGCTGCCCTAGGTTCCCCCCCCCCCCCTCCCGTTCAATAATAGTGAAATGACCCCAAACAATAGATCTTTTTTTACCAGTATTACCTGCATTTGGTGGGAGTGGGGGTTTGCCTTTGTCTTCATGCACATTGGTTGTGCCTTGACCCGCTTCAAGGTCTTAACCATTTGGGATTTCCGTTGTCTCATTCATCTACAATAAAAAATAAAACACAATAAGTCAGCAACTATAAAAAGTAAAAAATAAAAAATAAAAATTTAACGCCAAATGAGTCTAGTCTACAATAAAAAAATAAAAAAAAAAGGTAACAATAACACAATAAAAGTCAGCAACAAAAAAAAGAAGGAAAAGGACACTAGTATACAAGCCGACAATAAACACGTCAATAAGATAATAATAAACACATCAACATCAAGGCAATAATAAACAAATGCTCCAACATCACAGTCAACTATTAACAAATACACCCACATTACAGTTAAGCACATGGCATAATTGATTTTCAAATCTGTAACATCAATAAGAAAATATCAACTCAACATCAAAGTCACAGATTCACAGCATGTCAACAACAATAAACAAAAATATATCAACAATAAATAAATAAAAAAGCAGCTAACTTTATAATTTATATATCAAAACTCAAAGGCATTTAGCTAACTTTAATTAAAAAAAAAACCAACTAGGACAAGCAGTGGGTTATCAATTTTTTCAAAACCCCAACTTTATTCGCATATAAAGCTTGGAAAAATAAACATCTTGATTACAAAACAGAGATTCAAACATTCAGTATTTTAAAAACACTAACTTTATTGATTCAGTATTTTAAAAACCCTAACTTTATTGATTAAGTATTAAACAAAATACAAAATACAAAACAGAGAGATGGTTATCAAGCTTTTCAACGACCACATACAAAATACTCAAAACATTATAAAGTATTAAACAGAGAATCACAATACAAAATACAAAACAGAGAATCACAAAATACAAAATTGAGTATCAAAGGATAAAGAGAGAATCACAATATTCAAAAACCAAAACACAAAACAGAGAGAGGTTCAAAGGATAAAGAGATTTTCAAAGTGGAGACTCACCATGAGTTTGTGGTGGACCGGTGGTAGTGATGCTTTTTGAAGTGGGTTTGTGGTGGCCTGGTGGGTTTGTGGTGGACCGGTGGTGGATGTTGAGGTGGGTTTGTAGTGGACCGGTGGTGGTCGATCTTGAAGAGTGAAGGCTTACCGTGGCTTTTATGTAGCTGGTAATGATGATTTTTGAAGTGGGTTTATGGTGGGTTTGTGGTGGACCAGTGGTGGATGTTGAGGTGGGTTTGTAGTGGACCGGTGGTGGTCGATCTTGAAGAGTGAAGGCTTACCGTGGCTTTTTTGTAGCTGGTAGTGATGATTTTTGAAGTGGGTTTGTGGTGGGTTTGTGGTGGATCGGTGGTGGATGTTGAGGTGGCTTTGTGGTGGACCGGTGGTGGATGTTAAGGTGGGTTTGTGGTGGACCAGTGGTGGTCGGTCTTGAAGATTGAAGGCTCACCGTGCTGGAGAGTGGAGGCTGTCCATTTTGGAGATGGAGAGTGACGGCTGAAAGAGGGTGGACTGTGTGAGTGAAAAATGAAAATGGTGGGGTATGTAGGGTAGGGTTTTCAAGTTTTGATTTTATACTCAAATTAGTTTTAGTTTAATTAGGATCATGAGATACTTACTTAATTTAATTATAGGGTTTTATTTTAAAATGCTAATGTTTAAGATAAAATACTAAGTTTGGCCGAATCACTTATCAAACAAAACAAAACAAAAAAAAAAGCTAGGCTGGATCAATTTTGTTCTTTGAATCATTTGAAAATTTGAAGTTTGATAGATCAGATCTACTAACAAGGCCTATTAATGATACAGGTGGACTGGTGCAGGCCCAAAATGGTGGAGGCCCAACACAAAGCTGCCCAGCCTGCCGCGTGACTTTGCCAAGACGCCCAAGACAGTGAAGACTGAAGACACAAATACACAATACTCCTGTCACTTATTAAATAATTAAATATATTATATTATATATTTAATATAAAATATAATATAATAATATTTCGGTTCGGTTCGGTCGGTTCGGTGGATAAAAATTTGCCACCGAAAACCGAACCGAAATATTCGGTTTTTTATATTATAAAACCGAAACTGAAACCGAACCGAACCAAAATTTTTACATCGGTTCGGTCGGTTTGAATCGATTTTTTCGGTTCCTCGATTATTTGCACACCCCTATGATTATTTAACAAACCAGTGTATATTTTTTGTTTTTTTCTCAAATTATAGAGGATCTTACGATTTACAATCTAATCATATGATCTACGATCTCACCTACCTCTCACGATCCTATGTAGGATCCCGATTTTAACAATCTTAACTGTACATGTATTTCTACTTGAGATAGAGGAAAGCCCTAGAATGCTTGAGTCTATATTGGCTCGAGATGTATTGATTTCACTTCTTCTTAATAAAAGTTATGGTATTCTTATTAAAAAAAAAAAAAGAAGTTTTTTTCCACATTATATATATAAAATGTGGTACTATGACCGTATCAAAATTATTATATTAACATAATTTATATTAAGTGAAATTCTATCGTCAAAGTTTTAATAAATTTAAAATTATTATTCTAATTAAATTTTATTTTAAAATGTTCAAAAATTTATTAAATAATTTAATATTTACTTTAAATCTCGCACACATACACATACATTTCATTTCTAAATATTATGGTTGCGCTATTTAAAGGTCCTCTTCTTATTTTCTTTAGGGTAAATTGCAATTTACATCCCTGAAATTTCAAAATTTGAATTGTACCTACTAACATTTGAGGGTGTTTGAATTTGACACCCTGACATTTCAGAATTTAGATTTTAGAGAATAAAATCCAAGCACCCCTAAAATTTAGAGGGTAAAATCCAAATTCCAAAATATCAGAATATAAAATCCAAATATCCCCAAATTTCAAAGGGTAAAATTTAAATTCTGAAATTTCAGGGTGTAAAACTCAAACACCCTCAAACTTTGGGGTGTAATTTGTTATTTACCCTATTCTTTATATATATATATATATATTCCAAGTTTTTCTCCTTATGTCATGTGGAGCTATGAGTATATTAAAATTATTATCATATTTCATTTTAAATGAAATTTTATTTCCCAATTTCTTAGAGATTTAATTATATTACTTCACATTTCAACAAAAAAAAAAAAGAAGAGTTTTATTATTTATTTTTAATTATTTTATTTTTTAATATTTGGATATTTCATTTATTATAATAATTGGTTTTGATAAAATAATGTTAACTTTGAATAATAAAATAAAATTAAGATATTAGAGTAATACTGTTAGCTTCCCAATAAAATTAAAAATATTATTCCAATTATAATTTTTCTAGCTTATGGCCACCTTTGCTCCACCCCTGGTGCATAGTATATATAAAAAACAATTAAGAGATTTTTTTTTTTTTTTATCCCCTTACAACAAAATAGTGGAGAATTGAGTGAATTTGAATCCAAGTTCTCCCCATGAGGATAGTAAAATTATACTAAGTCATAAAATGTTACTACTAAGTCAAAAGCTCTTGACATTTTTTAAAAGAAAAAAAAAACAATAATGAAAAACTTTTGAGAACAATATATAAGTAATTCTTAGGTACCCCTAGAGTAAAAAGAACATTTTTCCTCTTTTCACATATATGGTGGGGTTCACTCATTAAATTCATAATGAGGTCTACTATGAATGTAAAAAAATGAAACACCATTTCACTATACTCTGAAAGTACCTAAGAATTTTCTCCTTCATAGAGAGTTTAGCTCAAAGCGGCCATCACTTTAAAATATAAAAAGTAATGTTAAGTATCGTGTTGATCCGGTTAAAATGATAGCTAGAGTTTCTCTAGCAAAAGGGCATGATAAATGTGTTGAAAATTGGAAAGGTTTTGGTCCAAGCTTGTCCATTAAAAATTGAAAAGTGCTACTACGTTCATAACATTTTCACAATACTTTAATAACACATTCTAGATGATAAGTTGTTATTAGTTCTAATTTAAATCCACTACTAAAATTACTTTTTTTTTCCACACTTGTAATAGTTAGTAATAAACTGTCACTTAAAATGTGTTATGAAAATGTTATAAAAATATTATAAATATATTGTAAAAATGTTATGAATATAATATTTCTCTTAAAAATTTGAAACAAAAATGATGGCAGCAACTATTGTTGGCCATCATTACACAATAAATAACCCATGCATTTTTGCATGCTAGAGTAACTCTAGGGCTCTAGCTATGCTTTAATTGGATAACCCACAAATTAGGAAAGATATAATTGGATAACCCCAAAATTAGGAAAATAGCTGATTCCCGATTTATCCTCCTACCAAAGAATGACCAATCACATAAAACATAATAGGCTTTTACTAACAAATTCTTTAAGGGCATTGATTTAGAAAATATTTTTTTGAAATTTTTTATAGAAAAAAAAAACTGATTTTATCAATGAATTTTCTAAAAGCAGTGGCTAAAATGTATTTAATACTTTATTAAATAATGTTTTTAAACACTTTTCAAAAAATAAAGTCAAACTAATAACTATATACATATATCCAAAAAAGCACACATAAGCACAATAATTTTGTGTGTGTATAAGCCAATGAATCATTAACATGCGTATTTTATTTTAGAAAAACATTAGTGGACGCTTGAGAGTATTAATTAGAAAATATTTTTAAAAGCTTTTTATGGAAAAAGGAAAAAAGTAATTGATTTTTAATAGTTTTTTTTTTTATATTTTTCAGAAAAATAATATCAAAACTTTCTAAAATTGTTCATTAACAAATACCTTATAGTCACCTATTAACCTAATCATTTTTTAAAAGTGTACATTACCGCTCATAATTGAACATTAATATTTAACCTATATCCTTGGGGAACTTGTTAATAACACCCTAATATAATACAGTTAAGAATTAGTTTTTGATAATTAAACTAATTATAATTACATAAAAACTAATAATATTTTCTAGAAATGTAAACCATTATTAAAAAAAATGGTCATTCTATGGTACCCCCACTATTTTTAGTGGGTATGGTACCTCCTAAATCATAACCATTAAAATTTTAGTGTTTTAATCTTGACTGTTTATTTAATTTTGTGTGTACCAATTACCGGTTTGGGAGGTCAGGTATAAAAACAAATAAACAAAACAAAAATCAAACGTGTTCCTCTCTCGTGTTCAACTTTTCTCAGATTCGTTCTTGTGTTCATCGATCTCCTTTAAATATCCCATCGATTTGCCCATCATTGAAGGTTTTTCAAAAAGATCAAAATCGTTTTGACTATTATTAAAGGTAAAGATTAAAAGAACAAAACCCTAATTTCGCTGATATTGTTCTCTCTTTCTTTGTTGGATTATTGGAGCAATATATGCGATTGCAGGTTTTTTTTTTTTTTTTTTAATTTCAAATTCTTAGAGCTGTTTGCACGTGACTGCTCTATTTGATATGGTAGAATGCTTCATTTTTCTTGCAGCTATTGGGTACGGGGTGGGTGAAGGAGACTCCTCCTTTCATATCAAAATTCCATTCTTAAGATCTTGGATTGGAGATGTATTTGTTTATATTATTTAATATACCATCTATGTAAATGGCTTGACTTGTTGCAATTAGAAGTTGATTACTGGACCTTTGTGATTTGGGCAATTGGATCAATATAGCTATCTATTTTGGCCATTTATTCAATCTGAAAAGTTTGAGGTAATAAAAGGAAATAGTGGAATGGCAGGATGTTACTTTGTATTAATACAAGAACTAGAATTCCAGCTATTGGACTTGACTCATGGAAGAGCAATGGAGAACTCTGTGGAGAAGCTGTAAAAAGACAGTCAATTGGGTATTGTCACATAGATTGTGCACATCTTTATGAGAATGTGATTGAAGTTGGGGAAACTCTCATAGAAGACCATAATGTTTTTGTGTAGAGCCTAATTAAAGGGAAGTTGGATCTGATGTAAATACACTTTAAGGTTGGATTTTGTTATTTGGGTTTATGGTAAATGCTTTTGTGTTGACACTCTCACAAAACTAGATGCTTAATCTTGAGATGATGCTTTTGTGTTGGCACGACTTGTAGTATGGAGGGATTTTAGACTTGGACAGATTTCTAATATGATGCTAACCTTGGAAAATTAGTGACTCTTGGTTCAAATATCATAGCATAACATATGTCCGAAATACTAGATACAGATCCATGTTAAAGGCCATTTAACATAGTTAATGTCCATGTACCTTATATTGACCATACAGTTTTAGTAATTTTCTGTGATGACACCTTGACTACCTACCCATTACATAATACTTTGCGTTATTTTGGTATCCATTTCAGACATAGACATATATGTCTATCCTGTTATATTGGTCTTCCATTCACCATTTGTTTCGGTGCCCATAACTCATTATCAGATATAACGATTGTGACAAATGATATCCTTGTAAATGGAATCTATCGCTTTGCTAATGGTCACTGTTAGGTATTTATTGACATTAATATCCTATTAATTCATTATTTTCATGTTCCTTATTGTCAAGTGTTGTTCCTAATCACTGTCACATTTTTTTTATGTGATAAAATTGCAGGCTGCGAGAATAACTGTAGAGATTGCTGCAAATAAAGCTGCCACTGCTACTAGAGTTGCTTTTGTCAAAATTGTTTAGATACGGATGGATGAGAAATTTTGCAATACAAATAGCTAAGAGATTGGCTTTATTTGATATCGTTAATTTTACTGATTTTAGTATTTTAATGATGTCAACCCAATGAACAAAAGCTCATTGGAGGTTGAGAGAGGGAGAAAGAGATTATGTTTAAGGTTTTGTCAAAGACACTGTAACTTGTACATACATTATTTACATCAACGGAAGATGAATTTTGAAAGATTTAAATCTTTCTACGTTTTTTATTTTCCCAAAATTTTCAATCTTCCCTAAACTTAGTGATTTCTTATGGGGTACATGATGCATGTAGCTCCATTATTATGTATTCACACTAAAATAATGAATCGTAGGTATGATGCCAACTTGCCTAGCATACGATCAAGGACAACAACACTAGAGCCTTATCTAAAATTTTGGGGCCTTAAGTTGCCTCTTTGGATTGATTCAAAAACATTAATGTTGTATCTTGGGATGGAGGAAAACTATCATTACTATCGATGTCTCTCTATTTCTCAGTACTCATTCCAGTAAGAGCTTGTGTGTGTGTGTGTGTGTGTGTGTGTGAAGGAGGGGATAAAAACTGAAGCAACTAAAAGAAAATGATGCCATAAATTAGATAACTAAGTTTCAACTCCTAGTGTAAGGTTGAATTTATTCAACCATGTATTGGCTTTATTTAGTGCCAAATTTGCTTGTAATTTAGCAATTAGATACCCTGTATTTAGGTGAGAATCATGTAAGAGTTGTGTATGAGAGAATGTGAAGAATTCAAGTGTGTGTGCAATCAAGAGCATTCTCGTGACTAGAACTCGCGAGTGACTCGCGACTGATGACTCGCCAAAAATGCCACACGTGTGAAACATGTAGGAAGTTGAAGGGTCATGACAGCTGGAGTACTATAAGACAAAAAGTACGGTTTGACCAATCAGTTATTTGGCAACTGGACCTCGCGACTTGTCCCAGTCGCGAGTGAGTCGCTAAAACTCCTATTTTGCTAAAAAATGACTTTTCACCTTCCCTCACATACCTTACTATAAATACCCTTATACTCACGAAATGTAGAGCATTTCCCGAGAGAATTTTGAAAGATAAACCCTAGAAAACAACAAGATTGATTCATCCATAATCTTATACTTTTGATTCTCTAAATTCCTCTACTCTTACCCTCTCCATTGACATACTCTTGAGAGGACCTTTAGCCAAATCATTATCTCACCATATCCATATCAATGAGAATGTTATTTGGTGCTTGAGTAGCAGTTCAAAGATGACCAATTTATTTGATTGATGCAACATTTTCTTACCAAAAATCCAAAAGAGAGGGAAGATTTTTTAAGGTCAAGGGAGTCCAGGCCCCCCTAACTCCCCCTTCCTTCCTTCTAGTGGTGGTAGATAGATATGCAACTTAAGTATGTGGTATCACGTTGCCAAAGTGAGATGTTGTCAGAACAAGCTTATTTGAAAGACAATGTACTTCATGTATTGAAAATATGCTTCCTCACACCTATAAGATATGAGTCCCACGTGGTTGTGACAATCACAAATTCACATAATGATATATATATATATATATATATATATGCGTGTGTCAATTATTAAATTTGAAAAGAATGCACCACCAATTAGCACCAATCAACGTTGATCTCATTTTTCAGGTATCACTTCCTCATAAATGCGGCCAGAGACTTAGGTATAAAGTATTCAATGCGGTGGTAGCAGCTTTTTCTAAGATCTTTTCTTTACCCTCTCGCTCTTTGTGCCCCTTTTAAACATATCTTCATCTTCCAGACCTTCTAAAATATTATTCTAGTTAACATGACGTACCACCTGATCTTCGTTGCACTCAACTGAGGAGTTAGTCTTCCACAAATCCCTTCATGCAATTCTTTTAGCAGTAAATCCGTTACTTTAGGGTGCATGCACAACAGATATGATTCAAAAAAAGAGTGCTTGTACAACTTTTGATCCTCGGATAACTAAAACTGAGGAGCCTTCTTATGTACCTTGTCGGCCTCAGATTTTTCTTCAGGTAAGACATTCTCTTTAAGATACAGCACCACAAGGTACATCCAACTGAGCCCCACTTTGATCTGATGAACACGGACTACGTTTACATTTATCTTAGTAGGCGTATACAAGTCTTCCACTAAAATAACCCGATGTAAACTCTGTGTTGAGGACGTTTCCAAGGTGGCTAGAGAGTCGGCATGTGTGTTCCTATTTCTAGAAATTTGCACCAAAGTGAAAGATTCAAAATTTAATTGCAATTGTCTAACCTGACTTAAATATTCCTGCATTCTCGAGTCTCTAGCTTATAGCTCCCCTTCCACCTGGCCTACAACCAACCTTGAGTCCGAGAACATCTCCATATTCTTCCCTTCCATTTTCAGAACCATATTCATCCTTATTAGCAGAGCTTCATGCTCGGCTTCATTATTCTTGGCTGAAATTATTCTCAAAGGCTTTTCAATGACGATCTTATTTGAAGATATTATAACCAGCCCTACTTTAGATCCTCTTTGATTTGCTGCACCATCTACGTACACCTTCCATGATAAAGATTCCTTCAGGGAAATCATGCCAACTGATTTTTCATCTATGTCCGACCTCTTCATATGTTCTTCTAACGAGGGCTCAGTAAACTCGGCCACTAAATCAGCAAGGACTTGATCCTTCACAGAGGTGCGTGACATGTACTTTATATCAAAAGCACCCAGGATTGTTCCCCACTTGGCAATCCTTCCCGTGTAATCAGTTCTCCGAAGTAGAGACTTGAGCGGGAGTTGGGTTAAAACCACAACTGTGTGAGACTGGAAGTAATGGGGAAGCTTCTGCGTGGCATGCACCACTGCCAAAATGACTTTTTCTAGCGGTAAGTATCGAATCTCAACTTCGTGCAACGATTTACTTACATAATAAACTGGTCTTTGAACACCGTTGTCAACCCTTATTAACACTAAACTAACAGCATGAGAAACTATAGCTATATAGGCAAACAATACCTCATCTACCTTTGGCCTAAACATAATGGGTGGCCAAGAAAGATACTCTTTGAGCTATTGAAAAGCCAAAGCACATTCCTCAGTCCATTCAAATCCTTTCTATATATTCAGCAACTGGAAGAAAGGCCTACATCTGTCCGCGAACCTAGAAATAAACCGATTTAAAGTAGCCATAATTCCTGTTAATCTCTGGACTTCTTTAGGATTACGAGGTAGCTGTAAATTGTTAATAGCCTTAACTTGATTAGGATTAACTTTGATTCCACAATGTGTAACCATGAAGCCTAGAAATTTACCAGATCCCATGCTAAAAGAGCATTTGGAAGGATTTAGGCGCAACTTCTACTTCTTTAGTGTCTTGAAGATGTTTTCAAGATTCCTAACATGCTCATACACCATTTTACTCTTTACCACTATGTCATCCACATAAACTTCAATGCTCTTCCCTAGCTGCAACTCAAACATCCTAGTCATCATCCTTTGGTAGGTAGCTCACGCATTTTTCAAACTGAAAGGCATTACTTTATAATGATAGTTTCCCGTAGGAGTAACGAAGGTTGTTTTCTCTTGATCATCCAAAACCAAAGGTATTTGGTGATAGCCTTGAAAAGCATTTGGGAAACTCATTCGAGGATGCCCTGCCATGGCATCAACCAACTGATCAATGCGAGGCATGGGGAAAGGATCCTTGGGACATGCCTTATTCAAATCAGTCAAGTCTACGCATACCTGCCATTTGCCATTCTTCTTCTTGACCACCATAGTACTAGCCAACCAATCAGGATTAAACACCTCCTTGATAGCTCCTGCTTTCTTAAGCTTAATTACTTCTTCTTTGACAGCATCAGAGTGCTCTCTAGATGATCGCTGAGGTGGCTGCTTCCTTGGTACCGCAGTAAGGTTGACATTCAAATGATGACAAATGAAGCTCGGATCGACCCCAGGGGCCTCATAAGCATTCCAAGCAAAGACATCAAGGTTTTCCTTAAGGAACTTCACCAATTCCTCCTTCTCTTGAGAAGGTAGTTGGGCACCTATCTGAAAATACTTTTCTTTATCATCACCTATAGTAACTTGCTCTAAAGCTTCACACTCTGCTTCCACCGATAGATCCCCTGATAATCCCGGCTCCTTTAATTGCTACAAATTATGATCATCTGATGCCGATGACCCAACCTTAAACTGATGTCTAATTGCAGCCACCATACACTATCTTGCAGTAGATTGGCTTCTGATCAGCTCTTCATCCCGATCCCCGAATGGATATTTCACCTTCAAATGCAGAGTGGAAGGGACATCCCTTATGACATGAAGCTAAGGTCTCGCCATAATGGCCGTGTAGGGAGAATATGCATCCACCAATATGAAGTTGACCTCTACAACCTCCGACCTTGTTTGTATCGGCAACTTGACTTTTCCCATTGGTATAACCATCTTCCCATCGAAACCTACTAGAGGTGAATCATAACTAGTCAAATCTTTTGGTTTTAATCCTAAACCTCTATACAAGTCGGGATACATAATTTCTGCTCCACTTCCCTGATCCACCATAACGCGCCTCACATCATACCACCCTATTCTGAGTGTGACCACTAAAGCGTCATCATGTGGCTGTATAGTTTCAAACTTATCTTTCTCAGAGAAACTCAATGCCAATTGTAGTGCAACCTTTACTCTCTTCGGCCCATGATTAGAGTTCTCGGATAGTGGTCGAGCCACATCCATTACCCGTGAGGGACACGAACCCACTCTTCCAAGGGTTGCAAGGATGACATTAATAGTGCCCAACGGAGGCCTCGAAGAGATGTTTCCTTGAGTACCTGAACCTGTGTGACTGACTTACCTATTGGGCCTATATAGGAACTGTTGCAACCTTCCCTCCTTAACCAACTGCTCCAAATGATACCACAGATTTCTGCAGTTCTCGGTGGTATGTCTGTGCTCTTGATGGTACTAACAATGAAGGTTTTGATTAGGTCTTGTAAGGTTTCCATTCATCTTGTTAGGCCATTTGAATTATGATTCATTCTTAATTTTCTTCATAATTTGATGAACTAGCTCTTGGAATACTGTGTTTACGGCTTGTGGCACAATACCAGCCCCAATTTGCCTAGTGAAGTCTCGCCGATGATTATCATTGTATTTGTCCGACCTAAAGTTCCTCCTATCTTGAAAGACCACTTTCGCTTTTCCTTTACCTAACTGTTGATCCTTCTTAACTCGCTTATATTTATCAATCCGGTCCATGAGTTGGTGCACACTACTAACCGGTTTTCCAATTAATAACTTCCTCAAACCATGCTCGGCGGGTAAGCCCACCTTGAAAGTTCTAATGGCCACATCATCAAAGTCTTCATTTATCTCATTGAACATCTCCCAATATCTATCTATATACGTTTTTAAGGTTTTACCCTCTTGCATAGCAGTGGACAACAAATAATCCAGAGGCTGAGGGACTTTACTACATGTAATGAAGTGAGATCCAAACGCCCGAATAAGTTCCTTAAAGGAATTAAAGGACCATAATCCCAGGCCATCAAACCATCTCATCACAACAGGCCCCAAGCTGGAGGGGAAAACCTTGCACATTAATGCTTCATTCTTGGAGTGCACAACCATCCTTTGGTTGAAATGGCTTACGTGCCCCACAAGGTCAGTTTGACCATTATACATGGTGAATGTTGGCTGTGTGAAATGCTGAGGAAGTTTTTCCTCTTCAATCTTATGTGTGAAGAGAGACTTAGAAATTTGATTCAGCGCCTTACCCATAGCATCAGTTCCTAAAACCCCTAATGGATGGATTCCTCTTCCTACGATTATGATGGCCACTATCTTCATACGAGTAAGGATCACTAGGGGGAGTTCTCGACCTTCGCCTATAGCTATCCCCCTCATTCTCATTCTCACTAGAAGAAGAGTTAGAGATGGACTAAATCCGCCTCAGTCGTCTGTGACGTAACTTTCTCTTCAAACTGTCAATTTCCACCTGCATGGCCCTGGCCCTCTCTTCATGGGAGATTCTACTTCCACTTTGTAACTGGCTCCTGCTTATATGGGTGGTAAGTACACTTCCCTCCAAATCTCCACCTTGTTCAATAGTGTGAACATCATCTTGACGTGAAGAACCCCTAGACTCCACTTGGTGTGGACCTGAATTTGCCATAAACAAACTTTAGACTCACTAAAAATCCAAAATTTCCCATAGACAGTGCCAATTGTAAGGTCACAATTCGAGCCACGGCCCAAAAAGAAGGAGGATGTAGGCCCAAAGAACCCAATACAATGAATTTATAGAGTCTGGGCTAGAAACCTTAATTTTAATGAACTTGAATAGTAATGACAATGGTCCAAGATCACAAAACAATATAGATGAATACGTTTATAAGATGAAGTTTATCCTCGGACTCAAGCTGAGAACCAAGTGTTTATCTTTCTTCTTACTTTAAAGATTCTTTAAAAATATTCTCCTCCCTTTTTTTTATAGGACCTCCTCCTCTCTTATAGTCCCTCCTCCCTTCTTTAAGATTCAAATTGCTCCCCTTGATACTTGTCCCATTCCCCCTTTTTGGAAGTCCCTAGGTAATAGTTGTAAGGCTGAAAACCACTGTTTAGGTATCACTTCCTCATAAATCCGGCCAAAGACTTAGAGTATTCAATGCGGTGGTAGCAGCTTTCTTTAAGATCATACTTTACCCCCCCTCGCTCTCTGTGCCCCTTTTAAACATATCTTCATCTTCCAGACCTTCTAAAATATCATTATAATTAACATGACGTATTACCTGATACTCACTGCACTCAGCCGAGAAGATAGTCTTCCTCGAATTATTTACATTCACCTCATCCGCCACATTTGCTTTCGGAGTTGTAAGTTTAATATCATTATTACCATTAACCCATCTTTGGACAAGCAAATGTCCTCACAAGTATATTTTTAGACAAATATACATGGCCCAAAAACGTATCTTAGGCCTTTTGTCTCCACAAGTATATTTTTAGACAAATATATATATATATATATATATATATGTAAAAATGTGATATTATATATAGTTAAATCGATCCTTATGTTTAGAAACACATTATTATATTTGAGCTTGGATTTTTTAATAGTTGAGCATTCACTTAAAGTTAAGCTTGACTTATTTACTAAACACTTAAACATAACAAGACTTTTATTCGTGTGGAGCTCAAGTTGTTAATGTAAAACATGGTTCATTAATAACCCTAGTTCAAACCAAAATAAAATTCTTATTTGATAAGAGAAATAAAAGTTGTCTCAAATTTTTTATATTTTGTTTTATGTGCTGGATATTTTATTTTTGTAATGCTCTTGATTACTCTAAATATGTTCCCCCCCTTATTTTATAGTGTTTTGTTGATCTTTGGGATAAGAAAGAGTTCAAGGTCCTATGAGATAAAAGAGTAAGGTTTTTTTAGAGAATGATTGGAATAATAGTTTCCTAAAAGAATTTTTTGTTATTGTTGAGTTACTTTATGTAAGGTCAAAATTTGCACCCAAACCCAACAGTAAGAAGGGGATAGGTCCAAAAAACCCAATACAATGAAATTTGTAGAGAGTGGGCTTGAAATATAGGTTCTAGTGATGTTGGATAACAAAAATGATGGGCTAGATTGCAACATCACACACAATGAACTATTTATGTAACAGAATTTATCCTCGGACACAAGCGAAGATGATTTGTATTATCTTTCCCTCTTGCAAAGATAGATTACAATTATAAATGGTGGTGTTTATAGTGTTTTCTCCCTTTTTTCTCTGATCCCCCTTTCTGCTTTTATATCATTCTCCTCCTTCTCCCCATCTTTCACGTATGGATCAGATCACCGATCTAGATACTTGTTCCATCATCCCCTTTCTGAAGTTTTCAGATAATAGCTATAAGGCTGATCATCATTGTTTAGATATTACTTTCTCATTAATGCGGCCAGAGACTTAGGTACAGAGCATTCAATGTGGTAGTAACAGCTTTCTCTAAGATATTTCCCATCCGTTCTTCCTCTCTATGCCCTTGTGAAACATATTTTCATCCACAAGACATTCTAGAATATCATTCTAGTCAACATGGCGTACCAACTGACTTTCATTTCACTTAGCTGAGGAGATACCCCTCCTTGAACTACTTCTACTAACCTCTTTCGCAACAGTTTGCTCGTGGGCCTTTAAGTTTGATATCATTATTAGTATTATACCGTCCTCCGACAAATAAGTATCCTCGAATTAGGTCCAAGGTCCAAGAACATGCCCTAGACCTTTTGTCCTCACACTTCGTTATTTGTGGGACAAATAATTTATATATATATATATATATATATATATATGCTAACTAGGCATAGGTGTATTTTATAAGTTTGTACTGTGAGTGGAAAATGAAGCCATTTAACTAATTCAATTTTCTAAGAATGATAATATCTAATCAAATTGATAATGCTAGATATCTAAAAAAGAAATTGTCGAAAACTTTTTTTTTTCTTTTGAGAATCAACGGATTAAAAAGTTCCTTTGTGACATTAGTTTAATCATTTCTCACAAAGTACGAGAGTTTGGTCCCAAAAATAAAAATAAAAATAAAAATATCTGGTGTTAGGACTCTAGTTATAATGAAAAAGACGTGTGATTCAATTAACTTTGAAGAGGCACTGGCCATCATAATTTCTCTATTAAATAGTTATTTACGTCTCAATAACTTATGGACTGACTTTAACACTTTCTTTATCACCAAATAAGTGAGGAAGGGACAAGTACGTAGTTCTAGGAGCGCCCGACCAATGGGCTATGGATAAATCGTATTGCACAAAAAATAAAGAATTAATTTTATATACGGTTGTGTTTGGTATTGGTTGAAAAAACACTTTTTTTTTTTTCTATTTAGTTTATTATTGTTACCATTTAATTTATTTTTGTTATTATTTTTTATATTATTCATAGGTCTCACTATACTATTTGAGCTAGTTTTTAGCTATATCTTCAGTATTTTCAATAAAAAGTTTTCAGTTTCAACTAAATAAATTCCCAAACGGACATGTAGATTGTGTTTAGCATTAGCTTAAAAAGCCAATTTTTTTTTACTATTCAACTTATTTTTTTTGTTACTATTCAGCTTATTTTTACTACCATTCATAGATCTTATTGCACTTTTTGATACTATTCATGGGCTTTATGGTACTATTTTAGCTATATTTTTGTTTTATCTATAGTACTTTTAGTAAAAAGTTTTCAATTTTAGTTAAATAAGCTGTTCCCAAACAGACTTGTTTGATCTTTTGGGGAACAAATTGTATGTAGTTTGTTCCATTAGCACCAATTTCCTTAATATTTTGGGAAAAATACACTTTACTAGTTTAAATAATATCTCAAATTACACTTTACATCATATATTTTTAAAATATATGATTTGTACCATAAACTATAATTTATGTTACACTTTGCACCCCGTTGTCAATTATGCCCTTATCTTGAATGGTATCATGTGAAAAAACTCAATATTGTCAATCTTTTCAATCTCTTAAAAATAAAAGAGAAATTACACTTTACTACCTATGGACACAATGGATAAAAAAATGTGGTGTCTACACTAGCCTAAACTATACTTTCAATTACAATTTGTATCATAAACTTTGGTTTTTCATCCAAAATAATGGCAATGTGCAAAGTGTAACACATGTTATAGTTTAGAATACTAACTGTGCATTCTAAAAGATTAGAGTGTAGAGTGTAATTTGAGATATAGTTTAAGGTGTTAAAATATAATTACCCCTAATAATTTTGGGTCAAAATGTGTATTATTAGGATCAAAATATGATAATACACATTTCTTTTTTTTTTTTTTTCTTTTTTTTTTGAGAATCCGATAATACACATTTCTTGTTCTATACCGGATAGGAAAGGTCCATTTTTTTTTTTTATCAATGTCTTTACTAGATTGTCTTTTTCTTTCATAGATTAATGCTGCTAATACTTTCGCCGTCCTAAAATGTGTGTCTCAATTCTCAAATACATTAGACTTACGCACATTTAAATTTTGAACAACCCCAACAATAAGTAATGAAACTATTTATTCTAAAAAAAAAAAAACTATTCCACAAATTATAGGATTCTATTTAGCTTATTTTTGCTACTATTTATGGTTCTCATTACACTTTTTGGTACTATTCATGGATCTTACTATACTATTTTAGTTAGTTTTTAGTTATATCTTCAGTACTTTCAATAATAAGTTTTTAGTTTCAACTAAGGTTCTATTTGGGATCCGCTTATTTTGCTAAAATTGAAAACTTTTTACTGAAAGTACTATAAATAAAGGTAAAAGTTAGCTGAAATAGTACAATGGGGCCCATAAATAGTACAAAAAAGTGCAATAAGACCCATGAATAAAAGCAAAAATAAGCTGAATAATATAATAATAATGTTAGAGATATAAACTATTTTACAAAATATTTTTCCAATTGCTGATGTGGTAAATAATTATTGGTAAATGAAAAAGTGATATTAATAGTGGGCTTAGATGAAAACCAATAAAAGGTTGGCTGCATCAACATTTTGTAAAAATGTTGTAAAATAATTTGTAGTTGTAGCATTACTCATAATAAAATAATCTGACTTTTTAATTTTTGCCAAAGAGATACTAAATAAGTTGTTCTCAAATGGACACATAGGTTACATTTGGCATTGGCTTAAAAAGCCAGCTTTTTTTTTACTATTTAATTTATTTTTGCTACTATTCAACTTATTTTTGCTACTATTTATGGATTCTATTACACTTTTGATACAATTCATAAGTCTTATTATAATATTTCAGCTACCTTTTATCTTCATTTATAATATTTTTAGCAAAAAATTTTCAATTTTAACTACCTTTTAGTTTTATTTACAGTTTCAACAAAAGTTCTCAGTTTTAGCTAAATAAGCTGTTTTCAAATGGACTCATAATTGTTTGATCTCTTGGGGAAAAAATTGTATGTAGTCTGTTCCATAGAGCACCAATTTCCTTAATATTTTGGGAAAAATACACTTTACTAGTTGTAAATTATATTACAAATTACACTTTACATCATAAATTTTTAAGATATATGATTTGCACCATAAACTATAATTTATGTTACACTTAATAGCCCGTTGTCAATTCTACCATTATCTCGAATGGTATCATGTGAAAAAAACCCAATATATTTTCAATCTTTTCAATCCCTTAAAAATAAAAGAGAAATTACATTTTACTAACTTAAACTATACTTTCAATTACAATTTGTATCGTAAACTTTGGTTTTTCACCCAAAATAATGGCAATGCGCAAAGTGTAAAATGTGGGTCTCAATTCTCAAATACATTATCAATGTCTTTGCTAGATTGCCTTTGTTTTCATAGATTAATACTGCTAGTACATTCGCCGTCCTAAAATGTGGGTCGCAATTCTCAAATACATTAGACTTGCGCACATTTAAATTTTGAACAACCCCAACAACAATTAATGAAACTATTCCACGAATTACAAGATGAACTAATATCAAATTCAAGTACAGATACAATATTATTTATTAACTGAATAAACGTATACATTAGGGTTACCATTTAATTTTGTGAACACTGCTGACCGTCTCTCATAACATAAAAATTCTTTATTTTCTTGTGTCCTATAAGTGAAATCCCAGCCAACACACACACACACACATGCAAGCTTTCTTTTTAATTTATTAAAGACAACATTTTTAATAGATGATTCCTGATTCTTGATTGATACAACCATGTTGAATTTTCATTTATACATGACTTTTCTTCTTTTAACATAAATCAGCAGCTAATATAATACATATTGTTGACATATTTTTCTCATGAATGTTTCAATCATCTTCCAAGCCAATATTACCCGAATTATTACATAGTAATAGATCAAAGCTCAAGTGTGACTCCAAGACCCCAAGAACATCAGAGTTTTAATTGGGTCTTCTGCATGGTAGCTCCACTTTCGTCTCTCAATTTCTTTCGAAATTGGAAGACTAGTACAACCACCATATTCCCAAGCTCCATTCTTGGCCATGGCTATTATAGCCACCTCATAAACCTGCCTGAACTTTTCTCCGACTGTTCTCTTTGATTCTTGAGCAAGAGAACCATCCCCAGAGAGGTGTTGGGGTTTCATCCTTATTCTTAACAATTGATGCTTCTTCTTTTTTACCTCAAAAAGAAGGAAAAATATGGTGTTTGCTTCTTAGGTTACACTAACATATTAGAATTTGAGAGAAGAGCCAGCAAGGGTACATATATAGAAATAGAAGAGGCAAAAAAGTCATGAGCATAGGGCCCAAGCGTCCTGTAGAGATTGGTTTGATTCCTCATCTTTGTGGATGACAGTTCAGCCAAATAGTTGAAGTGATGACCCAACTAGTGTAAAATATTCGCCAACTTGTCTGTTCATTATTATCCTCAGATTCGATTCGTCTGCTTCCTTCTTATTAATTTGTTTTCGAATATTTATAAATAAAAAAAAGGGTTTTCTTTTGCTCTTTCGATCCATTCATAATGACAATTTTTTTATATGTAAACTTAGCAAAATTGAAATCGTACTCGTTAGTTCGGGGGAAAAAAACATGGATAATTGGAATAGAAAAATATATTCTTTTCCTACTCATACTTGATTTTGACCCAAAACAATTGGATTCAGATCCAAACTCGGTCCATTTACTCATTCTCTTATTTAATTTTTAAATGAGGCATTTCAATATATGTTTGTTTGTACATTAAATGAAAAAAAGAAGAAGAAGATATATATTACTCTTCAATTTTACATGCAATTATCAAATATAAACATTTCTAGTAATAGATTTAAAAATAATATTGTCTAATACTTTTGTAAATTTTATTGTCTTTCTTTCTTTTCTTTTTTTTGTACGTATCTAACATGTCATATTAGCTTTAGATTTATTGATTCTAAAAAAAAAAAAAAAGATTTAGATTTATTGAGTTATTATTGGACAACAATCCATAAAAAAAAAAAAAAAAAAAAAAAAAAAAAAAAAAAAAAAATGATTTCACTTGTGTATTTGGGTGAGTTAATTTTCATTCATTTATTTTTCTTTGACATGCAAATAAACCTAATAAAAGTACGTATGATCACTCATAAAAAGTGAGACCTTAAAAATATTCATGTAAGCCAACGGTGAATAGTGAACTCATTCAGGAAAGGGTTTAAATGATGTTTTGAAAACAACAAGGACTTGGTTCGGTTTGTAATATAGATTTCCTTTTGATTCTGATGAAATAAAATTTATACCCTACAATCAAAAAAAGGTTTGGAATATAGATTTCCTTTTGATTCTGATGAAATAAAATTTATACCCTACAATCAAAAAAAGGAAAAAGAAATTGATTGCTGAATTTTTCACAATGATCACATATTTTGCATGCCTAAAACTTGATGCTATTTGTATAGCATAATTCTGATTTTTGTGCGTGCAATATGTTCAAATCTTTTCATGTGCCTGGAATTTTCTATGATGCCCACTTTCATTAACGAATTTACTTTTAGGAGATCAGATTCTAATTGAAGCACAATGAGGAATATGTCGATGGCATACACAAAGAGGGAACATCACCTTTTCTCATCCTTACAAACTAAGAATTAAGATGCTTTGTTCAACTTTGTCCGTGAATGATAAGCCTACTCAACGATAATAATACTGGTCGAATGAATCACTAAAAGAAGAAAAAAGATTCAATTAATAATGAGTATTCTGTGTGTGCGCGTGTGTATATATATAATTTTTATTTAAAAAAAAAAAAAAAAAAAAACAAGCATGAGTTTTGTTATGTTACTATCTTATAATCGGAGTTGCCATTTATTTATTTATTTATTTTTAGAATTTGGAAAAGAAGTTGCCATTAATGGTTGAGTAGTGTTATTTTCATAACCGTAAATATATGTCCATTATGATTGGAGAGAAATCATTTTCACCTAAGTTTTTAGTTGACACAATTTTTATTATGCACTAATTAGAATTAATCATGTTAGCAATTATAAAATATAATATTGTTTTACTTTTAACATTGATAATTAGGGTTAGAGAGATTTGAACTTTGAATTTTTTCATTGGAAACATTAAGAGATGTCAATTAACCTATAAGGCTTTTGGTTCCTAAATTTATTATTCTTCTTATTATTATTTTTTTGGAGATAATGAAAGCTAACTTGGACCGTTCATACTTCATATATACTTCATGTGCAACTTTTTAGATATAGGCGTATATGATATATCTGTATTTTTAATTTTTTAATATTGGTTTTTTAAATACAAAATAAAATAAGTTAATGAAAATTGGTTCCTCAAAAAACAGTCTAAATTAATTTATAAATTAATAAGGGCAATCCAAAGTTCCTAACATCTGTACCGAGGGTTATGAACAAAAAACCAGAACCAGTTGGGCTAGAGTTTTAACCACTTGGCCTAGAGGCCCTAGACCTACACCATTCTTTAAAGTAATTTTTCTTTTTTGACTTAATTCTTTACAGTATTAATATTGTGTTTAATGGTGATAAAAAGAAAAGAGAACAAATAATAGAAATGAAGATTAGAAACAGATAAGAGAAATCATAGGAGGGGGAAATCCATATTAACTTTGAAATTCGAGCACATCTATTTCCTTTCTTGTTCAATGCTTTATAAGCATAGCTGGTTCTCAAATAATAATAATAATTTTGCTTTTTAGAACATTAACAGTGATGTTGAGGTGGATATCTACTTTACTTTTTTTTTTTTTTTTTTGAAGTTGATACTTTTTTAAGATTATACTAGGATGACAATTTTAACTTGTTAAGAAATTGTAACAGACAGATTCTTAATTCAACTTAATAACAGCGGAGTTGTTTCACAAGGGAGGAGGAAAAAAAAAAAACAATGTAGGTGATTCTATGCTATCCTCGTAGTGTCAAAATATGTTGGGCCAGGCCTAGTATATAATTCAGACATCTTCCTGTGGTCTTAATCCCAGCTAAATTATCAGGCTATGTATTCTGAAATGGATTATAGGCCTTTGCAATTTGCTCAAGAGCCCAATAGTTGAAGAAAGTGTTCTTGGGCTGAAAGGCCCCAGAGCTAGCAAAAAGTAGAAACGACATGAACAGAAAAAAGGGTAGAGAAAACTTCTAGGCCTGTCCATTTTGTTTACCATTTTTCTTTTATAGGGAGACAAATGAAAATGAGGGAGAGGAGAGGTGGGGTCCAAACTACAAACAACATTGCGCAATGAATGTCATTACCATTGGACAATCCCTTGAAACTCCGTTCACCATTTTTCACAGTCATTTGCTGCCACTTTCTAAATGTTAGGCTCTAGTGAAATGTATAGAAAAGTGCTCCATTGAATTTTGGTGTAAGACTCTTCAATGGTTGATTTGGATAAAAGGATCTAAAAAGAAGGATTTGGATTTCAATATTTTGTTTAAATGACTTGAATGGGGGATGAAATAATAACTCTTGTGTATTGATGAAATTTATGGAGAAATTTGAGATTTATTAATATGTGAATTTTAGATAATTAGGAATAAGATTTCATTTCAAGTCCATTATGTCACAAATAATTTTGTTCGAGTAAAATTTCTAAGTCAATATCATTATGTGTTGTTAAATTTATATCAATCAATTTATACTAGTAATTATTTTATAAATCTCCGGATTTTAAATCCTCAAAACTAAATGTAGAGCTTGTGCTATTTCATATTCATTTGACCCTTTTAGTACAAATCACAAAAGACATGTCATTTATAAATTTCCTTTTAGAGTGTTTAACGAATATCTTCTTATTGTCCTATTAAACACACAAAACAAAAGGGGAACAAACATTTATGCGGTTGCATCTATTAAGGTTCTACTTGGAGCATTCTTTCCGATTTTGGGGAAAAGAAAAGAAAAGAGGGACTCAAAAGATACCAACTTTGGA
Organism: Castanopsis chinensis; assembly: GCA_032878915.1. Taxonomy (NCBI): domain Eukaryota; kingdom Viridiplantae; phylum Streptophyta; class Magnoliopsida; order Fagales; family Fagaceae; genus Castanopsis; species Castanopsis chinensis. The sequence goes on from JAVQMG010000115.1 coordinate 21,586,592, forward strand.
AATCTAAAAAAGGAGAGGCATGGTATAAGGTAAAAATATTTCATTGTTCTTTTCTCCCTTTGTCTTTTCCCAAGATGTTGATGAACAAACAGCTTTCAGCAGCATTTGGGCTGCATTTGATTGGTAACTCTAAAAGATTTTCCAGGAAAAATTCAGTGGTAGAACAAAGTTTTTATTGATTTAGACACATGGGGATAGAGTCCTAGAAAAGACAAAGGGTGTGGATCATTTGGTTTCCACTTTCCCTCTTCTTTCAAAAGAAATCACTTGGGATGTGGATCATATGAACCCCAACTTAGCTAGGAATTGAGTTAGATGCACTTTATGGCCGGTGTGGTTCATTCAAGATCCATCACTCAATTGGGCTAGTGGTGCAAAAGTACTTGCTTGTGACCATCTATGATAAGGCCTAGCCTAGGGTCCCCCCACTTGCGTGACATTTAACATGATCATAACCTACCAACACACACTAATTGTTAGGTAACTGATTAAGTGCCAATGCCAAGATTTATCTACCAAGTGCGCCACTATTTCTTACCAAATTAATGCTGTACTATCATTATCTTCTCTTTAACGCCAATGGGTCATGTCAATTGATGCCATCAAAGAAATGGTTAATAAACAGTTAGTTTATGAAAATTTTGACACTAATAAGCAGTTAAAAATTAACTGTTTTTTTTTTCTTTTCTCATAAATAATTTTCAAAACTAATCCATAAACTAATATACTTAGGGTATTCATTAACTTTTTCTGTCTTTAATCTTCATCAATAACAACAATCATTATTACAGTTAAGACGATTTTTTTTTTTTTTTAATAAACGAGAGATTTTATTTGCAAACAAGAATTATAATTTTAGACACCATAAATTACAGTAGATATCCATGTATCTTTCTTAAATATCAGATAAAGAGTTTTTTTATTTTATTTTTTTTATATAGAAGATAGAAATTCTATTATAACTTAATCTAAGTGTATATATGTGTGAAGCTCATTTCTGGAGACTTGAACTCCGGCTCTTACCTTCCACACCTCACCAGCACTTATACTTATAGAGTGACTATCGCACCAAGAGTGTGCGGTGGTAGATTAAAATATTTTTAAATAATTAAAGGTTTGGTTAACGGGTGCGCTGAAGGCATTTGTTAATGGAATTTTAAGAAAGTTTTAATTTTTCATGAGATATATAAAAGGCTGTCAATAAAATTAATTTTTTTTTTTCTTTTCTCATAAAAAAATTTCTAAAAAAATTTAGTAAATCAATGCCCTTGGGCATCTGTTAATTTTTCTGAATAACTAGTGCCTATATTTTAGAATGAGTTCTTTTGATTTTGCTAAAAGAATCTAAATCATCTTTTGTGAGCTGGATAATATCTCATTAAAGACATTGTTTTTATTTAAATTTGGAATGTCTCAAATGTGTACTATCTTGTAGTTAGCATATAAAGAGTAGGAAAATGTTATCCGCCCTAAGGGCATTTTTTTTTTTTTTTTGGGATAGGGAATGCATAAACTTTCCATTACTAGGAAAACATAAGGTTTACATCATGGATGAGGGCTTGCTTAGCAAAGCAAGGATCCTCTTCAACCCATACAATGTCATTAACAATGCTATAAGCATTTTTTGCTACTAAGTGAGCAGGCATATTCCCTTGCCTCTTGACATGGGAGAATTGAATTTGTGTGAACCCCATACTCAATTCTAGGATGCCCTGAATAACAGAAGCCACAACTGAGGGAGGAGATGAAAAACCCGCCAAAGCATCTACCAATACCTTTGAATCTCCCTCCAACACCACATTAGTAAAGCCTCGGCACAGAGCAAATAGGATTCCTGCTTCAAATGCCTTTGATTTAGCTTCAAGTGGACCAAGAGGAGCTTCTAATTTCCTGCATAAAATCATTGCAACCTGCCCCAAGCAGTCACGGATTACAATCCCAATACCTGTTGATCTTTTATCCTTGAATGTGGCAGCTTCCACATTTACTTTGCAAAGACCCCATGGAGGAGGAGACCAATACACCCTCTGGATTGCATTGCTGGACCGCGCATCATCCTCATTAGCTACAAGAAACTCAGCCCAGCTTTGCATTGCACCAAACACCAGCTGCTTCCCAATCTTCATCACCCAATTAAGGCGTCATTCGTTTTGACTGAGACATAACTTCCATGCTACCATAACCAGCTGAGAGACACCATCCAAATTTGCATTTTCATCCATCAATAGCTGCCACAAGATGTCCATAAAAGAGATTTCCTCCCTCCTATCTACGCTTAGAACCAACTTAGAACACTCCCACACCTCCTGTGCTTTCGAACAACCCCACAAAACGTGACCAGCAGTTTTGGGTTTCACTTTACGCCATTCACATGAATCATCTATCAACACCTTCCGTCTCTTTAGATTTACTTTTGTGGGTAACACTTCCCTACATGCTCTCCATGCAAAATGCTTAACCTTATGGGGAATAGGAAGCCTCCATAAACTTCTCCAAAACCTTCTAATCGAGCTACAATTCGAAGCACTCCCTCTATTTTTTGATGAAGAGAATCTCACAGCCAAACGATAAGCACTTTTGACAGTAAACTTACCATTAGCTGGTTCAGCCCACACCAATTTATCCGAAGGGAAGTGGACACTCAATGGGATGCTTTTGATAGCTTCAGCATCATGTGGTAGAAAAATAGAGTTCACCACCGAGGCATTCCAACACATGGCCTCGGTGTCCATCAACTCCCTTACTTGAGTATCCTCATGCAAGAACAACCGAGGGAAAATTACCACATGAGAGGAAGAACAAGGCAGCCATTTATCTCCTCAAACCTTCACATCTCTCCCATTACCCACTCTCCACATAACCCCATCCTTCACCAATTCTTGCCCTGCCATGATGCTCTTCTATGTGTAGGACGGATTATGGCCTAGAGAAGCATGTATAAAGTCACATCGAGGAAAATATTTGGCTTTCAAAACCCAGAATACCAATGAATCTTGAGCTAATTGCAATCTCCACCCTTGTTTGGCGAGTAAGGCCAAGTTAAAACCTTTCAAATTCTTAAAACCCAACCCACCACAAGTTTTGGGCTCACACATCTTTTCCCACGACACCAATGGAATTTTCTTCTCCTCGGATTTTTGGCCCCACCAAAAATTCCTAATCATACTCATTAAATTATCACAAAGTGATTCCAGGATTTTGAAACAACTCATTGTGTATGTTGGGATTGCCAAAGCCACAACTTTAATGAGGATTTCTTTGCCCGCTTTAGATAACAACTTCTCCTTCCATCTTGCTAGTTTTTTGTCAAGCTTCTCCTTTATGTCATTAAAAGTGTTCCGCTTATTTTTCCCCACAAGAGATGGTAATCCAAGATACTTCTCATGTTGTTTTATGACTTGAGCTCTAAACCTTCTTTGGATTTTCCCTTGAATATCCTTCGGAGTGTTTTTGCTAAAGAAGAGACAAGCTTTTGCCCGGTTTAGTTGTTGACCCGAGGCTCTCTCATAGACTTCCAGTACTCTTTGAAGCTCATTACAATCCTCCAATGAAGCTCTACAAAAGATTAGGTTATCATCTGCAAAAAATAGGTGGGAAAGTTCAGGTCCTTCTCTGCAAACTGAGATCCCTTTCATTACATCATTAGCCACAGATGCCTTAATGAGAGAAGATAAACCCTCTGCCATCTCAATCAAGAATAACATTGGCTGCAGACATCCCTCTTTGCCATCTCTTGAGCAATAACATTTGATTATCAAAAGACCAAGGACTATCTTTAAGAATCCTAGCCATCTGAAACTCAATCTTAAACTTAAATTGAAACAAGTTTGCACCCACTTCCACGATCTGCAACTCAACGTCCAACCCCTACACCCTCCTTAAAGTACTCAAAGCAGCTTTCTTATTATACGGTTTGCATGTTAAAAAATTTCCTACCAAACTAAGCACACAACTTTCAATCTCATTGGTCCTCCTTTCATCAGCAATCTCAATGACTTCCTTCTCCTCAGTCGTGAGTTTTAAATTTTCTAAAATTTCATACACAGCCTCAACCATGATGCACTAAGACTCTATTGGAGGAAGTAAGAGGAGGGCAGGAAAAAAGATTAAAACTTAGGCCCTTAGGAAGCCTAAGGGAGGTAAGGACTCGTTTTTGAAAAACGAGAGGGAGAGACTCCTACTAGGAGGAGAGAGAAGTAACCTTTTAGTTGGATATCAGCGGGAATAGGGACTTTGCGATAAGTTGGCCCGGGTGCCTTAAGGGCATTGTTACTGAACCATTTTAGGAAAACTTTTATGGGAAAAGAACAAAAACAATTAATATTTTGACAGTTTTTTATATTTCTCATAATGTCAAAACTTTCTTAAAATAATTTATTAACAATTGTCTCCTAAGAATACTCCTTAACAGAAGGAAATGACAACGGATGTTTTTAAAGTAATGGTTAATAATCCATTTAAATAAAGTTTTTATAGGGGGAAAAAAAACAATTAATATTTTGACAGTTTTTTCTATTTTCCATAAAAGTGGTATCAAAACTCTCTTAAAATGGATTGTTAACTATTGTCCTAAGAACGCCTATTAGGGTGGCACTTTAAGAGAACCCAATCCAAAAAGTATATTGGATTAATCAAGGCACTCTTTCTACCCAGGCATCGCTATTGTTTTCCCAGTGTGGCAATTATAAACAATGTATTTTAAGGATCGAGACAGTCTAGAGGTAGGAACCACTAGGATACCATCTTTCTAGTCTAGAAGTCATTACCAATCACGATACCTTAAGATCTTATTTCAATTATTTGATAGGTCACAGACTGAACATATTAGAAGTTGCATTTTACTTTTGGAATAAGATTCTCTCTTCAATCTTTTCATTATAATGAAAGTGTAACATAAGTCGTCCCAATTCATTTCACCTGAACACCAACAATCCCAAAATATCTGCATTTTGTCCCAAAGTTTTGGGACCCACCATAAATTATTTTTTTCTCTATATATCACCAAATTATGAGAATAACACAAGAACTAATACTAGAGCTTATGGTCCTAGGCTCATTTCAGAATTACATTGGAACCGTTATCTTGTTTAATTTTGTCCCTATCATTTAATAACTGAAACTAGTAAAGTAAACCCGAACTCGTCAATGTCCAAATCCAAAGGGAAAAGAAGTTGATTTAGCTAAGAGAATTTTTGACATGTGAAAAGCAGTCAACTCGAAAACGATCCATGAATACTGGCTGGGTATGGGTTTGACTAGGGCCGGAAGTAGATATGCTTGCCTGAGGGCCAACGCCTATTTTTATAGGTTATATTTTAAAAAAAATGTTTAATAGTTATAAGTATTATAAAAAATTTAAAAAATTTGGGGGGGTCATGGCCTCCATACCCTTGGCTGCAGTTCCGCCCCTAGATTTGACCCATTAATCCGATGAACTAAAATATAATTCTACCATAAATCTTTTAAAAAGTAAGTTAGCAAAATCTCCCCCATTTTTTTTGAGAATATTTATTACTATCTTCTTATTTTTATTGTAATTGTATAAGTTATGTGATATATGAATGGTAGTATATTGTATTAAACTTGTGATAGGTGACCTATTAATAGGAATTTTTATTTGTCTTTGCATGGTGGTTAGCATCTTACAATATGTACAAAAACTGTACAACCGAAACACAATTCAGTGTCACAAATTCGATTTTATATATCATAAATATATTTTCTAAATTACTAACATAATTTGTTAGATTTGTAAAATTTTATATACATAAATGATGATAAAATAATTGTGTAATTGAGTATATCCTAAGTATGTAACATATATACCTTATAGGTATTTATGCTTTTTATAAAGTCTTCATTTATCATATAATTCAAAACAATATACATGACATATTCCCAAAAAAAAAAAAAATTTCACGATATGATTTATCTTATATGATTATGTTTTAATGAATATGAAACGTATTATTCTCATTTGATTGTAATTTGTTGAGGTGATTAAACTTTAATGACCGTGAATTAACTAGAGACTGCAGAACTTTTAGTACAGAAAAAAAAAAGTTGGTGCTTGCTAGATTCTATAAATCCAAGCCCCATCAAGAGGGACCCCAGAAATCATATCATTTCAACTTTGCATCTAAAGGGTACGTGCATGAGAATATCTTTTAATCATTATGTTTCAGGCTCTCAGCATTATGATCAATTGAAATGAGTTAATTCAGTTTATGCTAATCTTATTTATACGGCCTTTAATGATTATAGTAACCATGTTGTATTGGAATCAAATCTTTGACCCGTCCTTGAATCAAAATCGATAGAGCTTTCTAGAATTTCAAAAAGATGATCTCTTGGTGAGCTAGAGAGTTGGTAAGTTTCAGGGCATAAGATTTCTAATTTTGATGAAGAATATGTGAGGGTATAAAGCATGCAAATACTCTTTCATTGTTGAGAAAGTGGTATAATCCATTGTGAATATTCTAGTCTGGATAAAAGGTAAGGTTGAATGTCGAAAGTCCATTTGATTCTATAAAGATGATTGAGATTGAAGGGTTCTACTTTTTCTATTTGAAGCAAAACGGAAGCAGGCTCATTTTCTAGTAGTTAATGAAAGCTGCTTTTCAGCTTGGTTCATATTCCTTAAATAAGTTTAATTAGGTGCATACTTAATTTGTGTAACCAAAATGATACTTTCTCATTACTCAACAACAACAACAACAATCAAGGCTTCATGTCAGAATTTTGAAATAGGCTATCAATCCTATACTGATTAATTAGGGTTGGCAACATCAAATGATAACTCAAATATCTCTTAAAAAGAAGTGCATAGAAGACAAAATCGAGGAGATTTTGCAACATGACATGATCGATGTGGGCATAGGATTAAGCAAAAACTCTATCAATTCACAACTTCACACCCAAGTCCTGAAGTATCACAATCGAGTGATCGACATATTGAATATGACTTCTTTCTCACCCTCACCAGATTTTCAACTGAAAAATCCGACCCGATGGAAAATGAGAAAAGCACTTCTTACTTATTTACGAACGTATAGGTTGGTCCCCATTATAGAGATTAGATAAAAGAGAAAAAAAGGGGCTAAAAACAACCACCACAGACTAGCTTTCAATGCAGAGTGGGAGACTACTATTACTCACATTGAAGCAAAAGACATCCACAAAGATGTTTTAGTTTGCTTTCTTAAAGATGCCTTTAAGCATTTCCCAAAGGAAAATGCCAATTTTCATGAAAATTCTCAACCATAATCGTGCATGATATATGTGTAATTTGCACGTTTAATGATGAGAGATGTAATAGCATTTATATTTTAAAGCATTAAAAGAGAGGCTTAACTTAGGAACTTGAAGCTAATCCGGCTAGTTGTATGGCATTATACTCTTTATTAATTATCATTTCCTTAAAGCCATTTTGTCATTTCATTGAAAGAAAAAGAGATAGATTGCCATAAACAAAATTCTACTTTACACATAAGGTTGAGGGGGAAAGGAAGATTTTTTTATGTCTAACAAACAACCAAATATTGCAAACTATTAGCTTAATTACTTAAGCAATAACACAAAGCAGTTAATAAAGCTAGATAAGGACAACCCACTAAAAACCTTCCAAACCCTTAAACACTTCCCATCTTATTCCTCACTACTTTTACACTAATCTCTCGTACCTTAGTGCATTTTTACAAAATTTAGTCACTTCCTCATATACTCTTAAATTCTTAGGTACCACCTTAATTACCAACACTTTTTCACAATTTTGTCACATGATTGAGCAAACACTCTCATCATCATCATCATCATTATATGTATAAATCGGATCAGACATTAGTGACGGTAGCGGCGGAGGCGGCCCATAGATCCCATGGTGAGAGTACCTATTAGCATGCATGGGAGGTACATAATATGAAGCGTTACTAGCACTAGGGTATGCCATGTTGTAACTCATACCATATGGTACTTGTGGGGGATAATTCATTGGTGGATATGGGTATATATGCTGATGTGGAGGGCTAAAATTCATAGCGGTCATAGGAGGGGCCATATCATGAGGTGACATAGGAGAACCACCACTTGGCAGTACATCACTGAAATTCTCACCACCGCCCCCGCCACCATCACCATTAAGAGAATTACCATTTTGCCCTTTCTTCTTCTTCTTTTTCTTCTTTTTCCCTCCTCCTCCTACTCCACCACCACCACCACCACCACCACCACCACCACCATTATTTTCTCCAACACTTTTTCCACCAACATCCTCACTTTCTTCATCTTCTTTATCCGTGTCACCACCATCAGTGTCTTTACCGATACCACCATTGCTACCGTCTGTATTTTTTTGCTCAGCATCACCATCTTCTTCAATATTTTTCTGGTCCTTGTTATTCTTTGATTTTCCAGACTTCTTTTCCTTCTTCTCAGGCCAAAGCTCAGCATGTTTGCCTGATCTCAAAAGCTTTTTGATGAGGGTATCTGCCTCCACGTTGCCAGTCACTATAACCTTGTGCTGCTGTGAATCCACAGTGGTCTCATAAACACCTATTCAAACATTGAAGAATATACAAAATTGATGAGAATCACACCTAAAGTATATGAACCTTATCTTGTACGTGTTAGAATATTGACTGAGCCAGCTATTAAATTCACAATTTGCTATAAAATTGAACTAGTAACACATTTACGTACTATTATTATTGAAGTTAATTAGGCCAATATATATACCTTCTATGCTTTGAAGAACTTTCTTGACTTTCTTCTTGCAGCCTTCACAGTGGATTGAAACTCTCAAAACCCATGTCTGCAATATTTGAAGGAGTTAATTAAGAAACTCAGTATATATATATGAGAGAAAGAAAGAAAGAGAAGAAAAGACTTACGTAATTGGACATAGAAATAATATTTCTTTGTTTACCTGGTATTTCAGGGTGTCTGCGCCTTGATCTTCAGGTGGTTTGTTTGCCATCTGTGTGTGTGTATGAAAGAGAGAGAGAGCTTTGAGTTTGTGCGAGTGTGAGCAATGTGATTCGAGGGGGAAGGAAATGGAGTAATATAGAACTTTTAAAGGCGGAGGTAAAGCAAGAGGGTGGATGCCACATCACCTCCACATCCCAAGTGACCACTGACCACTGTAACTAGGACACGTCATCAAAGTCACGTGACTAAGCCGTGACCACCACCTGACTATTTTTTTTTTTTTTTTTACCAACATAGATAGAATAGAACAATAGAACTATAGAACATGTTCCTAAATTTTAAGGAAATTCATATTAAATGCTTTTGTAATAAAACCGAACTTACAAAATTCTTTCACCAAGGGAAGAAAAGAAAAAGAAAAAGAAAAAGAAGCTTTCTTATCAAAATTAATATCTAATGTAGTAAGTTTCAGTTAATTCAATTGGTAAAGTTTCTGATGGTGGAATAAAAAATTTGGAGTTCAATCCCTACTTATACCAAAAACTGATTGGTGTCTTAGTCTAATGACAAAAGTCGTTCATCAAGAGTAAAGACCATATGTTGAAACTCTATAATATATATATATATATATATATATAGTACATAAACTCATGCATTTGATGTGTGGTACATATTCTTTTTTGGGTCATGCTAACGAATGCCCTTAGGGTATTGGTTAACAATCCATTTTAGGAAAATTTTAACAACACTTTTATGGGAAATGAAAAAAACTGTCAAAACATTAATTGTTTTATTTCATTTTTTCATAAAAGCTTTCTTTAAATGGATAATTAACCAATGCCCTAAGGGCATTCATTAGCATTTCCCTTCTTTTTTTCATATAGTTCATATAAACTCAGTGGCGGCTCCACTTATATGTGATGTGAGGGTGGTCACACGAACACCCTCACTTGCCCTTTTTTTTTTTTTTTTTTTTTTTTTTTTTTTTTAACTTTTATATATATATATATATATATATATATATATATATTTAATTAGTTTAAATTAATCTACCCAATGATCATTTTCACCTAAAAAAAATGTATGTATATATATATATATAGATACTTTAAAAAATATATTATATACCATATATATTATCTTTTTTTTGACTATCTAAATAAAAATGTTAAACAACATAACTTGAGAATCACAAGAATTTGAATTCAACAAAAATAATAGTAATGCTACATCCACAATATTTTCACAATAAATCTTATGCAATAAGTTGTTACTAATTTTAATTTGGATCCAATATTGACATGTTTTACCTACCAATAATAGGTTGTTGCAAAAGATTTGTTATGAAATTTTTGTGGTTACTTTAGTATTCTCATATCATATAACAAAAGTTGATGGAAAACCCTTAATTTAATAAACTTGAAAGTTATAGAACTAAGATAAACAAAAACAAAATTAGAGAACTAAAATAAAATTTAACGAAACTTAGAGTGTCAATTTTATATTTTACGCTTATTATTATTATTTTTATAATAGATTTAAGGAAAAGGAACTTTTTTGAAATAAAATCTAAAAAAAAATTATAGGGTTAATTTTACATTTTAACCTAATAATAATAATAATAATAATAATAATGTAAATTTGTACAGGCACTTTAGTGTGAAAATTAAGAAGGGAATTATTGGATTTTTTTTTTTTTTCGGTGCATTTACTTTAGGTACGTCATTGTAGCCGAAGATCAGACTAAAGGAAATTAAGGTCTCTGTCTGAGTTTCATTATTATTTTTAATTAAGTATTGGGGGCCACCATCATTTTCTCTGGGCTGTTGATATATACTCCTTTAATTTTTATTTTGACAGAGAAAGGTAATTCTATTGATATATTCTTGAAAGGACTAGAACATTCTAACCAGTAAACCTATTCGGTTGATCTATCCGACGTTAATTCAGATTGTTTTAAAAGCAAAAGCAGTCATAATCCATCTTTGCTTTGTTTATATATGATACGAGTACAAGCCAATATTATTTGTGCAACATATAAAAATTAAAAAAAAAAAAAAAAACTATGCGGAGGCCTTAAAATCCATATTTTTCTGATGCTTTTCTTGAAAAATAAACAATGAAAAAGATGACATTGTGATCAAAGTGTTTGATTTCGAGTATTCTTGTTATGAGTAATAAATGCATCCTTTATTATTTATTGATTGTGTCCAGTATCAGGATGATGTGTACAGTGTACTGGCGCTTTTTGATCTCGCATATATGTCTACTTGTCTAGTACTAGAGCTGGCAACTTATTGTTGAGCTTGATTTGTTGGGGTTTGTAGTACAACTACAGAGTAGCAATAGAAACAATTAAAAGCCCAAATTGAATAGGGTTGAAGAAGCAACCTAATCCGATACCTATTATGTTGATGCTTTTATTCTCTCTATACCAGCCATCACAATCAAAGATTTACCATCCCAATACTTTTGTTTCTAATAAGTTAGAAGGAAAATGTTAACAAGCGCTATCTGGTGTTGCTTTTATTTTTAATAAGTTAAAACAAAAATATTAACAACTACCGTCTAATATTTGTTAACATTTTTCTTTTTTGAGTCTTATTTAAAAATAAAAAAATAAAATTGTCAAAAAAATTAACAAAAAAGATAAAAAATTGTCAAAAGTTACCAAAAGCTGAAAAGTTGTAACAAAATATGTTATTAATGGACATCATAAGATACCTATTAACACAACCCTAAATTAAATGCATGTTTCAAAAGATAAAGTCATTAATCAAACTGGTAGTTCCTATTAAAAAAAGAATCAAACTAGCTATATAGTAATTAAGTTTCCACCCGACATTTTAAAATTGCCCACTTCACCAATTAAAACACTTGCAAATATATAACTTTATATGCTTTTTTGAATGATACTTTATACAACTTTACATGCTTCTTTTTATTTTACTTTTGGTAGAGTATCAATCAATCACTTTTGCATCTAATTATTGTCTTTTATCATTAGACCAAAATATTAATTAGTTGTTAGTGTGTGCAACGATTGAATTTTAGATTTCTTATTTGTCTTAAAAAAAACTTTAGTAATTTAGCTAGTTGGAACTTGCTATTTTACATGCTTTTGTGTTCTAATTTCAAAATGTAATTTGGGTGCAAATTTGACATTAACAAGTAATGCCCCATTAAATCCCAAAGATAATGCAACATACTAAGAGTCTCAATACCGTACTGAAGATTGTTTCGATTTAGTCAATAAAATGAAATATTTAGATATTGATTCATACCGGTATACCATTTCAGGGCTATATATCACAAATACTTAAAATTTACATGTAGTGCCAATGGGCCCAAAATACGTAGTGGGCTGGCCCAAAGGCTCACACAAAAAGGAAAATCCAACCCAGCATCATGAAATGGTCCGAGGACATAATAAGTTCAGCCTGCGAAGTCACATGACGAAGGAAAGTGCCATGCACAAACAGAGCACCGCGAAACATGACGTCCGAGGACAACCAAGTCCTCGGCGGCTCACTGCCGAGGACAGGACGAGTGATCTGGCGGTTGTAGAGCATCCATACTGGAAACCTTGGATACGGAAACTGAGAATACGAGAATAAGGGATAAAGTGAAGTGACAGATAAATATCAAAGATAAAGCTTCTACCACCACATTGAAAGCTCCATACCTACCTCTCTGGCCGCATTAATGAGGAAGTAACGCCTGAATATTGAAATTCAACCTTACACTTATCGCCAGAGACTTTAGGAAGGAGGAATGATGGGACAAGTATAAAAAAAAAGAACACATGGACTACACGTGGAAGAGAGGAGAAAGGGAGACAAGCCTATAAAAGGCGGAGGAAAAGCACAGGGAGGGGGGGGGGGGGGAGAGAACTTGTAAGGAAATACACAAGATTGTCCTCGGCATTGATATATAAACTAGATTCCATCCATGTGTAAAAGGGACGCATGTGTTCTGTAATTTAATCCAATTCTTGTGTTATCTACCGCTCAGAACCCTAGATTAGAAACCCACTCTTTATAAATTCATTATTTAGAACTCATTGGGCTGGTCTGAAAGACCAACTTGGATCCAGCGTGATTTGTGCCTCGACATTACATATTTTTGCATAAGTTTAATATTTTTTTTTTTTTTGATGAGTTCGTAAGTTTAATATATTAGTTACTATACATTACTCCAATATATATTAACATAAGTAGTATATTTACAATAATAAAAGGGAAAAAAGAAGAAGAAAGACGCACAATCGACTTCTATGTAGCCAAATTCTTTAATCCCCCGCTACTCCACCACCTCACTCAAAAATGGAAGGAGCAAAATGAATGAATAAAATAGAGAATGGCCTGGTGGTTGCCTTGCCTGAAGCTCTCTCGACGTGCCTATTAACAGCCACGTACATTGTTTGATGAGCAATTAGGTACATATGACAACATATTTTCCATAGTAGTACATTTTCATTAAAGCGTTACAGAAACTGAAGAAAGTGAAATGAGAATTTACGAGAACGTACGAATAATGTTCTCCCTCGTAATATTAATATTCCACCTACTACCGCGTTAAAATCATGTGTGATGGTACATAATTTAATTTCTGGTTGACACGTATCTTTGTTTTGTTTATGTTTTGATTTTGTATTTTTTGACAAACGATAGTACCCAGTATTTAACATGCATTTATCACTTTGACACAACCAACTTCCATTAACTAAAAAGTTTGAGTTATTTCTTGGCCATAGCAAAATCTCACAACGTTTGTATTACAAGCAACCGTTATATCAGGGATTTGAGATCTACTCAAATACCTTAAGGTATTGTAAAAATTTTATAAGATTTTGTTGGTGCAAATAAACTTTTCCCAATTTCTTTTTGCTATTTGAATATAAATATCCTTAAATGGTTAGTTTAGTGGTTCATAAGCCTTCGTGATATTCATGAGATTCTGGGTTCGAAACTTTTTACTAGCATATTGTGGCTATTGGCATGGAATTCGTTCCTAATAAGTGTAGAACAAGAAGACTGCATACACCCAAGAGAATTCCTCCCTAATGTACATCATCGTTTGTAAAAAAAAGAAAAAAAGAAGGATGAATATAAGTGCTACATTTATAACATTTTTACAACAACTCATAGGTGGTTAATTGTTACTGGTTCAAATTTGAACATAATATTAAGATTACTTTTTCGTCTCAACAATAACAACCGATAACAACCTGTCACTTATGATTTGTTGTGAAAATATTGTAAAAAAGTTATGGGCATATTATTTCTCAAAGTTTGAACTTTAAACATCACAATCCGAATTTAAATGATACAAATAAACATCACAATCCGAATTTAAATAATATAAAAGAGTTACATATTGAGATTGACTGAATTCCGTAATTGTTTGCCCAATATTCCCAGAGAACAAAAAGTTTAACGTGGAACACTACAAAGATATTCTATAATTTTCTTTGGTTGCTGGGCCGACAAAAAGATATTTTAGATCAACGTAAAATGTCGCCATGAGCAATTTACGCAGCAATGTATCTTTGGTGCCGGTTCAGGCCTTTGTGTAAATTCAAATACAAAGTCAATAACATTTCAAAAGATGGTTATTGATTGAACCTATGGATTTAAACTCCATTTTAATAAGTGTGTTAGTGATAAGTGAGGCCTAACACAATATATTAAATAGAAAATGAAGAAGAGACCATGATATTATTATAGATTACCGATTCTTCTAAAAATTTAAACTATTATAAAATAATGAATTTAAATATTTAACTATCATTCCAATGTTGAGTTTAATCTTCCACTCAATTAATTTCACAAAATAAACTCAGAAAGCAAATTTATATTTCTTATTGGAGACCCTTTTTTTCTCTTACGCCACTCGATATAAGTAAACAATACTATTTGGGAATTACCAACACACACAAACTCAAAATAACTTCATCTAATTACTTAACATTATTCTAAGAATAGATTTATATAATCTTATTTCAAAAGAAATTATGCTTCCACGTTCAAGAAAAAAAGTGATTTTTTTATTAATTGATATTTGCCAAAATAAGCCAAAACAATTGGTATAGACTGAAAGATCAGTGTTAGGTTTTAATTTTAGGTTGGCAAACCATGAACAAAAATGTCTTGTATTGAGTTTTAGAAGTATGTATTCTTAGACAAGGCTAATGTCTAGGTTCTGAAGTTTTAGAAGTATGTATCCATAGACAAGACTAATGTCTAGGTTCTGAAATTCACTGTGCAAATATCAGGTTTAGTTTTGAGCTGTTTGATTGATCAAAAAGATCAGTTTTCGATAGATCAAGCTTCAATTCAATTGATTGAAGTGTGGGATTTTAGAAATGTAAATTCAGCCCATCCAACCCATCAAGTGTGTATGCAAGCCAAAGGTATATAAGAAAACCCAATGCAAGTGAAAAAGACTTTATAAATAGTAGTGTTGAAGTGGTTGCATTGTGAAGGCATTGTGCATGCCTTTGGCTCTCATAAGCCTCTACCATTGTTAAAGTGAAGCATATATAGAACTAGTAGTGTTGAAGTTGTTGCAATTCTAGTTTGCTAAAGTGTTGGACCAAAATCTTCAAATGGATACTAGAAGTCGTGTACGAGAGGTTCATGTGCAACATTTCCATAATTGAAGAAATCTATAGATTCGGAGCTGTGTTAGATAACATCAGTAAGTTTTAATAGGAACAGGGCTATTTGGTATTATAAAATTTTTATTAAATTAGTGGATTTGTTTTTGTCTTGGGGTTGCTAGGTTAAACCCCCTAATAGATTTTACTATGGGATTCCTATTCAATTGGTTTTGGGTCACCATACTGTTTTACTCTGTATTTCTTGTTGTTTTTACTCTTGCTCAATGTTGGTGATTATTTTGTACAACTAAAGACCGTCCATAACAGTAACAACTTGGTTAACAGGGGTCTAAAAACCAACTATCAGTACCAAAGAATTTAATCCGATAGCTTAGCAAAAACACAAATATAAAAAAAAAACCACCCCGCTATTGCAAATAAAGTGTAATGAAATATTGTCCGGTATGAATTATAACTTTGCCATAAAGGCAACCACAAACAATATAAAACCATTTCTATTACATATATTAATTAAAGCCAGTGCAGGCATTACTTGACTCCCCAACAGGAGTCTAACATTTCAATGAAACAGCAATTTGTTAAGTGGTTCTGCATGCTAGATCATGAAAACAATGGACAAAAACATGACATACATCAGAAAGACAGACCAAGTTCAAGCCAAGAAGAAGAGGACAAGAGGATTTGGAAATAAACAATGTTGGAACTTTCAGTGGAATGATTTAATTATATTGCAGATACCCATTTACAGCTTTGTTTATGCATTGGCTGAGATCAAGAGTAGAGATGGCATTTTTGTTTTGATATGAGTATAAAAACAATGTAGCCAATCAAACTTATCTCCCACTTTGTGTCAGCCTATATTGTCTGGCTTATCAGGCCTTTAGAGTGACCTGTTAGAGCACTAGGCACTAATAATAGTTCTTGCTTTACATTGTTCCACAAAAATTATATAGATTATTAGATATATATCTGTAAAAGAAGTCAATAGAATTTGATGGCTAGAATGATATTATTGCGGTACACAACCTCCATGAAATGAACCTGGCTGGCTTTTCCAGAACTTGACCACCCGAGAGTTTTAAATGGTCAAGAAAAAGGTACAAGTATGGTTAAAATGTAATTTTCATATTGGGTTTGGCCAATTGAAGATAAGAGTAAAATTCATATGAAGATTTCAAAGTTCCCATATTCATGGATTAATGATTGCAGACTCGAAGTGGAATATGGTCTCAGATTATGCCCAATGAAAGCACTTGTCACTGGTCAGTGATAAGGCAATGAACATTACAGCACAAAATAAACTGAGATGATAACTTGACTACCCAGTGAATCAAAAAGACTAATAATAAAAATTTGTGGGAACAGATTAGTGCTCACAACTTCAAAAAGTATGAATAGTTCTAGAGGTGTATTATAATTACAGAGTAGATGCTATATTTTTCTACCACAACTACTACATGTAAATTTGCCCCGTGATCCAAGCATTGGCGGCATCAGTTGTTTTCGAAAACTTTAAGGATGAACAAAGCATTGTAAGAAAATTATGCAAATACAATGTATCTTGGGTAGCCTTCCTTCTGAGTTTTTAGCTTCCTCAGCAATCTCTTCCACCATGAGAATTTAGATTTCTTTAGCTCCATTGAACATATTTCAGTTAAAGATGCAATAATACAAATTGTTTAGGATTTGGAATTTCAAATTCAACACTATCAACGGAGCACTACTGTGTCCACCTCCAAAGTGGCTCTTACTAACATCACAAAAAAGGTATGCCCTGCCTTTTAAACATCGCATTGATTGGAAGAGCTAAGAAATTATAAAATGAGAAATGATCAATACAATTTGGAAGATCTAGTAGAAAATATCAATATAAAGATTCACAAATAAGTCAAGTCTTCATTACATTCACTGTTAGACCCAACTGTTGAGTACTTGAGAGGAAAGCAAAAATGCTTTTCTTTTATCTCAAGGCTGTGGCCGGTATAATTGCAGGGTTGCTTGAAAACACAAAACGAACATTTTCCCTTCCAAGAATAGATGAACATGACTGCAAAGCACAGATAAACTGGTGAATCTCAAGTGGAAGAGGTTTTGATAATTATGATGGTTCCAAACCATAACCACTAGAGTCTAGAGATTTTTTGGCATATAAGAACACCTACAATAACAGAAACAAAGACTGACAATGCTCCCTGTCTAGAAAGCCCGAATTCGGTCCATGTCAAGGGCTTTTTTACCTCAAATAATACATTCTTAAACTGTTCATTCAAGTCTTCTAGTGATCCTGTGTTATCGATCACTATGTCTGCCTTAGTCCTTTTTAAATCCAGAGACATCTGAGCACTTATCCTGTTTTGAGCATCTTCCTCACTTGCTCTGTCTCTTGCCATGAGTCGTCTAAGTTGTGTTTCAGGATCAACCCATACAACTATAATGGGTTGCGTCCACTTGTCCATCTTGGCTTCAAACAACAAGGGGATATCAAGAACAATCACCTTAAACCCTCTCATCCATAGCTTTGCAATTTCCCAAAAGATACCAGAGGATATATAAGGAGCCAATAGCCTACAAGAAGATCACTGCCCAAAACTCAGAACAGATTGATATGCAATTTCTTCGACAACATAGTTGAACACAAATCTCTAATAATACATGACCAAGAATATTGTAGCAAAGGAAATGTTGATAATTGTAATAGGCGTAATTTATCCAGATATAAAAATTAATTTTTCTGAAACTTGAACATTACAAATGAGAAGTCATAGCAGGTACAACTTCAAGGATACCATTACATGATTGAAAGTTGCTAACGACCGCTAAAATTAAAATGTGACCAGCTCGGCAATCAAGAAATTGCAGGTTATTTTCAAATCAAGTTAGATAACCAAAGTTTGAAAGACAACAATTTTTTATAATCTACATTTTGAGAACCAAATTTCTTCCATCAGAAATTTAAGCAACTGGTGTTAGTGGTGTGGCTCAACTCGGAACAAAAGTTGATCTACTAGATATCAAGGAGGGAACTGATGCAAAATAAGAAGCCTACAAGGTAACAAAATCTCCGTGATGTAGTAGGTGATGATTTAGACCACCATATTGAGGAAAAACAGCTTTTTCTAATTTTGGCTTGGAAAATCTGGACTCATCAGAATGACGTACAAAACAGGGAAACAATGAAGGAGGCTCAGTCAGTGGCAAGAGTAGCAGTAGAGTTTAAGAAAGAAATTGAGCTGAGCCAGGACAAGACAGGGGTTCTGACAGGGGAGAGAATTCACAAATGGCAATGATCACCAGATGGCAGGTATGAAATTAACTTTGATGAGGTTTTAGGTCAGGACACAAGTTGACTGTTATTGGATCAGTCATTCAAGACAATCAGGGGAATGTAACTGCAGTTGCTAGCAAAAGAAGTAACATTGTGCATGAGCTGGACAAAGCAAAAACAATATCTGCAATGAGAGCTCAGTTTTGTAGAGAGCAGATAGAATAGGATTGCAGGAAGTTGTCATTGAGGGAGATTCCACTAGCATGATGGCGGCAATTAAAGCAATTAGACAACAATGATCCATTATGTGCCATCTCATAAAAGATGCTGATGGATATGCCAATTTAACAATAAAAATGATTGCATTAATTTAAAGAATTTAACAAGAACCAATTTCCTACGGAAGTTCAGTTTGTCTATCATGTCTTTGTATTAATTTGATATGACAAATCCATACTATATCACAAAGCCGCAAAAGAAAGAAAGAACTATGACCATATATGATTTGAACAAATTGAAACAACAAAATTGCATAAATGATAAATTCAATTCAAAATTCCATATTTAGGAGAAAGACGAATAAAAATAAAGAAAGAAAGATGTGAAACTGAAAAGGAAGTTAGTACATGCCATAACCCAAAAGCATTGGAGTTTTTTATTTTTTTTTCTTAATTCATTTGTTCAAAAAAGTAGGGAAGGATGAAACAAAGAATACTTAAGCTCTAAAATTTATATATTAAAAAGATGCATGTTGGATGAATAAAAAATTATGGGTTCTTCAAGGTAAATGCATCAAAACAGATAGGAACTATTCCAATTTCATTGATATTATTGGCGCCTAAAGTTAGCCAATGAGCAATTTTAGTCCTAAATTTTAAAGCTATTACTTCTAGTCCCTTAAAGATCGTAGCCAAACAAAAAAACTAACACATTATGACTCCATTAGAAACATTAGGGACTAAAGGGCTAAAAGCTATACCACCGAGAGAGGTGGCCTAGAGGTCTTGGTGTGAACGCGAGAGCACTAGGTCCCATGTTCGATTCCCAACAGATGAACTGTGGGATTTCTGCATGCTACTAGCCCAAGCTCCTAGCTCTCTTGTAGGGCTAGGGTGACGTTCGTCGTCACCCAACCATAATAGTTATGGCTCAATTTAACATTCTCTAACGGGATGCCCCTATAATCCTGCCTGAAGGTGAGTCACAATGGTCACCACCGCCCCTCTTTTGTTCATATAGAATTAAAAAAAAAAAAAAAAAAAAAGCTATCACTTTTAAGTTTTTTTTTTTAGGACTAAAAGCAACCCCTTAAGGTTTGTTAGGAACAAAAGCGATTACAGTAAACTTTTGAGAAAAAAAAAGAAGAAGAAAAAATCACCGACGGACTAAAGTTTAAGGACGAACAATGTATGTTGGCCATTTAAAAAAAACCAAACTTTTGAGAGTATAGTGCTAAAAAAATGAGTACCGATTAAGAATTTGGCGCTTAGCAGGATCAGAGAACACAATTTGGCCCAATTTAGCCCTATCAACTTCTCCATTAGCTTGTAAAATCTCCTCTCCAAATACTGCAACTACCTTTTTCCACCCACCGGTGCCTTTCTTTAATACATCCTGAAAACACAATCCACTTTTATATTTTTGTACAAAATCAAGCTCGTTCATTAACTTGAAATAAACAAAAACAACTATTAGACCCAATTGATATGAATAATCCATTAATAAATTAAAAACAAAAATTTAGATGTTAGGTACGATAATTCGTATTGCAAATCTTTGACAGTCAATAAAGAAACAAAGAGAGAGAAAACAACATACGCGAGCGACGAGGTCGGCGTCTACGACGGGGACACCATCGGACTTGAAAAGATTGGAGACGGTACTCTTCCCCGATGAGATTCCACCCGTTAGTCCTACTATTCTCATCTTCTCTATGTTTCACGCTCAACTCTGTCGCTGACATTGACCCAGAGCGAGTTTCTTAACTTTTGTGAGCAACTTAGGCTATGGATTTATATTATATTGCATTTCTGTCATTCAATAGCAACAAGAAGCGCAACTGGTGTAGTGGTATCATAGTACCCTCCCACGGTACTGACCGGGGTTCGATTCCCCGGTTGCGCAAACCTTTTTAACATTTTTTTTATTTGTTTGTTGGCTGAGGTATGATTCTCGAAGAATAAAAGAAACGAAGGTACTTGTATAAATTCTCACTCATCCTTGGAAGTCAGTTTCGTTTTGCAACCAATGATGATGAATGCTATAACAAGCAAGATTGTGTATCTACTAAGCAATTGCTCGTCTCTTAAACACATACACCAAATTCAAGCCCAACTCATCCTCCAAGGCCTATACTCAAACACCACTATTGCCCACCACTTCATCACTGCGTCCCAATCATTAGGCCTGTTGGATTCGGCTCTTGCTCTCTTTGCTCAACTACACAGACCCCATGTTTTCATTTGCAACACTCTCATTAGAGCCTTCTCTCACTCTCACATCCCCCACACCCCTCTCTATATATACACCAACATGCATAGAAATTGTATACTTGCTAATAATTATACCTTCCCTTTCCTCCTTAAGTCCTTGTCTGACTCCCATGATCTTAAACAAGCTCAATGCGTACATACCCATGTCGTGAAATTGGGTCATCTTTATGATATTTATGTCCAAAATTCATTGTTGGATGTGTATGCATCCTGTGGACAAATGGGGTTATGTCATAAAGCGTTTGACGAAATGCCTCAGAGAGATGTTGTGTCATGGACGGTTTTGATTATGGGGTATAAGAATGCTGGGAAATATGATGATGCTTTGATGGCTTTTGAGCAAATGCAATATGCAGGCGTGGCACCAAATCATGTCACTATGGTCAATGCATTGGCGGCGTGTGCAAACTTTGGGGCCCTTGATATGGGGGTGTGGATTCATGATTTTATAAAGAGGAGTGGATGGGAATTGGATGTGATTTTGGGGACTGCTTTGATTGACATGTATGGAAAATGTGGGAGAATTGAAGAGGGGTTGTGTGTTTTCCAAAGCATGAAGGAGAATAATGTGTTTACGTGGAATGCACTTATCAAAGGGCTGGCACTTGCTAAAAGTGGTGAAGAGGCAGTTTTGTGGTTTAATAGAATGGAGCTAGAAGGGTTCAAGGCTGATGAAGTGACTTTGGTTGGAGTGCTTTGTGCTTGTAGTCACTCTGGATTTGTGGATACCGGAAGATGGATATTTAATTCCTTGATTGGTGGGAAGTATGGGTTTTCACCAGGTGTTAAACATTATGCATGTATGGTTGATCTGTTTGCGCGTGCTGGATATCTTGAAGACGCATTCAAATTCATAAGAGACATGCCTTTTGAGCCTACGAAAGCTATGTGGGGATCGTTGCTTGCTGGTTCTAGAGCTCGGGGGAATTTGAAATTCAGTGAGTTTGCAGCTTGGAAGCTTGTGGAACTGGAACCAGAGAATAGTGGTTACTATGTTGTGCTCTCTAATCTGTATGCAGAGATGGGAAGATGGAGTGATGTTGAGAAAGTGCGGAGTATGATGAAAGAGAGAGGACTTATGAAGGACGTGGGTTGTAGTTCTGTGGAGCTTGAACCTCAGGAGCATGTTTATCAATTATTAGTAGCACATTAAGTCGTAGGCATGCGGAGAGATGATTATCCCGTTTGTTTAATAGATGTGCCTCCATGGTCTGATTTGACCCTGGTAATTTTACAACTTTTCCGAACACTCTGACTTAGCACAAATATTTGGCCTCAGGATTAATGATTTAATCTATTTGCATCTTCTTACTTAAATGGCCATACAGATGCTCTAAATAGCTAACTTAAGGGAAGGAATGGAAAGCTTCAAAGCTGCGATCTTTTGGTTGTTGAATCACATTATTTGCTGTCAGTCAAAGCTACACTTTAATTGAACTTGATGTGCCTGTTTCAAACCTCAGCATCCCAATTTTGGTTTCAGTTCAAAGGTAAACATTACTCTATTACTTTTTGCTGACTATCTATAGCCAGCCCCAAATATTTTGGGACTAGGATTTGATTGTTGTTGTTGTACAGTAGAGACTAATAATTCACTCATAGCATTGTATTGGGATTTTCTGCAACCAGAATAATTGGAAATGTTCAAATTAGCTCCCTGTTTTCACTTCTCAGTGAGTGAACTTAGAGTTGAGGACAAGCTGTTGCTTATCTAGAATTTTTTTTTATCTTAGACTCCGAATATGTCAATTCCCTTTAGTTCCTAGTTCAACTAGTTACACTGTATAAGAAACTACAATTGTTGAATTGCAATTTTCGGCTGTTAAGAGAATAAGGATGAATTGTACAGTCGGGATCATATAATCTTTTGTCTGAAGCGTATGAATTGGTGATCTCTAAATTGTGCAAGAGTAAACATTTAATATATTAAAGTAGTACAAACTTTTTTTTGATAAATAAAGTACATAAAGTTCATGCCTCCAACTTGAAGATTGAAGGGAAAACACCATAAACTTCATGCCTCCAACTTGATGATTGAAGGCAAAACACTAGTAACAACTCGTTAAGGCTTCTTAAAACATAGTCTCCACATTGAAGTGGGAAATTGTAACACAAAACTCAAAACACACATAGGTCAAAGGGCATGCTTATTTAAGAAAAAGAGTAGCAGGCTGCAGCTAACTCCTTAGTGCTTGTTTCGCATGGCTTGGACCTTCAACCAAGCTGGCCTTGCTGTGATATCAGCTACCCATGCGCTGACATGGGGGCGTGAATCAAAGAGCTTTTGAGATTGTGTGCCCAACAAGTATTGAAGAGTTGGAAGGTGATGTAAATCTGCCAAGGTGAAGCAGTCACCTCCCAAGTATTTTGAACATGCCAGTCGGTTCTCATAGACATCAAGAACTTTAGCCAGCTTAGCTTCATTTTCCTCTACAATTGCTTTGTCTGTAACCATGCCAAGCATTGGCTTTATTCCCAGCTCCCAGACTAGCTTTGAAGCTACTGGGTCATACTGTTGGGCCTCCACCTCCATCCAAACCAATGTGATTGCCATCTTCTTGGAGTCTTGGTGTATCAGTTGGGTTCCCTTGCTAGCATACTCGTAGGCAACGTATTTGGTAATTGCCCTTGATTCTGCATTACAAAAGGTCGAAGCATGAGAATCAAACCAATTATATGCATCCATTAGGAGTATGTTTGATAGTTGGAATATGTAACATATTTTAGAAGGTAATTAATGTTTGCCCAGTTCATGTAAACTTTACCAAAGAGCTTCAGATCTCCATCTTCTAAAGCTGGAACTTGACCAAATGGCTGCATAAACAAGTATATGTTAGATTAAAAAATATTATAATGATTATGTTAGGAAATACAAAGATTGGAAGGGCAATATAATACATAATCCTAAGCAGTTGAGGTACATGAATGTTTAGTTTCCTTACATTGAGAGACAGGAAATGATCTTTTTTGTGTTCACCAGTGCTCATATCTACAGAAACAAACTCAAATTCAAGCTCTTTCTCATAAAGGATAACTAGAACTCGGTTTGTAGCTGTTGAGATAAGGTTTCCATGGGCTTTGATGGCTGCCATGACTGCTGAATTTGATTGATGAGAAACAAAGAGGAGATGGAGAAAGGAATAGATGGCTTCTAGCAATAAGGGAAGTGGTTACACTTTATACTGTATTTTCGGAGTAGGTGAGTTGCAAATAGGTTCTCTAGAATGCTCTATTTCAAACTGTGAATTTGCAATCTAATCCTGGACAAAGTCATGGAAAACAGTCTAGAAATTTCGTGGCAGCTTGTTGCATACACAATGATTCAACCTGCCCCCTCCCTTCTATTTTATTTCGATAGAAAATGAGAATGGTACAACTTTATTAGTTTGAATGGTCAAGAAAGCAGTACTATTTTATGTAGAAATAGATATATTTTAGTCAAAAGGTGTCTGAATCAGGCTCCCAGTGGCTTCTGGGATGTTACATAAGCTCTTAAAGTCAGTCACAACCTCAATCAATGTGAGAGACTTGAGTGTCCAGTTAAAGACTAAATATAAAGTCTAAATTTTGCCGATTCATATTAAGGTTAATTTAGTTTAATCGTAATTAAATTATTTAAGCAGTTAAATTTTAAATGAATTGGCTAGAATAGCATGAATTGATCAGAGAGGGTAAAAGCCGTTAAAAATTTTGCGATAAAGTAAAAAAATTGATATAAAACAATTTCTTAACAGGCAGTTACGGTGCCGACTACTTATTTTACTTTGAATTACATGGACACTAGGATCCAAATCTAGTGGAGTCCTCACAGCCACAGGACATAATGGACACGTATTTCTTCAGCCTGGTGCAGAAGGTAACGTTAGAAAAGGACGGCTTTGTAGACAGAAGCAGTGTAATACAGCCAAATAGGCAATGACTTTAGAGAACCAAGTATACGATGCGAAGGCAAAAGATTTGTTGGGTTTTTATTAGTTATTGGTCCACAGTGCTGTTGACTCGTTTATCTTTTAGTCTTTTGGGGTGCTCCATTCATTCAGTAACATTCGTTCCTTTCTTGAATGAACTAATATAAAAAAGGATCAATATCTAGAAATAGAGCATATTCGTAGCATATTCTCGGGTGTACAGCATTATTCCTAGCAAAATATATTTGTCCGACTATCAAAAAAGAAAAAGAAAAAAGGGGAAGACTGATTTAACTTTTTCTTGTCTACAGCTTGGTAAAGTCATTAATCTTGTAGATAAGACGGAAACTTGAGTATTTAAAATATAAACTTAGACACTTATTACCAATTCATCGAGATTCTCTTGCTTTGAGAATGGTGTTATAGTTTCCATCCAAAAAAAAAAAAAATGGTGTTATAGTCAGTTATTAAAATCATGTTATTAACCAGACTTTCACCTCGTTTTCTTTGTTAACAAAGTTTGTATCTTATTATTCATTCGTTGGGATTTGGATCATATGGGGTAGGTATAAACCAAGGGTTATGTTAAAAAATAACCCTTGGTTTATTCCTAGAGTAGAAGGGGCTATTTGTTGTGTCCATCCCAAGGATCAAAATGAAAATTTGTTGAAAAGTCAAGCACTAAATTAAATGTTTTCAATACATTAGGACCAAAATGAAACGAGACCTAAAATATGAGGACCAAAAAAGTTAGGAGTTTTTTAACTAGTGGAAAACGAGTCGACGCCTACCTAACCCGTTGAAATGGTGGGTTGAGTTAACCCATTGGTCACACGATTGATTTTTTTTTTTGGCTATCTGACCCTGTTTAAAGTAATGTTCATTCTTACGCTTATTGCTCCAATGTTCTTCTCTCTATTTCCTTTCTTTTTTATTGTTTTTTACTCACAGGTTCTTTCTTCATAATGTCAAGGCTTGAAATAAACTTAAAAATTTATATTATTTAACTTTTATTTTTATGTGTTTTTTTTTTTTTTTTTTTTATTTATTTATTATTTTATTATTTTATTTTTTATTTTTGTATTGAAAGGATGATAAAGACAATAACATTGAGTTTCTTTGCAATAAAAAATGCATGTCGTACTGAGTTGATTTGATTTTCAAAAGATTAGGTAAAGGCCATGAATATTGTAAACTATTTAGGCTGTGTTTGGTTAGGTATAAAATATTTTTCGGGTGTAAAATAATTTCAGATGAAAATATTTTTGAAAAAGAAAAATATTTTTAGGTGTTTGGTGGCATTTTATAAAATACTTTGGAAAATATTTTCAGGTGTTTGGTAACATTCTGAAAATGTAAATTTTCTATTAATTTCTCACATTTTCTCAGTTATTTTCTCACATTCCAAACATAGTTTACAATAAATTGCAATATGAGAGAGGGAGGTGAGACAGGGAGGAGGAAGAGAGAGATCGGTGGGTCACCGATCTCGTTGGTATCGATCTCACGCGAGAGATCGGTGGGTCACCATTCTATAGCATGATCTCACGCCGTCGAGCTTGTGCCGGTGTTGAGCTCAACGGCGTGAGATCGCGTCTCGATCTCGCCCGGCGTGAGGTCGACGGCGCCAGATTGTGCGTCGATCTCGCGCAGCGCGAGGTTGACAGCGCAAGATCATGCCTCGATATTGCCCGGCGATCTCGGTGATCTCTCTCTAGCTCGCGCCTCGGTGATCTCCCTCTAGCTCTCTCTCTCTTTTCTGGTGTGGGTCGTTGCTCTCTCTCTCTCTCTCTCTCTCCTTTTCTGTTTTCCAACTGGAAAATTCTATTGGAAGGTAAAATACAAACGGAAGTGATTTTCAGTCTGGGAAGGGGTTATTTTCCGGTCAATGGAATTGATTTTCAGTTTGACCAAATTTTCAGTTGTAGCCAAACACATGCAAATGTGTAAAATATTTTCTGAAATTGATTTACCGTCCAACCAAACGCAACCTTAGGTTATCAGCAAAAACACGATTTAACCTAAACCTCATCAAATTGAATTAGAATATTATCAATCCAACTTGTTTACTAAGTTCTCGTGTTTGCGTGTGCATGTGTGTGTGTGTGTGTGTGTGTGTGTGTGTGTGTGTGTGTGTGTATATGGCGTAAATGCACTTTTAGTTTCTATATTTTGGCGTTTTTTATTTTAGTTCCTAAATTTTATTTTTACTACTTTTAGTCCTTAAACCAATTAGGGCTTTTCATTTTAGTCCTTTTTGTCAGCCAACTAGCGGAAAAGGTTGACGTGGCTGACGGAGCGAATAAAAAAAAATGTAAAATGCCACGTTAGCATCTAATTTTCTTTATTAAATAATTGATCAATTTTAACTAAAAAAAAAAAAAAGGAAAAAACAGAATTAAAAAAAATAAATTCATCAATTTAGATCTAATTCATCCTGAACAAGAACACATTAAACATCACCACAAGAACGTAAGAACACAAGCCTAGAACCGAACACAAACTCAAAACACTGAGAATAAGAAAAAATAGAGAAGTCAAATCCAAAAAATCATACACAAACCCATCAAGGACACACATGAGCACTAACCCAAAAAAATCATACAAACCCAGAAATCAAACACAGAAAAATCAAATCCACATCATATTAAACATGAACACATTAAACATGAAAATTTAAAACCCAAAAAATTAGCATTGAATCTATATCAACACAAAATTAAACAAGAACAAATCCGAAAAATCAAACCTCCACACCACCAAAGCATCAAACACAAAGCTCAAACCCAGAATTGTTGACCCCCAAACACAAAAACACTAAACTCTAAAGCCAAAATTTTCGGCACCAAAGAAAATAGAAGAAAAGAAAGAGTATGATTCTCTTATCTTTCCGAGAAACTAACACAAAACTCAACAATCTGAAACCCACAGATCAACGACCCACCGATCTGATACTCAACTCAAACCCACTGATCTGAAATCGACAAACCTTTCAAACCCACCGATTCGAAACCTCCAAACCCGTCGATCCGAAACCTCCAAACCCACTTACCATACACAATAAAAACTTATTTATAACATCTTAGAAATAAAAATCAAAATCTCCTCCTTAGAAAAGCTTGCACCGATCCAACCACCCCACCACAAACGCTACCAACCACCCCGACACCCGGCCACAAATGACGTTACACACCATTAGAGATGCTACCATCACCACCGTCTGATCTATTTTCCCACCCTCCACATCAACATCAAATCAGTTGGTGCCGGACACGGCGCTTGAGAGAGCAAAGCTTCTTAAGAAAAGAGGGACATCGAAGAGTTTGGACTAGAAGCAAGAAATGAAGTTTAAAAGCAAACTCTTGTGGGTCAAAAAGTAATTATGTTGTTGGCTTTAAGTGTTTTGAGAGTAAATAGAAGTAATTATGTTGTTGGCTTTAAGTGTTTTGAGAGTAAATAGTTAATGTTTGTTGATGTGTTCTTTGTGTTTTTAAATTTGAGTTTGTGTTCTTAAGTTCTTGTGTTGATGTTGAATGTGTTCTTGTTCAAATGAATTAGATCTAAATTGATGAATTTATTGTTTTTAATTCTGTTTTTTATTTTTTTTATTTAGTTAAAATTGATAAATTATTTTAAAAATAAAATTAGATGCTGACGTGGCATTTTATATTTATTTTTTATTCGCTCCATCAGCCACGTTAGCCTTTTCCACTAATTGGCTGATAGAAGGACAAAAATGAGACGCGCTAATTGGTTTAGAGACTAAAAGTGGTAAAAATAAAATGTAGAGACTAAAAGTGCATTTATGTCTATATTTTAATAGTGAATCTATCAATTAAATTAGCCCGCGGCAAACCAACCATGCAATTTCATTCTTATTGTGGATAAGACCTCAAAGAAACTTTGTGGTTTGCCTCCAGCCTGCAGTTTCAATGGGGATTAAGATGAACTAGGAGGGTTTGACACTTCAATTCATCTAAATTCTCACTTGCATTTAATAAAAGTTCCCTTTTTTTTTTTAGTTATTCATGTCATCTTTCACCTTCTTTTATCCGTTAACAAAATTTGTACTTTGTATTATTGTGATTGCCTTATTGGCTGGATGGGAAGTGGATCACATGGAGTAGGTATGAATCTTGAAATGAACCTGAGGAGCGTGCATAAGGATTATTAGTGCAACAAGTCTCATTGCACTGGCATAGGAGGTTTAAATAGTGCATAAACTTGATGCTTTCAACTTGAAGACTGAAGGCACAACAACAACAACAGCTTGTGAAATCAAACTCTAGAAACATACAAGACTCCATTGAAAATGGCAGACTGTGAGCATTAAAATCAAAATACATGTAGTAAAATCACACACACATATAGTCGATAGCAAAGAGTAGTCGCCAGGGTCAATAGCAGTCCATTCCTTACTGTTGGCTTTGCAAGGCAAGGGCCTTCAACCAAGCTGGCCTTGCTGTAATGTCTGCTATCCAAGCACTCACATGGGGGCGTGAATCAAAGAGCAATCACCTCCCAAGTATTTTGAAGCAATCACCTCCCAGGGTGAAGCAATCACCTCCCAAGTATTTTGACTGAGCTAGTCGACTCTCATAGATATCAAGGACCTTAGCTAGCTTAGGTTCATTTTCCTCCACAATTGCTGTGTCTGCACTCATGCCAAGCAGTAATGGCTTATACACCAGCTCCCAGGCTAGTTTTGCAGCTATCTGTTCATACTGTTGGCCCTCCACTTCCATCCAAACAGACGTAATTGCCATCTTCTTAGAGTCTTGGTATATCAGCTGGGTTCCCTTGTCAGCATACTCACAGGCAATGTATTTTGTAATTGCCCTTGATTCTGAATTACAAAAGGTCAAAGCATGAGGATCATACTCATTAAATGCATCCATTATGCTTGAACGGAAAGAGAGGAGAGTGATAAACAAACCCTTGTCCCAGAACCTAATACTGCTAATGAAAGTTTCAATTTTACGAGTGAGAAAAGGGAAATTGATTGAGATATATTAATGCCTTTCTCCCCGGTCTAAACAAGAGCAAAACTATAACTATTAACTTATGCCTACCAATTGCATATAGACTAACGAAAGAGCTTGAGATCTCCATCTTCAAAAGCTGGAACTTGACCAAATGGCTGCATAGACAAGGAAATGTTAGCTAGACTCAAAAAGATTATAATAACAACAAAATAATTGAACCTATTTCATTGTTGTTTTTCTTGGTGATTATAATGAATAATGGGCTTTTTGTACTTGATCCTAAAAAAGTTGAGTTTCCTTACATTGTGGGTCGACAGGAAGTGTTCTTTTTTATGTTCACCAGCACTCATGTCTATAAGAACAAATTCATGGTCAAGCTCTTTCTCATAAACGGTAGCCAGAACTCGCAGTGTATTTGTTGAGAGAGGGCTTCCATGGACTTTGATAGCTGCCATGATGGGGAGAATGGTTATATGGTCAAGAACAAAGAGGAGACAGAGCAGGCAATATACCACAGGCCTCATCTAATCCATTTATGTATTAGTATCTGAAAGAATAGTTTATGTGAGGGATATATTAGCCCATTAGTATAAGTCTAAGTCTAATTTTATTTTGTGCGCAAGTCAAGTTTTCTACTTGTGCTAAAAGTCTATTAGTCTAAGGCTTAGTCCGTGAACATAAGTTATAAACCTGAACCACGTAATCTTAGTATTTTTGTATTCCTATTTTATGTTTCTCTCTTTCTCGTCGGTTTAAATTGATGTTTGGAAGGAAGGGTAAGATCATAGAATAGTCCCTTATTTATTATTATTTATTTATTTTGGCCGAATGAGAATTTTTAATCCTGGCAAAGGTCCATAGAAACAGAAAGCTGAAAGTGGCAGCTTACGTATTGGATGATTTGTTTTATCAACCACTATTATTGGTTTGGTGGCTTTTCAACTACTATATTATGCCGACCAAAACAAGTGGTACTATTTTACTGATGAGCATCAGGACCAAATTAGTAATATTTTACTTGCAAATTGATAAATTTTAGGCAAAGCTCCAATGGCTTAAAAATTCAACAATCTACTTCGTGGAAAACGTTTATATCCGTACTCTTCTTATATATTTTTATTAGATATAAATTTTAAAAATTTAATCATTAAATTGTATATTTTTATTATATCTTTTATATTTGTAAAATTTCAAAAAAATCAAAAATCAATAACTATGCGATCAACTACATATTTAAATTTCAAATTTTTATAGTATAAATTAATGCATAGAAAATAAGTTTACAGATCGAATAATAAATGATTTCTAATTTTAAAAAAAAAATTGACATATATGTTAAAAAAAAATGCAATCTAATGGTTAGATTTTTAAATATATATATATATCTATATATATATATATATATATATAAATTTGTAAGGTTTTTCTTCAAACAAGTTTAGAGATAAACATTTTTACCAATTTGTTACATATGCTCTAATATGAGAGCACCAATCCCAGCCCCAAAGAAAATAATGTTAGGTTGATTGCAATATAATCATCAAAGTAGTTTGTAAGGGGGCCAAAACTGGCTAAACCCACTTAGTATAGTGGACTCAGGTTTAGAAGGCCTAAAACAATTAATTTGTTAGGGTATGGGCTTCTGAGGTCAATTTTAATGCGCCTTTATGGTCAAATTGCCAGGTTAATAGCGAAAAAGCTGAATGAATCACAAAAGAAAGACTAAATTAGGGATTAACACTTTCTCGGATCTGGCCGAGGTGCATATGTTCATATAAAGTTAAAGTCTCAAATATAGGATTATGTTACACAGTTTATCTATTTTCTTTCAATTTCTCATCCCCTAATTTGGAGTGGTTTCATTTCCTTATATAGTCAATTGGATTGCATCGCAACCCTCCACTTGTATAGTCATGGGCCTTCCTTTCGATGTTTGTCCCATTAGGGTTGTGCTGAAGGTGGTAGAGTATGCTACAAGCTGTGAGGCCACTATTGAGGAGCTATTCTTTTATTAATGCAGCTAGCTAAGTTGGTACAATGCATTAAACGTGGAGGTAATGGCTACTTTGCTTACATGTTTCTACCATCTTCCTCGTTATCCGGTCTCCTGCAAGTGGCTTGCTCAATAATTCCCGAGGAGCACTTGCTATTCAGGCTCCTTGGAAGGTTTGGCTCTTTGTCTTTCCTCCTCATACTCGGCCCTCGGGCTCTATTTTATACTTGGGTTTTACCCCTCCCACACAACCAATTACTTAATATCCATTTATTATTGAAGATAGAACAATTAGAAGATAAGAACCCACTTAATACAGGGTAATGACTAGGTCTGCCTTCATTCTTCCAATGTAGTGAACCCGTTCATCGATTACTCTTGTTCTCCGATCATACAATGTTTTTACACTCTTTCCTTTAATTTAATTAATTTTTTTTTTTTATAAGTTGTAACTTGTACTTACACTCAGAAAAATATTTAATAATAATGGTGTTGAGGTGGTATTCTTGTTTAAGTGAGCTAGTGATATGGTCATTTTGAGTTTTCGCACTAAGTAATATAACTTGTATAGTGAGCCGCACAATGTGCGGGGTACCTTCTTTGTATATTCTTCAAGAATTTTACTATATTTATTTGATGTTTACATAACTAATTTTTATGGACAATTTAAATAGTAAAATTTGGTTATATTTTTTTAAAAGAAATAACTAAAAGTTTACCTAATTCTATTGATAGAGTTGGTATCTTGAATTATAAATTTCCCAAGTTTTAGAACAACAGAAATTGTACATTTGGAAAAAAAAGCGTAAATTATTTTTTAAAACTTGGAATTTTTGGTATATTTCACTTAAAACTTAAACTTTCAATTTTATTTTCAGAATCAATTTTTTATTTATTTAAACTTCAATTTTTTTTTTTAATTTCAGTTATTAAATTTAAATTTTCAAATCATGTATCTTCCAGACTTTCACCTTGTTTTCTCTGTTGACAAAGTTTGTCTATGGGAGTAGGTATAAACTAATATTAAAAATTTATTTTAGTTAGTTGGTTGGTATAAATCATTACTTTATTTCGTCTCGTTTAAAATCTCGTCTCATCCTGATTCTTTTACCTGTGATTTTGGCCCACATATAAACAAATCATTATTATTGTGAGGGGTAAAGGTGTAAAAACACCATGTGGGCCTTGGGCCTGGCCCGAGAACGTAGACTCCGCCAAAGGGCAGTAAGTCGAGAGCAGGGCCTCCTAAAATGGACGCCTAGGAGCCCGCCGATCAGGGCGTTGGCCAGTTGGGAGAGAGTCCGAGGAGAAGATCTCCTCGGACAACATAACTGAGGACTGAAGAGCCCGGCATGACGCCCAAGAGAGAACTCTTGAGGCTCAGTAAGTCATACTGAGCTTCAACAGGGCGCCGAGGAGGGGGGACAAGTGGGACGTGCTCGGCATAAATTTGCTGCCACCGTATTGAAGGCTTCTCACCTACCCGTCTGGCCGCATTAATAAGAAGGTGACCTATGAGGGGACAGCGATTAGCTTTATAGCCATTGGGGAGCGTTTTCAGAAAAAGGATGGATGGAAAAGGGATCTGATTTGATGGCTCAATGAATGGGAACTAGGAATGGGGAGTATAAATAGAGAAGGGGAGCTCACTGGAAAGGGATCCGGATTTTTCCATAAAAAAGACTCTCTCCTCCTAGAAAGGACAAGGGAAGCAAGGACAGAGACTCCTCAGCTCACGTCCGAGGAAAGCCAAAGTCACTCCACCAGCTCGTTGCACACCAATAGTGAACTTAGCCTAAATGCCATTGTTTTCTACTGCCCTAATAAGTCTAGGCTTCAAGCCCACTCTCTACAAATTCTGTTGTATAGGCCACTTGGGTCGGCCCTGTCACGTACTTGGGTCTAAGGCTTGATTTGTGCCCTCACAATTGGGGCCGTCTGTGGGAAGCCTTGAGTAAAGGGACGTGAAGTATCATGGAAGGATCGGGTTCATGTCGTGCAGAGCCCATGGGATCCCAGCACGAGGATCATTTTTCGCGGCTAGAGCAGGAGAGAGACCGCGAAGCCAGCGTGCGCACAGAACATATGCGTGGGAGAAGTCACGCACTGGATGGAAGTAGAACCTCCCACGAGAAAAGTGTCAAGACCCTGTAAAGAGAGATTGACCATCTTAAGAAGAAACAACGCCGGGAGAAATGACGACGCACGTTCTCTCCTTCAGACTTGTCTTTAGCAAATTCTCGTAGTAGCATCAGCAGTTCCAGGTTAAGGACCCCCCAGCGAATCCTCCTCTTATGAGGACGAACACCATCGCGACCCTAAGGACAAGAGGACATCCTCTAGAGGTTTGGCCAACAATGCTCTGAGCAAGGCGCTCCACCAGATTTCCAAGTCTCCCTTCACTAGGAGGATTGAGAAGGAAAAGCTTCCCAGGCGGTTCACCCAACCAACCTTCACCATTTTGTTGACACCTCATTTTGCAACTCGCATTTAACCTCACTTGGAGGGTAAAAGGGTAATTTCACCTTGGAAATATGCATCTTGATTCTGGTCATTAGATCCTTAATCTCATTTCACCAAAATGATCTTGATGTTGTAACGATCAAATCGACTGGTTATAAGCCCTAATCGATTGAAAGTTATCATCAAATCAAGTTTTAATGGCCGGGATGCACTATCACAAATTGAGTCCGACCTTATGTGATTATGAACAATTGATTCCAATTGGTTATAATTATAATCAATTTGAAATTAATGATGTGTCATAATTTGATTGGTTAGGACTACATTTTATGGTAAGGTTGCATACACCTAATTAATTAGATAGTTAAACATTAATTATTCAATGAGTAATTTGTGCAATTATCTTTTAATTAGGGTAAATTTGGAACTAATTAAGTCTGAAATGAGAGTGATTGGAGCCATTTAATGTTAATTGAGAGCTAATTTGGGACTTATTAAATTTAATTGAGCTGAAACCATTTTCTAAGAAATGACATTTGCTCACTATTTCATTGATATCTCTCAGAATGTTTTGAATCTGTGAATGAGGTTAATTTTCTCAGAAACTAGACATCCGGGGCTTCAATTTGAGCATAAGAACGAGGCAATTCTGATCAGAATTGAGTCAGATATGATTTTTCAAAATTGGCTCTACAAGCTGTTACAGCAGCTACGGAAAAACCGAATTTTGGCTTGCTCCTCACTCCTACCACTCTCCATTTAATGCACCAGATTTCCCCAAAGGCTAAAATGAGGTCTAGGTTCATGATTTTTTGTCAACCCTCATTAATGGCCTTTCATTCATATTTCCTCCACCACTACTATATAAACCCCCCTCTTTTCTCCTCTTTTGAGTTCTAGGAAGTTGAGTAGTCTTGTCATATCTTAGTTTTCTTGAGACTCAAGTTATTGAGTGAGACTCACTCTTCCTCTCCTAATTCTTCTTTTCCTCTACCCATAGGACCTCCCTCAAGGGTCTTTTCATCCACCATATGGATTTTGCATGAAGGTATAATCTCTTTCCCTAACTTGTTTTTTGTGTTGTCATGATAAGAATTTAGGATTAAAGCATAATAGTAATTATTTAAATATGTTTGAATGTTCTTAGGTGTTCTTTATATGTTCTTGTTGCTCATCACATATTCATGCATAAGCATTAGTTTTGATCTTAAATCCACATAAAAAATATAAAAAAAACATGCTTGTTTCATAATTTTTTCAAATCCTTGAATCTAGGATATCACCATACACACACATTTACTAGAATTCATTTTTCAATCCAAATGCAATACTTAATAAATTGAATTAGGGTTCATCACATGCACACACCTTAAATTCAACATGCAAATTGATTGACATATTGGATGATATGATATGAATGTTGGCCACCATAATCTAGAAGACCAGTTTCACCAGGCAAGGTAGGTGCCTAACACCTTCCCACCTTGTAACATAGCCTCCAAACTTAGATCAAGGGTTAGTAGATCAAATACTTGTCCATGTAATTTTCAATTTTTAGATTGTAACTAGGAAACAAAGCTATGTACTTTATCTTAGATTGTATTTAGGACCAAAGCCATGTAATTTTCCTATGACTAATGTAAATTCAATTGAAAATTAATAAAATGATGAATTTTTCAATTTTGGTTTTCTTATTTTTCCAATAATTAAATAAGTGACGACTCCATTGTAAAACCCTTAATCTAAAGGGAAAAATATAACTAGTCGAACCTCCACTTAGCCGGCCTGCTCGTTAGACCTCGCTTCAGCCACTTTGGCAGGGAGGACTTGCTCTTGGGAGGAGGGAGGCAGCGCCAGGGCCGCAGTCTCGGGAGCGACCAAAATGGCAGGAGCGACTTCGATAAATCTGATATCCTCGGGATACCAGACCTTCTCTGCTACCCTCCACTCGGAGTTGGCAAGAACTCTTGCAGCGTTTAGGGCTTCCGCTCAAACTTGCTGGTAGTATTCCCTGCACAGCTCGGCCAGCTCCTCCATCAGGCGGTTCTTCGTCGCCTCGACCCCTTCATTATAAGCGGCTTTGGTGGCGGCCTCCACGGTCTCTCTTATGGTGTGAGCCGCTTCTTTGGCCTGCGCAAGCTCTCTTCTTAAACCCGAGATCTCCTGCCCTGCTTTGGATAGCGCCTCATCCTTTTGTTGCAAAAGCTTGCGTTGGCTTTCCACCTGGGCCTCTGTAGTCTTAAGGCCGGCGTCGACACTCCTCCTCTCACTCTGCTCTTGGGTGAGCTTCGCGGCCAGGTCGACCTTCTCGGCTTCAACGTGACCCAATTCCTTCTTGCCTCCACCTTGGCCACCTGCTCAGCGCCCACCTAATTCTGGTAATGCCCCACCAGATCCTTAGCGGTGAAAACCTCCTAGATGGCCTGCGAAGAAAAGTTCCGATGGATACGTAGTGAACATGAAAGTGAAATACGCTA
Organism: Castanopsis chinensis; assembly: GCA_032878915.1. Lineage (NCBI taxonomy): Eukaryota > Viridiplantae > Streptophyta > Magnoliopsida > Fagales > Fagaceae > Castanopsis > Castanopsis chinensis. The sequence goes on from JAVQMG010000115.1 coordinate 21,623,725, forward strand.
AAGCTAAAATAATAGCAACAAACTAACGGGATAGCGCATACCAGACCCAGGTTCCTCTTGAGGGAAAGGAAGAGGCGCATTCGACCCATCTTCCCCAATTCCTCCATGTCCCTTGGCAGAAGGAGGAGCTGCTCTAAAGCATTGGCCAGATGAGGAGCGTGACCTCGCTAGAAGTCCTTTATGCTCGCTTGGAGAGGTGTTGGAGCCCCATCCACCTCCAGCGCGGGGGACCAGAAGGAGTCCCCTCGGCGGACCTCGGCTTGCCCGTGGATCTTCCCGCTTTCAACGGACGAGGCTCGCCCCCTGCCCTTTGCGATTTGCTGTTGCTGTTGTTGTTGCTGCCTTTGTTGCTTTTGTTTCTTCTCCCTTTCCCGGTCTGCCTCCTCACTCTTGTTCCTCCTCTTCTTTGGAACGTTGGGGGGAGGAGGGAGTGGGTCGGATGGAGGGGGAGGTAGGGGCAGCTTCTGCTGGGACCCAGAGGCGTCCTTCTTGGAGATCTGAGCTCCCCACTTTTTGGCGAAAAGGGTCCTCAAAGTCGACATGTCGTCGTCTTTCTCGGAGGAATCTTCTGGTCGGGCAATAACTAAGCCTTCAATACTGGAGTTCCTATCCAAGTGATCCTCTTCTTCGTCCGAAATGGTGACCACGTGGCGCTCCAAAGGTCTCTCGGCCTCCTCCAAGTGGAACCAGTCTATTTCCTCGTCGAGGGATGGGGGGGAAGCCGCGGACTTTCCTTGGATGAGTTGGTCTTCACTTTTCACTGCCAAGGGAATGGCTTCAACGGTCCGACTGTAGAGGATGGTGGATGGTGCGTCGGGTATAGCGCGAGGGGCAAGGAATTCGAGGTAGCGGACGTCTATCCTCGCGCGTCTCCGGTCGCCTACGAGGATGGTGTCTTCAACCTCGCTAAAAACCTTCGATATGGGTTCGTACCCCAATATGAGGTGGGCTGCTTTCACCTGTAGGTCTTCGTTTACAAAGACCTCGGATCTCAGAACCCTTTTAAGGTCCGAGATGTTGACTTCACCCAGGCGAGGAGATGTATGCCGTTTGTTTGCAAGAAAGACAGCAGAGGAGCCAAACATGGTTAGATACTAACGACAAATCAAGGGAGGAAAGCATCAAATGGCAATGAATCTACCAAGGGGAGCAAAAAGGGGCAAAACTTAAAAAAAAAAAAAAAAAGAAGAAAGAACAGGAACTCCTAAATCCTAGGGAATCACACCTGGCTGCCCCTCACTCACTGGGCAATGGGGACCGTCATGCTACCTCCTAGTGGCGATGAGATAATCATCCTTCATGCCTTTATTGGATTTGGGTAGACAAGAAATGAGTCTGACGGCGTTAGACCTCGACTTGAGGTAATAGCCTACGTCTCTCAGCCGATGGCACTCGTACAAGTAAACGACGTCGTGCCATGTGAGGCGCATACCCATCTGCTCGTTCAGAGCATCAACGCAACCTAATATCCTAAGCATATTGGGTGTGCATTGATCAGGACACAACCTATGGTTACGAAGGTACTCGCTGGTCACTTCCCTCATTGGGAGCGTCATCCCCCCCTCTAGGAAGGCGATTATAGGGATGACAACCTGCCCATTTTTCCTAGAATCTGCTATGACCCCTGGGGGACAGTATTCTAGACCCACATCCGGAGGAATGTGATATTTGGCCCGGAATCCTTCCATGCCAGAAACCGTATCAACTAGACACTTGAACCTACCCATTGAACGAGAGTCAAGGCAAAGATCTATGAAGAAAGGGAAAAAAGACCGACAGCCGAGGAGAAAAAGGTTCGAAGAGAGAAAAGACTTACAAGAGAAGGGTGTGCGAACTTTTGGGAGCTTCTTAAAAAAGAGAGAAAGATTGAATAACTCCGGAATATGTTTGCTTTTTGGAAGAAATGGTGAATATCACGACTACCGAAGCGTTTTGGGTGGTTGAGGGGCGGCAGCTCGAGAGAAACATCCCGCTCAAATTTTCAGGAATAAACCCAAGCCGTTAGATCCACATCTCACCATTGAACGTGCGCGACAAGGAGTTACTTAGTGTAGTTAATGCAAGCGTTGCGTGTTACGAAGCATCAAAGGTCTTTCCAGAAGACGCGAGTGGATTTCGCATGTGCGACAATTAAGAGGTCTCATGGAGGAAGGATTCGCAGGTTAAAAACTCATCTGCCTCCTAGGATCAAAGTCAAATGACTTTTTGAGGGGTTATTGTGAGAGGTAAAGGTGTCAAAACACCATGTGGGCCTTGGGCCTGGCCCGAGAACGTAGACTCCGCCAAAGGGCCGTAAGTAGAGAGCAGGGTCTCCTAAAATGAAGGCCTAGGAGCCCGCCGATCAGGGTGTTGGCCAGCTGGGAGAGAGTCCGAGGAGAAAATCTCCTCGAACAACAGAATCGAGGACCGAAGAGCGCGGCATGATGCCCAAGAGAGAACTCTTAAGGCTCAGTAAGTCATACTGAGCTTCAACAGGGCGCCGAGGAGGAGGGACAAGTGGGACGTGCTCGGCATAAACCTACTGTCACCGCATTGAAGGCTTCTCACTTACCCGCCTGGCCCATTAATGGGAAGGTGACATCTGAGGGGACGACGATCAGCTTTATAGCCATTGGGGAGCGTTTTCAAGAAAAGGATGGATGGGAAAGGGATCTGATTTGATGGCTCAATGAATGGGAACTAGGAATGGGGAGTATAAATAGAGAAGGGGAAACCACTAGAAAGGGATCCGGATTTTTCTACAAAGAAGACTGTCTCCTCCTAGAAAGTACAAGGGAAGCAAGGACAGAGACTCCTCGGCCCACGTGCAAGGAAAGCTAAAGTCACTCCACCAGCTCGTTGCACACCAATAGTGAACTTAGCCTAAATGCCATTGCTTTCTACCGTCCCAATAAGTTTAGGCTTCAAACCCACTATCTACAAATTATATTGTATAGGCCACGTGGGCCGGCCCTATCACGTACTTAGGTCCAAGGCTTGATTTGTGCCCTCACAATTATTTTTTTCTAAACCTCTTTTTTTTTTTTTTTTTTTTTCCTTATTTACTTTCATTAAAAATGTGTTTTTCTTGTTTACCTTACTTACGTTTGATTTTTTGTTTCCATTAAGAATGTGTTTTTTTCTTAAAAAAAAATTCAGAAATGACATGTTATTTATTTTACCTTCTTTTCCAAATAAATAAACGCACACCTAGCCCATTGAAATGGTGGGTTGAGTTAACCCATGGATCACATGGTTGATTTTTTTTTTTTCCTTTTTTTTTTTTGGCTTTCTAATTTTTTTTTTTTTTTAAGTAACGTTCAAACTATGTAAACTAATTAAAAATTTATATATTATTTAACTTTTATTTTTATGTGCTTTTTTCATTTATTCTTTTTATTTGTATTAAAAGGATGACAAAGACAATAATATTGATTTTTTTTTTATTTTGTATTTTTTTTTGCATGTAAAAAAAAAAAAAAAAAAAAAAAAAAAAAAAAGTCGTACCAAGTTGAGATCGATGATATTCAAAAGAACAAGTAAGGTTCATAGACATTGCAAACTATTTAAGTTACCGGCACAAACACGATTTAACCTAACTTTTTTTTTGAGAATGCGATTTAACCTAACTTGATTAGACTGAATCTGAATATAATCAACCCAATTTGTTTACTAAGTCCTTGTACCAAGTTCATTATTCTTGCGAATAAGACCTCAAAGAAACTTTATGATTATATTTTACTAAGTCCTCTAGCCTGGAAAATGAAATAAACTAGGATTGTTCGACACTTCAATTCATCGAGATTCTCACTTGCATTTAGTGAAAGTGCCAATTTTTCTGTTATTCATGTCATATTTTACCTTCTCTTTTTTGTTACTTTGTAGTTTGTATTATTGTTATTGCCTTATTGGCTGGGATGAATCACATGAAATAGGTATAAATCTTAGAGTCCTTGACTTGTGTGAATTATGAGTTTGCGCGCACTATTGAACATTATTTTTTCATATCAATAGTGCATAGTCCCTAGCTACATCTATCTGATCTATATGGGAAGAGAGAGAGAGAGAGAGAGAGAGAGAGAGAGAGAGAGAGAGAGAGAGAGAGGGGGGGGGGGGGGATTAAACTCAGTTTGAGTAATGTGGGACATGAACCTGAGGAGCATGTCTATGGATTATTAATAGTGCATAAGCTTGATGCCTTCAACTTGAAGATTGACGACACAACAAAAATGACAACTGCGAAACCAAACTCTAGAAACATGCAAGCCTCCACATAGGAAATGGCAGACTATGAACATTAAAATCAAAATACATGAAGTCAAAGCACACATGCTTATTGGAGACAAATGACCAGAGAGTAGTCGATAGCAATCCATTCCTTATTGTTGGCATTGCAAGGCAAGGACCTTCAACCAAGCTGGCCTTGCTGTGATGTCTGCTACCCAAGCACTCACATGGGGGCGTGAATTGAAGAGCTTTTTGACTTGTGTCCCAAACAAGTAATGCAAAGTGGGCAAATGGTGCAAATCCGCCAGGGTGAAGCAATCACCTCCCAAGTATTTTGACTGAGCCAATCGACTCTCATACACATCAAGAACCTTAGCTAGCTTAGCTTCATTTTCCTCCACAACTGCAGTGTCTGTACTCATGCCAAGCAGTGGCTTTATTGCCAATTCCCAGCCTAGCTTTGAAGCTGCTGGGTCGTACTGTTGGGCCTCCACTTCCATCCAGACAGATGTAATTGCCATCTTCTTAGAGTCTTGGTATATCAGCTGGGTTCCCTTGACAGCATACTCACAGGCAACGTATTTATTAATTTCCCTTGATTCTGAATTACAAAGGCTTAAAGCGTGAGGATCATACTAATTAAATGCATCTATTATATTTGAACGCAGAGAGAGGAGAGTAATGAACTAACACTTGTCGCAAAAACTTAAATTGCTAATTGAAATTTCAATTTAACGAGTGAGGAAAGGGAAATTGATTGAAATATATTTATGTCTTTCTCCCCCGTCCAAACAAGAGCTAAACTATAACTAATGTGTACCAATTGCATATAGACATACCAAAGAGCTTGAGATCTCCATCTTCAAGAGCTGGAACTTGACCAAATGGCTGCACAGACAAGAAAATGTCAGATTCAAAATTATTATAATAACAACAAAATAATTGAACCTATTTCATTGTTTTTTTCGTTCATGATTATAATGAATAATGGGCTTATAGGGAATAGAAGGATTGGATTTTTGTACTTGATCCCAGAAAAGTTTGAGACACATGAATGTTTTATAGTTTCCTTACATTAAGGGACAGGAAGTGTTCTTTCTTATGTTCACTAGCTCTCATGTCTAAAAAAACAAACTCATGGTCTATCTCTTTCTCATAGACGGTAGCTAGAACTCGCATAGCAGCTGTTGAGAGAGGGTTTCCATGGACTTCGATCGCTGCCATGCTAGGTGTCACAGAATCAATTTTTCTTTTAAATTTTCTGCCTGTGATGGCACTAAATTCCTCCCTTAGTCTCGGCCAATACACCACACACACACACTGCAGTAACACTCAGAATAGAATTATGCAAGAAAATCACACACACAGAGTACACAGAGTACACACAGTATTTACAGGTCACCAATCCTAACTTTTATTACTCAATATTCAAGTACAAAGAAAGCCTGGAGAAAACACATGAAATTCTCTAAGCAAGATACACTCTCTTCTGTTGACAGCCTCAACAGCCTAGGCTATATGCATAGAAATAACTGTCGCGGCAGTTACTACCAAGTAACTGCCCCCTGTTCTGGACTTGCTGCCACATGTGGTCTGACTTAGAACACCTGTAACTAATGCTGTCTTGGCCTGTTGTCCACATTTCTAGCCCTTAATCTGAACACCTAACAAGATAGGAGCTGACTAGTAAATGTCGATAACTGTTGTTGCACACTCTGCAGATGCTAACCCATCACTCTGCACTTTATGAGGCCTTTACCCATGCTCCAGCAGCCCACACATGATTAACCCATCACGTTTTAAAAGCTTAGCCCTTGCCCAAGCCCTTCATATCAGCATAACAGCCCACACAACATGTCTAAATGCAGCCCACCAAGCAACTGCTATCAGCCCACACATACAAGTCTATGCATTCTGCCAGCACCAACTAGCCCAGACGCCTTACATAGCCTAATATCATCATAGTAGCCCAGCACTGCCTTGCACACAAGCTACCAAGCCCACACACAAAGCAACCCAACCAAGCCACTGTGCCATCAACCATCACAAAGGTCAGCACCACCTATTGTTGCCCATCATCACCGAACCATCTCTGCCCACCATGGCTCACCACTGCCATGGCCTTGGGGCCTCATATGGAGCAAGGTGTCTCCACATGCTGCCCCTCATCATGCTCATCATTCTGAACCCAGTAGGGAGACCAGGCTTGTCACCCTCAAAGAGCACTTAGGAGCATCACTTGTATGGCATGAGGAGCCATTGGTGTCTTGAGAAAACATTAAGCCATGTGACTGGCCTGATGTTGTCCAAGTACTCAAATTCCTCGTGCCATCATCAGTAACTTGCAAAGCTCTTAACAATAGGAGAGGATGGTGATATGATCAAGAACAAAGAGGAGATGGAGCAAGCAATATACCACAGGTCTCATCTGATCCATTTATATATACATATATATATTGGTATTTGAAATAATAATTTATACTTTTTTTTTCGGTATTTAAAGGGTAGGTTAGCAAAATTTTTCGCAACTTCTTGTCATAATTGTGATATGGCAGAATGTAATTAGTGAATAAAATGATTGGTCCATATGTAAGTGATGATAAACCATTTTCAATCTACTACATCAAAGTGAGTTTTAGTTAGCTCAACTGGTAAAGTCTCTGATGAATGCATAAGAGATTTGAAATTCAATTCCTGCCTATACTAAAAACCAACTGACGTCATAAATTAGAACTTTCTCAAAAATAATATATATATATATATATATGTTACATTAAAGTTGTGGCAAAAAAATTTTGAAATAATTTGTGATCTTAGAAATAATACTTAATTAGTTGAAAGAGAGAGGCAGCTTATTACATATTGGACTTTTCAATTACTATTTTATTCCCGACCAAAACAAGTGGTAGTAATTTACTAGTGAGCATAATCACCAAATTAGTAATATTTTATGTGCAAATTCGTAAATTTTAGCCATTGAGCCCTGTGCTAGGCTGTCTGTGGCTTAAAAAATTCAACCACAAAGGCTCCGGTTTTGTTACATATGCTTTGATATGATATCACTAACCCCAGCCCCCGAAGAAAAATAAGGCTAGCTGATCGCTGCCACATGCGGCTTAAAAAATTCAACCACTGGTTTATTCTTGGTATTGATATGCATGATTGGTCCTCTTGCAATGAAAGCTTCGTAAAATCTTTACAGTTGTCCTCTTAATAGCCGACCGTTATATTCGTACTCGTCAGAATGTATTAAGATATAGGCGTAAATGCACTTTTAGTCCCTACATTTTGGGTCATTTCTATTTTGGTCCCTACATTTTCATTTTACCACTTTTAGTCCCTAAATCAATTAACGCGTTCTATTTTAGTCCTTACCGTTACTCACTTAACAGAAATTGCTGACGTGGCAAACGAAGAGTACTGTTTATACAGTAAATGATGATGTGGCAAATAAAATAATAATAAAAAATTATATTTATTATTTAATAAATTCCCAGTCAGCATAAATAATAATTAAAAAAGATATTTTCATGTTTTTTTCTAAATTCTTTAAAAAAAAAGATAATTAAATTAAAAAAATTTATTTCTTTCATTATTTTGTCTGAAGAACATGTTCATGTTCATGTTTTTTTCTGAAGAACATGTTCATGTTTCTGGGTTCATCCCCAGAACATGAATCATATTCTTATATCAATAAGAGTTAAACTTTATACAAATCCAGAAAAAATTCACACAATTAGAGTAAAAACTTCCTCAGATCATAAGAACACAAGAACACAAACCCAGATAACAAGAACAGTACTCAAAGAATTTCTATTCCAAAATTTGTATACATTCTTCCATCAAAAATCAATGGTAAATTAAATAAAAAATGGGTGCTGTGTTCTTCCTTAAAAATCAAAACGACCACCACCACAATCCGCCACACTAACCCATATCCACCAACACCAAACCCGAATCTCCAGCACCACCACTACCAGATCCATCACCACCAAATCCTACAATGAAATTTCAACCACAACTCAAACATATTTTGAACCATTGAACAACCCAAACCCCCTACACCCCTACACCATCACGGAACAAAGAAAGAGGCACCGAGTGGGTGAGTCCAAGAAAAGAAGAGATAGAGGGAGAGATCAAGGAGCACCGAAGCCTCCGATCCATGCTGCCCACCAAGCACCGAAGCCTCCACCGAGCATCGTTTTCTCCGACCCATGATGCCCACCAAGCACCGAAGCCTCCATCGAGCATCATTTTCTCCGACCCATGATGCCCACCAAGCACCGAAGCCTCCGATCCATCGTTTTCTCCATCATTTTCTCCGATCCATGCTCGCCGTTGGTCGACGAGGGAGAAACCGAACCACTGTTGAGATGAACGCCTAAAAAACCGAACCACCGAGCATCATTTTCTCCGATCCATCCTCCTCCGCCGCAAAATCCGAATCCTGATCTAAAGCTGGGTCGGATGGCGTGGCGCGGTTTGGGATTGAGAGAGAGAGAGAGAAAGAAATGGTGAGAGAGGGAGTGTGATGTTCTGGGTTTGATTTTGGGTGTTTTATTTTGGCATGTTCTTAATTTTGAGGAAGAACCCATGAGGAACGGGAAGAACATCATCTAATTTTTTTTTTTAATTTAATTTTTTTAAAATAATTTGTTTTTAATCTTTTTATTTAGTTAAAATAAATAAATAATTTTTTTTTAATTTATAAGCTGACTTGGCATTTTTAATATTATTTTATTGGCCATGTCAGTATTTAATGTCCCAACAGTAGATGCCGTTTGCCACGTCAGCAATTTCTGTTAAGTGAGTAACGGTAAGGACTTAAATAGAACGCGTTAATTGATTTAGGGACTAAAAGTGGTAAAATGAAAATGTAGGGACCAAAATAGAAATGATCCCAAAATGTAGGGACCAAAAGTGCATTTACGCCTAAAATATATAAACTCGAAATATTAAACTTACCATTTTTAATGTAATTATCATTCAGTGTCCCAACGTAGTTTTAATTTATTTTTATCAAACGTTTGTTGCACTATTAATGAGTAAATTCTCACCAGGTGTGAATGGATCCAAAAGATAGTTGCTTCCGTCAACTATTAATGGTAAGTTTGGTTCAGTTTTTTGTAAAAGTGCATAATGAAAAAGTTGAGCTTCAAAAAGCTGAGTATTTGGTAAAAGCTGTTAAAAAATGTTTTTTGAAAAAACTGAGTGTTTGGTTAACACTTGTAAAAGTGGTAGTTTGAGGGATAAATTACCAAAAAAGACAACGTATATAGAAGGAAGTTTATTTCATACTTTTTTTTTTTATGTGAGTTTATTTCATAATAATAATAATAATAATAATAATAATAATAATAATAATAATAATAATAATAATAATAAATATATTATTGGTATTATTTTAATAATGTTTTGGCAATTTTTCTTTGTTAGTGTCATAATTATTTGTTTGGGCAATAATAATTAAATCTAAATAATTTTCATCATTATGAAGCACAAAATGAAAATGTAAAAAGATGATAAAATATACACCAATAATCCAAGTTTAATAAATTGTACTACATAAAAATGTAAAAAGATATAAAATACATATCAATAACCCAAGTTTAAATTGTACAACACAAAAATGTAAAAAAGATGATAAAATACATACCAATAACCCAAGTTTAAATTGTACTACATGATATTACAAAAAAGAATTTTCAACTACTAATTATTATCCCCCCAAATGGAATTAGTAATGGAATCACGAAGAACCACCATCGCAGGGTCTGTTAAAGATCTCGAGTTTTGCTCATAATTGCTACCTGCTTCACTATTATGTTCTCTTCTAGAAATTGAATCTCGATTGGCGTTTATGAACTCCCTATCAACCCTATCATTTAGTCTAACAAAATTATGAAGAGCCATAGTAGCAGATACAATAAGTATTTGGATATGGAATGGAAAGATGGCATGTTTCTAATAATTCTCCATTTATTCTTCCACACACCAAAAGTGCGTTCAATCACACATCGAAGAGATGAGTGAGCATGATTAAATTTTTCATGTCTAGTTCTAGGGCTTCCACCTCCTTCGAAAGTCCTGAAGATGGTATGATACCCCTTTGTATGGTGCCAAATAGCCTTTCATCATTGGGTATCCAGAATCAACTACATAATATTTCCCTATAAAAAAAATTCAATTGTATTAACACACAATATGCCAGTATAATGAACAAGTAATTAACCAATTACAAACCTGGTGGTGGGTGCGGAAAGTTGTTACTTTCTTTATGAATAGTATCAAGAAAAATGTGGGTGTCGTGTGCTGCACCTTCCCATCCAGGCAAAACAAATGTGAATAACATATCAAAGTTACATGCAGCCATCACATTTTGGGTTGGATATTCCTTTCTTCCAAAGTATGGAATGGACTTCTCAGTAGGTACAACTGCTATCACATGTGTGCCATCAATCGCACCGATGCAATCATAATAAAAACATTAATAGTTTTCAGTTCCACATGCATTGTGCTATCTTATAGACAATAGCACTTATTCAAATATACAATAGTACACATACTTTGAAATGTGGCCAATAAATTGGATGATCTTGTATTTTGGTTGGAATTTCACTAAAAGTTGGATCCGAAGGCTTTACATATGCAACTGCAAAGCGAGCACCCAACAGAGTGATCATCTTCTCAAAATGTCTACTTATGGTCTCACCCGAATGCTGAAATATTTCTTGAACCATTCGGTTACATGTTCTATGACCAAGTATCAGCAAACAAATTGCCACTAACTCTTCTAACCTTATATTCCTTGAATGTTGAAGTCCATAGTCATGTTGTAAAATTTGACACAAATTATGAAACACCTCCTTTTTCATTCTAAACATATTGTAACACAATTTCTCATTACTGTCCATACAACGTCTCACCCAAGCCCTCCCTGTTTGTTCAAAATCATAATAATGAGTCTTATTAACGTACTTATTGAAATATGTCACAACTGCTTTACAGGTAACTGCCACAAGCTGGTAAAACTCCTCATCAGAATCGTCATTACTATCATCATCATCAGAATCACTGTCACTATCATCATCACTGTCACTACTCTCACCATCATCATCATCATCATTGTTATCACCATCATTATTATTGTCAGCATTGTTATAATCACCACCATCATGATCATCACAGTAATTCCTGTAATCCCCATCCATTAATAGTTCCATAAAATTGCCACTCTCATGAGTATCCTTATAATCATCCATACTGGTGTAAACTACACAACAAAGTAACAAATAGTCAACCATTGCTAATACTACTTTAATATAAATAAACATAATAATCAGAACATCAAGACAATTCAGAACATACCAAGACAACATAGCTAATACTAAAATATCACATAACTTAGTTTAAAGTTAATACAACATAGTTAATACAACGTAGCTAACTTAGTTTAAAGTTAATACAACATAGCTAACTTTGTTTAAAGTTAATACAACATAAGGTCGATCTCTTCTTTTGGTTATAAATCATTTCTTGTAGCCACTCCAGCTGTGACTCTGGGTCCTTGAAAGTTAGGAACATCGCCCTACGTGACCTTTTTAGTAAGACAACGGAAGCTTGAACCACAAATGAATTTTCCACTCTAGGAAGTGCTCTCACAATCGCCATGACATTCTCAATTGAACTTGGTGGCTCTCGAGAAGTACCTTCAGACCTATTTTGACATACAGTTATTAATTGACTAATATGATCGTCCAACATTGCAGCTCCTCCTATCTTCTTCTTTTTCTTCTGTGAGGGTATTGATTCACTAGTTCGCTTTTGTCCTGAACTACGTGATTGACTACTATGTCTTTGTTGCAAACTATCAATGTCTAAACTCATGTCATATTGGTTATCCTTAAATTCGGAGCTACCATTTGAATCACGAGCACCCTCTTCTGGCATTGTTGGAGGTAATGTGTTTGAAGAAGGGGTCCATGCAGCTACCCCAGTTGCTGCAACATCCCTAAACATTATTTCAAGTTGTTCTAGATTCTGTGGACCTTTCTCTTGAAATTTTTTAGCTTTGGGTAATGCCTACAAAATGTAATTGTAATTTCACTCATATAATAATGTTAGGACATATGTAGTTGTTCAAACTTGTGAACATATGTCGCTATTTTATGTAATTGGCTTATCCTTAGACAAAACGCACTTTACTTGTAATTGGGTAGATCTAGGATGGGTTAAACACTTCAAGAAACAGTGGTTCAAGTTTAAGTGTTGAAGCCGTCAAAGTCTGTCCAAGATACAAGCAAGGAAGTGCAAGATTTTAAAGCTCGATAGATAACCTCGACAGATACATCTATCGAGATTTAAAGAAGCTGTTTAGCCCGAGCCTCGACAGCTGTCTCGACACCTCTCGACACCTCTATCTGTCGAGAATTAAAGAAAACAGAATTCCAAGTCTGTTTCAAGTCCAATCCGTGTGTGTGTCTTTGGGACTTCTTTTCTCCTAACCCTAGACATATAAAAGGATTATTTTAAGGGCCGTAAAAGAGCTGCACAAGTGAATAAGCAGAAATCACAAGATACAAGTTGCATCTTCTCTCTTCATGCAAATTGTGATCTGTGAGAAAAGTTCGTGCCCTAGTTCATCTCTGATGATTTGAAGAACTTTGCAGCCAACATTCTTTCTTTCTCAAGTTGGTGAGTGAGTCACGTACTGGGATTCGTGCAAAGGAGTAAGACGCGTACTGGGATCCGCGCATCACATTGGTTAGTCACGTACTGGGAGCCGTGCATTGAACTGGAGAAATTGTCACTACAGAACGAGTCCAATTGGGTATTGGGGTAAGAGTTCAACTGTAGGTTGGTGAGGTACTGGGATTCCTTACTTGTAACTGCTCGTTGTGATAATAGTGGAGTTTCGGGAGTGGTGACCTTAAATCACCCGGTGGGGTTTTTGCCTTAGGGTTTTCCCCATTCGTGAACAAATCACCGTGTTATTTATTTTCCGCTGCATAATTTAGTTTCGGTGATTTGTTTGTGCTGCCACGTAAATTTGCATGTTAATTTGATTAATTAATAACTGGGCTAATTTAATTAATCTAAATTATCACAAGGGGTCAACGCGTTTGTGGCCTGTCAAGTGGTATCAGAGCAAGCACACTCTGATTAGGGTTTAATCTATTGTGTGTGATCCATTGACCCCTGTTGTCATGGAAAAATTACAGTCTCTCAGCTGAAGAGAACTGTGATATCAAATACATCTTGTTTTTCTAATCTCCCTTCCTTGAGTGTCTCAGAAAACACAAGTCTAAAAGTTATTTGATTCCCTCCATGATGACTGTTGGAAAAGATCTCAGTATATACAAGCAGGAACTAGACTGTCTCAAATTCAAAATGTGCAAAGGAGTCTGCTTAAACAGAGTTAAAGTTAAAGGCCTGGCTCGGAAGAAGCAGATGAGAGAAGATACCATTCCCACTGATCTGCTATCTAAGCATGAAGTGTGTTTCATGATGAAGTCCGCATTCAAAGTAATGGACACGTGCCTATGGTACCTTGATAGTGGCTGCTCTAGACACATGACTGGAGACCGATCCCTCTTCAAAGTCTTCGAGTCTAAGAAAGGTGGAAATGTCACCTTTGGTGATGGGAGCAAATCTCAGATAAAAGGGAAAGGAATTATCTCTCTACCTGGACTACCAGACATTGCAAATGTTCTCTATGTGGATGGCCTAAGAGTGAACCTGTTGAGTATAAGCCAGATATGTGATCAAGACTTCATGGTGTTATTCTCCAAAGGAAAATGTCTTGTTATGGATGAATCTGGAAAGAAACTCATAAGTGGGGTACGTACTCTAGACAACTGTTATGGTTTAGTGCCTGATGCTGATATTGTTTACAATAGTATTCGGTTGCCAAATGAAGACTTGTGGCACCAACGGATGGGGCATGCTAGTTACAAACATCTCTCTATTGTATCTAAGCATGAGTCTGTTCTAGGAATGCCAAAGCTGAGTAGGTTGAACAATGTTGTGTGTGGACCATGTCATTCTAGACATTGCACTCTTGCTATGCCGAAGCATACAGATGTCATTGACATTGCACTTTTGCTATGCCGAAGCATACAGATGTCATATTATGATTGGCGAGTAACAGTGGTGAGATGGTTATTTATGCCTTTCTCTTAGGATTTTCTAGTTCAACCCGTCAAAAAGAGTGATACGAGTGTTAAGAAGAAGAGATCACTTAACCTTACTCATCACAAACAAAGAGATACAGAGCTTCGTGCTCGGTTCTTGTTGTCCCTCCTTGAGGATCTCTCTATAGACTTTCCTTCTCACTTCATCTTTTCTATTATCGATGTCTATAGAGATACGGCCACCCGTGATAAGCTCATTTTCCCTTCCGCTATCACGAGGATTTTGGGTCGTTTTTCCATTCCCTTCCCTACGTCCGATCATTATCATGTCATGTCTGCCATAGACGCCGCTACCGTAAAACGTAGCGAGGCACAGTTCAGATCGCGACAGCCGGATGCTGCACCTCCTTCCACCCGTCCGACCACCTCCAGATCCGCTCGAGCATCTACCTCTTCTTCTACGAGCGAGGTCACACTGGGAGACGTCATGACGCTGTTACAGCGCATGGACGCTCGCCTCGATACACTCACCACTGAGTTGTATCAGGTGAATGTCCGTGTTGGCCGCATCGCTAGGCGACAGGCGACCATGGGCGGCTTTGCATCAGAGGCTTCTCCTCCGCCACCTCATGCGTCGTCTGAGACCGAGGCTGATGATGATGGCGATGATGATGATGCTTCCGACGATGATGATGATGGAGATGCTGACTCATCGGATGAGATGTCTACTTGACACTCTACCCTTTGTCACTCGTGACAAAAAGGGGGAGTAGTTTTGTATGAGAGTAGTCATACTTAGGGGGAGTGTTAGCATAGGACATAGGACATTTTTGTTAGGGGGAGTGTGCTTTGAGGGATGTAGTGAGATGATCAGATGTATTTCTTTTCTTTCCTTATCTTTTAGAGATACTTTGATCATGTTCTACCATACATTGTACTTATATTCTTCTTATATGATGATGTATGTTTCTTTCACCTACCTTTCATGTGTTGTTTCTTTTCTGTCTTTATACACATGTTTCTTTACTTGTATGCAATCTATTATTTCTGTTTCACACAAAGATGCCTTGATGTGTTTTGTTTATAAGTGTTTCAGAAATACAGGTTGTCAAAGTCTTCTTGCCATAAACTCTCTTCTTGCAAAGTTTTTCAAGAGTTTGTGTTAGGATAGATTTTACTGTATGTAACAAGTGAATATGAGTTGAGTGATTTATGACTTCTCTCATATCTTCATTTGTATGTTGTGGTTTTGTCACGGATTGCCAAAGGGGGAGATTGTTAGGACATATGTAGTTGTTCAAACTTGTGAACATATGTCGCTATTTTATGTAATTGGCTTATCCTTAGACAAAACGCACTTTACTTGTAATTGGGTAGATCTAGGATGGGTTAAACACTTCAAGAAACAGTGGTTCAAGTTTAAGTGTTGAAGCCGTCAAAGTCTGTCCAAGATACAAGCAAGGAAGTGCAAGATTTTAAAGCTCGATAGATAACCTCGACAGATACATCTATCGAGATTTAAAGAAGCTGTTTAGCCCGAGCCTCGACAGCTGTCTCGACACCTCTCGACACCTCTATCTGTCGAGAATTAAAGAAAACAGAATTCCAAGTCTGTTTCAAGTCCAATCCGTGTGTGTGTCTTTGGGACTTCTTTTCTCCTAACCCTAGACATATAAAAGGATTATTTTAAGGGCCGTAAAAGAGCTGCACAAGTGAATAAGCAGAAATCACAAGATACAAGTTGCATCTTCTCTCTTCATGCAAATTGTGATCTGTGAGAAAAGTTCGTGCCCTAGTTCATCTCTGATGATTTGAAGAACTTTGCAGCCAACATTCTTTCTTTCTCAAGTTGGTGAGTGAGTCACGTACTGGGATTCGTGCAAAGGAGTAAGACGCGTACTGGGATCCGCGCATCACATTGGTTAGTCACGTACTGGGAGCCGTGCATTGAACTGGAGAAATTGTCACTACAGAACGAGTCCAATTGGGTATTGGGGTAAGAGTTCAACTGTAGGTTGGTGAGGTACTGGGATTCCTTACTTGTAACTGCTCGTTGTGATAATAGTGGAGTTTCGGGAGTGGTGACCTTAAATCACCCGGTGGGGTTTTTGCCTTAGGGTTTTCCCCATTCGTGAACAAATCACCGTGTTATTTATTTTCCGCTGCATAATTTAGTTTCGGTGATTTGTTTGTGCTGCCACGTAAATTTGCATGTTAATTTGATTAATTAATAACTGGGCTAATTTAATTAATCTAAATTATCACAAGGGGTCAACGCGTTTGTGGCCTGTCAAATAATAATTAAAAAAAAAAAAAAAACCTATCTCCAACTAACTACATATTAATAAAATACTCAACTCACCTTCAACTTCAGGTCCCACCAACAATCAGGAGCAGCAATCGTTCCCTTCACTGCATCCCAACCTAACCCTATGTCAAGATTCCTCAATTGTTCCCACACTCTCCAATCACCTTTTAATACATCCCACCTACTTTTTAATTGGTCCTTATCATAGTTTTGACCGATCTCTTCACAAAATTTGGTCACCAAATTGAACCAACCTTTTGTACTAAACCCAGCACCTTTTGTTCTATTCCCGGCTTGAATTTGTTCCACACAAAGGTTACAAAAAGTAGTTATCCATGTTGGATAAATATCCCAATCTGCTCTAGCCTTTTTTACCTTGGGGTTGGAAGTGTTCTTTTTACCCATCTATAAAGTTAACTAACCATAAGAAATGCAAAAAATAAAATTCATAATATTCCAATTTAGTGAAGTAGTTACAAACATGATCTAATAAATCCACAAAAATAAATAAATGAATCTAACAAACTTTCATTGTCTGCAATTCAAAAACCTTTGTACGTTCATTGTCGGATTGAGTAATATGAATTGCAGACAATGAAATCTATTAATATAATGTGGAACAAGTTAATATAGTGGAACAAGTTAATATAGTGAAATTAACCAGGACTTGTGTTCTCAATTACTGAAGGGGCTGTGCCATTATTCATTACTACTCTAATACTATAATGTGGCTCTCATTTGGTGAAACTTGGTTATGCCTTTGTATCTACTTAAGATAAGTCTGTCATTTAGTTGGTCTTGTTTCTAAGTGAAAAGTAAAAATGATTCTAATCTAAGCAAGCTTCCAATGGTTTAAGTTTGTTAGATTGACAGCTAAAGGTTTATCTCAGTTTCATTGTCTGCAATTCAAAAACCTTTGTTATGCCAAACCATAACAATCCATTTCATTTAAATTGGGTTTCTCAATTTCTGAATCAACCAACCATCATTAAAGTTATGCCAAACCCAATCTTATTTTTCTCAATTTTCCATCCCTATGCACAGACCTTTCTTAGAAATAGCTCTCTTCAAAATAGAAAATCAATACCTTATTTTCACATTTCAATTTAAAGTTGCATAAAATACCAATCAAAACTCACAACTTAGATCACAGCAAAACTCACAGCTTAGATCACCTTGCAACACGCTGCAACACGCTAGAATGCCCTCTCAGACTCCAAAGTTCGAACTCGCAGTTTTAGATCACCTTGCTCCTGTATTAAAAGGAGAACAAAACATCAAAATGAAAGCCACATCAACAAAACATATATCAAAAAAACATAATCAACAAAAACCACAAAAACCAACCCAAATAACTCAAGCTACCACTCAGTAATGCTCAACTACACCACACACAAACAATTCAAAACATCAATCACAAAGACACCATGTAGAGACAATATTTGTTTACGCCTTATAGAGTGGAAACTCTAAATGGTCAAAATACTCTGAGAGAGTGTCATGGAATGAATGAATACTAAAAACCTAACAAATTCAATGTTCTTATTCTTATTAAGCACAACAAAATGATCTCAATCCGACTACACAATGGGTTAATTTTTGGAATTATCATAGGTTGGGTTTTAGTTTTCTCAACATAAAGAGGCTGAAGGATTGAAAAATACCTCAAACTCAACCCTATCTGCTTTGTGGTGGATTAGAATATAGGAAGAAGTATTAATTTTACGCTGCCAATTTCCAACAAAGCAGTCTTTGCCTTGCCCAACAAAAAAAAAAAGAAAAAGAAAAAGCAGTCAATGGATCAATGCACTACATCATTGCAAGTACTTCCAATAGAGGTGTGTTTGCAAACAATGATAAGAATATTTCCATTAATCTATTTCATGTGGAATTATCAAATAATGCAAAGTAACTGACCAAAAACTCAACTTTAAACAATGGGCTTCCTTCAATCTCCAAAACATCCCCATTCAAGTTACCCTTTTAGTGACAGTGAATAACTAACGAAGCACAATGGAGAACTCATTGCTAGAGTGGAATTCACTGCCACTGTCATATCAAGCATGTGAAGATTCTAACTACAATCCAAACTCAAATAGTATTTTAAAATTAACTAATATCACCATTTACATTACTGAATATTGATTATCAAAAGCCCAACATCTATCATATGACAACGAATCAAAAAATCATAGCTAACATTCTCTAAATTCACATTCCAAACATACTAGAACTAAACATAATGACATTACACAATCACAAATAAGCAAACAGTATTAGCATTTCAACACCTTGGTGCAACCCTCTGCAATTTGTGCTAGAGCAATCAAAGCAGCATGGTGTTTCTGCCACTCAGGAGCTGCCAAATACACGGGAAGCTGCTCAGATGCCACTGGAAGTTGCAATTTTTTTTTTTTTTTTTGAGAAACCAGATCAGAATTAAGGCAAAGCATCCACAAAGGTAGAACATCCACAAAATTTTAAAAAAAAAAAAAAAAAATTCTGATCAGGAGTATCCACAAAATTAAGGCATCCACGGGAAGCTGCAATTTTTTTTTTTTTTTTTTTTGAGAAATCGGATCAGAGTTAAGGCAGAGCATCCACAAAATTTAAAATAAAAAAAAAAAATTCTGATCAAGAGCATCCACAAAATTAAAAAAAAAAAAATAAAAATTTACGAAGCATGTACCCACAAATTCGGATTAGAGCATCCACAAAATAAAAAAATAAAATTTCGGATCAGTGTTAAAGAGCATCCACAAAATTAAAAAAATATATATATATGAAGCACGTACCCACAAATTCGGATCAGAGTATCCATAAAATAAAAAAATAAAATTTCGGATCAGTGTTACAGAGCATCCACAAAATAAAAAAATAAAAAAAAATTATGAAGCATGTACCCACAAATTTTTTTCAGTACTCGGCAAGAGACCAAATAGATCTTTAGCAAGAACAAAGCATGCAAGATCTGAAAATCTTTTTTTCATAGGTAAAAAAAAATAAAAAAAATCGGATTAGTGTTCGTACTTGGTGGTTTTGGGTAGCAAATTGGTGTTGCTTGGTGCTTTGTTATTCAAAACTCTGCCTTCAAAATGTATTTCTCAAATCAGATTAGACAAATAAAAGTAAAAGGAAAAAATTACAGAGGAACCATTGAAGAAGATGAACAAAGAAGAAGAAGAGGAAGAAGATTTACACAGAGGCCGAAGCTGACTTGCGGAGAGTAGAGAGGCCGGAGCTAACTTGCGCAGAGTAGAGAGGCCGAAGCTGAGCGACAAGATGAGAGGAATGAGAGGTGAGAGGCGTGAGGACCCTCTGGGTGAGAGCGTGAGAGGCGTGAGATGAGAGGAAGGAGAGTCAGAAGACCTTGCCCTTTATTGAAGGGCAATTTAGTAAATGGAGAAGTTTCCAACGGATCTATTTGAAAAAGCGTAGCAACTTTTAGAATATGGACTTCAATTGTGCCATTTTGGATCAGCGCGTTTCCTTTGTTGGAGTAAAACACAAATTTTTCTAAAAAGTTGCGTTTTACTCCAACCAAACGCATATAAAGGCCCACTTTTTTTAAAAAGCCAACTTTTAGCTTGAAAAAGCCCAACCAAACGGGCACTAAGGCCTCGTCTTAATTTCTAAGGGGCATAGTTAGGGGAAATTATATTTTTTTTTCATTATAAATTATATCTCATTTTATACTTTTTCCTTTGAAGTATTGACATGCACAATTGACTTTCTAAAGTTATAACTCTATTTTAATACCCTCTATGTTGACTGTTTTCCTGTTAAGTAGAACATGATTAGGTATTGAAAAACCAATATACCCCTCTACAAAACAATTGGTAGAGAGATAAATTGGTCTTTTTATGCTAAATTTCGTAAAAACAAAATATATGTTAGGAAATTAAATGTTACAAAGTTTTCGATTTGGAGGATCTATCTTGTGTTTTGATGGTTCAGAGGACAAAGTATAAATTGGAGTATAATTTAAGGTGGAAAAAATGTAGTTTATGTGATATACCATCTGATCTTAAACAAATATAGGTCAATTTCAAATTTGATATACCAACTGATCTAAGACAAATATAGGTCAATTTCAAAGTAGCCTCAAGGATCCATATAGGATTTACTAAAAAAAAATATAATAAAAAAATAATCCATATAGGAACACTAACAAAAAACTAATCCAGATAGAAACTTCAGCAACATATGTTGTACTCTCAATAATCAAGTCCTAAGGGCTAAGCTTAGTTATACACACGTAGTTTAGAATGTGCAAGGTATCTTCTTTGTTTTTAGGACAAATTATAAAAAACTTACTTGTAGTTTGGTCTGTTTTTACTTTACTTACCTGTGGTTTAAAACTTAACATTTTACCTAATTATGTTTAGCTCTGTTTGGTCTCTGCTATCTATCTTTGTTAAAAATAGGAGTAGATGAGCATTTTTGCTTATATTTCATATCTCTCTCCTCCAAAAACATAAAAATAATAAAAATATACAAAGAGACAAGATCAAATAGAGGGGAGATTCTAGGCTTTTGTCCTTACTGGGCAAAAGATTTGGCAATATGCCCCTGTTTGGAAACTATATATGTTCGTGCCCCTGTTTCGAAACTCGATTTTATTAAAATCGAGTTTCAATGAAAAACTCGATTGGTTGAAAATCGAGTAATGCACGATCAAACTTAAAATAAATAAATAAATAAATTTGCATGGAACTCGAGTTTATGAAACTCGAGTTCCATAAAAACACCGCTATAGGTCTTATAAAACGCAGCTATAGGTTTGAGGTGATCAAACTTTTAAAAAAAAATTTGCATGGAACTCGAGTTCCATAAAAACGCCGCTATAGGTTTTATAAAATGCAACTATAGGTTTGGCGTGATCAAACTTTTAAAAAAAAAATTTGCATGGAACTCGAGTTTCTTAAACTCGAGTTCCATAAAAACGCCACTATAGGTCTTATAAAACGCAGCTATAGCTATGGAACTCGAGTTTCATAAACTCGAGTTCCACACAATTTTTTTTTTTTTTTTTTTTTTTTTTTTTTTTTTTTTTTTAAGTTTGATCGTGCATAACTCGATTTTCAACCAATCGGGTTTTTCATTGAAACTCGATTTTAATAAAATCGAGTTTCGAAACAAGGGCACGAACCTATATAGTATCAAAACAGGGGCATATTGCCAAATATTTTTAAAAATAAGGGTAAAAGGCTAGAATTGGATCCGTAAAGAAACTAAATAGATACAACTGAGTATCAATTTTCATATGCTTGATCCTCTCTCTCAAACTCTCATTGTCTCTCAAACTCCTATCTCATCATTTCTCTCTCTCTCTCTCTCCCATTGACTCTCTTTCTCAAACTCGTATCTCTGATTTCTCTCTTTCATCTCTTCTCTCTCTGTGGCATTGAGGAGACCAATTGGGCACCACAGTGAAAACCTAGCTAACCCAACATTGAGGAAGCCAATCAGATGAAAACCCAACAACACCCAGAGTTAAGGAGGCCGATCGGACTACGCCACTTTGTGGGTTTCATTTTTTGTGTTTTGTTTTGTTTTGCCTTTGGGTTGAGGGTTTGATCTGATTTTGGTGGTGTTGTGGCTGGTAGCTTGTAGTTGTTGTGGATTATGGGGCATTCGATGGTGGTGGTGGGTTCTGATGGTGGTTGCTTGTGGGTTTTGATGGTGGTTGCATTGGATGTAGGTGGACGAGAGAGAAAGAAAGGGATAACAACGAGAGAATGAGATTTGGGGGTTTTGAATGCGATAAGCGATTGAAGTTGGGATTATGTTGTCTTGTTTGATTTTTGATTCCATGTTTATGATGTCTGGGAAAGAATAATGGGCAGGATATATTGAAAGTTTCAAATCTGCACTCAAAGGCTAACAAGATTAACTCTACGGGAAAAAGGCCAAAATTGATGAACCAATGAAAGGAGATGGAATTCCTTCAATACCAACAGCTATGTGGTTCAACATTCTTTCCATTTATGTTTTGAAATTTTGTGTCATTTGCTCCTGCCAATGAATTGTAACTGCAAGTGTTTTTAAAGACATTCGTGGCTTTGTTTCTTTCATTTTTTAAGCATTCTTTCCCACTTCGTTTTCTTCGGCAACATCTCCAAGTATGTCATTTTCTACCATGGCAAGGAGATCTTCTAAACAGTAAATTCAACTTCCCAGCCGAAGCTCTTTCAAACAATTTGATTTGTAATTGTTTGGAATTTTATATGTAATATTCGTTTATGTTTTTCAAAAAAATTAAAATCCTACCCTTTTGATTTGTGTTATATTATGTTTTGGCGGTAAAAGTTGTTTTTTGCCAGAAAAACCAAAAGCGGGTAACGAAACCAAACTGAGTTAAACACAGGTGGACAAAGTATTAAATTTTAAATTGTGGTTAGGCAAGGTGAAAACAAATCAAGTTAAACACTGATGGACCAAGTATTAAATTTCCCTTTATTTTTACCAAGCTTATCTAGTTCAACACCCTTCAGGAAAACATTAACTTTTAATTCATATCGTTCGTGAGGTAGATTTCGGGATTATAACCTATATATGATTTGTTCCCAAAGGTTACTGGGATAAAGAGTGACGGATTACTTTGTCTTTGATGAGTTTAAGCTTTGAACCTTATTACAATAGGTCCTTAAGGCACTAAAACCTTCAAGCAAGTCAACGTACAATGTAAGTAGAAATAAAAATTCCTTATAAACTAATCATATAATTCATCTATATATTTTTAAAAGCTGAAGCGTAGCATTTATTGTTGTTTCGTTCCAGTTCAGCCACATCAACGGGCATGACATCTTTATAAAAAAAATGACATTTTAAAAAATATTAATATATGAAAATGACTTTTCACATTCTAAAATAATAATTAAATACATGTAACTTACCCACTATAATAAAATATTAAAATCTAAATATCTAAGGATGACTTTACACATTCTAAAATAATAA
Organism: Castanopsis chinensis; assembly: GCA_032878915.1. Taxonomy (NCBI): domain Eukaryota; kingdom Viridiplantae; phylum Streptophyta; class Magnoliopsida; order Fagales; family Fagaceae; genus Castanopsis; species Castanopsis chinensis. Next base: position 21,647,338 of record JAVQMG010000115.1, read on the forward strand.
TTAGATACATGTAACTTACTAGCTATAATAATCTATATCTATATATTTCTAAAAGCTAAAGCGTAATATTTATTATTGTTTTACTCCAGTTCAGCGGCCATGACATCTTTATAAAAAAAATTACATTTTAAAAAAATATTAATATATGAAAATGACTTTTCACATTCTAAAATAATAATTAAATACATGTAACTTACCCACTATAATAAAATATTAAAATCTAAATATCTAAGGATGACTTTACACATTTTAAAATAATAATTAAATACGTGTAACTCACCGGCTATAATAATGCCATTATTATTATCATTGAAAACATGTACTCATAAAATACGTTATTTATAAATAATTAAAAAAAAAACCATTTAACACTCCAAAATATTTAATATTATATATATATATATATAATACTAAACATATTAAATATTAAAATATTCAATATTGGACATAAAAAAAAAAAATCAAAATTGCATTATCAGTTTATGACCTTACACATTCTCTTGAATGAACATATGAATACTAAATTATTCCCAAGTGCATTATAGCAAAATAAATTGTCATATGAACAAAATAGTAGAAAACATTGAATTATGAGTTTATGACCTTACACATTCTCTTGAACGGTCATATATTAAGTTATGCCAAAGTGCTTTATGACAAAATAAATTGTCATATGAAAATGAATAGTATAAAACACACCCACGGAGAAAATAAAAGAAAACACACCCATCAAGAAATCTATATCTATATATTTCTAAAAGCTGAAATGTAGCATTTATTATCACTACGCTCCAATTCAGCCACATCACCGGCCATGACATCTTTATAAAAAAAATATTAATATATGAAACTGACTTTACACAATTTAAAATAATAATTAAATATGAGAAAAAAATAATAATTAAATACATGTAACTTACTGGCTATAATAATGCCATTATTATTATCATTGAAAACATGTACTCATAAAATACGTTATTTATAAATAATAATAATAAGAACCATTTAACACTCCAATATATTTAACATTATATATATATATATATATATAATACTAAACATATTAAATATTAAAATATTCAATATTGGACATAAAAAAAAATCAAAATTGCATTATTAGTTTATGACCTTACACATTCTTTTGAATGAACATATGAATTCTAAATTATTCCCAAGTGCATTATGGCAAAATAAATTGTCATATGAACAGAATAGTTGAAAACATTGCATTATGAGTTTATGACCTTACACATTCTCCTGAATGGTCATATATTAAGTTATGCCAAAGTGCATAATGAAAAAATAAATTGTCATATGAAAATGAATAGTATAAAACACACCCACAAAGAAAATAAAAGAAAACACACCCATCAAGAAACTGTGGATTTTCTTTACTATGATTGAGATGATTTCTTCGATCAAAGATAACAATTCAACAAAAAGTCATCGTCTCAATTAGGTAAAAATTTCTATGTGCTTACCATACTCTTGATCTTCACTCTATTTTTTATTTTATTTTTTGGTACATTTTATATGTATAAATAGATCAAGATATAGACTTCTTTACCTATAGAATATATACCACTCCATATTACATTGTTTTGATATGAATTTGTTACTATTACTTATAGGTCTCAAAATAAAAATTGTTATGTCAAATTTTTTCGCGCAATGCGCGGGTTTGTGACTAGTATATTTAATTCTAAAGCTCCGAAGGGTCTCTTTCTAAACACATCTTCTGTTTGGGTGTGTGCATATTGGAATTTTCTGAATTTTGTAAATATCCATTAAACTATGTTATTCGGGCTTAATTGGTTAATTTTTTAAAATTGGCAATTAATCTTAATTGGGCTATAAAGTCTAAACCGGTTCATTTTATAATTAATCAAATCTAGCGGCATTGCAGCCAATAAAGTTAATAAAATAAATAATTAAATAATTATTTTATTAACAAACCGTATGAGTAATGAATTTGCACCTACTGTCGAACATTGTGCTTGCATAGCAATAGTGAATAGTTCCTAGCTACTTCTTTTTTATCTATATTAGATGTGAAAATACAGTGTTGTTGAGAAAGCTAAGGGTATGAGAGAGAGAGACTGTATAAGGATTATTAGTGCAACAACTCCCATATGCTTGATGCCTCCAACTTGAACAGAGAGACTGTATAAGGATTATTAGTGCAACAACTCCCATATGCTTGATGCCTCCAACTTGAAAATTGAAGTCAAAACAACAGTGACAGTTTATGAAACATACAAGCAAGTCTTCCATTCTAGTGCAATGGCACTCATGAAAGCAACCAAGAAACAAGTCTCCACATTGGAAATGGTCGACTATTAACCTTAAAATGAAAATACATGAAGTAAAAGCACATATATTTATTGCTGATGCCGAAAATCGTCAGTAAACTACACAATCCTTGCTCGCTCTAAACAAGACCTGCCCAACAAAGAAAAAGAAGACCTTATAGAGAGTACCGATGTGGTACCGGCCAAATACCCTCCGAATGTTAAGTTAAAGAACTTTCACAACTCTAAAGTACCAGAACTGGGATAAATTATACGTACCTTGATTTTTGAGATTTTGGGTATTTATAGTAGTATACAATCGACTTTGGTTTCTTGACGAGAAAGATGTTTCCTTATAGGGAAGATCCTCGTCAATACACGTATTTTACAGGATCTTTCCATATAGAGATTTAGTTGACTATGGTTAATCGTGAAGTACAAAACATTTCCATTTGAAGTTTCTTGAGGACCAATTAAACCATATGGATGCCACGTGGCTTTGCCACCGTCCGCTTTCCCATCCGTCCGCCATAGGGAGTCCGTTCACCTTGGACACATTCCGTCGTGTTTCTTCCTTCCTTCCCTTTGATCATCCACTACCTAGTACCGTCGCTCATGGCAAGTTTTGTAAAGCAAGACCGCCTACTTTAATTTTATCCTCTTCACTTACTAGAGACAAATGACATCCAGAGAGATCTACGGAGTAGTCGATAACAATTAATTCCTTACTGTTTGCTTTGCAAGGCAAGGACCTTTAACCAAGCTGGCCTTGCTGTGATGTCTGCTAACCAAGCACTCACATGGAAGCGTACATGAATCAAAGAGCTTTTTAATTTGTGTCCCCAACAAGAAATGCATAATGGGCATGTGGTGCAAATCCGCTAGGGTGAAGTAGTCACCTCCCAATCATTTTGACTTAGCTAGTCGACTCTTATAGATATCAAGGACCTTTGCTAGCTTAGGTTCATTTTCCTCCACAACTATTGCGTCTGGATTAATGCCAAGAACTACTGGATTATATCCTAGCTCCAATCCTAGAGTTGTAGTTATTTTGTCGTACTGTAGGGCCTCAACCTCCATCCAAACCGATGTAATTGCCATCTTCTTAGGGTCTTGGTATATCAGTTGGGTTCCCTTGTCAGCATACTCATAGGCAATGTATTTAGTAATTGCCCTTGATTCTGAGTTACAAAAGGTCAAAGCATAAGGATCATACTAATTATATCCATCCATAGTTTTTTCTAATGGAAAAAAAATGACTTGCAAATGAGGTCACTGCCCTAGGCCAGTAGGGAATTTCCACGAATTCCTAAACCTGTGAGAAACAAAAATAGAGAAAACACATGTCAAAGAAAAATAATCACATGCACAAGACAGTATTTACGGGGTTCGGCAATTTGCCTAAGTCCACGGAGTTGCAAGGATTTCACTATTACATGGTTCGGCAATTTGCCGGCTTGAGCCTATTGGCTCAAGCCTCCGCTCTATGGACCAAGCCTCAAAAAATCTCCCATTAAAAACCACACAACATTATTCAGGTCGGGTCGGGTCATCAACCGGATTAAACACAACTAAGCTCCACAAAGCCCAACAGGGTCCACTTAAAGCCCTATTGTGCATGATGTGGGACCACTCGCACAATAATAATGCTTCCCTTTAAATCTAAAACTCCTAAACTTACAAGTATAATCGATCACAAGAGTTCCTTAATTCCAACCACTAAGCCATCTCCACAGATTTTAACAGATGGAGAGGAAAGTGATAAATTAACTTGGTCCCAAAAACTTAAATTATTGGTGAAAGTATCAATTTAATGAGAGAAAATGAGAAGTTGATTGAAAGATATATATATATATATATATATATGCTTATATTTCAACTTTCGCCTCTCATCTCTCTCTCTTCCCCCATCCAAACATGAGGTAAACCATAACTAATATCAATGTCTACCAACTGCATATACACTTACCAAAGAGCTTGAGATCTCCATCTTCAAAAGCTGAAACTTGACCAAATGGCTGCATAGACAAGGAAATGTTAGATTCAAAAATATTATAATAATAATAATAATAATTGAACCTATTCATTGCTGTTTCTTTTAGATGATTATAATGAACAATGGGCTTATAGGAAATGGAAGGGACTGGGAAAGGCTTTTTTTTTTTTACTTGATCCTAAAAAAGTTGAGATATACATGAATGTTTTCAGTTTCCTTACATTGCGGGACAGGAAGTGTTCTTTTTTATGTTCACCAGCTCTCAAGTCTACAATAACAAACTCATGGTCTAGCTCTTTCTCATAGAGGGTAGCGAGAACTTGCATTGTAGCTGTTGAGAGAGGGTTGCCATGGACTTTGATTGCTGACATGATGGTGGATGGTGATATAATCAAGAACAAAGAGCAGATAGAGCAAGCAATATACCACAGGTGACAGGCCTTATCTGATCCATTTATATATACATATATATTGGTTTTTGGAAGGAAGGAAAGTTTCAAGTTTCTTTCTAGAACGCTTACTTTGTAAGCCAATCAAACCAGGATCTCAGTTCCTAAACTTTTTTTTTCGGCTGAATGAGAATTCTTAATCCTGGAAAAAGTCCGTGGCAGCTGATTACATATTGCCATGTTGGATGTTTTTTCCCCCTCTATTATTGGTTTGGATGATTTCAATTACTATTCTATTCTGACCAAAACAAGTCATACTATTTTACTAGTGAGCGTGATAAAGAAAGCAGTAATATGTTTTTTGTACAAATTGATAGATTTAAGCCAGAGCTCCCTGTGTGTCAGGCTACCAGTGGCTTCAAGAATTCAACCACCCTGGTGCTCGAATGTATTTACATCCTTTTCTTGAGTTTATTAATAAAATAGAGCCTATAGTTGGGAGATGGGATGACCATACTCAAAGTATAACTTTTTTTTTTTGAACTACTAATATAACCTTTATTATATATATTTTTTATGGGGAATAAAATGTGTGTCGTACCAAGTTGACCCGACCTTCAAAAGATCATGTAAAGGTCATAGAAACTGCAAACCGTCTAAGATGACTTGTTACTGGCACAAACTCGATTTAACCCGAACTTGATAAAATTGAATTTGGATATTATATATAAAGTAAATCTATCAATTAAATTAGCCCATGGCAATCCAACTAGACAATTTTATTATTCTTGTGGATAAGGACTCCAAAAAAACTTTGTGATTTGCCTCCAATTAACCTGCAGTTTCGATGGAGATTAAGATTTACTTGGAGGGTTTGACACTTCAATACATTGAGATTCTCACTTGCATTTAATAAAAGTGTCATTTTCAGTTATTCATGCCATCTTTCACCTTCTATTATCTGTGAACAAAACTTATACTTGGTATTTCTTTTATTGGCTGGGATGTGGATCACATGGAATGGGTATAAATCTTGTAGTCCATGACTTATGAGGATAATGGATTTTCACGCACTATAGAACATTATACTTGCATAGCATAAGAGTGCATAGTCCGTCTAATCTGAGAGAGAGAGAGAGAGAGAGAGGATTAAACTCAGTTTGAGAAATGTGGGACATGAACCTGAGGAGCATGTATGTGGATTATTAGTGCAACAATTCCATTGCCCTGGCATGGGAGAATTCACTCGTTTTAAACGGTGCATAAACTTGATGCCTTCAACTTGAAGATTGAAGGCACGACAACGACAACTTGTGAAAGCAACCGATAGAAACATACAAGTCTCCACTCTCAACATTGAAAATGGCAGACAGTAAACATTAAAATCAAAATTCATGAAGTTAAAAGCACATAAAATTATAGGAGACAAATGACCCGAGAGTAGTCGGTAACAGTCCATTCCTTACTGTTTGCTTTGCAAGGCAAGTACCTTTAACCAGGCTGTCCTTGCTGTGATGTTTGCTACCCAAGCACTCACATAGGGGCGAGAATCAAAGAGCTTTTTAGCTTGTGTCCCCAACAGGTAATGTATATATAGTGGGTAAATGGTGCAAATCCACCAGGGTGAAGCAATCACCTCCCAAGGACCCTAGTTGACTTTCATAGATATCAAGGACCTTAGCCAGCTTAGGTTCATTTTCCTCCACAACTGCTGCGTTTGTACTAATGCCATAAACTACTGGCTTGTACGCCAGCTCCATGCCTAGAGTTGTAGCTATTTGGTCGTACCAACCTCCATCCAAACTGATTCAATTGCCATCTCCTTAAGTCTTGGTATATAAGCTGGGTTCCCTTGTCAGCATACGCATAGGCAATGTCCTTTGTAATTGCCCTTGATTATGTATTACAAAAGGTGAGAAAGCATGAGTTTCATACTAATTATACCCACCCATTAATTTTTTTTTTTTCATGAATAAAAATAAAAAAAGAATTGTAGATTTGGTCGCTACCCCTGACTCACTTAAACTTAAACCATGTCATGCATGGTGTGAGCCACCTGTGCAATAATAAGACTTGCCGCTTAAATATTCCATAACTCCCAAACCTACAAAAGGACTTGCAAATGTGATTATTATCCCTGGTTCACTTAAATTTAAACTTTGTCATGAATGGCATGGGACCATTTGCACCATATAAGTCTTGTCACTTACACCCACAACTTTGAAACTTACAAGTGTAATAGGTCACAAGAGCTTCCTACTACTGAACTACATCTATAAACAGTTTAAATAAACAAAGAGTAGAGTGATAGACTACTAAATCAATTTAATGATAGAAAAGGGGAGTTGATTGAAATATATTAATTTTTAGGATATATTCCAGTCACTTTCGCCTCTTGTCTCTCTCGACAGTCCAAACATGAGGTAAATTATGACAGTATGACTAATGTCTACAAGCTGCATAAACACTTACATAAGAGATTGAAATCTCCATCTTCAAAAGCTGGAACTTGACCAAATGGCTGCATATATAGACAAGGAAATTTAATTTGATTCAAAATGATTATAATAATAAAAAAATAATAATAATTGAACCTATTCATTGTTGTTTCTTCTAGATTATAATAATGAACAATTGGCTTACAAGAAATGGAAGGATTGGAAAAGGCTTTTTTTTTTTTTTACTTAATCCTAAAAAAGTTGAGATACGTGAATGTTTTTTGTTTTCTTACATTACAGGACAGGAATTGTTTGGCCAAAATTGGCAATTAACCCCAATTGCCCAACTATATAGTTAGTAGGCACTGTTTCGAAATTATATTTTTAACTAACATCTCAAGTTTCAAAAACTCAATTTAGGGCTTATAAATTAAGTCTCAGAGACTCTATTTCCCTATTCTGATCATGTTCTGATTTGGCATTTTTCCACATGGCGTCCACCTGGACTTGAGTTCCATCTCGACACTTAAAGCCTCGATTTGTGTTCTCTGAGAATGACGTGGTTGATCTACGTGGAAGCCACCTGGAAACCGAGTAAGACTCGATTTCATAAAAGGGCTTATTCAAAATTCATAAGTCACAGACACCAAACCATTCTCACTCACGCAACTCTACTCTCACTCACCCTCTCCACTCTTACTCAGTCTCCACTCTCACGCACCCTCTCCACTCTCACTCGGTCTCCACTCTCATGCACCTCCATTCTCATGTTGTCAATACCTCACTCTCAAGTCCTAAGAGACACAAAGACACTCTCAATTCCTCACTCTCATTTTGTCAAATCCTCATCCTCCACCAAATTCCTATTCCACACTTCTACCCACACTGAAACCCACGCCAGGTAATCCGTTTCTTAAATGATTTTTTTTTTTTTGGCACTTTTTTCTGTTCGTGGGTTGAACTATTGATATCAGGCAAATTTCAAATTTCTATATTGAACTATGCATTGTTCTGCAGTGATGATGTTAGGGTTTGTTAACTGGGTCTTTGTTAAATTAAACTGTTGATGTTAGGATTTGTTAAAGTTGATGATTTAGTGTTTAATTCATTTGGATCCATGTTATTGAAAGTTTGATGACTTTCTTCTTGCTAAATTTGATAATGTCAGAAATGATAGTGTTTATTAATGTAATATTACTGTATTGTTATTTTATTTGATTTTATTTGATAAATTCTTGCCTTGCCTGCATTTACTGTGTTGGGATATTTTATTTGATATTGAATTATTGTTTTGTTTACTTCTGTCATCTATATCATACCAATCCTCCCCTAATTAATTGGCTAAATAAGTTACCCTTTCCATTACTTTTGGCTGTTTTTGCTGATTGTCTGCTCTACTTAAGTTTTTGTTTGTATAAAGTTCTCCAAACTCTAGTAAAAAGCAATTGTAAACTCTAGGGCTACAATTTAGACTTGCAGTAGAGTGTATGTCAGTTATTTAACAGAGAATGTCAATTTCTGGCTCTTGCTATGTGATGATCAGGCATGATATTAGATTAGATCATCAAGTTATGAAATTGGTTGGGTAAGAGAGTTTGAGGTCAATGATAAAGATTGGTTGTACTTTCTTGGCTTGGAGGGCATATGCCCTCATAGTGCTCATAGAAGGGGTATTATACTGAAAATTGATATTAGAGTGGAAGCATTTACTATGGAGACCAGGCTGATGTTCTATCTAGTAGATCTGCACCCAAGTGTCATACTCTGGTTGAATGAAACTTATTGACGTAGTGAAGTAAAGATACTCTACCTTAGCAAGGGCAGGTGCAAGGATTGGGATCCGCTCCATTTGGATTGAAATAGACTAAGCCTAGTTAAAAAGATTAGATCTTGTTGCATCATTTATGTATAATTAGATAGACTAAATTTTACCACCTCAATGGCGTGGTTGAATATTTTAGAAAATAGACATTTTATGCTGGCAACTGTAGTCGAATCAACATAGGGGAAGAGGGATAGAGAGACTTTGAATTTCCATTTATGAGGATCAATATGGTTTGTGGCTTGAAATTCATTAAAAGCATTGATTATATTATAGTCTTGTGGAGCATCATTGCTGCCGTTACCTTTTGGGACTAACCGTTAGGCATCATTTCTGATACATTTTGGTCTTTTTTGTTTGTTTGTTTTTATTTATTTTTATTTTTATAAGCACAACATTTTGTTTAATTCTTAAAAAAAAGAAAAAAGAAAAAAAGGAGGAACAATCAATAAAAGCAATTTTGTGTTAGATATCATTATTTACTTGATACAAGTCCACTCCCTTTGGTGTCCTCCCAATCTTTCTAGAACCAAAATATCGTCTTTGGCGGAGTGCACTAGCCCTTGGAAATTTGTGGGTTTGGTGCATCTCCTTGTCTTTTTAGTTACCGTCTTTGTCCACATCTGTAAATGATACATTCCTCTTCTTTGGCATGGCCTTTTAGTCTTTGACAGCATTGATCAACAAACTCCATTTTTAGTGGTCTCTCTTTGTGAATTTTATATCTTGGATAAAACAACGGTTTTTTTTTTTGGGTAATATCTAACCTTATGATTGATGTGGCTAATTTAAGTCTTATCTATTTACATAAATATCTCATGGCAAATAGAGAGGATGACGTAGGGAAAAAAAGTAATATAGCCAAATTAGGTGTGGCAGTTTTGGACTGCTTGGAATTTAAGCTTTTGTTTTGGTGGGAAAAAGGCTAAAAAATAGTAAGGAAGATAGGGCTTCTAATGGTTAAAAGAAATAGAAGGACTTGGGGATGAAATGAAGGGAAAATTTCGAGAGTTGGGTTGTTGTTCCACGATCGTAAACAGTAAGCTATTAATTATGTTTGGTTCTTTATAGGGTATTTGGGGTTGTTTGATGGTGAGTGATTTAGGGTAGTTTTGAAGTTTTGGGATTTAGGGTTTGAAAGGTGACAAACCCTAAATCCTTGTTGATCTTTCTCCTCTCTCCATAAGTCGAGTTGATTTCATGGGTTGTGGTGGATCATCCTTGTTCGTGATTTCATGGGCCTAGGTTGATTTCATGGTTCGGTGGTTCAACGAGTGTGGGCTACAGTGTGATATGATTTTGGTGGGTTTTGTGGTTTGATTTCGGTGAGGTGATTTGATTTTGTGATTCGGTGGGTTCGTGGGTTTCTGTTGTGAATTGATTTTAGCCGGGTTTTAGCGAGTGTGGCTGCGGTGGTTCGGCGAGTGTGGGTTTGGGTTGATTTCATGGATCTGGGCAACTGTGGTTCAGCAAGTGTGGCTGATTTTGGGATTTGATTTTGGCAGGTGTGATATGATTTTGGTGGGTTTTGTGGTTTGATTTCAATAGGGTGATCTAATTTTGTGATTTGGTGGGTTCATGCATCTCTGTTGTGAATTGATATTATGATTTTATGATTTGGTAGGTTTGTGGTATAGGTGGTAGATTTTTGGTAGGTGGTTGAGTTCGTGTGGTGGGTCTGTGGTGGTTGTTGGTAATGTTTGAGTTTTGGGCAAGGTGGCTATTGGTATTGTGGTGGCTATTGGGTGCGATTGGGTTTTGGTACTGTGATGGCTGGTGTCTAGCGGCTGGCGGTGTGTAGGATTATTGGGTTGAGAAAGAGAAAGAGAAAGAGAGACAGAGAGGAGAGAGAGAGAAGAGATAATAGAGTAATAAAAAATATATAAAAAAAAGGAATAAAAAAATAATAAAGAAAGAATATTTAAATGAAATGATAAAAAATAGAAGTTTTGATGTTAAATGTATTGTAAAGTAAGATATTAAATGCTATAAAGTGGTACTAAGATTTATAAAACCCTTGATGTGAATGCTCTAATAGTATAAATATTGTCATGTACTTTAAAATTTTAAATTGCGTGGTAGACTGTACACATTTAAAGTTTGTAATGGAAGAGTGAACTCAAGGATGAACTAAGGTAAAAATGAGGTTACTACAATCAAAACATGTCATTTCAATAATTATGAGAAAAGTTGAGAAAATTATTATATCTTTAATAGAAATTTACAAGCACCTCCATTGATTATTCAAAGACAAACTGAAGTGAACGATATCCATGCACTAACATTGCACCAGATGATTATTTTAAGCGTATTTTTAAATAATTGGATATAAGATTCTAGCTAGCTAGCTAGAATAAAAAGTGGAATAAGTGATTTGTTTTCCTACCTAAACCTGAGCTTTGTCTTTATCTCAATCACCTTGGCCCAAGCAGGTCGAGAGCTAGGATCTTATAGCACCATGCTCTCGCACGAGGTCGCGATTCAATGAGCTTCTTGGCTGGCGTTCCCATAAGGCTTTGCAAAATTGGGCGGTGAAGTAAATCAGCAATAGTGTACTTGTCAATTGCCAAATCTTTAAATTTTGCTAGCTGTGAGCTGTGTCTCATACACATCAAGAACATTGCCTAATTTGGCTTCAGCCTCAGCCACAGCCACCACACCTTGGTCAGGAGCCAAGCCATTGTTTGGCTTAATTACCATCTCAAATATAAGTTTCGTTGCTGGTGGCTCAAACTGGTGGTCCTCAACATCAACCCAATTGGCTACTGTGGCCTACTCCCTGCCATCCCAGTAAACTAGCTCTTCTCCCTTCTTGCCAAGATCGTGGGCCATGCATCTTATTATTGCTCTTGATTCAACAATCAATTGGTTGCATTTTTGTTAGCCAGGGATAGCAAAATGTGCAAATATATATATATATATTGCTTACCGAATTGCTTGATATATGCCAGTATCCTCGCATACCGGAACTTCACCAAATGGCTACAAAACATAGATGAACAACTTATTGGATATATATATATATATATATATATATGTGTGTGTGTGTGTGTGTGTGTTAGTAAAGTCTTATGTTGAGCAATAATGAAAAAATAGATGGTTAATATAATATAATTGAGTCAAATTCATTGGCTTAAAGTCTTTTGAGCCAAGTAATATCCATATATGTTATTGTGGGGGGCAGAAGCACCAAAAGGCCATATGGGCCTGGGGCAGGTCCGAAGACAAGGATTCTGCTAAAGGGGGCCGCGGGACGGGAACGGGGCCTCCTAACACTAGGGCCCAAGGGCCAGCCGACTGGACCGCCAACCCGTTGGAAATGATCCGAGGAGAAGGCCTCCTCGGACGTTGTATCGGGAACAGAACACGGTGGCAAAACGCCCGGCAGAGGGGCTCCTAAAGCTCGGTGAATCATAGCAGATCCCAGAGGGGCGCCGAGGTGGGAGACAAGGGAGACGTGCATGGCATAAGGCTTCTGCCACCGCATTAAAGATCTTCCATCTACCCGACTGGCTGCATTAATGGAGAAATGACTACTGAGAGGATGGGGAACAGCCTGAAGGGCATTGGGGAGCGTTTTCAGGAAAAAGACAGATGGGAATCAAGGATGGGGAGTATAAATAGGGAAAGAAGAATCACTAAAGAAAAAGGGAGAAAAAAGGAGAAAAACAAAGGAAGAAGGCTCTCTCTCTCTCTCCCTTCCTTGAAGAACAGAACGCCAACCAGCACAGAAGCTCCTCGACTCACGTCCGAGAGGAACACTAAGCCATTCCATAAGCCAGCCGTCTCTCAAAAGTGGATTTGGGCCTTACACCGCGTCCTTCCAAAGCACCAGGAGGTTTAGGCTTAAGCCCATTCTCTATAAATTCTATTGTAAAGGCCATTTGGGCCGGCCCAGTCACCCATTTGGGCCGAAGGCCAATTTGTGCTCTTACAATTGGCGCCGTCTGTGGGAAGCCTTGATCGAAGGGACTGGAAGTGCCATGGAAGGTTCAGGTTCACGTCATGCGGAGTCCAGAGGGTCCCAGCGCGAGGACCATCTTGTGCGGTTAGAAAGAGAGCGCGAAGCCAGTGCCCATACGGAATGCACGCGCGGGAGGAGCCATTCTCGCGGCTGTAGTAGAGCCTCCCGCGAAGAAAGTGTTGAGACCCTGCAAAGGGAGATTGATCACCTGAAAAGGAAGTTGCGCCGGGAAAAACGGAGGCGCACGCCTTCCCCTTCAGACCGATCTTCAGCGAATGTCAATAGTAGCTCCAACAGCTCCAGGTCAGGAACTCCCCTTGGCGAGTCCTCTTCCCAGGAGGACGAGCACTGTCACCCACCTAAGGACAAGAGGATGCCCTCTAGAGGCCTGGCCAACAACGCACTGAGCAGGGCGCTCCATCAGATTTCCAAGTCACCCTTCACCCGGAGGATCGAGAGGGGAAAACTTCCGAGGCGGTTCACTCAGCCAGCCTTCACAGTTTACAATGGGGGAACAGACCCAGTGGAGCACGTGAGCCACTTCAGCCAGAGGATGGCGATGCACTCGAAGAATGAGACCCTGATGTGCAAGGCCTTCCCTTCCAACCTAGGACCCGTCGCGATGAGATGGTTTAACAACCTGAAGGTAGGCTCTGTCAACTCCTTCGCGGAGCTCGCCAGGGCGTTCGGCTCGCGGTTCATCACGTGCAGCAGGATCCCTCGGCCAATAGACACACTGTTGTCCATGGCTATGAGAGAGGGAGAGACCCTCAGAGCTTATACCGACAGATATTGGGAGATGTACAATGAGATCGACGGAGACGTCGACGAGGTAGCCATAAGCACCTTTAAGGTCGGCCTTCCAAACGAGCATGACCTGAGGAAATCACTGACAAGGAGGCCTGTCAAGAGCGTACGTAGGCTCATGGACCGCATTGATGAGTACACGCGGGTGGAGGAGGACCAATTACAGGTGAAGGCTAGGACGAAGGTTATCCCTCAAGAGAGGAGGGATTTCAAGTCGGACGGACTCAGCAACGGCAGGCAGAGGAGAGACTTTGTTGGGCAACCTCGTCGGGCGCCAGTGCAAGTACTTGGCATCGCATTTCGCGAACCCATACAACGGGTGTTTGAGAAAATCCGCCACGAGCCCTATTTCCGGTGGCCCAACAAAATGATAGGCGATCCCTCGAAGCGTAACCAGAACCTCCATTGCCAATACCATCAAGAGCATGGCCATACGACCGAGAACTGCAAGAGCTTGTAGTTCTATCTGGAACAGCTGGCAAAGGAGGGAAAGTTGAGACAGTTCGTGCACCAGCGAGAGGGGCAAGAGGAACAAACTGGGCCAGCAAACCAAGGCCATCACGCCCTTAGGCCCCTGCTGGGAACCATCAATACCATCCTGGCCACTCTTGGGAGGACCGACCCACGCCCTCCCCGGATAATGTCCGTAGCACGGACTTCCGCCGAGGACTCTGCCTCCAAGCCGAAGAGGATTAAGAGCAACGGGCCACCCACTATGGCCTTCTCGGACGCCGACAAGGAAGGGACCATCCAACCCCACGATGACGCGTTAGTCATAACGCTGAGAATCGGAGGATATGACGTGAAGCGGGTAATGGTGGACCAGGGGAGTGGCGCGGACATCATGTACCCCGACCTGTTTAAGGGGCTGAACTTGAGGGAAGAGGACCTTTCGGCCTACGACTCGCCTCTGATAAGCTTCGAGGGGAGAACAGTGGTGCCGAAGGGACAGATCAGACTGCCTGTACAATCGGGCCCGGCAGTGGTGGAGGTGGACTTCGTCGTGGTGGACGCCTACTCTCCTTACACGGCCATTGTGGGGAGACCTTGGCTGCACGCCCTGGGGGCCGTCTCCTCCACTCTCCATGTCAAGGTGAAGTTTCCTTTTTGCGGCCAAGTCGAGGAAATCCTAGGAAGTCAGTCCGCGGCGAGACAGTGCCTGACAGCAGCAGTTCTGCACAGAACGGAACCCGAGCCCTCGGCGCCCGCTGCTCCGGTCCCATAGCAATTAGCCTCTTCTGCCACAACTAGAGGGGCAATGGCAGAAGGGCCCGGATGCGAGGGGTTGGACAGAGTTCCTGCCGGCGACGACCCAGAGAGGTTCTTCCAGATTGGTGCTTAACTTCCGACTGAAGAAAGGGAAGAGTTGGTCGCGCTCTTGAGGAAAAACCTCGATGTGTTTGCGTGGGACGAGCATGAGATGCCTGGGATCGACCCAAACTTCATTTGCCACCACCTGAACGTTAACCCGGCGGCAGTGCCAAAGAAGCAACCTCCTCGGCGCTCTTCCGCGGAACACTCTGAGGCCGTAAAGGAGGAGGTCATTAAGCTCAAGAGGGCAGGAGCTATCAAGGAGATGTTCTATCCTGAATGGTTGGCGCACACGGTGGTGGTGAAGAAGAAGAACGGGAAATGAAGAGTGTGTGGACTTCACAGACCTCAACAAAGCCTGTCCCAAGGACCCATTCCCGATGCCGCACATAAATCAACTTGTAGATGCGACGGTCGGCCACCCTCGCATGAGTTTCCTGGACGCCTTTCAGGGATACCACCAGATACCTCTGGCCTTAGAAGACCAGGAGAAGACCGCCTTCGTGACCCCTACCGGCAATTACCATTACAAGGTGATGCCCTTTGGTCTGAAAAACGCAGGGGCCACCTATCAGAGGATGATGACCCGGATGTTCGAGGCTCAGTTGGGGAAAACTATCGAGGTATACGTGGACGACATGGTTGTGAAGAGCAGGGCCGTATCGGACTATGTGGCTGACCTCGATAGCACGTTCTGGACTCTGCGGGAACATAAGTTACGACTGAACGCCGCTAAGTGCTCCTTCGGCGTGGGATCGGGCAAATTCCTGGGCTACATGCTTACTCACAGGGGTATCGAGGCCAACCCCGAACAACTCTCCGCGATCTGTAACCTGCAACCACCGCGAAACCCGAAGGAGGTCCAGAAGCTGGCCGGAATGACAGCTACCCTCAGCAGGTTCATCTCACGATCGGCGGACAGATGCCGGCCGTTCTTTCAGCTGCTGAACAAATGGAAGGGATTCGAATGGACCGAGGAGTGCTCCTTGGCGTTCCAGCAGCTGAAGGAATACCTCTCTCGGCCACCCATTATGTCTCGCCCTGATCCAGACGAGGTGCTGTTTGCGTACTTGGCCGTGGCTGCCCACGCGGTTAGCCTGGTTTTAATACAGGACAACGGCGGCGTACAACGGCCGGTCTACTACATCAGCAAGTCTCTGCAGGAGGCTGAGATTCGGTACTTACCATTGGAAAAGGCAGTTCTGGCCATAGTACACGCGACGCGCCGGCTCCCACATTACTTCCAATCTCACACGGTCGTCGTATTAACTCAACTCCCACTCCAATCCATGCTGCGGAGCGCTGACTACTCTAGTAGAGTCGCCAAATGAGGAACCTTCTTGGGGGCTTCGACATCAAGTATTTACCTCGTACATCTGTAAAGGGCCAAGTCCTGGCCGACCTGGTGGCGGAGTTCACTGAGCCTTCCCCAGTAGAAAACTTGGGGGGATGGGGCGCCGGCGGAAAGCCTGTCGGTGCAATCTCGAGCGAAACGCCTCCGGTGTGGAAGCTCTATGTGGACGGAGCGACGAACCAGAGGGGTTCAGGCACGGGAATAGTGTTGACGTCCCCTGAGGGGATCACCTTGGAAAAATCCTTGAGGCTAGCGTTCTCGGCCACAAACAACGAAGCTGAGTACGAAGCTCTGCTGGCAGGAATGGACATGGCGCAAAAAATGGGGGCAAGGGCGGTGCTAGTATTTTCGGACTCACAGCTGGTGGTTGGTCAGATGGAGGGAAAACTGGAGGCTAGGGAGCCAAGGATGCGGAACTATCTGGCCCGTGCGAAGTACTTACAAGCCAAATTCGAGTCCTTCGGGTTGTCACATGTTTCCAGGAGCGGAAACACCCATGCAGACTCCCTCGCCACTCTCGCTACCACATCGGCCCAGGGACTCCCTCGGATCATTCTCGTTGAAGACATGCTCAAGCCAACTGGACAGGAATGTCCTACCTCTCGGATCCAGCAAGTCAGAGTCGGGCGTAGTTGGATGGACCCCATTACGTCCTTCCTTAAGCACGACATACTGCTGGAGGACAAGTCTGAAGCCAACAAGATCCGCAGGAAGGCTCCGCGATTTTGGCTGTCCGAGGACCAAAAGCTTTATAAACGCTCTTTCTCGGGGCCCTACCTGTTGTGTGTACATCCGGAAGAGACAGAGCAGCTCTTGGAAGAACTACACGAGGGAATTTGCAGTAGCCACACGGGCGGAAGGTCGTTGGCTCACAAGGCCCTCACGCAGGGGTACTGGTGGCCGAACATGCAAAGGGAGGCGCAATAGTACGCGAGGAAGTGTGACCAATGTCAGAGGTATGCTCCCAACATCCACCAACCTGGCGGCGTTCTTAATCCGCTGGTCAGCCCATAGCCCTTCGCACAGTGGGGCTTGGACATTATGGGACCGTTTCCAAGAGCGGCAGGCAACAAGCGATGGCTGCTTGTCGGAACAGACTACTTCACTAAGTGGGTAGAAGCTGAACCCCTCTCGAATATCCAAGACGTGGATGCAAAGAGATTTGTTTGGAAGAACATCGTTACCAGGTTCGGGATCCCGCGCACTCTAATCTCAGAAAATGGACTGCAGTTCGACAGCAAGGCCTTCAGGAAGTACTGTGGAGACCTCGGCATCACGAACAGGTACTCCACTCTGGCCTACCAGCAAGGGAACGGCCAGGCGGAGGCGACCAACAAGTCGATAGTCAACGGACTCAAGAAAAGATTAGATGATGCGAAGGGCAGATGGGTGGATGAAGTACCTCATGTGTTGTGGACTTACCGAACCACGCCACGTAGATCCACAGGAGAGACTCCCTTCGCGATGACTTACGGTGCCGAGGCCGTAATACCTGTAGAGATGGGGTTCCCGACGATGAGGGCGCGGTCATTTGCCCCAGACGCTAATGATAGCATGCTACTCAAGGAGCTGGACCTGGTGGAAGAAAGGAGAGAAAACGCCATGGTCCGGCTAGCTTGCTATCAACAGAAGCTCAAACGAGGATATGACTCTCACGTACGGTCTAGACCTCTCGCTCCCGGGGACCTTGTCTTGAAAAAGGTCGTGGGGACAGCAAAGGACCCGTCGTGGGGGAAGCTGGGGCCGAATTGGGAGGGACACTACCGAATAACCTCTGTAGCCGGTGTGGGGGCATATTATCTAGCCGACCTGGATGACAAACCTATAAAACGACCTTTTAATGTAAACAATCTTCGAAGGTATTACTACTGATGAAAGGCGTGTCTGCCATGCATTCGGATATCATTGTAACATGCTAATTGTCAAATGCTATCATCTCTATCAGTTCAATCATTTTGAGGTGTTAAATATCAACTGGGGCTAAGCCAGGTCCTCCAACCTTCTACCTTAGGAAAATTTTAACACATACGTCTCATTTAAATTACATGTTAATGTCAATCTGGGCTAAGCCAGGTCCTCAGACCTTCTGCCTTGGGAAAATTTAACATACAATTTATTCTTTTTGAGGTGTTAAATGTCAACTGGGGCTAAGCCAGGTCCTCCAACCTTCTGCCTTAGGAAAATTTTAACACATACGTCCCGTTTAAATTACATGTTAATGTCAATCTGGGCTAAGCCAGGTCCTCGGACCTTCTGCCTGGAGAAAATTTAACATGCAATTCATTCTTTTCTAAGTGTTAATGTCAACCTAGGTTATGCCAGGTCCTCGGACCTTCTGCCTTGGGAAAATTTCACACGGTTTAATTTTAATTAAGTGTTAATGTCGACCTAGGTTATGCTAGGTCCTCGGACCTTCTGCCTTGGGAAAATTTAACACGGTTCAATTTTAATTACATGTTAATGTCAATCTGGGCTAAGCCAGGTCCTCGGACCTTCTGCCTTGAAAAAATTTAACATGCAATTCATTCTTTTCTAAGTGGTAATGTCAACCTAGGTTATGCCAGGTCCTCGGACCTTCTGCCTTGGGAAAATTTCACACAGTTCAATTTTAATTAAGTGTTAATGTCAACCTAGGTTATGCCAGGTCCTCGGACCTTCTGCCTTGGGAAAATTTAACACGGTTCAATTTTAATTAAGTGTTAATGTCAACCTAGGTTATGCCAGGTCCTCGGACCTTCTGCCTTGGAAAAATTTAACACGGTTCAATTTTAATTAAGTGTTAATGTCAACCTAGGTTATGCCAGGTCCTCGGACCTTCTGCCTTGGGAAAATTTAACACACAATTTTAATTACATGTTAATGTCAATCTTCGGAATTTTGAAAAAATTTACAGTGTTAATGTCAACCTAGGTTATGCCAGGTCCTCGGACCTTCTGCCTTGGGAAAATTTCACACGGTTCAATTTTAATTAATGTTAATGTCAATCTGGGTTATGCCAGGTCCTCGGACCTTCTGCCTTGGGAAAATTTAACACGGTTCAATTTTAAAAAAATATAACATGCAATTCATTCAATTTTAACTAAGTGTTAATGTCAACCTAGGTTATGCCAGGTCCTCGGACCTTCTGCCTTGGGAAAATTTAACACACGCGATTTATGTTTGAGTTACATGTTAATGTCAACCCCGGCTAAGCCAGGTCCGCGGACCTTCTGCCTTAAGAGAATTTAACTGGGACCTTCTGCCTTAAGAGAATTTAACTCGGCCCTATTAATTTTTATTAAGCATGAAGCGTTAACTAGGGCTAAGCCTGGTCCTCGGACCTTCTGCCTTAGGCGAATTTAACATGGTTCAACCCATTCTTATTAAGTGCTAAGATTAAAATTTGACGAACAACTTCGCTAGTGGTTGAAATTCTCTCGTGGCTAAACCGCGCCTATCCTAGTTTCAGACGTGCCCAAGGGCACTAAGCTGCTACCACCAATGTAAATTTGTTTACCAACCATGTGCAGCCCGCGGTATAACAATGTAAGCAACTACACAGTAAACGCAATACGACAAGGAGATTATGCTATGAAGGAAAGGAAACGAAATTTATAGATGATAAACTGTTCAATACAAAATCAGAGCAAAAGGAATTACAAACAAAATGAGTAGAGCCTACATAACAACGACTCGCAAAAACAGTAAAATTGCTTGAAAAGAGGAAAAGGGGGCCCGACGCTGCCTATCCCTGGATCTTCAGTGGCGGCTCCTTGGTCTTGCCTTCAACCTTGGTCCGCTCTGGCGCGACCTCGGACAGATCTTGAATCTCTTTTCCTTTGTCCTTGGGCTTGGGAAGAGGCGAAACCTGACCGGCTGGCTCGCCCAACCCCACCACCGGAGCACCAACCTCTTGAAGGGGCAGGACCTGGTCCGAGGAGGAGGGTGCCGAGATAGGTGGAGCGTCATCAATGAGTCGGATATCTTCTAGATACCAGACCCTCTCCGCAGCCCTTAACTCGGAGCCGGCAGGGACACCCGCAGCATTCAGGGCCTCCACCCAAACCTGCTGGCAGTATTCCCTGCACAGCTCCCCCAACTCCTCGGTCAGGCGGTTCTCAGTGTCCCCAACCCCCTTGTTGTATGCGGCCTTAGTGGCAGCGTCCACGGTCTCCCTGACGGTCCGAACCGCTTCCTCCGCCTGCGCAAGCTCCCTCTTCAAGTCCGAGACTTGCTACCCCGCCTTGTCAAGGGCCTCCTCCCTTTGCTGCAAAAGCTTGCGCTGAGCCTCCGCCTGCGCTGTCGCATTTTTAAGGCCCGCGTCCAAACTCCTCCTCTCGTTCTGCTCTGTGGTTAGCTTGAGGGTCAGGTCTGTCTTCTCCGCCTCGGCCCGAGTCAGCCCCCTCTCAGCCTCGGCCCTTGCCGCCTGTTCAGCGCCGACCTGGTTTTGGTAGTGGTCTACCATTGCGTCGCCGGCGAAGGCCTCCTAGACGGCCTGCATAAAGGGTTCCAACAGAAATACGTTAAACAAAAGTTAGCACACATGGGAATCGTGAGAACAACTGAAGACTGGTCGTCTGACGCTTACCAGGGCCAGGTTCCTCTTGAGAGAAAGGAAGAGACGCGTCCGACCCATCCTCTCGAGATCCTCCATGTCTCTGGGCAGGAGGAGGGGCTGCTCCAGGGCGTTGGCCAAATGTGAAGCGTGGCCCCTCTGGTAGTCCCGAACGCTCGCGTTCATGGGGATCGGCGCCCCGTCCACCTGGAGGGAGGGGAACCAGCTGGACTCCCCTCGGCGGACCTCGGCTTGTCCGCGGAGTTCCCCACTCTCGACGGACGAGGCCCTTCCCCCACCGCCGGCCACCTGCTGCTGTTGCTGCAATTGCCTTTGGTGCTTTCGCTTTTTCTCTCTCTCCTTATCGGCTTCCTTGTTCTCGTTTCTCCTCTTCTTTGGGACGTTGGGAGGAGGAGGGAGTGGGTCGGTCGGAGGAGGAGGCGGAGGCGGGAGTATCTTTGGCTGGGACCCGGAAGCGTCATCCTTGGGAACTTGGGTCCCCCTCTTCTTGGCGAAAAGCTCCCTTAAGGACGACATGTCGTCGTCTCCACTAGAGGATACCTCCGGTACTGCAACGACGAGGCCCAGAATTCCGGAATGCCTATCCAAGGCGCTCTCTTCCTCGTCCGAGATGTCGACCACGTTGCCTCCTAACGGCCTCTCGGCTTCCTCTAGGTGGAACCGGTCAATCTCCTCTCCGAGGGACGGGACAGAGGCTGCAGGCTCTTCCTGGACGATCTCGTCCTCTCGTTGTGCGGCTAAGGGGAGGGCTGCCACGGGCTGGCCGTATAAGATGGTGGAGGGTGCGTTCGGTAATGCGCGGGGAGCGAGAAACTCCGCGTAGCGAACATCTATCCGCGCTCGCCTCTTGTGGCCGGCTAGAATGGCGTCCTCAACCTCGCCGAAAGCCCTCGAAATGGGTTCGTACCCCAAGATTAGGTGGGCAGCCCTCACTTGCAGGTCGTCGTTCACAAAGACCTCGGACCTCAGAACCTTGTTAAGGTCTGAGATGTTCACGTTTCCCAGATAGGGAGAGGTGTGTTGCTTATCTGCAAGAAAAGAACAGGGGAATCAAACAGAGTTAGGTCTACGCCGCGGAACAGGCAAGAGTGACAGTAAATAAAGGTAAAACTACCAAGGGAATTGAAATAGGACAGAACTTCGCAAACTAAAACTCCTAAATCCTAGGGAGTCGCACCTAGTTGTCTCTCCCTCACTGGGCAATGTATACCGTCATGCCACCTCCCGGTAACGAGGAGGTAATCATCCTTCATGCCCTTATTGGATTTTGGCAGACAGGAGATGAGCCGGACCTCACTAGACCTCGACTTGAGGTAGTAGCCCGCGTCTCTCAGCCGGTGGCACTCATACATGAAGACAACATCGTGCCATGTAAGGTGGAGGCCCATCTGCTCGTTCAGAGCATCGACAGAACCTAAAATCCTAAACATATTGGGTGTGCACTGATCCGGACATAACCTATGGTTGCGGAGATACTCCCTAGTCACCTCCTTCATAGGGAGTGTCATCCCGCCCTCCAGGAAGGCAATTATGGGGATGACAACTTGCCCCGGCTTCCTAGAGTTCGCTACGGCCCCGGGAGGACAGTACGCCAGGCCCACATCTGGAGGGATGTGATACTTGGCCCGGAATCCTTCCATGCCGGAGGGCGTATCCACCAGACACTTAAACCTACCCATGGAATCGAAGCTAGGGACGTAGAATCGTAAAGAAAGGAAAGAAAAGTTGACAGCCGAGGAGAAACTTACACAGGGAAGGGCGAGCGCACTTTGAGAGCTTGTTGGGAGAAAGTAAGAAGTTGGATGGTTCTGCAGTAAATTCGCTCTGTGGAGGAAATGATGAATATCGCGTCTACCAAAGTGTTTTAGGTGATTGAGAGGCCGCGGTACGTGGGAAGCCTCCCGCTCAAATTTTCGGGAGCGAATCCAGGCCGTTGGATTCCCATCGCACCGTAGAACGTGCGCGACAGGGAGTTACTCAGGGCATTTAATGCGGGCGTTGCGTGTTACAAAGCGTCAGGAAGGCGTCCAGAAGGCGCAGGCGTGCACCGCACGTGTGACCATTTAAATGTCACGTGAAGGGAAGGTTCGCGGATCAAAAGAAAACCATCCGGCTCCTCGGACCGAAGTCAAATAATTTTCCTTTTGAGGGGCTATTGTGGGGGGCAGAAGCACCAAAAGGCCATATGGGCCTGGGGCAGGTCCGAAGACGAGGATTCTGCTAAAAGGGGCCGCGGGACGGGAACGGGGCCTCCTAACACTAGGGCCCAAGGGCCAGCCGACTGGACCGCTAGCCCGTTGGAAATGATCCGAGGAGAAGGCCTCCTCGTATGTTGTATCAGGAACAGAACACGGTGGCAAAACGCCTGGCAGAGGGGCTCCTAAAGCTCGGTGAATCATAGCAGATCCCAGAGGGGCGCCGAGGTGGGAGACAAGGGAGACGTGCATGGCATAAGGCTTCTGCCACCGCATTAAAGATCTCCCACCTACCCGACTGGCCGCATTAATGGAGAAATGACTACTGAGAGGATGGGGAACAGCCTGAAGGGCATTGGGGAGCGTTTTCAGGGAAAAGACAGATGGGAATCAGGGATGGGGAGTATAAATAGGGAAAGAAGAATCACTAAAAGGAGGAGAAAAAGGGGGAAAACAAAGGAAGAAGGCTCTCTCTCTCTCTCCCTTCCTTGAAGAACAGAACGCCAACCAGCACAGAAGCTCCTCGGCTCACGTCCGAGAGGAACACTAAGCCATTCCATAAGTCAGCCGTCTCTCAGAAGTGGACTTGGACCTTACACCGCGTCCTTCCAAAGCACCAGGAGGTTTAGGCTTAAGCCCATTCTCTATAAATTCTATTGTAAAGGCCATTTGGGCCGGCCCAGTCACCCATTTGGGCCGAAGGCCAATTTGTGCTCTTACAGTTATATTAACTGCTCAGCCTTTTCAACAAGTGGTATCAGAGCTCATGGTGGTATGTGGCAAGGTGTTCAAGGTCCCTTACTTCAGATAAAGAGAGAATGAGTACCAATGGTGCTAGATAATAGTGCAACTTATAAGACTTTTTAATGGCCCACAAAGAGGCAAGAAGTACACATAAAGTAGTTTGCCTCAAACTCATTAGTGGTGCCATGTAAAGTTCAATGGTTAATATATATAAGCTCATACACAAGAGAGGGCTAATATGACGGTTAAACTTTTTGATGGCCCACAAAGAGGCAAGAAGTACATATAAAATAGTTTGACTCAAACACATTAGTGGTGCCATGTAAAGTTCAATGGTTAATATAAATAAGCCCATACACAAGAGAGAGCTAGTATGACAGTAAGACTTTTTGATGGCCCACAAAAAGGCAAGAAGTACATGTAAAATAGCTTGACTCAACCTTATTAGTTTAAACTTTTGAGTTAAGTGATGTCACTATATATTATATTAATTACTCAATTGAAGTCTCCTCAAAATATGATCTCCCCAACATCGAACATAAATCATGCCAATTGTAGCACAAATTCAAACCAAATGTTACATTGATATCTTGTAAATTTTCTATTGAATGTCTTATAAACACATGGTTAAGCTTACACTTAACCAATGTGGGACACTAGAATCATAACATACCACCACACTTCACAGCCGACGTCCACGACAGCTCACTCTAGCGACACTGACTTGTTGGTAGCCCTTTCTCTTTTTGGTGGCTTCACTTAACTATCAGTAATTTTAATCCAGCCTCGGGGTGATGATTGGCTCTAATACCAAATGTTACAAACCCATGAATAGAACTCACCCTTGAAAACCGACTTGCAAGAGGAGGGTGCTCAAAAAATTATAATCGCATGGTTAATTTACACTTAACCAATGTAGGACACTAGGATCGTAATATAATTCTTAATTAACCAACTGCATATGCTTGCAATCCATTCATGTGCATTCCATGTACCATTTTTAAAAAGCAGTAAAACAATGACAAGAACCAATGAACAAAACAAAAATTACTCACTTAAAACTCATTCAAAGTGTTCACTAAGAACAGGTTGGAAACATTATCGATATCATTCTTTGGTGTAATTTCTGAGTTATGGAGAAAGTTCACATCCCAGTGTACTAGCTTACATTCATGGAAAGAAAGGCTTTCTTCTTTTGCTCTCCAGATTAAGATTAACTGAAACAAACACAAAATCAAGGTCATTCTCAAAGAGGCATGCCAGAACCTTCAATGTGGCTGGTGAGTTGAGGCCTTCATAGACTTTTCGGACTGCCATTTACATTCAGTTCTCCTTACACCACTCCTAATTGATATTGACTGGAGGATAGAAACACAACTAAATTTAGATTGAATGTTAGAAAAATTTATAGAATAGGGTACATATATATAAGGTCAAAATTTGTGGACAGATAGGATAATGATTGGGGTCATGATGAAATTGTTATGTTGGAACTCCTACTTGTGATGGATATTAATAAAATCGATAGGCAAAAACATTATTTTGGTCTTTACATGTTGAAGTTAATTTCGTTTATATTATTTTCAACTTACAATCAATTTAGTCTCTGCTGTTAACTTACTAACAAAAAATGCCTACGCATTAACAGTATTTTTATAAATGTCAAATAAACATTTTATTATTGTTTTAGTAGCCATATAAGCAATAAGTGTGCCAACTGTAAACGGATTGGATTTTTAGTTAGTGAATTAAATGTATGGACCAAATTGACTTTAAGTTGAAAATAGCAAGGGCCAAAATGATTGCTACCAAAATGTAAGGACCAAATTGATTGTAACTCTAAAATATAGGGATCAAAAGAGCTTTTTCACCGAATCAATGTTGATAAAGGATTACATCTGATGTTTTATCAATTAGAACTTAATATGTTGGCTGGTGTGAAAAAAATTATTAAAATCTTTTTTTTTTTAATTTTTTCGATACATAGATAATTAAAGTACTTGTTAAAATCCTATGTTAATTACATTATTCATTTTCAAAAAGCAATTTACATGATGAAAAAGTGTTATTCGTTTTTTAATGAAGATTATATATATATATATATATATATATATATATAAGCCATGCTACAAATACAACAATATACAACAAATTGTAATTTGTAGAACATAAAGTAAACTCAAAAATTGAGACTAAAGATTTGTATTCTATACTGACAGGCCACAAACGCGTTGACCCCTTGTGATAACTTAGATTAATTAATTAGCCCAGTTTTTAATTAATCAAATTAACATGCAATATCACGTGGCAGCACAAACAAATCACCAAACTAAGTTATGCAGCGGAAAATAAAGAACACGGTGATTTGTTCACGAATGGGGAAAACCCTTACGGCAAAAACCCCACCGGGTGATTTAAGGTCACCACTCCCGAAACTCCACTATTATCATAACAAGCAGTTACAAGTAAGGAATCCCAGTACCTCACCAACCTACAGTTGAACTCTTACCCCAATACCCAATTGGACTTGTTCTGTAGTGACAGTTTCTCCTTTTAATGCACGGCTCCCAAGTACGTGACTAACCAAATGCGCGGATCCCAGTACGCGACTTCAATTACCAACTATGGAAAGAGAGAGAGTTGGCTGCAAAGTTCTTCAAATCATCAAGGATGAACTAGGGCACGAACTTTGTCTGTCAGATCACAAATTGCATGAATAACAAGTTCTCAAAGAATGTGCAACTTATTTTCTGTGATCTCTACTTTGACGGCCCTTAAAATAATCCTTTTATATGTCTAGGGTTAGGAGAAAAGAAGTCCCAAAGACACGCTCACGGATTAGACTTGAAACAGACCTGGAAATCTGTTTTCTTTAATTCTCGACAGATAGAGGTGTCGAGATAGCTGTCGAGGCTCAGGCAAAACAGCTCATTTAAAGCTCGATAGATGTATCTGTCGAGGTATGTGTCGAGCTTTAAAATCTTGCACTTCCCAGCTTGTTTCTTGGACAGACTTTGACGGCTTCAACACTTAACCTTGAACTGAAGTGTTAAACTCATCCTAAATCTACCCAATTACAAGTAAAGTGCGTTTTGTCTAAGGATAAGCCAATTACATAAAATAGTGACATATGTTCACAGACTTGAACCACATATGTCCTAACAATCTCCCCCTTTGGCAATCCGTGACAAAACCACAACATACAAATGAAGATATGAGAGAAGTCATAAATCACTCAACTCATATTCACTTGTTACATACAGTAAAATCTATCCTAACACAAACTCTTGAAAAACTTTGCAAGAAGAGAGTTCATGGCAAGAAGACTTTGACAACCTGTATTTCTAACACTTATAAACAAAACACATCAAGGCATCTTTGTGTGAAATAGAAATAATAGATTGCATACAAGTAAAGAAACATGTGTATAAAGATAGAGAAAAAACAACACATGAAAGGCAGGTGAAAGAGAAACATACATCATCATATATAAGAAGAGAATAACTACAATGTATGTCAATACATGATCAATGTATACAGATGAGAAAAAAATACATATGATCACCTCACTACATCCCTCAATGCACACTCCCCCTAACAAAAATGTCCTATGTCCTATGCTAACACTCCCCCTAAGTATGACTACTCTCATACTAAACTACTCCCCCTTTTTGTCACGAGTGACAAAGGATAGAGTGTCAAGTAGACATCTCATCTGAAGAGCTAGCATCTCCATCATCATCATCGGAAGCATCATCATCATCGCCATCATCATCAGCCTCGGTCTCAGTCGACACATGAGGTGGCGGAGGAGAAGCCTCTACAGCAAAGCTGCCCATGGTCGCCTGTCGCCTAGCGATGCAACCAACACGAATGTTCACCTGATACAACTCCGTGGAGAGTGTATCTAGGCGAGCATCCATGCGCTGTAGCTGCGCCATGATGTCTCCTAAGCTGACATCGCTCGAAGAAGTAGAAGCAGATGCTCGAGCGGATCTGGAGGTGGCCGGACCGGTGGAAGGAGTGGCATCGTCAGTCTGTCGCGATCGGAACTGTGCCTCGCTACGTTTTACGGTAGCGGCGTCTATGGCGGACATGACGCGGTAAGGATCGGACAAGGGGAAAGGGATGGAAAAACGACTCAGAATCCTCGTGATAGCGGAAGGGAAAATGAGCTTATCACGGGTGGCCGTATCTCTATAGACATCGATAATACAAAAGATGAAATGTGAAGGAAAGTCTATAGAAAGATCCTCTAAGAGGGACAACAAAAATCGAGCGCGAGGCTCGGTGATAGAGTTATAGTGAGAGAGAGGGTGTAAAACAAAAGTCATCACCATGTTAAAGAAACGAGGACCTTTAGCAAAAGGTCGACATGGTGTGTACATGTGATCTCCCCAAGAGGTAGGACGCTCACAGAACGCCGAGATCATCTCGTCTTTGGACACAGTCTAGAGACGCTCACAGCTAGGGTAATCGGGATGATCCACCCTAGGGACATGGAGAACCTCAGAGACCAGCTCTGGGGTGACACAGAAGCGCGTACCTCGGACGCTAGAGTAGAAAGAAGGTACTGAAGAATCTATCCCGTGGATGTTGGAGTAAAACTCCTGAATCAACACGAGAGGACAAGTGACCGGGACGTCACACAGTGACTCCCATCCCCGAGTGTGAATGACATCGGGAAGGTCAGTGTCGGCAAAGTCTGCCAGGACTACGTGGCGTTCCGAATGGACATCGCGTTTAGAAAAGTTCTCCGAGAAGTCCTTGTGGGCTTTCTCATCACGGAACCGGACAGAAAGAGGGGTAGAATCAGAAGAAGACTGTCCCTTAGAACGCAGAGGGTTCTGGGACGGAATGGACTTACGCTTAGGTGCCATAGACACAGCTAACGCAACCATAGAAAGGGGGAGAGAAAGAAAACACACAGAAAAATCCCAAACAGTTCAATATTGGCAGAATAATATTGAAATGAAAAGAACGTATGCATGAGAATACATGAACATGTGACATGCAACATAAAAACATCATGGGCTCAGCCCAATCCAAACCTAACAGCACACAATAGAGTTGCACACATCTAAATGCATAAAAATACAATTAGAATGCTAATGTGATGCAATGCATGTGGTTTTGAAGATCAAAACTAGAAAAACAACCCAAAAATTTCATGAAAACCCCAACAATTGTGAAAACTCCCAAAAATTTTCAAAAACACAAAACCTAGGGTTTTAAAACAATGAAATGCATGAAAAAGAGGGATAAAGAGCTTACCAAGAGATGAAGATTGCAAAGAAACTCTTGAGAAAGCCTTGGGAGAAGGTTTGGAGAGAAAAAGAAAAGTTTTTGAGAGAGAACAGTGAGTTTCGAGCGAGAGAGATCGAGCAAATGAGAAGCAAAATCGCGAAAATCCAATATATAGCTTCCCATTAAATCTCGACAGATGCTGCTATCGGGAGGTGTCGAGACTGCTATCGGGGTATGTGTCAAGAATTACACATGGACAGATGTAGCTATCGAGATCAGCTATCGAGGAAGAAGAATAAACAAGGAGGAACCTCGATCGATCCAGAAGCTATCGAGAAGCTGTCGAGCAAACAGAAAGTTTCTCGATCGATCCAGCAGGTGTCGAGGTATCTGTCGAGACTGCGATAAGAAAAGGTCTAAGGAGCTCGATAGATAGCCTATGTATCAAGAGGTATCGAGAAGGTGTCGAGATGCCTTTAAAAGCAGTTTTTCAAAAGAAGAAAAACACAGACATGAATGCAATCGTGCATGCAACTCAACCAAAGATACAACCAACACATTAAGCTCTCAAAATCATCTCTCAACACGAATTTTGATGCACATGTATCTCAAAACACGCACACACACACTAAACAAGTCTAACCAATTTTATATTTCAAAAACAAGTCCAGACAGTTTAGTGAGCATACATTAAAGCATGTAAACTTTGTGATGGCCAAATCA
Organism: Castanopsis chinensis; assembly: GCA_032878915.1. Classification (NCBI taxonomy): domain Eukaryota; kingdom Viridiplantae; phylum Streptophyta; class Magnoliopsida; order Fagales; family Fagaceae; genus Castanopsis; species Castanopsis chinensis. The sequence goes on from JAVQMG010000115.1 coordinate 21,677,174, forward strand.
CATTGTACCTGCACATGTATCAAGAATAGCAAAGAGTATTGCGTGTCGTGTGTGAAAACATTGCAAGATTGCATATGTGTCTCAGTGTTATGACGATTTGAGATATGAGAAAATCACTTTAACTCACACACAATCATAACCGTTTGATGGGGACTATCACCTTCGAGGTACATCCTATAACTCCCACATCTCCTAGAAAACACGCTTGCAACCATATTTTAAAGCATTTTTAATCTTTTTGCTTTTTATTTCTTTGCATATTTTCTTTTTAAACAAGCATATCATGCATGGGCATACAAGAGAAAGAAAAAAACTACCCAATTATGTTAAGCTTTTGACACTGCACTTTTGCTATGCCGAAGCATACAGGTGTCCTTGACATTGTACTTTTGCTATGCCGAAGCATACCGATGTCATTGACATTGCACTTTTGCTATGCCGAAGCATACAGATGTCATATTATGATTGGCGAGTAATAGTGATGAGATGGTTATTTATGCCTTTCTCTTAGGATTTTCTAGTTCAACCCATCAAAAAGAGTGATACGAGTGTTAAGAGAAGAGATCACTTAACCTTACTCATCACAAACAAAGAGCTACAGAGCTCACTCGCTTAGTTGTGCAAAAGAATGCTCATCTAAGCTATAGATGATACAAAGTTTAGAAAACTTTGTTTCAATGGCCATTTCAAAAGTTCACACGAACTAATGCACACAAACAAAAACATGTAATGCAAAACAATGCATAAAACTAGACTAACTCAAAACAGTAAAGAAACACACACACAAAAACAGGAGAGAGAAGAAGAAGTGACTGAAATCACTTAGATCCCTTTGCCTTCCACACTTTGGAAGATCCTTTCCTTTTGGTTGATTCTTGAACCGGTGAAGAGGGTGAAGAATATGAACCGTTCAAGTTCGAAAGGAACATGAGGGCTTTTAGAATGTCTCCAAGAGGAGCGAGAGAAGACTGAAGTTGATTCTGGCTCCCAGATGCTATTGTGCCATTGCTCTGTTAAGTGGCAAGCCACTTGTAGCAATTTGGTCGAGTGTGACCGGCAACACCACAATGATAACAGAGATGTGGCTTCTTTTGTTTGGCCTTTTGAGAGTTAGCCTTCTTATTCCTAGGGTTTCTAGCTTCCCTTTTCTCAATTTTAGGGGGTGCTCCTAGGATGGACTTGCCCTTGTCTACATTCACACTAGCTAAATCAGTTTTAACATTATTCTCCTCAGTTTTAATGTTATTAGCAGGTGGAACAAAGACTGTAGTACTAGCAGAAGGAGTATTAGAGATAGAGAATTCATACCCCAATCCAGTACGATCTGAAGAATATCTCTGAGCACTCAGCATCTCGTCCAGTTTAGCACTTGACGTCCTCTCCAGTTGTGCTCTGACTTGAAACAGCTCTGCTTCAAGCTTCTTGGTCCTCTCAACCAAGAAATTGTTTTCGAACCTCAGTGCTCCAATGGTTTGATTCGCTTCATCGACCTTTGTGGACAGCTCCTCACGGTTGAGTTCCACATCACTGAGCTTCTTGGTGGCCAGCCTATATAGTTTCTCATGCTTCTCAGAAAGCTTGTATAGCTTCTCATAGGCGGTATGGATATCATCTTGATCATCCATAATTTCACACTTGGAATCCACCAATTCTTCTTCTTCATCCACTTTTTCACTAACCCCATCAGTAGGATTAACAGTGGCAGTGAAGGCATTCAAGATTCCGTCGTCTTCATCTTCGGAATCATCCTCGGGCTCTGTGTCGCTTAAGGTAACAGCAAGTGCCTTGCTTTTCCCTATGCTCTTGAAGTACGTAGGACACTCTTGTTTCATGTGTCCGAAGCCTTGACACCCAAAACATTTTGGCCCAGCAGGAACAGTGTACTGACCGCCATCCTTGACATCCTTCTTCCCTTTATCTGAATTCTTGAATTGTGAAGAACCAGATTATCTACGGTCTTTGTTGAAGCCCTTTCCGTTGGCATTCTTCATAAACTTCTTGAATTTCCTTGTGATGTAGGACTTCATCTTGGAATCTTCATCATCTGACGAGTCATCCGTATCACTGCTCTTGGCCTTCAGTGCCAAACTCTTGCCCTTGCCTGACTTGCCTAACCTAATTAGCCCTAACTCATAGGTTTGCAAGTTTCCAACCAGCTCAGTCAAAGGAATTCTGTCAATATCCTTCGACTCTTCGATCGCCGTGATCTTAGCATGGAATCTTTCGGGCAGCGATCTAAGCACCTTCCTTACTATCTTGGGTTCAGGGATGGTCTCCCCAAGATTGAAGGCTGAGTTCACTATATCCTTGAGCTTGGCATAGAACTCATCAAACGACTCATCCTCCTCCATCTTGATTTCTTCAAAGCGTGTGGTGAGCCTCTGCAGCTTTGAATCTTTGACAGCCTTGGTGCCCTCATAGGTTGTCTGGAGGATGGTCCATGCTTCCTTAGCAGTTTCAGTTGAGGAAATTTTCTTGAACTCCTCATTGGTGACTGCACTGAATAGGGCATTCAATGCTCGGCTGTTAAAGTTTGCCGCCTTGATCTTAGCATCATCCCAGTCGGCCGGCGCTTCTGTAGGCTTGGTCCAGCCTATCTCCACAGCTTGCCACACTTTCTCATCTAAAGACTGCAAGAAAGCTCTCATGGGTACTTTCCAGTATGCATAGTTAGTGCCATCAAATAAAGGAGGTATAATGAGAGATTGTCCTCTATCCATGACAGCAGGGGTCAATGGATCACACACAATAGATTAAACCCTAATCAGAGTGTGCTTGCTCTGATACCACTTGACAGGCCACAAACGCGTTAACCCCTTGTGATAACTTAGATTAATTAATTAGCCCAGTTTTTAATTAATCAAATTAACATGCAATATCACGTGGCAGCACAAACAAATCACCAAACTAAGTTATGCAGCGGAAAATAAAGAACACGGTGATTTGTTCACGAATGGGGAAAACCCTTACGGCAAAAACCCCACCGGGTGATTTAAGGTCACCATTCCCGAAACTCCACTATTATCACAACAAGCAGTTACAAGTAAGGAATCCCAGTACCTCACCAACCTACAGTTGAACTCTTACCCCAATACCCAATTGGACTTGTTCTGTAGTGACAGTTTCTCCTTTTAATGCACAGCTCCCAAGTACGTGACTAACCAAATGCGCGGATCCCAGTACGCGACTTTAATTACCAACTATGGAGAGAGAGAGAGTTGGCTGCAAAGTTCTTCAAATCATCAAGGATGAACTAGGGCACGAACTTTGTCTGTCAGATCACAAATTGCATGAACAACAAGTTCTCAAAGAATGTGCAACTTATTTTCTGTGATCTCTACTTTGACGGCCCTTAAAATAATCCTTTTATATGTCTAGGGTTAGGAGAAAAGAAGTCCCAAAGACACACTCACGGATTAGACTTGAAACAGACCTGGAAATCTGTTTTCTTTAATTCTCGACAGATAGAGGTGTCGAGAGGTGTCGAGATAGCTGTCGAGGCTCGGGCAAAACAGCTCCTTTAAAGCTCGATAGATGTATCTGTCGAGGTATGTGTCGAGCTTTAAAATCTTGCACTTCCCAGCTTGTTTCTTGGACAGACTTTGACGGCTTCAACACTTAACCTTGAACTGAAGTGTTAAACTCATCCTAAATCTAACCAATTACAAGTAAAGTGCATTTTGTCTAAGGATAAGCCAATTACATAAAATAGTGACATATGTTCACAGACTTGAACCACATATGTCCTAACATATACAACAATTTTCTCAATTATTTTTCACAACCGTTGAGTTGGTAAAGTTTTTATTTGTTCTCATTTGTACTTACTTTTAATATCAATTTTCTTTTACCTATTACCAATAGTTTGCTACCTACCATAAGTGTGAATTTTTTTTTTTTGAGAAATCATTTGTGTAAATTAGACTTATTGTTTTTTTTTTTTTCCATAGAAAAGTATATTATAACTATTGTCGCGAATATAACTTTCTACAAAAGTTGGGTTCTAATTAACTCAATCAGTAAATTCTCTGATAGTTATATAAGATATTTGGGACTCAATACATGCATGCCTACTCCAAAAAATCAACTGGTGTCTTTATTTGATAGTAAAGAGCTATCATCAGGAACAGATGCCATAAGTTAAAACTCTCTCTCTCTCCCTCTAATTTACACACTAATTTACTTCCCGATAAAACAAAACAGTTTTTTGTGTTCTTAAATGGTACTTCGTATCATAAAACAAAAGGCAGAAAAATCATTAACTTTATAAATAACCAAAATAGAAAGTACCATTTTCTCTACTTTGTTTTGATTAATTTTCTTACCTTTACTACATTTTCCAAGTTCCATACAGGGGCTTAGTATTTTTTATTTTTCATAAAGTGGCTCAGTAATCTTACTTACCGTTAGTTTAGTTCATCTTTCCATGCAATAGAAAACGACCGGAATGGAGGTAGAATGGGCCTCTTTCGGACCAAGCGGCAAATAAGAGCTTATCAACTAATTTTTGGCCCAAATTTTTAGGACTTCTATAAACTAAATAATTCGTCTTTTCTTTAACAAAGAAAATATACAAAAATGAGAGTAGAGAGCACAATATTACTGTGTTTTAATAGTATTTAATAATTTTCTCATAAAGTGAGATAAAAATTTGAATGAGAGGTGTGAGCTTTTTTTTTCTCCTACCATGAACAGGAAACCTATTAAGTCAAGTGTCTCAAGAGTGTTTGGGGTTTCTTTAAACAAGTTTGTAAAATTTAATTTAGTCGAAGTTGGGGTTTTGTAAAGCTTTTTGAGGTAATATTGTTTTTTTTTTTCAAATTGTGTTATTAAACATGAGTAAGAGACCATGAAACTTGTTGATTTGGTAGAGCTCAACTTGTTAGTGTCGGCTTTGTAGTGAACCACATAAGTAATAAGCGCATTAGGAGAAGTTACACCAACAATTTGGTTTAGTGTGCATGGCTCCTAAGTCTCATGTAATCAATGAGTTCCTTGGTTCAAATCACCTAAATATCATCGATCGAGGGCGAGGCGGGTTTGAGGTACTTTTCCTTCTCTAATAAGGTGGCTTTAGCATTAATTAGGTAAAGATAAAAGAGAAAGTAGAGGGGAAATCGTGAGAGTGCTCAGGGAGAGAGAGAGAGAGAGGGAGAGAGAGAGAGAGAGATTTATTTACTAGATCCCACTGAGATAACCACCACATGATTTCATCAAGTTCTTCCAAAATGTTAAAAATAGAATCCTTGAAATTCTCATTTCCTCTTAATAAGAAGTGATGGCCTCAGTCATTTTCTTGTAAGCAGGCCTAGAAGAAATGTCCTCCCACCATGCCTTAACATGGGGACGGTCATTCACCAACGAGGCCCATGGTGTCGTCATGAAATAGTGAGTGTAAGGATAGTGGTGCAAGTCAGCCAGGCTATAGAAATCACCAGCCAAGTACTTGGTGCTACTCAGCCTAGACTCATACACATCAAGAACTTTTTCTAGCTTTACTAAGTTGGCATCGATGACTGCTTGGTCTGCAGTTTTGCCTTTCATAGGCGCTAACACATATTCCAAGACAATGGGAGTGATTGCAGGGTCGAAACTCTGGGATTCCACCTGTATCCACACCTCAACCAAAGCAGCTTCTTTGAGGTTGTTGTGCCTAATGAGATCAGCTCCTGTTTCCTTGAATTTCTCAGCCACATATGCTGTAATTGCTCTAGATTCTGTAATACACACGAAAGGTCAATTATTTTTGCTTTAGCAGGGCACTCTCATTCTCATCTATAGGCCACTTGAGCTGTTGCAGTAATGGTACCTCCAATGCAATCCGAGCTCAAGCACCATTGCACCACTTTTGACACTTTTAGAGTTCCACAGATACAATACAGTGTATAGATCAAGTGACTTATTCTACAACTTTTTGCAAAAATAAAAACAAAATTTTGGCTCAAACAATATATATATATATATATATATATATATTAATTGCATTCAAGCATTTATGCAGGAGCAATCATCACTTTGATAGACGATATAGTCATAAGCATGAGTAGAATAATATGGTAGCAGAAAAGGAAAAACATGTGAGAAAAATAAAAGGTGAACTTACCAAAAAGAGTGAGATCACCATCTTCCAGCGCTGGAATCTGACCAAAGGGCTGCAATATGTATATATTTTTTACCCAAAAAAATATTGTAAACCAATTTGAAAACTAAAAATTGTGTATCACTGTATCTACAAATTCGATAATATAAATCGAGTGCAAGGAGAAAAAAATACTATGACTATGATATTAGATGTGGGGGATACATACATTCTTAGATAGAAAAGCAGGCTGTTTGTGTTCCCCTCCAAAAAAATTAACCGGAACAAGCTCAAAATCTACTCCTTTCTCATAGAGGCAGGCCGTCGTACGAGCAGTGCATGTGGAAATTGGGACTCCATAAATCTTGATAGTCATTTTCTCACAAACAAAAGGATCCAAAGTGATAGAGAGAGATATGCTATCTGATGAGGTGAAGTAAACTATATGTTATATATATATATATATATATGTGTGTGTGTGTGTGTGTGTTTGTGTTTCTCAAAAAAAAAAAAACTAGTGTTATATAGAGTAAGATATAGAAGGTGTTACCTATATAGTTGTAGCCAGCTAGTCTTGGCCACCAAGAGTGATGAAATTTGACGATGGCTAAGGATTAATTTCCAGATTCTCAATCAGATATGCAAGCCACATAGGCCATAGTTAAGACAGCAATACTTTTCAGATTTCACCATCAAATTACCGCTATTTTCTTGCTACCTTATCAAAATTGTACCCAGATTAGAATGAATATATTTTGACTATTTCCAACTGTTTGACATGATGAAGCATGTGATTATCATTACATATATAGATACCTATATTTATTGCAGTTTGATTGCATGGCCTCACAGAATATGAATTTAATTGTTTCTTTTCAAGAAGCTCCTAACTCCTACGTTGCATATATGGCCAAGAATTTCACCATCAAGAGTAACATTGCTTAATTTGGCTTCAGCCTCGGCCACCACACCTTGGTCAGGAGCCAAGCCATTGTTTGGTTTAATGACAATCTCAAATATTAGTTTCGTTGCTGGTGGTTCAAATTGGTGGTCCTCAACATCAACCCAATTGCCTACTATGGCCTGATCCTTGCCATCCCAGTAAACTAGCTCTTCTTCTTTTGTGTCATATTCATGGGCCATGCATCTTTTATTTCCCTTGATTAGTTGATTTTACAATCAATTGGTGCATTTTCGTTAGCCAGGGATAGCAAAATATGCAAATTGCATAGGCGTCAGGGTATTATATAATGCTTACTGAATTGATTGATGCCACTGTCCTCGTATTCTGGAACCTGACCAAATGGCTACAAAATACAGATGAACAACTAGTTTGGTATATACATGTTAATAAAGATCTACATTGAATGACAAGATGGGTGATTAATATAACATAATTTGGTCAAATTTGGTGGCTTGAAGCCTTTTAAGTAAAGTAGCATCCTTATATTTTATTTTCACTACTCAATTGGAGTTTCGACAAAAAGGCGGCATCAAAACTCATGATAGTGTATGATAATGTGTTTAAGGTCCTTCTCTTGAAATGAAGAGTGGACAGGTACCCATGACGTGCTGGTGCTTAAAAAACCTATAGACAAGAGAGGGCTAGTAGGACTATAGGACTTTTTTATGGCCTAGCTTGAATCCTACAAAAAGATAAAAGATTCACATATAAGAGAAAGATTGTTGCATATGTACACATAAACAAAATCTCACAATAAAAATAACCAAAGGAAGTGGGGCCCAAACTTATAAGCTTGAGCTTTTAAGTTAAGTGATGTTCTAGAATATTATACTAACTACTCAATTGGAGTCTTTTCGATCAAGATGTGATCTTCCTAGCAAAAGCACAATTTATGCCCCATGAGAGACCTTTATCAATTATCACATGCTATTTCATGATATAAATTTGATATATCAATAAGCAAACATATTTCATGTCAAGTGTATTGCACAAACTAAAACCAAATGTTACATTGATATGCTTAGCAAAAAAAAATGTTACATTGATATCTTGTAAATTTTCTTTTGTAATGCTTAATTAACCAACTGCATTTGCTCATTAAAACGAGTGCAATCCATTCTTGTACATTCCATGTACCATGTTTAAAAAGCAATAGAACAACGATGAACCAGTGAACAAAACAAAAATTACTCACTCAAAACTCATTCAAAGTGTTCACTAAGAACTGGTTGGAAAAATTATAATTATCATTCTTTAGTGTAAGTTCTGAATTATGGAGAAAGTTCACATCCTAGTGTATTAACTTACATTCATGGAAAGACAGGCTTTCTTCTTCTTCTCTCCAGCATCAAGATTGACTGAAACAAACTCAAAATCAAGATCATTCTCAAAGAGGCATGCCAGAACCTTCAATGTGGCCGGTGAGTTGAGGCTTCCATAGACTTTTCGGACTGCAATTTACGTTCAGCTCTCCTTACACCACTCCTAATTGATATTGACTGGAGGATGGAAACACAACTAAATTAAGCTTGAATGTTGGAAAAATTTATAGAATAGGGTATATATATAGAATAGGGTATAAATATAAATATATATATATATATATATATATATGTATATATTGTTAAATATTAGTATTGGTACATCATGTTGAATATGCTAGTATAGATGCAGAAGTGAAAGCATAAAGTATAGAACACAATAACACACGAGAATTACGTGGTTTAGCCTAACGGCTTACATTTACGAAGGAAATCCTAAAGGACTACATCAATAATATATTAGAGTGTGATACAAATCCTGTATTACAATGAACTATAACATATGTATATATAGTAGACTAAACCTTAGACTAATAGACTTATAGTACAAGTAGGAGACTTGACTTACATACAAATAGGATTAGACTTGGACTTATACTAATAGGCTAATATATCTCCAACATATATATATATATATATATATATATATAAATTGTCAAAAGGTCAAAATTTGTGGACAGATAGGGTCATGATTGGGGTCATGATGAAATTGTTGGGTAGGAACTCCTACTTGTGATGGATGTTAATAAAATAGGTATTTATAATTGATGAATGTAAAAATGATGTTTTATCGATTAGAACTTGGTACGTTAGCACTCGTGGAAAAATTATTAAAATGTTATGTTATTTACATTACTCATTTTTTAAATGCAAAATACATGATAAAAAAGTGTTTTCCATTTTTTAATGAAGAGGATTTTCTTTTTCTTTTTTTACATAAGCCATGCTATAGGTACAAAGAATACGCAACAAATCATAATTGGTGGATAAATATAAAGAATACGCAACAAATCACAATTGGTGGAAAATAAAGTGAAATGCAAAAAATGAGATAAAAAATTTGTATTTCAAAAACAACAACTTTTTCAATTTTTTCCTCAACCACTAAGTTGGTAAAGTTTTTATTAGTTCTCTGGCTTTTAATATTAATTTTTTTTTACTTATTATTAATAGCTGGCATAGTTGGCCACTTACGTAGGTGTGAATTTTTTTGGTGAAATTATTTGTGTAAGTTAGACTCTTTTTTTTTATTTCCCAGAACAGTTGAGTATAACCATCACCGCAAATATAACTTTCCACGAAAGTCTTTTTATATAAAAAGTGGACATTTTCGATACAAATATGCAGACTTTTTTTCTTTTTTTTTTTTTTGACTGAATATACAGACATATTTGATTCACACATTAATTTACATCCGGATAAAACATAACAGTTTATTGTATTGGCACTTCATGTCATAAAAGAAAAGACAGAAAAATCATCGATTTTATAAATAACAAAAAAAGGTACCAATCTCTCTTCTGTGTTTTGATTAATTTTCTTTCCTTTGCTACATTTTCCAAGTTTCATACAGTGGCTCAGTATTTTTTTTTTTTTTCCATAAAGTGGCTCAGTAATCTTATTTGCAAAAAGTATATAATATGCCATAAATGTATTTACCCTTGTGATGGATTAATTTATTAATTAATCAAGTTATTAATTAACCAAATTAACACGCAAAGCGTGTGGTAGCACAAACAAATCACCAAATAAACTAAGTATGTAGCGAAAATTAAATGACACTGTGATTTGTTTACGAATAGAGAAAACCTACACGACAAAAACCCCATCAGGTAATTTTAAGGTCACCACTCCCGAAATTCTACTATTATCACAACAAGCGGTTACAAGTAAAGGAATCCCAAGTACCTTACCAACCTACAGTTGAACCCTTACACCAATACCCAATTAGACTTGTATTATAGTGACAATTTCTTCTTTCAATGCACGGCTCCCAAGTACATGACTAACCAATTGCGCGGATCCCAGTATGCAACTTCAATCACCAACTAGAGAAGATTGTTGGCTGCAAAATTCTTCAATTCATCCACACGATGAAGATCATGAAGATACTTGGTTACAAAACCCTACGGTGCACATTATACAGCAACTTCTTCACAAGAGATATGAACTAGGGCAAGAACTTTGTCTCCGGTCACAACTTGCTTGAACAAGGATTTCTCAATCCTTGTGCAACTTGTGAACTCTTTGACGGTCTTTAAAATAATCTTTTTATATGTCTAAGGTTAAGAGAAAAGAAAACCCAAAGACACATCCACCGATTCCAAGAAAATCAAATCAGGAAGCTAAAATTCTTAATTCTCGACAGATAGAAGCTGTCGAGCACCTGTCGAGAAGCTGCCGAGCCACGGGGTTGGAATAGCTCTTTAAACCTCGACACATGCCAGCTGTCGAGCTAGCTATCGAGTTTTAATGAACTTGCTCTTTTCAGCTTGTTTTTTAGATAAACTTGATGACTCAACACTTAATCTTAAAACACAGTTTCTTGAAGTATTAGACATATCCTAAATCTACCCAATTATAAGTAAAGTAAGTTTTGTCAAAGGATTAACCAATTACATAAAAGAATGATATATGTTCTAAACAAGTGAAACACAAATGTCCTAACAATCTCCCTCTTTGGCAATCCATGACAAAATCACAACAAACAAATAAACATATGAGAGAAGTCATAAATCACTGAACTTATATTCACTTGTTGAATACAATAAAATCTCTCCTAACACAAACTCTTGAAAAAATTTGCAAGAAAAGAGTTTATGACAAGTAAACTTTGACAGCCTGTATTTCTGAAACACTTTAAACAAAACTCATCAAAGCATCTTAGTGTGAAACAGAAATAATAGATTGCATACAAATAATAAGAATCATGTGTATAAAGATAAAAAAAACAACACATGCAAGGATAGGTAAAAAAAACATACATCAACATATAAAGAGAATAAGGCTAATGTATGTCATAAATGGTCATAAGACCTCATGTACAAGAAAAAATGTATCTAAAGTAGAGAAAAGAAAAAGATACAAGTAATCCTCACTACATCCCTCAAAACAACAACACTCCCCCTATCAAAAACAAAAATGTCCTATACAAGCTCTCCCCCCTAAATATGACTACTCTCATAACCCAAAAATACTCCCCCTTTTTGTCACGAGTGACAAAGGGTAGAGTGTTAAGTAGATATCTCATCGGTAGAGCTAGCATCTCTATCATCATCATCCGAAGCATCATCGTCATCACCATCTTCATCCTCAAACTCGGAAGCCACAGGAGGTGGTGGAGGAGAAACCTCAGAAGCAAAACCACCCATGGTCGCCTGCCGCCAAGCAATGCGACCAACACGAACATTCACCTGTTACAACTCTGTAGAGAGCGTATCTAGTCGAGTATCCATCCGCTGAAATTGCGCCATGATGTCTCCTAGTAACACATCACTCGTAGAAAAAGAGGGAGCAGATGTGGCTCAAGTAAATCTAGATGGAGCCAGATGGGAGGAATGAGCTGTTGAAACCGTCTGTCGTGACCTAAACTACACCTCACTACATTTTACGGTAGCGGCGTCTATGGCACACATGACATGGAAGGAGTCGGATACGGGAAAAAGGACGGAAAAGTGGCGTAAGATTCTCGTGATAGCAGAAGGAAAGATGAGCTTATCACGGGTAGCCATATCTCTATAGACATATATGATAGAAAGAATAAAATGTGAAGGAAAGTCTATCGAGAGATGCTCAAGAAAAGACAATAAAAACTGAGCACGAGGCTCTATGATAGAGCTATAGTGAGAGAGTGGGTGCAAAACAAAAGTCATTACCATGTTCATGAAACGAAAACCTTTAGCAAAAGGCCAACATGGTGTAAACTGATGCTCACCCCAATCAAAAGGGCGCTCACAGAAAGCGGTGATCATCTCGTCTTTGGACACAGTCCTCAGACGCTCACAACCTGGGTAATCAGTATGCTCTATTCTAGGAACCCGAAGCACATCCGCAACAAGTTGTGGTGTGACAAAAAAGAGTGTATCTCGAATGCGAGTGAAAAACAAAGGTACAGAAGGATCAATTCCATGCATGTTGGAGTAAAATTCCTGAATTAGCACAGAAGGACTAGTGACTGGAACGTCACACAGTGACTCCCAACCCCAACTGTGAAAGACATCGGGTAGGTCAGTGTCGGAGAAGTCTGCCATAATAACTTGGCGTTCCGAATGAACACCTCGTTTAGAAAAGTTCTCTGAGAAGTCCTTTCAAACATCCTCATCATGGAACCAAACAGAGGAGGGAGTAGGATTAGAAGACGAAGAGGCCCTAGAACGAAGAGGATTCTGGGACAGAGTGGACTTACGTTTTGGTGCTATAGACACTACTAATATAAATAGAAAGTGATGGGGGAAGAAAGAAACACTCAAAAAAGTCCCAAAACAATTCACATATAATAAGTATATTGAACAGAGAGACCGTATGCATGGGAAATGCATGAACATGTGACATACAATATAAAGAGCATCATGGGCTCAGCCCAATCCAAACCTACCACCGCACAAACAGTTTGCACACATCTAAATGCATGAGAATACTGTTAAAATGTTAATATGATGCAATGCATGGAGTTTTTAAGATCAAATCCACAAACCCATCCCAAAAATTGCAACAACAATAACTCATCAATTTTGAGAAACCCCAAACTTTTTCAAAAACCCCAAAAACTACATTTCAAAACATGAAATGCATGTAAATGAAGGAGATTAAAAGCTTACCAAGGGAAGGAAAGCTTGAAAAAGCTTGAGAAAACCTTAGGTAAAGGTTTGGAGTGAGAGAGAGAGAGGTTTTGGAGGTGAAGAGATAGAGCTATTGAGAGAGAGATCGAGAGAAATGAGAAATCGAATCGCACAAAACCTTTATATAGATGTTTAGTAAATCTCGACAAATACAGGTGTTGAGTCATCTGTTGAGGAAGGTGTTGAGAAAAAAAACGCCGATAGATAAAGCTAACGAGAAGGTGTCGAGGAACAAAGCAAAGACACGAGAACAGAAGCTCGATTGATCCACCAACTTTCGAGAAGCTATCGAACGGATAGAAGTTTTCTTGATCGATCCACCAGGTGTCAGGAAGCTGTCAAGATTGCGATAAGAAAAGCTAAGAAGCTCGACAGACAACCAGGTATCGAGGAGGTGTCGAGCCAGCTTTTAAAAGCAGTTTTTCGAGAAGAGAAAAACACAGATATGAATGCAATCATGCATGCAGCTCAACCAAAGATCTAATCAACATATTAAACTCTTAAAAACATCTATCAACAACAATTTTAAGCACATGGATCCCAAAACACACACACACACACACACTAAACAAGTTTAACCAATTTTATAATTTAAAAACAAGTCAAGGCAGTTTAGTGAGTATACATTAACACATGTAAACCGTGTGATGGTCAAATCACATTGTACCTACACATGTATCAAGAGTAGCAAAAAGTATTGCGTGTTGTGTGTGAATAACATAGCAAAATTGCATAAGTGTATGCACGTTATGATGATTTTAGATATGAGAAAATCACTTTAACTCACACACAATCATAACTGTTTGATGGGGACTATCACCTTCGAAGTACATCCTATAACTCCCACATCTCCTAGAATACACGCTTGCAATCATATATAAAGCATTTTTATTCTTTTTACTTTTTATTTTTCTTTGCATATATTCTTTTATTAAACATATCATACATGGGCATATAAGAGAGAGAAAAAAAATACCTAATTATGTTAAGCTTTTTGACATTGCATTTTTGCTATGTTGAAGTATATAGATGTCATTGACATTACACTTTTTCTATGCCGAAACATACAGATATCATTTCATGATTGCAGGGTAACAGTGGTGAGATGATTATTTATGCCTTTCTCTTAGAATTTTCTAGTCTTTCCCGTCAAAAAGAGTGATACGAGTATTAAGTACAACTGATTACTTAACCTTACTCATCGCAAACAAAGAGCCACAAAACTCACTTGCTTAGTTGTGCATAAGAATGCCCATCTAAGTTACAAGAGATACAAAGTTTAGAAAACATTGTTTCATTGGCCATTCAAGGTACACAAATACTAATATACACAAACACACACTATTTTTGTATTTTTCAATTTTTCAATTTTTTTTATCTAAAAAAAAAATAAAACAAAAACTGAAAGTAAGCAAACAAAAACATGTTAATCAAAGCAAAACAATGCATAGTACTAGACTGACTCAAAACAGTAAAGCAAAACACACAAGTAATACAGAAACATAAACAAGAAGGGGAGAGAGAGAAAAAGTGATTAAATCACTTGGAACTATTTTCCTTCCACACCTTGGAAGAACCTTTCCTTTTTGCAAACCCTTGAACCGGTGATGAGGGGGAAGAATTGAAACCATTCAAGTTTGAAAGGAACATGAAGGGTTTGAAAATATCTCCAAGAGAAGCAAGAGAGGTTTAAAGCTGATTCTGGTTCCCATATGCTATTATGTCATTGCTTTGTTGAGTGGCTAACCACTTATAGCAATTTGGTTGAGTATGATCGGCAATACCACAATGATGACAGAGATGCTGCTTCTATTGTTTAGACTTTTGAGAGTTAGCCTTCATAGTCCTAGGGTTTTTAGTTTCCTTCTTCTCAAGCTTAGAGGGTGCTCCTAAGATGGATTGACCCTTGTCTAGGTTCTCACAAGCTCATTCAGTTTTAACATCATTGTTCTCAATTTTAATGTTATTAGTAGGAGGAACAGAAACAGTAGTACTAGCAGAAGCAATATTAGAAGAAGAGAAATCATACCCCAAACCGGTTCGATCAGAAGAAGATTTCTGAATGCTAAGCATCTCATCTAGCTTTTCACTTGATGTCCTCTCCAATTGAGCTCTAACTTGAAACAGCTTCGCTTTAAGATTCTTGGTCTTCATAGCCAAGAAATTATTCTCAAATCTCAATGCCCCAATAGTCTAATTTGCTTCATCGAACTTAGTGGAAAGCTCCTCACGGTCAAGTTCCACATCACTGAGCTTCTTAGTGGCCAACCTATAGAGTTTCACATGCTTCTCAGAAAGCTTGTACAGTTTCTCATACATCTTGATCATCCATCTTTTCAACCTTAGCATCCACCAATTCTTCTTTTTCATCTTCATCTTCTACAATCCCTTCAGTAGGATTGACAGTGGCAATGAAGGCATTCAAGATTCTGTCATCCTTATTGTCTAAATCATCCTCAGGCTCAGTGTCGATCAAAGTAGCAGCAAGAGCCTTACTCTTCCCAATGCTCTTGAGATATGTGAGACACTCCTGTTTCATGTGACCGAAGCCTTGACACCCAAAGCACTTAGATCCTTTGGGAATAGTGTACTGACCGTCATCCCTAGCATTCTTTTTCCTTTTATCTTGGCTCTTGAACTGAGAAGAACTGGATTGCCTATGGCCCTTGTCGACCCCTTTTCCATTGGCATTTTTCATGAATTTCTTAAATTGCCTAATGATGTAGAACTTCATCTTAGAATCTTCATCATCTGAAGACCCATCTGTTTCACTGCTCTTGGTCTTCAGTGTCATGCTCTTGCCTTTACCCGACTTGCCAATTCTTGTCAACCCTGGCTCGTAGGTTTGCAAATTACCAACCAGCTCAATCAGAGGAATCTTGTCAATATCCTTTGATTCCTCTATCACCGTGATCTTGGCATAGAATCTCTCGGGCAGAGATCTGAGCACTTTACTTACAATCTTGAGTTCAGGAATAGTTTCCCTAAAATTGGAAGCTGAGTTTACTATGTCCTTGAGCTTGGCATAGAACTCATCAAATGACTCATCCTCCTCTATCTTAATTTCTTCAAAGCTTGTAGTAAGCCTCAGTAGCTTCGAATCTTTGACAGCCTTTATTCCCTCATAAGTTGTCTAGAGGATGGTCTATACTTCCTTAGCAGTTTCAGTGAAGGATATCTTCTTGAACTCTTCATTAGTGACCGCACTGAATAAAGCATTCAATACTCTGCTGTTGAAGTTTTCCACCTTGATCTTAGCATTATCCCAATCGACCGGCGCTTCTGTAGGCTTGGTTCAGCCTATCTCCATAGCTTGTCACACCTTCTCATTTAGAGACTGCAAGAAATCTCTCATGCGTACTTTCCAGTATACATAGTTAGTACCATCAAATAATGGAGGTATAATAAGAGACTGATCTCTATCCATGATAAACAAGGGTCAATAGATCACACATAAAGATTAACCTTAATCAAAGTGTGTCTGCTCTGATACCACTTGATAGGCCACAAACGTATTGACCTCTTGTAATGGATTAATTTATTAATTAGTCAAGTTATTAATTAACCAAATTAACATGCAAAGCGTGTGGTAGCACAAACAAATCCCCAATTAAACTAAGTATGCAGCGGAAATTAAATGACACAGTGATTTGTTTACGAATGGAGAAAACCTACACGGCAAAAACTCCACCGAGTGATTTTAAGGTCACCACTCCCGAAATTTCACTATTATCACAACAAGCAGTTACAAGTAAAGGAATCCCAAGTACCTTACCAACCTGCAGTTGAACCCTTACCCCAATACCCAATTGAACTTATTTTGTAGTGATAATTTCTCCTTCCAATACACGGCTCCCAAGTACATGACTAACTAATTGCACGGATCCTAATACATGACTTCAATCACCAATTAGAGAAGATTGTTGGCTGCAAAGTTCTTCAATTCATCCACACGATGAAAATCACGAAGATGCTTGGTTACAAAACCCTACGGTGCACATTACACAACAACTTCTTTACAAGAGAGATGAACTAGGGCAAAAACTTTGTCTCCGATCACAACTTGCTTGAATAAGGATTACTCAATGCTTGTGCAACTTGTGAACTCTTTGATGGCCCTTAAAATAATCCTTTTATATGTCTAGGATTAAGAAAAAAGAAGGTCCAAAGACACATCCACGGATTCCAAAAAAATCATATCAGGATTCTGAAATTCTTAATTCTCGACAGATAAAAGCTGTCAAGCACTTGTCGAGAAGCTACCAAGCCACGAGACTGGAATAGCTCTTTAAACCTCGACACATGCTAGCTATCAAGCTAGCTATCGAGCTTAATGAACTTACACTTTTCAGCTTGTTTCTTGGATAGACTTGATGACTTCAACACTTGATCTTAAAACACAGTTTCTTGAAGCATTAAACACATCCTAAATTTACCCAATAACAAGTAAAGTACATTTTGTCAAAGGATTAGCCGATTACATAAAAGAATGACATATGTTCTAAACAAGTGAAACACATATATCCTAACAGTATACTTCATCTTACAAGATTCTTTCTAGTGCATTCACATCCGGACTTGTAAATGGCAAAATATGGTATATTTTAGCATCAAAACACAAATAATATGCATTAGAGCACTCACAACAGTGAAGCTAAATAGTTAGATATCTATTTTAGCTTCACCAAAATACAAAAAATGCTCTCACAGCAGTGTATGTAAAGCCTAAATTTTTTAACTTTAGGCTTCCGTACGAAGCTACTTTTGGCTTCATACAGAAGGTGAAGCTAAAAGATGGAACTATTATTTTAATTCTTACCTTTATTAAAGTAATACTTTTTATTTTTTTTCTTTTTGCTTATTCTTCCCGTTGCTCTCATTCTCACCCTCTCTCCTCATATCAACTCTCATCAAACTCTCAAACTCTCTCAAACTATCGAACTCTCACCGAAGCTCGAACTCTTATCACATTCTCTTCTTTCTTCCTTTTTCCTTCTCATTTTTTTTCTCTCTCCCTCACCATCGAGACCCATCTCACTCAGTCCTCCATCTCACCACTCACCCAACGCCAATCCAAGCTCCATTGCCGACCCAAGCTCCATCGCCGATCCAAGCTCATCAAGGCCTCTTCTTCACCATCCAATCGGTTTTCCAAGGTTGTTTTTCGTAATTACTTCACTTCATCACCATTTTTCTTTTTCTTTTTCTTTTTTTTTTTTAGATTCGGCTTTTCTGTTTTTGAATTTTGCTTTTTTTTTTTTATTTTGTTTTTTTTTTTTTCTAATCGGACATGTAATTTTGTTAAGGCATTTGGTTGCTGAGAAAATTTTTCAAAATGGAAGAAATCATTTTTTTTTTTTTTTGTTATTAGCAACGTCATCACTCAAGCACGACAAGGAGAGTAAAAAACAGTTCAATTTGGCTGAGTTTCTAATATGAGTTTGATTAGATTTTTAGATCCTATATTTCTCTCTCTGTGTGTGTATATCAAAGCTAGTTGTTGTTGGGTGGTTGTTCTTGGTTGGCAGTGGTTGTGGATTGTACCATTGATCAGTTTGTGGTGTTTTTTTGGTAGTGGGATGTATTATTTTATTGTAGTAAATATATTATTTTATTGTAGTAGATATATTATTTTATTGTGATATTTATATTATTTTATTGTGTTGAAAGCTAAAATAGATCCACTGCAACTAGATGTTTTGTAAAATGAGTAGGTAAAATAGATAAAGTAGCGTTTTGTGGTGCCAAATAGCTAAAAAAATAGCTCCGCTGCTGTTGATGCTCTTACCTGGTCTTCTAATTGCAAAAAATTTTACAATAGTGCTACAGTACCGTCTTACTTATACAACGGTACTGGAGCATATGGAATAAATATTATATTATTTTTTCGGTCCTTCTTTCTCTCTTTTCAATGTTTTCATTTCTTTTCTCTGAGTCTTCTCTTTCATTCAACCCCCAATCCTCTCTCTCTCTCTCTCTCTCTCTCTCTCTCTCTCTCTCTCTCTCTCTCTCTCTCTCGCGTTCAAAGCTAGCTACTGGAGCTGGGTTGGAGATCAGAGTGGTCACGGCATGGCAATCAGCATGGCGGAGATCGGTGTGGTGAGATCAGCATCCTAGTACCACTACAACTTCTTGTTGGAGGACTTCATTTTTCCTTTTGATATTATCGAGCCCCACCATGTTGGTCTGACCATTCAATCCCTCTTGTATGTCAACTGGTTGCTAATGACAAAGATAACCATGTATTGTCTTTTCTATTTTCTTTGCAATATTTGTATATAAGAATTGATTGTGTGAGTTTGAAAGCAAAAAAGAAAAAGCTGATTGAATTAATGGGTCTATTCTATTTTCTAGGATGATCAAACACAGTAACACACCCTTATGAATTTCTCAACAACCAAGTAGAGTACTAGTGATCTCACATGTGATAAATTATTTGGATTGGATTTGGATTTGGATTGCTGGGTTTTGGTGGGTATTTGCTTGGTTTTGTTCATTTTAATTGGAGTGTTTGGTTCGGTGGAATTTTGGTGGGAAGTAGGCATTGGTGGTGGCCTGGTGGTAGTGACTGGGATGTGAATTTTAAGTGTGGTGGTTAAAGAAAGAGATGGGGAGAAAAGAGAGAGATTGAATTATTTTATTTTATTGGGCAGAATAAATTATTTTAATAAGTGGAATAATAAAATAGAATATGGGATAATGGATATATTGTAAAATGGTATGGTATAAATAATAAAGTAGCTTTTGAGATGGTAAAATGAGATTTTTTTTTTTTTTAATTTTTAATTTTTAGAAACAAATGTGAATGCTCTTACCATTTGTTTAGTTCATCTTTCCATGCAATAGAAAAAGACCAGGAGGCCAAGAAGAGCTTTTAAACTTATTTTTGGCCCAGCTTTTAAGGCTTCTATAAACTAAGTAATTACACTTTTCTTTAACTAAGAAAATATACAGAAATGATTATACAAAGCACTATATCACTGTATTTTGAGAATATTTAATAATTTTTTCAAAAGTAATACAAGAGTTTGGATGAGAGGTGTGAGCTTTTCTTTCTCCTACCATGACCAATAAACCTATTAAGTTAAGTCTCTCAAAGGTGTTTGGGTTGCATTAAACAAGTTTGTAAATTTTAATTGAGTTGAAGTTTGGGTTTTGTAAAGCTCTTTGAGGTAATTTTTTCTTTTTCCAAATTTTTTGTGTAAGCTCAATTGTGTGATAAAACATCAGTAAGAAACCATGAAACTTGTTGATTTGGTAGAGCTCAACTTGTAAATGTAGGCTTTGGCACGAACCACATAAGTAATAAGCACATTAGGAAACGTTACACCAACAATTTGGTTTAGTGCGGTTCCTAAGCCTCATGTAATCAATGAGGCCTTTGTTTCAAATCACCTCATTATCATCAATCTTGGAGCCATCTTAAAGGGATTCTCAAGTCCACATCTCATTGCCTCTTTAGGGTGGGAAAAACTCTCTCAAAGTAGGTCAAGAGTGGGATGGGTTGTAGATATTTTACCATCCTAGTGAGGTACACTTTGGTATAAAAGAGATAGAGATAAAAGATACAAAGGTAGGTCTAGGGCAAGGTAAGTTGGAGGTATTTTTCCCTCTCTAATGAGGTGGCTTCAACAATAATGAGGTAAAGATAGAAGAGAAAGTGGAGGGTCAATCATGAGAGAGAGAGAGGGAATAACTATTTTGGAATGGTAAATGAATAAATTAGAAATAGAAAATATGCAAAATATATATTAATTAAAAGCACATACATAAACATAGTTGTAATATCATACAATACATGATACGTATCATAAAATATGTATCATATTGTATACACAAAAAATTTTGTATCGTAAGGACACGTTATAAGTGCTCATGAATCGTCTGATACATAATTACGTATCCTATGAATCGTATGGTATTGATGTATCATACAATACACAAACATTTGGATTTAAAATGAGGTTTTCTGTGAAAATTTGTTGTTTTAATTCTATTTGATTTAAACAAGTTGTTAGACTTCTTTTTTTTTTAATACAAAATTATTGGGATACTTAATTAAGTCTAATTAAATAACATTTCCATGATTTTTTTTTTTTTCCTCTACTCTTTCTCCTACAAAACCATACACTTGACACTTTACTTTTATATTTGCAAATTAGTTCTTTTCTATGCTATGAATAATGTATTAAATGAAAATATAATTATTTGTTATGTTACTATTATTGTTACAAGTCTGAAAAGCTAGAATGCTAAGAACAAATATAAAGAATAAAATATTAGAATAAAAAAAAAGTAAATATTGATTATTGATGATGTTGAAAATCATCAGTAAGCCACACGGTTCTCACGTGCTTCTAGAAAGAACCTGCACAACACAAAAGCTGAAGGCCTTAAGAGGAGTATTGGTGTGGTACCGGCCAAATACCCTTCGATAGTCAAGTTAGAGAAATCTCTTATTCACAACTTTAGAGTGCCAGAGCTGGAGTTAATTATGCGTACCTTGATTTATAAGGGTTGTGGAGTATTTATAGTAGTGTGGGGTTGATATCCGTGCCTTTGCCAAGAAGTTCTTTCCTTCTAAGAGAGAACCTCTTAGATTCTGCGTATCTCCTAGAATTCCTTTCCTTATAAAAGTCTTCTTAATTAGGGTTATACGTGCAGCGCAAGAAGTCTCCCTATACACGTATGCGTGGAGATCAAGTAAGGCCATGTCAGACCCAACGAAGGTTCGCATTCCCTCTTTAGCTTGTTCTCGTCAGCTTATGGTGTTGTCACTTTGTTATGGTCGTCAACTTCGTTATGAAGCTGTAGACTTTACGATGTCGTTTGTGACAAGTGATGCCGACGGGATTATTAGGCCCATCACCTTTTTTCTCTTCATGGTTTAACTACAAAATTATCCTTATCAGCTGCCCCCTACTCCATAGCCTCGTCAGCTTTAGCTGACGGGTTATGGAGTTAACATCATTAGAAAGGTCATTCATGTATGATTCCTCAAGCCACCTTTATTAAATGCTTGAGCATGTGGCGCCAATTGATTGGCTCCGTTTCTAGACGGGCGTGTCGCTTCGTCTTCCGTGCCTTCTTTGCCTATATATATATATATTTCAACTCCTCCCTTATTTCCAACATTTCATCCTCCGCTGACCTTGAGAGAAAGAGCCCGTCGCTTTCCGAGCTCCTTTTCCATCGGCCTTTCACTTGCATCATCATCCTCGCTACTGTCGCCTTTTAGGACCGTCCTTTTTTTCAAGGAATCGCCCATTTTTAAGTTCTCTTTCCTTTGATTCCATCCTTTATTTTCATTTTTCTAGTCAATTAATTCCATACTGAGCCTGTCATCTTAGGTTCTTAGAATGCAACTGTCACTTGTAGGTAGTCGGATGTCTAGAGAGGCGAAAAGTGAACAATCGTTGAACCACAAGAGAGCGGGTTACGACGAGGTCTTCCAGTCAGGTCATGAGCTTGAGGAGGGCTTCTTCTGGTCGTCAGAGAGGGAAACATCAACCCAATCTTCTAACGAGGAAGTAGGAAGTTGTAGAGGAGAAGATGAGGATGATGAAGGGGAAGAGGAGAAAGAGAGTGACAGGGAAGAAGGTGACGGTGGTGAGGAGGAAGAAAAAGTGAGTAATGGTGATGAAAACAACGGTGGTGAAGAGGTCTTAGAGAGTACTTCGAGCGGCCCTAGAGATGACCGTCCTTTCATCCTACCCAAGAAATGACTCGTCAATGAATTCTTGCCAACAATGTCGGACGATGTCTTCAATAATTTACATGTCCATTACCAAATTCTGGATGACATCCCAATCTATCTCCCTGGGGAGTTCGAGAAATGTTATTTAGGGCAGATCGCGGATGTCGGCATGTACGATGCCATGTTCGCGGCAAGATTGAGGCTACCACTAACGGCACTTCATCATCAACTAGATAATTTTTTGGGTTTATCTGTCAACCAGATTGCCCCCAATGCTTGGCAGATATTCATTAGGGCTGAGATTTTGTGGGGTCATCTGAGTGGAGGGAACCGTCAGTTAATCCTTGACGAGTTCTTTTAGTGCTATCAACCCCAACATATCTCCTCGTCTTAGGGGATATACCATTTCGCAGTAAGAAAGAAATAGCTAAAATTGGTATCGGATATGCCCGACTCAATTAGGAATTGGAAGGGTAGGTACTTTTTTGTCAAGATGACGAACTAGGTGTGCCGTCAGGAGGAGTGGGAGTCAGTGCCCCATGGTTTTGACAACACTTGGGCTTATGTCAAGGATTCAGGTTAATTCTGTTTGCTTCTTAACTTAGACTATTTATTTCAAATATCTAACACCATCTACTTTTCTTTTCAGCTAGTGTTCGTCCACATATCACAGCTGAACAAGAGGACTTCATCCGTTTGGTAACAACAATTCCATTGGATGAGCAGAAGTGTCGAGACTTGATTACACTCGACACTTTACATCTATACTGCAAAGGTCCAAAGCCGACGTAGGAGTCTCGTAGGTTAACCGCCTATTCTCGTCGACGTAAGCATCCCTTAATTTCTCTCGTCTCTTTGCTTTCGTCGTTTTCTCTTGTTCTAATTCTCACCTCCTGTCTTTTGTAAAAATAGAGGTAGCTAGGCAAAGAATGAGGGCTGCTGCTGCCAAGAGGAAGGAAGAGGAGAAAAAAGCAAAAGGGAAAGGGACATCCTCGTCAGCCCTTAAGGCCGTCAGGAAGGTGGCTACTAAAAGGAAAGCTGATGAGAAGGATGTTCGTCCTGGGAAGAAGGTTGCCATAAACCTTGGGGATAAACCCCCCAAGAAGCCATCGCCTCCTAAGTCTGGCCTCGGGGCTAGTAAAGGGCTAATGACGACATCATGCCCCGTTAGCTAGGGATCCGACCATCGCCTTCTCACCTACAAGGATTACGCCATAAAGGTAATGGAGTCCATCCTAAAAAGTAAAGAGATAGTTCCTTATGCTGAGCAAGCGACAGAGGAGCTAGTGGCGTCAAGCCTTTTTTATCTTGCTCGGGCATGTTTCTTTCTTTATTTCAACACTAGATGGGATTCAATAAGTTGACATCTTTTTTTTTCTTTTTTTTTTCTTTTTTTTGGCCGTATAGGCTATGGTTCGTATGAAGGCTTTGCAAGATAAGGCTGTCGCTAAGAAGGAGTGACTACCCTTCTGCATATGCACATCAAGAACCTGAACAATGGGCAGGAGCAATATAAGGAAGCTACTCGCACTCTCAGTAAAGAGGTGAAGGCGTTAAAGGAGCAGTTGGAGGAGGAGGGTCGCCAGAGGAAAAAAGAACAAGAGGCTAAAGAGACAGTAGAAAAAGAATTGAAGGCTCTTTCAAGCCAGGTGGAGACGGCCAAGAGCGACGCTGTGGTAGAGTTTAAGGCTTCGTAGCCTTTTATAAATGCTTGCGCCGTCTACTACGGTGACAGGTTTGATGACTGCTTAAAGCAGGTCAAGTCCATCTACCTAACTTGGATTTATCCAAGGTTACCATAGACGAGCCTCTACCGTCAACCCCTGTGGGCGATGCTATTTTTGAGGAAAGTGATGATGCTACCAAGTTCGAGGCAGATCCAAAAGATGATAGCATCATCCTTGCCCAACCTGCCGTGGACCAGCCCATCACCTTGACTCTATTAGCCGATCCTCATGCTGAAGATCCTTCCACTCCAAACGTCTAGGCCCTTCTTCCAAAGGGTGATGAAAAGCCTAAAGACCCCTCTGGCTTCATGAACTTAAGCTTCTTTCTTTATTTATTATAAATGTAGCTAATTTCAGACAGTATTTGACACCCATTGGTTTTTGGGCTTTTGCTTGTAAAAACATCACTTTGTAGTATTTTACACCCGTCACTTTCAGTATATATGTGTTACTTTCTATTTGGCGTGTGTGTCTATCCCTTGCATTTATATGCATGTTACAATACGTTTGTACTTGGTAATTTAAGGTGAATCCATCCACTTAAGGTGTCTTTAGACTCGTTCGATCTCCTTCTTTGAACACGTATCTTTTGTGGACGTGAATTTGTTCATGAATTCATCCATTTGTGAGTAATAGTGTCAGCTTGTTTTTACTTAATGGACTCGTCCATGCGTGAACTAAGTCATACATTCATCTACTTTGTGGATGGTAATAAATTCATTCATCTTGTGGGTTTTGTAATGAACTCGTCCACTTAATGGACTTTATATTGAACTCATCCACTTTGTGGACTTCATAAACCCCGTTCACTTTGTAGACTGAATAAACTCGTCCATTTTGTGGGGTTGTCCACTTTGTGGACTTAGTAATTAATCTCGTCCACTTTGTGAACTTAGGCTCGTCTACTTCGTAGACTTGGTAATATACTCATCCACTTTGTGGACTTAGGCTCCTCTACTTTGTATGCTTGGGCTCATCTACTTTGTAGACTTGGTATTGAATTCGTCCACTTCGTGGACTTAGTAGTAGACTCGTCCACTTTGTGGACTTGGTAATGAGTTCGTCCACTTTATGGACTTAGTAGTAGACTCGTCCACTTTGTAGACTTGATAATAAGGTCGTCCACTTCTGGACGTAATCATGAATCTGCCCACTTAAGGACTAACCAATTCCGTTCATACGCCAGTCATTTCTGAATAAACTCCTCTTATTATGATGAATGCATATATATAAGTAGAAAATTACTCCAAAAAGAATAAACTTTAGCCCTTTGAGCTTAAAAGTACTGTAGGCAAAAGTAAACTAAGATAAATATATAAAAGAAATAAACTGGAAATGAGGAGTAGCGTTCTTCATGTTGTCTTCTACTGGTACTACTTCCTAAGATGCTCTGCATTCCAAGGATGACGTAGCTTCTGCCCATCAAGTGTCTCCAAGTGGTAGGTGCCTTTCCTTAGCCATGACGTAATTCTATAGGGTTCTTCCCAGTTTAAGCCGAGCTTTCCTTTTGTGGGATCTTTGGCAGCACCAATCACTTTCCTTAAGAAGAAGTCTCCAACTTTGAAGTCACAGTGTTTGACTTAGGAGTTGTAGTGTTTGGCTATGAGGTCCTAGTATCGTGCGAGTCTCTGTTCAGCTGTCGCCCTGACCTCATCGACTAGATCAAGCTATAGACGTATGGCCTCGTCATGATTGTCCACCTTGTAACTCGTGAGTCCGACCTCAGCTAGGATGACCGCCTCACTTCTGTATGCCAGTCGAAACGGAGTTTCTCCTGTGGGAGTTCTGACTTTCATCCTGTACGCCCATAGTACGCTGGGCAGCTCCTCTAGCCATACGCCATTTACCCCCTCGAGTCGAGTCTTGATGAACTAAAGTAAGAATCAGTTTGTGACCTCAACTTGTCCATTGCCTTAAGGATGGGCAGGGGAGGAGTAGTGATTCCTGATTCCTAACTGTGAGCAGAAGTCTTGGAATGAATTATTGTCAAATTGCTTACCGTTGTCTGAGACCAAGATCCTTGGGATTCCGTACTTGCTAATGATGCTCTTCCAAACAAAGTTTCGTACGTTCCTCTCAGTGATTGTGGCTAGGGCTTCAGTTTCTACTCATTTGGTGAAGTAGTCTATGCCAACTATTAGGAACTTCAACTGTCTCACTACTATTGGAAATGGGCCCATGATGTCTAGTCCTCATTGGGCGAATGGCCACGGGGCAGTTATTGGGGCCAGATCTTCCATTAATTGTTTGATGATGTTGCTGAACCTTTGACATTTGTCGTAGGCTTTGATATAAATCTTGGCATCCTTCTGCATAATCGGCCAGTAATATCCAGCCCGAATCAATTTATGCACCAATAACCGCAACCCTGAATGGTTGCCGTAGATCCCCACGTGTACTTCTCTCATGACATAATCTGCTTCTACGAGGCCTAAGCATCGCAAGTAAGATCGGGAGAAACTCCTCTTATATAGGACATCCTTCATTAAGACGAGTCGCACTGCCTGAACCTTCAGCTTTCTTGCAGCTTCCTTCCCGTTAAGCAATATGCCGTATTTCAAGTAAGAAACTAAAGGGGTGGTCCAATTGCTTTTGGAACCTATCTCCTACACATCGATAACATCTATCAGTGGTGAAAGCTGAATAAGGGAGAGTACCTTACCAGGGGTGATCATGTACTCTGTTGATGCGGCCTTGGCTAGACGGTCGACTTACTTGTTCTCTCCCCTTGGAATTTAAACAATCTTGGCTTGTTGCTCGTTCACCCTTCTCTTTGCTTGCTCCAAGTACTTCTTCATATTTTCGTCCTTACATTCATAATCACTATTCACTTGGTTTGTGATGACTTGAGAGTCGTAATGGATAACCATATTCGCGGCCCCTACCACTTTGGGGAGATCTAGTCCTGCTATTAGGGCTTCATGCTCCACTTCGTTGTTAGTTGTAAGGAAGTCAAAACGAACCATGCATTCGATCTCGTCACCCTCTGAAGATTGAAGTACAACCCCTGCTCCACCAGCTTGTCTGTCGATCCGTCCGTGTATACATTCCATTAGGGATATTCTGCCCCCTGGCCTTCAACATTAATGAACTCCGTAATAAAGTCGGCGATCACGTCCCTTGATGGTAGTACGTGGGCGATATTGTATGTCGAACTTACTCAACTCTATTGCCCACAACGCCATACACCCGACAGCTTCAGGACTGCTCATTGCTTGCCGTAAAGGCTTGTCAGTTAAGACGATCACCGTATAGGCTTGGAAGTATGGCTTAAGCTTACAAGCTGCTGTGACTAGATCGAAGAAAAGCTTTTCCATTAGAGGGTACCTTTATTCTGCACCATGAAGTGCCCAGCTGGCGTAGTATACGGGCCTTTGCACCTTGTCGTCTACTTTGACTAAGGCCACACTGACAGCGGCTGAGGAGACAACCAAATAGAGGAACAACTCTTCTCTTGGTTAGAGGGACTCAGCAGCAGTGGGGAAGAGAGGTAGGCCTTCAGGTCCTTGAATGCCTGCTGACATTTGGTCGTCCACTCAAAAGACATCTTCAGCATGCGGAAGAACGATAGACACTTATCTGTCGCTCTGGATACAAATCTATTAAGCGCGGCAATCTTGCCATTAAGGCTTTGTACTTCTTTTACGTTTTTAGGAGGTGCCATTTCTATTATAGCCCAGATCTTGTCCGGGTTAGCCTCAATACCTCTCTGGGACACCATGTATCCTAGGAATTTTTCCACCGTTATTCCGAAAGCATACTTGCCTGGATTAAGCTTCATGTTGTACGAACGAAGAGTGTCGAAGGTTTCCCTGAGATGCTCCAAGTGATCATCTTCCCTTCAGCTTTTCACTAGCATGTCGACAACATAGACCTGGACATTTCTCCCAATCTGTCATGCGAACATCTTGTTCATGAGCCTTTGATATGTTGCGCCCGCGTTTTTTAAGCTAAATGACATGACCTTGAAACAAAAAAGGCCCTGTCTAGTTATGAACGAAGTCGTCTCCTGATCACTTCGTCCACTTGGATTTGGTTGTATACTGAAAATGCATCCATGAAGCTCAGTAGCTGGTGTTGAGCTGTAGAGTCCACCAGGAAGTCGACCCTCGGGAGGGGGTAGCTATCTTTAGGGCATGCTTTGTTCAGGTCCGTGAAGTTTACGTACATCCTCCATTTTCCATTTCTCTTCTTGACCATCACAACGTTCACCAACTAGTTTGGGTATTAGACTTCCCTAATTAAACCTAGCTCTTGTAGCTTGTGAACTTCTTCCGCCACATCCCAGTCACTCTCTTGGGCGAACACCCACTTCTTCTGACAAATGAGTGGAAAAGAAGGTGACACATTCAACCTGTGCACCATGACTGTTGGGTCGATTCCTGGCATGTCTTCATAACTCCAAGAGAATACGTCTCGGTTTTCTTTGAGGAAAGTTGCGAGCGCTTGACAGACCGTTAGGATTGCAAAGGTGCCGATCTTGGTTGTTCATTCTGGTCGGGAATCGTCAAGAAGTATATCTTCGAGTCTTTCAACGAGCTTCATCATTGTCTGATGTTCTTCTATGCTCATGGCCTAGAGGTGGTCATCCATTTCCATCATAGCTACGTAGCACTCGCGTGCAGCTACCTAATCTCCTCGCAATTCCCCTACTGCATAGTCAGTGGGGAATTTGATCATCAAATGGTAGGTTGAGGTTATAGTCTTCCACAAATTGAGGGTAAGTCATCCTATGATGGTGCTGTAAACAGACGAGCAGTCGACCACGAGGAATGTTACATTCTTAGTGATCTGGTAGGGATAGTTGCCCACAGTTACAGCCAAAGTGACGACACCAAGGGGGAATACCCTTATCCCTCCAAAGCCAAAGAGTGGAGCATTAGTTGGAACTAGTCACTCCAACCAATCCCCATCTGCTAGAACGTGGGATAGTAGAGGATGTCAGCTGAGCTGCCGTTGTCGACTAGAACTCGGTGCATATTATAGTCTCCTGCTTGTATGCTAACGACGAGTGCATCATCATGTGGGTGTGAAGACGCCGTGCCTCTTCTTCTGAGAATCCGATGAAGGGGTTGTCTATCTACGCCATCTTGGGTATGGAACCCATGAGCTGGATGTTTTGAATCATTCTAAGATAAGTCTTATGGGCCTTTTTGACGACTCAGCAGACGCGATGCCTCCTACGATCATTCTTATATCTCTTATGGGAGGTCTGGGGTGCTCGTTTTTCTGTCAGGGAGCTTGCTCCTGTGGTGGGTCCAATTTTTCCTTGTTGACGAACCTCCGTAGTCTTCCTTGCCTAATTAGAGCTTCTATTTGTTGCTTCAAGTTATAGCATTCAGCTGTGTCGTGGCTGTGATCACGGTAGAAGCGGCAATATTTGTCCCTTAACCTCTTATTAGGATCTCCCTTCAGCTTGCTGGAAAAGGTCAGGGCTCCTTCATCCTTAATTTGCATCAGCACTTGTTCGATTGGGACAGTCAGTGGGGTGAAGCTTCTGAACTTTCCCGAGGGTGGTTTGGAGTGTCGGTCCTCACACCGTTCTCCAGTTCTAGCCATCTTACGCCCCCTATCCGATTGTACGTCTTCTTGTCTTTCCCTTTTCTTAGGCTTCTCTTCTTTGGTCAGTAGTGCATCTTCCGCGTTCATGTACTTGGTCGCCCAGTAAAGCACCTCTAACATGGTCTTTGGGTCATTCTTATATATAGAAAATAGGAACTTAACCTTCTGTAGCCCATTGGTGAACGCTGCCACGAGTAACTTGTCGTCTACTTTGTCCATCAAAAGGGCCTCTTTGTTAAAACAAGTTATGTAAGATCTCAACGTCTCGTCTTCCCACTGCTTAATTTTTATCAGGCATGCAGTGGATTTCTTATACTTGTGCCCCCCAATGAAGTGCAAGGCGAATTAGGCGCTTAACTCCTTAAAAGTACCAATGGAATTAGGTGTCAGTCTACTGAACCAGATCCTTGCGGGTCCCTTCAACGTGGTGGGGAAGGCTCTACACATGATTGCGTCTGGCACCCCTTAAAGGTGCATCAGGGTCTTGAAAGACTCCAAGTGATCTATGGGATCCTTGGACTTGTCATAACTTTCTACCTGCAACATACGAAACTTTGGTGGAAGGGGGAATGAACTGACAGACGCTATGAACAGTGAGCCAGTTTGGTGGACTAGGTCATAAAGATCACTAAACGCCCGTCCTCTGAGGGCGTTCATCATGTAGTTCATCCACTCCTTCATCATCTGCATTTTAGTGATTATATGAGGTGGGACGGTATCAGTGACAGATGGCCAGCTAGTGTCCTGTTGTTCCGGCCTGCTTGGGGCGTTGCTACCTCCCGACCCTTCCTGGTTCCTTCTCTCCGCGCTAGTTCCTTTTTGGTCTTCCTCCTGAGTGTTAGCACCCGTGTTCTTTTGGCGCAGTTGTTCTTCCAAATCCTGGTTTTGTTTGGTGAGGCGTTCTACAACGGCAGCCAAAGTTTGGACTTGTCTCTCGAGCGCTGTCATGCGCGATTCGTCTCCTTGAACGTTGTTGGTGGTCGTCATTGAGTGAGTGAGTACCATGCAACTCTTTGTCCTGGAAGTGATGGCACACTTTACAAGTTGCTAAAGTTCTCACAGAAGGCGCCAACTGATGATGCCGAAAATTGTTAGTAAGCCACACCGTTCTCACGTGCTCCCGGAAAGAACCTGCACAACACAAAAGCTGAAGACCTTAAGAGGAATACCGGTGTGGTACTGGTCAAATATCCTCCGACAGTCAAGTTAGAGAAATCTCTTATTCACAACTCTATAGTATCAAAGTTGGGGTGAATTATGCGTACCTTGATTTTTGAGGGTTTTGGGTATTTATAGTAGTGTGGGGTTAACATCCGTGCCTTGGCCAAGAAGTTCTTTCCTTCTAGGAGTTCTTCGATTCTGCGTATCTCCTAGAATTCCTTTCCTTGTAAGAGTCTTCTTGATTAGGGTTGAACGTGTAGCACAAGAAGTCTCCTTATACACGTATGCGTGAAGATCAAGTAAGGCCATGTCAGACCCAATGGAGGTTCACGTACCCTCTTCAGCTTGTTCTCGTCAACTTATGGTGTCGTCACTTTGTTAGGGTCGTCAGCTTTGTTATGAAACTATAGACTTTATGATGTCATTTGTGACAAGCGATACTGACGAGATTATTGGGTCCGTCGCCTTTTTTCTCGTCATGGTTTAACTACAAAATTATCTTTATCCATTATAATGACTAAAATGTTAATGAAAAAATAATTTTGCAAGATAACGAACAATATGATAACATTAACTTAGTTGGAGTTGATTAGACAAGATAATGAAAAGAAATTATTATTTTGGATTATATATATCATGTATTATCACTTCTGTGTTTAATCAATTTGAATGCGTCTGTTATAAAAATATGTTAATTTGATTTATTTAATGAACTTTTTTGAATATATTACAGATTTATAATGAATATATCTTTTATATATGTATATCTATAAGTTTCTTTTCAAAAAAAAAAAAAATTATTAAGTGTTTATGTATCTTATAATATACAATACAATAGAATTCACCATATAGAAATATAAAAAATTGATTTACAATACAATTCATGATTTAACAATTATGAATACAAACATAAAAACATAAATATACACATTTGACGGCGGGGTGCAAAGAGCAAGGTAAATGAAGCAAAATTGATCACCACCCTGTCATCTCTTTGGGATGGTGAAAGCCCTCAAAAGTACGCGGGGAAAATGATAGGTCAAGCGAAACTGTAAATTTTTATTCATTAAGTGTTCAAAAAGCTTTGAACGTTTACATTAGGTGATAAGAAAATCTCATATGAGAAAGACAGAGCACTCAAAAGTTATTTTATTTAATATAGACTATGTATAGTCCTCTGAGATAACCACCACATGATCTCATCAAGTTCTTCCAAAATGTTAGCATTTCCTCTTAACCAAAAGTCATGGCCCCAACCATTTTCTTGAAAGCAGGCCTAGAAGAAATGTCCTGCCACCATGCCATAACATGGGGACGGTCTTTAACCATCGAGGCACATGGTGTGGTCATGAAATAGTGCATGAAAGAAAGGTGATGCAGGTCAGCCATGCTATAGAAATCACCAGCCAAGTACTTGCACTTACTCAGCCTAGACTCATACACATCAAGCACTTGTCCTAGCTTCCCCATGCAGCCATCGACGACTGCTTGTTCAGTTTTTTTGCCCATTGAAGGCCCAATAACATATTCCATGACAATGGGAGAGATTGCAGGGTTGAAAGTCTGGGATTCCACCTCCATCCATACCTTAACCATAGCAGCTTCTTTGGGGTTTTTGTGCCTCATGAGATCAGTTCCAGTTTCCTTGCATTTCTCAGCCACATATGCTGTGATTGCCCTAGATTCTGTAAAGCACATGAAAGGTCAATTATTTAAGGAATCCACTTCGTTCAGAAAACAGCCCCGACAAAATATATATTTAACATATGAATTTATATTGCTTGTGAAAGCAAGATAAATAAGTAATGACTAATGAGCTCTTTATTTATTTTTTTTCAGGGAAAAGATTTTGAAATCAAAAACCTTTCACAATGTGACTCCTGCACCACATGGCCATAAGAAAAAAAAATCTCGACAAACATTCAGATGATTAAAAGTATGTTATAATTAAATTAATCAGGATGAACTAAGAAAGAAACTAGTATAATATGTAAGAAATCAAAGTGAATTTATTATGGAGAAAGGGAAAATGATTTAACTCCTTTTTTTTATCTGAGAAAATTTTACTCTAATTTAATCTTACCCTTTTTATTCCATTATTATCTTGAATTCCCTTTAAATTTAATTTAATGTTAATTGTTGATCTTATAAGGCAAGATAAACCAGTGATGGCTTGCTTGGCCCCATTGTCTTCGAGCCATGACAAGTTCACAACAACATGGTACAGAAACAACAAGCTTAGCAATATGATTTGGAGTTTTGACACATGAATATCCAAATCTAATGTCATATATATTCTGTTAAACTTGGATAATTGATGCTTTGAACATCTCCAATACCAAGCTATCGTACATTCGTACCCTTTCATTTTTACTTTTGCAGGGCACTTGTATCTCTAGGCCACTTGTTATGTTACTGTAATGGTGCCTCCAAAACAATCCGAGATCAAGCACCAGTGCACCACTTTTGACACTTTTTAAGAGTTCAACAGGAACAGTACAGTTTTATAGAGTGACCTATTCTATCACTCTTTGATAAATAAAAAATAAAAATAAAAATGATTAATTAATTAATTATAAGTTTGGTTCAAACAATTTTTTTTTTTTTTTAAATTGCATTCAAGCATTTATGCAGGAGAAAGTCCTTCTAAGTTGGATTTAGAGCAATCATCACTATGATAGACAATATAGTCATGAGGAATATAATTAGGTAGCAGAAAAGAAAAAATATATGAAAAAAAATAAATAAATATATATATATATATATATATATGTATAAGGTGAACTTACCAAAAAGAGTGAGATCACCATCTTCTAGCACTGGAATCTGACCAAAGGGCTGCAATGTTTTTTTACCCAAAAAAATATTATAAACCAATTTGAAAACTAAAAATTGTGTATCTACAAAAGCATGGAGATTCGATAATATGAAATCGAGCGCAAGGAGAAAATATACTATTAGATTTGATGTGGATAATACATACATTCTTAGATAGAAAAGGAGGCTGTTTGTGTTCCCCAGTGCCAAGGTTAACCGGAACAAGCTCAAAATCTACACCTTTCTCATGGAGGCAAGCCATCACACGAGTGGCGCATGTAGACATGGGAAGTCCATAAAGCTTCATAGCCATTTTCTCACTAAAACAAGGATCCAAAGTGAGAGAGAGAGAGAGAGATATGGTATGTGTTGAGGTGAAGTGAACTGTATGTTATATAGGGTAAGATATAGAGGAAGGTGTTATATATAGTTGCGGCCCAGCTAGCCTTGACCACCACTAGTGTTGACATATGACGGTGGGTACAGATTGGAACGGAGATAATGATTAGTGAGGTCTAAATTTAATTGGGTTATCATTTCAGATATCACCATGCTTGTCGAATTTCACCATCAAATCACCACTATTTTCTTGTTACCTTATCAAAATTGTAGCCAGGATATATTTTGACTATTTCCAATGTTTATAAAAATAAAAAAATAAAAATTGTGAATATTTCCAACAGAATAATGACTAGCTTAAGCACATGATCGTTTCATTACATATTTACTAATTTTGAGTTTTTGACTATTTCCAACGTTTATCAAAAAAAATTCTTTGAATATTTCCAACAGCATGACATGATGAAACATGTGATCATTTCATTACACATATAGACACCTCTAAAGTGGCTCAGTAATTTATTCGCAAAAGTATATTTCATTGTACAATATTTTTCTTACCCTTCGCTTAGTTCATCAGTCCATGCAATACAAAAGGACCAGAGTGGAGGTAGAATATATTAGGATTTGGATCAGGTGCAATACCTAGGGTATTGCACCTGGTGCAATTCACCTATTTTTCTCACAATTTTTTTTACTTTTTTCACTTTTTTACTTTAACTCTTTAACTCTTTTTTAATATATTTTATTCAATGGTTGAGATTGAAAGTTACTTTTTTAACCTTCAATCTCAACCGTTGATTGCAATTGCACCAGGTGCAATACCCTAGGTATTGCACCTGATCTGAATCCGAATATATTAGGCCTATTTCGGTCCAAGCGGCCAATAAGATCTCATTAAATCATTTTTGGCCCAACTTTTAAGGCTTCTATTAACTACTAGAAATCTCCATTATCTCTACCTTCAAACCAACGGACACATCCCACGTGGCGTGACCAGCACTGTCTGGAAATCATAAAACGACACCGTTTGCACCTAAACGTGTTCAAACATTGACGCGGTAAATTTGAAATATAGTTGTTTTCAGTCAAAAATGTTATTCTGATGCTACAATTTAGGGTCATTTTGGGTTATTAGCAATTTGATACTTACCTTTTGTTAACAGTAAATTTGATCACTGTATTTTAATAATAGACTAATTCAAGTTTTTTTTTTTTCTTTTTCTTTTTCTTTTTAACTTGTAGTCAATTTGATCCATATTATTATCAATTTACAATCATTCTAAATCTAAATATGACTTTATTTTAGTTGTTAACTGCTAAGTTGAAATTTGTGTTTGCTGAAGTTAGAAATTGGTAAATTTAATTTGTATTTTTTTGTTTTTGGTTGTGCAAGTAAATTTGTGATTTGATAATAAGAATTAAATTGACGGAAACTTAAAAATAACATAGACCAAATTAACTACTGCTCAAATATAAGTGGTAATTTGGTAAAAAATTCAATCTTGACAAAGAAGTTTTCATTTAAACATAAGTCTGGATAGGTGTTTATCTAAGACACACTGGCATATGTGCATTTTTACAAGAGTTGCTGTAACTTAATTTGTAGCAAATCCTTAATCTTTTTTATATTAGTCTCCACATTTTTTCATGGTAGGGCTGGGTTAGATCAAGAATTTGTTGTAAACTAAGTTGCATCAACCCTTGTAAAAATACACATGTATTCATGCCTTAGATGGACACTTATCCAAGCATATATAATTATATATATAAATGAAAACTTCTTTGTCAAAATTGAAATTTTCACTAAATGACCAATTAACACGTGCATTTTACAGAAGTTACTACAACTTAGTTTGCAACAAATCTTGTCAGGTAAAAAACGTGGGACCAATAATTAATACACTATGAGTTTAAACTTTTAAATACAAGTTTGGGTAGCATATGCAAAATTTAAGATACAGGTACTATTTGAAGAAGTATAAAACCATGCACTAAAAACTGCATGTCATGCATTGCTAATATCATTCATATAAGAATTTTGACTACATATAAACTTAGCATAACTAATTTACATATGAATATCTATTTTAATATGATAGTTTCTTAAAAGCTATTTGACTAAAAAAATTCTAAGAATAATAACAAATATCATTATCCAACAATAAGCAACTGTATTTTGCTAAGACATTGTTATAATATTTGAATTTTCTTAATAAATTAAATTAAGGAGAAAATTGACTCTTCATCAAATATCTACAACTATCCACAACGAAGATCTTTATTCATACTTCATTCTTTATTAACTTACATTTTATGCATGTAACTGCAGTGTTTAGCTTATTTAGTTTTTAACAAACACCATTTTAAGCAAGAAATTTTTTAAAAAAAGAAAAAAGAACAAGATAACAAAAGCCATATGTGTCGTCGAATTATATAAAATTATAAATTTAGAAAATTAAAACCTACTAAATCAATGTTCTCTAAGTAACAAATAGAACACCCTGCATATTAAGGGTAGTTCAGGGTAGTTCAAACTATCATATAAAACTAAAAAATATGAAGGAAAATTTTGGGATATTAAAATTTAGTGGGACTAATTTAGGCATTGCACACTGGAAATCATAACATTCTGTTAGGGTTTAATTGAAAGAGTAACCATGAAGGGTATTCGGTTGTTTCCAAAATATAAAGAGAGAAATTGCTCAATTTTAAAGTTTAGGAGGAAAATTGTGAACTAACCCAAATATAAAGGGGGAAAGTGGTTTTTTTAACTAAAATTGTGTTGGTGCTTAGTAAAATAAAACAAAAAGGCAGCCTAAGAAAACAGTTAGTGAAACATGCTTACCAAAATTGTCTAAACCAAAAATGTTTAGAGACATAACAAAATGTTAATATTTTCAAAAATAACTTTGATTTTATTTGCGGTCAATCTCAGTTTGATAGTGTATTATTTTATTTTTGACATATGAAAAGTAAAAACTTACACCTCAATAGTTTTGAAAATATGTGACAACAACAAAATGTTATAACATTTTCACAATACATTTATTTACAGTTGTGGTGGGTCCCAATTTAATAATTTTTTTATTTTATTTTTACCTATAAAAAACTTACACCTCAGCAGTTGTGAAAGCATTGCGACAATAACAAAATGTCACATTTTCATAATACCTTTATTTTAAGTTGTGGTCCTGATATAATATATTATTAATTTATTTTGATCTATAAGCTACTAATAGTTTGATACCTCAACATTTGTAAATATATTATGACAATAACAAAATCACCAACTACTCTTTTCCTTCATTGTCAAGAAATGCAAAGAAATAATAAACACTGAATGCACAACAATAGTGCTTGTGCAAATTTGCACAAGAACCATAGCTAAAATGCATTTTGCATAATAAACGCATAAACTAATGTGGATGACTTTTGGGGTTAGTTGGGTAAAAATTGGCACTTATGCCATTTTGTATTAACTAAAGCAAATACTTTGAAAAACTTACAATGTGAAAATATTATGACAATAATAAAATGTCACATTTTTACAATTCCTTTATTTTAAGTTGTGGTACGTCTTGATATGGTAAACTTTTTTTTTATTTTATCTTATTTTATTTTGATTTATATGCAACTGAAACCTTAGTAATTGTAAAAAATATTGTAACAACACCAAAATGTCATAATATTTTCACAATAGTTTTATTTTCAGTTGTGGTTAGTTTCAACCTGATAGTTTATTATATTATATTTTATTTTGATCAGTAAGAAACTAACATCTCAACAATTGTAAAAATATTATGACAATTTATTGTGTAGGTATAACAGCTTCTAAAACCAAAATAATCGATCACCACATATAAATTTTTAAAAAAAATAAAAATGGAAACAAGCTCAAAACATACTGGCATGAATGGTGATTATTAGAACAAAAAGAAAAGGCCAAGCCACATGAAATTGTGAGTTTTTGCTCAAAACAAAACCAACTTTTGCTTTTTCACAACAAAACCAAAAACCCAAAAAAAGACAAGAATTGAATAAACCAAATTCCTGTAGAAAAGCTATTGACACTTTTTTATATAGTTGATAGAAGTAATTGGCCTTTTTTTTTTATAT
This sequence comes from Castanopsis chinensis, assembly GCA_032878915.1. Taxonomy (NCBI): domain Eukaryota; kingdom Viridiplantae; phylum Streptophyta; class Magnoliopsida; order Fagales; family Fagaceae; genus Castanopsis; species Castanopsis chinensis. The sequence continues at coordinate 21,715,799 of JAVQMG010000115.1, forward strand.
AAGAAAATATACAAAAATGATAGTAGAGAGCTCCAAATCATAGTACTTCGAAAGTATTTAATAATTTTCCAAAAAGAGAGATAAGAGTTTGGATGAGAGGTGCAAGCTTTTCTTTCTCCTACCATGATCATGAAGCCTATTAAGTCAAATGTCTCAAGGTGTTTGTGGGTTTCTTTAAACAAGTTTGTAAATTTTAATTGAATTGAATTTTGGGTTTTGTAAAGCTGTTTGGGGTAATATTGTATTTTTTTCAAATTTGTTTTGTAAGCTCAAATTTGTTGATTTGGTAGAGCTCGACTTGTGTGTTTGTTTATGTTTAGACCCCTTAAAACTAGATTAGTTTAACCTAATGAATTAGTCAAGTAGTTACTTAGGTTAATTATGAAATCTAGGTTAAACACATGCAAACATATTAGTACGGAAAAGTAAAGAAGACAGTAATATGATGATCTAGGAAAACCAATAAAACCAACTGTTTCAAGGAAAAAACTTGGGGAGGATTTAATCTAATTATCCTCAAAATAAACAAATCTACTATGATAGAATGGAAGATTACAATAGATTTAAACCCTAAATTTAAAGCTCCCTCTTGTAGAACTTACTAACATGACCACGTACAATTCTGACTCCACAGACTCTTCTATCTTGAAATTGTTGTGCACAAACACCCATATTTGTGACTATGAGATCCCACTCAAAGGTTTAGCAACATAAACTCTCCAATTTATGATTTCAAGACCACCTTTGAGGGTTTAAATCATCAATTACGTACGATCTTGTAGCAGCAACTTCAGATCAACCAGTTCTAATGGTATGTGAATGATTTCCGATAGTAACAAAGGGACAGCAAAGTACCTTTTAGATCTCAAAAGAGCACCTCCAAAGTCATAACAAAACGTATTTTAGGGTTTCCTTTAAATACCATGTGAAATAGATCTGAAGCCTTAATCACTTAATGGGCTTAGTGAGCTTTTGAGCTTCATTAAAATTCTACATAACTGCACCTTGATCAGTCAAACTTGGCATGTTTCAAATTCTTGAACCTACAAATTCCTTTTTTACTTGTATTCTAACTAGCAATACGTTGAGCATTGTCTATTATTCCCTATAGACTCTAAGATCAAGATCTAGACAAGTTTGTATTCACGGTTTGTCAATTGTTCTAAATATTTAGGACATAACATTATGAATGTAGGCTTAGTCAAAAACCATATAAGTAATAAGTGAATTAGGAAAAATTACACCAGCAATTTGGTTGAGTGTGATTCCTAAGCCTCGTGTAATCAATGAGGTCATTGGTTCAAATCACCCAAATATCATTGATCTTGGAGCCACCTTTAAGGGATTCTCAAGTCCCCATCTCATTGCCTCTTTAGGGTGGGATAAACTCTTGTAGAGTAGGTCTAAAACGGGGGGTGGATTGTAGGTATTTTACCATCTTAGTGAGGTGACTTTGGTATTAAAGAGGCAAATATAAAAGATACAAAAGTAGGTTGAGGGTGAGGCGAGTGAGGTATTGTACCTGCTATAATGAGGTGGCTACAACATTAATAAGGTAAAAATAAAAGAGAAAGTGGGGGGAGGAAGGGCAATACATACATATATATATATATATAGAGAGAGAGAGAGAGAGAGAGAGAGAGAGAGAGAGAGAGAGAGAGAGAGAGTATTTTGGAATGGTAATAGATACAAATGAATAAATTAGGGATAAAATATATGCAAAAATATATTTTAAACAAGCATTGATATAAGGCAAAAATACATTTCTTGACCCTACATTTTGGGTCATTTTCCAATTTGGTCCACACTTTTTTGAAGCCTCCTATTTTGGTCCCTAAAAATCAAAAATCATTATCAATTTAACTCCTACCATCATCTCACTAACTAAAACTGCTTATATTGCACACGATATGCATAATTGTCGTGTTAAGCGCAAACATGGCCATTAAAATATAAATAAAAAATGTCACGTCAACATTTGATTATAATAAATTAATTTATCAAATTAACAAAATTAAAAATTAGAACAAAAAAAAGTACATGAATTCAGATCTACGTTGATCTTGAACATGAAACTACAAGAACACAAACTCAAATATGAAAAGAAAAGAGATTACAACCAAGCATAACCCAAACCACAACCTCCAAAAATCAAACACCTTGCCTGCACAAACCTACAGCCAAACTTCAAAATTCAACTAAACCCACAACCAAAGTCCAAATATCAACCAAGAACAAACTACAACCTCTACAAAACCCAAACACCTTGTGTGTGAAAGTCTCTCTCTCTCTCTCTCTCTCTCTCTCTCTCTCTCTCTCATTTTTCATTTTTGGTGATTTTTTAAATATTTTTCTTGCATCTCTACTTTAGGTTAATGAATTTTTGTAATATTTGGAGTTCCACTATGACTAAGTTTGGTGTTTTTAAGTTGTTATCATTTTAATTCTCTTTGATTTCATAGATTTTACCATATTACATTATAAAGATAATATAGAAGAATATAATATTATTTTATTACATAACATGACTTGAATAATTTGGTGTTTATTACTATAGTTTTTTTATTTTTCCTTTTATTTCTTCTCATATTATTTTCTATAAATTTTTTATTATTCTCTCTCACATTCTCTCTTGAAAAAAGTGGTTATTCTCTTTCTCTTGATTTTTTAATTTTTCTTACAACTCTACTTTATATTGATGAATTACTGTGATTTTTAAAACTTTATTTTGGGTTTATATGTTTTGGTGTTGTATTTTTTAGTTCCTTGTCACAAGTACTCTCTCTCTCTCTCTCTCTCTCTCTCTCTCTCTCTCTCTCTCTCTCTCTCTCTCTCTCTCTCTCTCTCTCTCTCCAATAAAATTTAGAGAATAAGTTATACATATTCAATATAAATTTGACATGAGTGTTGATTATCATAATGATCTCTTTTTAAAAAATGAATAATTCGAGTAATTTATTTAAATAAAAATTATACATACCAACATATGTATATATTTATTTATTTTGCTTAAATGTATAAACAACCTCATATAAATCATTTAAAAGTCCTTTCAAAAAAAAAAATCATTTAAAAGTAACGATGTTAAAACAATGAATAATTGCTCTAAAGATTACATTTGTATTCTCATAGGCTTTATGTTTAAAAAAAACTTTTGCTTAAATTTAGCCATACCAAAATGAACTAAAATATTGCATTAATTAATATAGCTCAACAAAAGCACAACAACAATAAATGATATACTTAAAATTTTAGATATCAATTATGAGTTCGAGATTTTTTTTAATTATTAATAAATTTGGATTTAAGTTAGGTGCTTTCAACCCAAACATGTCTTTTTCCATTATGTAAGTGCACAAAAATAGATCGAAGTGGACCAAAATAAACCAAAATGATCTGAATGGACCAAATTGGGTGAAATGAATCAAAGCAGACCAAATGGAGAGAATATGACTGAATAGGTACAAGGTGAACCGAATTGGACAAAATGGACCAAAAAGGACCAAATAGGACCAAAGTGGATAGACTAGACCGAAAGGAACCCAATAGGACTGAAGTGGACAGACTGGACCAAAACGAACTGAATAGGACGGAAGTGCACATACTGGACCGAAGTGACCAAATAGGAGCAATGTGGACTAAATAAGATCGACGTGTAATGGATAGAATGGAACTAAAGTGGACAAAATGGACCGAATAGGACCAAAGTATCAAATGGACTGAGTAGGACTAAAGTGGATCAAAGTAGATAGAATAGGACCAATACGGACCGAATAGAGCCAATGTGGACTGCATGGACCGAATTAGACCGAAATGGATTGAATAAGACGGAATGGGCCGAATTGGACCAAACAGAACTTCAGCGGACAGAATGGACTAAATAGGACTGTATAGGACTGAATTGGACTGAATAGAACCAATATACACTACAACAAAATGTATTTTTAGCAACGAAAATTAGTGAGCAAATATTTTTCGTCGCTAAAAATACAACTTTAGTAAAGAAATATGAATTTCGTCACTAATAATGAAAAAAATTATAACATTTAGTGACGAAAAATAAATTTCGTCGCTATTGTGATCTGAAAAATGGGCTCCAATGGAGGGAAACTTTGGCATGAGTTTAAAAAATCTATAGTGACGAAATATTTCATTGCTAAAAGTTGAAATTTTCAGTGACGAAATATTTCATCAATGTAGGTATTGCTGTGGATAGTATTAGTAACAAAAATCCTTTCGTCGCTATAAAGAAGAATTAGCAACGAAAAATATTCATCACTATAAATAATAATAGTTTTGCACATATTTTTTTAGTGACGAATTCACAATTCGTCACTAAAAGTATGATTTAGCGACGAAATATGAATTTCGTCTCTAAAAATCTTAACAAAGACCGGTCTTTAGTGACGAAACTGAATTTCGTCGCTAAAAACTTAAAAGCTTAATTTCAATACCCTGCTAAACCACAAAACATTTAAATACCCAAGAGCCATAAAAAAAAATAAAAAATAAAAAAAGAAAAACAAGAGCCATTTCGATCAAAAACCAAAAAAACCCAAACTACATGTGAAGCCACCGTCGCCTATTAAGCTCAACCGTCGTCGATTAAGCTCCCACCGTCATCAATTAAGCTCAACCATCGCAGATTAAGCTCAATGGTGACGCTTCAATTCTCCGATCGCGACGCTTCAACTCGAAGATCTCCGAAGCGTCAGGTTGCCGATCGTTTGCAATGTTTCAGCTTTCCGATCGCGATGCTTCAGCTTGCAGATCACAACGCTTTAGCTTGCCTATCGTTGGCGATGCTTCAGTTTGCTACGCTTCATCCTTCATCTGACGATGCTTCCGGCAACGTTTCCAGTGACCCTTCGCCTTCCACCCAGCCGACAACCCTTCGCCTCCCACCCCCAAGCTTGGGTTTTTTTTTTTTTTTTTCCTTTTGAGTTATTTTTTTGTTAATTTTTGTTTAATGATTCTAGTTCCTTTGGGTATTTTGTTGTTTGATATAGTAATGGGTATATGCATTTTTGTTTAGTTTGGGTATTTGATATTTACTATGTAATGGTTGTGAAGAAAGTTTCTTATATATGTACTTATCAATTACTGTAATTCTTTTTGATTTCTATGGTTCTTATTGTTTGGATGATTCTAGTTTTGGATCCTCACTCTCTTGGTTTGGTTTCCACATTGATACCAGTATCAGATATATGTAGTGTACAAGTTCCTATACATTAGGTGTAATGTATGAACTCAAAATGAGATTAACCATCTTCTAAATTTTCTTATGTTGATTATTGCTCAGGTAATGATACTCTGATTTCACAATGGGATTGTGTACTCTGATTGTTATTTTACTTGATTTAATGGGGGATTGTTCTCTAGATTATGTTTTTTGATACGTTGTGCTACTTTATTCATATTTCTTGCGAGACAAAAGATGAGATTTTTTTCCCTAATTGTTAGTTTTTTCTATCATCCATTTTGATGACAAAATGAGTGTTCAATTTGAGAAAGGAATATTAGGATGGCATTGTCTTTAAAACCAGGTTGATGAAGGTTGTTTTTTTTGGGGGGTGGGGTCTTTTGTTGTCAATTATCATAAGATAAAATTCAAATCTTTTGGGATTAGCATAGAATGAGGATATAGACTATAGAGATATATGAATGACATTACAGGTGAAGTGAATGGTTTTGTGGAATTAGAATTTAACACTAGTATTGATGAGGATCATGATGGCACTAGTTAGTTTAAACAGAAGCACTTTAATGTTACTTTAAATGTTGCCAATGCACTTTAAGGTAGAAGTTTAAGGATTTGGGTATATATGTACTTAACATAAAAGTTTAAAATTGATGCATAATAGGTGTAATTTGACCTTTCCATCTTGATTGAAAGGTATTGTGAGATTTGGTTACGGTTTGAAATTTATCTAGATAAATGAAAAGTTATAGATTTAGGTACTATACATATACCCCCACATGGGTGTTCATTGTCATATATGATTAAGAGCTTTTATTAAATTGATTCCATCTTGCTTGGGCAATATGCATGTTGAAATTTTTTTAATGTTTGAGCTGTATTGACTGCTTTCTTCTTCTTCTTCTTCTTTTTTTAATTTTACAGGAAATGCCTTTCTGATAGGAACCTTTTATAAGTCAAATTAATGCTTAATACTTTAGGAATGGACATGATGACATAGATGAATTGTTTTTGGAGTTTATCTCTCTGTGCACTTTGTTGATATTATTAGTATTGTTGGCTATATGGGTTTGGTGAATAGGAGACCCATCAATTGAATTTTCTTTGTATATATTTTGTAAAGGCTTTTGATGAATGCCCATTGGTGACATAATCTGAGGGCTTATTTTTTTTAGTATTGGTGACAAGGTTTTTGGTTGAATGTGATGACAAGGTTAGTGATTGTTTGGGTTGTTGTGGGGGAATAGAAAGAGGCTTAGATCTGTGAAAGCCAAAGACCAAAGGTTAGCCAACAAATCAAACTTGTACACTTAGCTTGATCATAGTAAGTAAACTCTGTTTAAATACCTACAAAACCCTATACTTGTGATATTTGTGATTGATTTTATGGTGGGTTGTTGTGTTGATATAAATTATGATATGTAGAGTTCATAACAATTGTCTTAAATGTTGTGAGCTTGTCTAAGTAGCAATTGTTTTGTACTTATCTTGAACTTGATATGGATATTGATGTGGTCAGTTGTTATGTTGAGTTAGTAGTAATTGTGTTCAAATTTAGCACTTGTGAATTGCTTGATATAGATAATAGTGTAGACTATGATATGTAAAAGTAGTAGTAATTGTTATTGAGATATTTTGTATTTATCTTGAACTTGATACAGATATTGATGTGGTCATTTGTTGTATTGAGTTAGTAGCAATTGTGTTCAAATTTTGCACTTGTGAATTACTTGATATGGATAATGATGTGGACTTTGATGTTAAGTTAGTAGCAATTATACTTATCTTTCATGTCAATACATAGTTTCAAAAAATGCCCAAAAAAGCCAAATACACTCATAATATATTGAGGTATGAGATGGAAAAATTGGATAGAATGAGGCAAAACCAAGACACAATTGATGTTTTGGAATTGAAGCACATCTCAACTTCTCTAAAAAATTCTGCTCAGTCCAATTGTACAAAAAGGAAAAGAAGTAGAGCTAGTTGTCAACTAATTGTATTATATTACACATGAAAATCTATATTTGCTTTCAACAACTTATACATTAGGAGTTATGATTTTAATTTATTGGTGTGGTTACCCTTAATGCATTGTTAGAAATGTTTCTTATAACATAGTTAATGTTTTTACTTAACGATTTTAATGTAGTATTGTTTTTATATTTGTGCAGATTTCTTATTCGTGGCTTTCAGGGGATTTACTTTTGGCATTACTTGAAGACATATGAGAACATCTTTCGTTAGTTCTAATTATATTATTCTACCATTTTTGTATTATTATAAAACATCTTGAGTTATTGTATGTATTACAAACAATTATTGTATGGAAGGAGTTTGAATTGGATACTTGTTTTATTTTTTACTTGTGGAATGTATGGATCTTTTTTTATAAATGTGTTGTTGAAATAAATGTGTTATTTAAATGTGAGATTTTAATAATGTAATGTCAGGTTAGAGGTTAATATCAAAGTCATGAAAAAAATAAAAACAGAAAATAAGTTTTAGAGACGAATTTTTTCGTCACAAATATAGCAACAAAAAATTGTTTTAGTGACGAAATATTTCGTCACTAAATGTAGCAAAATTTTGTAAGAAATAGTTTTAATGATGAAAATTTTCGTCGCTATGTGCCTGGATTTTCTTAAAAATAGTTTTAATGACAAACTTTTTCGTCAGTATATGTACCCAAACATAGCTTTAGTGACAAAATTATTCGTCACTAAATATGATTTAATAAACTAAAGTGTTTTTAGTGACGAAATATTTTCGTTACTAAATAGTGTTTTTAGCGAGGAAAACATATAGTGACGAAACATTTTTGAAGCTAAAAGTTTTTTTTTTTAAAATAAAATCGGACTTTTAGTGACGATATTTTTCATCGCCATGACTTCTAGTGACGGGGTTTGAGTAACGAAATGAGTTTCGTCACTAAAAGTCCAATTTCGTCACTAAAGGTCTTTAGTAACGAAAAACTGGACTTTTAGTGACAAATTTTTTCGCCATTGAAAATACATTTCGTTGTAGTGTAGACCAAATAGGACTATTAAATATTTATCATTTTTACTTCATTTTTAGGGCTCCTATTTCTAATTTCTAGTGTCTACTTTTTTTTTAACTCAAAATTAAAAATTTTAATCTAAATATAATAAAATTTCATACTTTTCAACCCAAATGAAGAAAAAATAATGAATTTTTAAGTTAACCTTGAAAAAAAAAAAAGGGAAAAAAAAAAGTAAAGAAATCCAATGCCCAATTTGTCTAAAATGGATTGAAGGGAAACTGAAATTGACCGAGTGAACCGAATTTGACATAATAGAAATTGTTATTTTTTTAAGGAGAATAAATTATCTTCAAAAAAAATTTAAAAAAAATTATATATTATATTACAAAACAAAATAATTATTAATTATTTATTCTCACACATCACGTGGGTCTGTAACTAGTTATTTTAATAGTTAAGTCAGCGCTTATCACGACAATTGTGCATTTTGATTTCCGCATCACATAAGTAATTTATGTTAATGAGATCACAGTAATAACTAAATTGACAGCAAGTTTCAATTTTCAGTAACCAAAATAGGAGTTCAAAAAAAAATAAAATAAAATAAGATAAGTGGGAAATTACCGAAAATAAAAGGACCGAAAAGACATTTTCGCCTTGATATAAACATAAAGTCATAAATAAGCACATTCGACAGGGGTGAAGAGAGACTAGGTAAAGGATGCAAAATTCATCACCAACCTGCCATCCCTTTGGGATAATGAAAGTCCGCAAGGGAAAAGGATAGTTCAAGCGGAACTGAAATTTTTTAATTAAAGTGCTCAAAAAGCCTTGAACTAAGAAAGGGAAGCACTACATGGGGGTTCGAGCCCCTATAATTACCAAGCAAAAAAAAAAAAAAAAAAGAAAGGGAAGCACTACGAGTTATTTTTATTTAATTTAGTCCATGGAGAAAACCACCACATGACTTCATCAAAAGTTCTTCCAAAATGTCAAAATCGAACCCTTAAAATTCTCATTTCCCCTCACCAAAAGTCATGGCCCCAACAATTTTCTTGAAAGCAGGCCTAGAAGAAATGTCCTCCCACCATGCCTTAACATGGGGACGGTCATTGACCAACGAGGCCCATGGTGTTGTCATGAAATAGTGAGTGTAAGGAAAGTGGTGTAGATCAGCCAGGCTATAAAAATCACCAGCCAAGTACTTGGTGATACTCAGCTTGGATTCATACACATCAAGAACTTTTCCTAGCTTCTCCAAGTTGGCATCGATGACTGCTTGGTCAGCAGTTTTGCCCATTATAGGCCCCACAATATATTCAAAGACAATGGGAGAGATTGCAGAGTTGAAATTCTGGGATTCCACCTCCATCCACACCTTAACCAAAGCAGCTTCTTTGGGGTTATTGTGCTTAATGAGATCAGTTCCAGTTTCCTTGAATTTCTTAGCCACATACGCTGTAATTGCCCTAGATTCTGTAATACACATGAAAGGTCAACTATTTAAGTTTTAAGGAATCCACTTAGTTCTGAAAACCCCAACATATGAATTTTTATTGCTTGTGAAAGCAAGATATATAGTAATGAGTAATGAATAATGAGCTCTTTATCTATTTATTTCAGGGAAAAGGTCTGAAATTGAAAACCTTTCGCAATTTGATTCCCACACCACATGGCCATTACGAAAATAAATATAGACAATCATTCAGATGATTAAAGGTATATGCTATAATTATTCAAGATGAACTGAGAAAGAAACTAGCAGGAGCAGAATATGTAAGAAATCAAAGTGGATTTATTATGGAGAAAACGAAAATTATAAACTCCCTTTTTTTAATTCCACTACTATCTTGAATTCCCTTTAAATTTAATTTAATGTATATTGATGATCTGATAAGGCAATATAAACCAATGATGGCTTGTTTGGCCCCATCTTGTCTTCGAGCCATGGCAAGTTGGCAATAACATAATACAAAACAGTAAGCTTAGCAATATGAATAGTATGACATACGAATATCCAAATCCCATACCAAGCTATCGTACCCATTCGTTTTTGCTTTTGCAGGGCACTCTCATCCACAGGCCACTTGACTTGTTAAAGTAATGGTGCCCCCAATACAATCCAAGATCAAGCACCAGTGCACCACTTGACACTTTTTATAAGAGTTCAACAGGAACAGTACAGGTGTATAGACTATAGAGTGACATATTCTATCACTCTTTGCAAAAATATAAATAATAAAATAGAAGTTTGGTTCAAACATTTTTTTTTTTTAATTTGCATTAATTCAAGCATTTATGCAGGAGAAAGTCCTTCTAAGTTGGATCTAAAGCAATCATCACTATGATAGACAAAATAATCATAAGCATGAGTAAGATAATAAGGTAGCAGAAAAGGAAAAATATGTGAGAAAAATAAAAGGTGAACTTACCAAAAAGAGTGAGATCACCATCTTCTAGCACTGGAATCTGACCAAAGGGCTGCAATTTTTTTTTTTTTTTTTTTTTTACCCAAGAAAATATTATAAACCAATTTGAAAACTAAAAATTGTGTATCTACAAATGCATGGAGATTCGATAATATAAAATCGAGTGCTAGGAGAAAAAACACAATTAGATTTGATGTGGACAATACATACATTCTTAGATAGAAAAGGAGGTTGTTTGTGTTCCCCACTGAAAAGGTCGACCGGAACAAGCTCAAAATCTACACCTTTCTCATGGAGGCATGCCAACACACGAGTGGTGCATGTAGACATGGGAAGTCCATAAAGCTTGAGAGCCATTTGCTCACAAACACAAGGATCCAAAGTGTGAGAGAGAGAGAGAGAGAGAGAGAGAGGGAGATGATTTGTGATGAGGTGAAGTAAACTATACGTTATGCAGGGTAAGATATAGAGGAAGGTGGTATATATAGTTGTGGCCAGCAAGCCCTGGTCACCAAGAGCGGTGAATTTTGACAGTGGGCGCGGATTGGAATGGACATAATGGGGTCTAAATTTAATTGGGTTACCATATATAAGTGCATGGTCAAATATATTACCAGATTCTCAACCAGATATGCAAGCCACCCAGGCCATAGTTAAAACAGCAATACTTTTCAGATTTCACCATCAAATCAAATCACCACTATATTTTGCTAAAAGCACTATATTGATATATTGGTATTTTTTAACTCCTCAAACACCAAAAAGCATGCTTCAATAGTAGAGTTAAATCTATTTTTTTTTTAGCTCTATTGCTACAGTGCACATCTATAGATAAATGTGCACTATTCATGAGAGCTAAACAAAAAAAAAAATATTATTTTACTCCCGGACCCCAATTAAAATAATAAAAATGGTTCTCTCTCTCTTAGTCACTCCGTGCCTCTCTCTCTCTCTCTCTCAGTCACTCTCACCTCTCTGTCTCAAAGTCTCCGACCCACACTTGTGCCGACCTTAACGTCACCGACCCAAGCCCCAAGCTGCCAATCCATTGCTTTGGTTTTCCGCTAATCAGACCCATCTGCCAATCAGACCCATGCCTCTGCCCAGTCCTCCATCTCGCTCACCCAATGCCAATCAGACCATTGCTTTGGTTTTCCGCCGATCAGACCCATCCGCCGATTAGACCCACACCTCTGCCCAGTCCTTCATCTCAACGCTCACCCAACGCCGATCAAACCGTTGCTTTAGTTTTCCTGCTGTGGACTAGTGGTGGTGGTGGTGGTGGTGGTGGTTGTGGCTGCGACTGATGGTAGAGTGGTTGTGGTTGGTGCTGTAAATGTTTTTCAAGTAGTGGGATATATTATTTTATTATAGGGGATACATTATTTTATTGTGATGTTTATATTTTTTTATTGTGTTGAAAGCTAAAATAGATCTACTAATGCAGCATGTGTGTAGGTAAAATAGATAAAGTAACTTTTGGTGGAGCTAAAAAGCTAAATTTTTAGCTTTACTGCTGTAGATGCTCTAACTTATCAAAATTGTACTCTCACTTTGGACTTTTGATGTAATAATCATTTTATATGGACAATGCTCTTATGGGATGGAGGATAAGATTGAGATTTAGGGGGTGTTTGGTAAGGTATTATAAACAACGATTTTAGTATTTAAACAACATTACACGTATTTTTACACACATTTCACTCACACATATTTCTAAAAAAAATACAAACAATCTTACTAGAATAACATTATCAAATGCCCCCATAAGTTTTTAGAAAGAAGTTTTATACAAATATACACTTTTTTTTTTTACTGAAAGAGATAAATACAAATATATACTTAGATTATATTAAAGTAAAATTTATATTTTATATAAAAAAAAAAATTTACCCAAATTAAAATATATTGTGACTATTTCCAACCACATGATATGATGAAGTAAGCCCCAACTTTTACAAAGTTGGTATCTCATGCACTAGGCGCATGAGACCAGCCTCTCACAAACAGGTGAACCTTACATGTGTAGAGCTCACCTACCTATGCAGGGATGGACCCACACTAGGGTAGGGGGGCCATTGCCCCCCCCCCCTCCCAAAAAAAAAAAAGCTAGCATATATATATGTGATGAAATTTTAAATTTTGGTCCTAATAGCCCCCCAATTAAAAAAAAATTAAAAATTGGTATACATATGTAATTTGAAAAATTAAGATTTGTCCTTAAATATATATATTTTTAGATCTCCTCTGAAATAGCGTCGAGTTCCATTTTAATAAATGTGTTGAAATGTTTAAAAACACTTATTTTATATGTTAGACTTTGTTGACATTTTTATAATATCAAATGTTTAAGAAACACTTATTTTATATATAGTATTTTGTTAAATATGAAATAGATGTTAGTTTTTATTTTCATAATTAAAAAAAAAAAAAAGGTGTTTTAAGCTTTGGCCTCCTCAAGTTCGAATCCTGATTCTATCTCTGTACCTATGAAAGGCAGATCTCATGCACTTGGCCCATGAAAGTAGGGCCCACCTACCTATGAGATGTAGGTTTTATGTGCGTGACGCATAAGAGATTTTTTTCACTTCTACATTGTTATTTGGCCAAGAATTTTACCATTTTAAAACGAAAGAAATGTCAATTTTCTTTTATCGTGTTTTGGCACACTATTTTTTCCACAGAAATGCAATTTTACACCACTTGTATACTCCAGCCAATTGTGGATTTGACAGGAAGAGATGGAGAGTCCCCCCTAGTTACACACAAAGCATTTTTCTTTGGCCCTAAAAGGAAGAGAGCTTTGTCATATAGTCACCCCTATATGGCATAATGGCAGTAGGTTTTGCCCGAGTAACATGAATTTTTATCCCTAAACCATTAATATGATTTATTTATACATAGGAAAAGTAAACCAGCAGGTTTATTTAGAATCTTTTTTATCTGGATATATATTGACCTGGCCCCCTCAAAATTTCACAGCACCAGTATTCATTGAAACATGCGCAATCAATATATTTTAACTTTTTCTCCTTCTGCTGCTTCTTCTTCTCGATGAATGATTCTTTTTCTTTTATGATAAAAACCTGAAACATATACTTTTTATTTCCTCTAGTCTCTACAAAGCGACAATAGCATTTTATTCATTTTTGTGTCCTTCACATGGTTGAACACAAAGCCCAATGCTAAATTGCTAATGACGCAACTTCGTAGCTCGTAATCAACATAGCTCGTAATCTAAATAAATAAAAATTTCCACTGTAGTATGAAGAAAGCAATAGCGTGATGTCACAATGACACGGATTTGCATGGGGTGTAGTCCCGAAATGGTCATAGAAAATTGTTTCCCAAGGCAAATCAGATATGATCCAAACATCCAGTCAAACCACAATTTTTAGTGCACTCAATTTAAAATGATTGCAATCTTGATATGAGTAACGACTACGAGTTCTCAATGTTTGACATAAAATTTCAATTTTTTACCATGAATGATAGTTAATAGCACCCGAGATGAAGTATTAGTTACTGCAGGGTGAGGAGAAAAGTTAATTTCATTTTTTTTAATATCCTACTTAGGAAGAAATAAATCTTCATTTTCCTTTTGGGATATTGTTGTTCTCTTGCCAGAGTTACTAATCTGCCTAGCTGTAATATGTCCTAAACATTGTTGTAAAACCTTGGGAACTAAGTACTTTGATAATTTCTTCATTTTCAGTAATATTGTTTAAGTTTTGTGAAAATACATATAAATAAAAATGTGTAAAAATATGTGTAGAGGTGTTTAAATAATAGTTTTCATTGTTTAAACATTATTATCAAATGGAGCCTAAGTCTTCCACAAAAATTTCATACACATATAGACTTAGATAATAACGATAAATTTCTATTTCAAATAATAAAAAATAAAAATAAAAAGTGTAGTTTAATTACTAGTGAAGATTTCTCATTAACATTTCAGCCTTTTTTTTTTTTTTTTGGTAAACAGTAATACTTATTAAAACACATTTAAAAATAATAATAATATTTTAAATCGGGTTTATAATATATTACATTACTAAAGTACAACTACAAAAAGGCCTAACTTTTGTAGTCGTGCACTGGGGTTATAAATAGCGGACACTAGATACAACCAATGTGATGCGTTATAAAGCCGGTTTAAAACATTATTATTATTTTTGTGTGTGTTCTAATAAGTATTACCATTTTAGCCTAATGATATTAATTAATAATAAAGCATTAGGAAACTCTTTAAATAGACGCATATTGTAATAATAACAGCAAAATATAAAGCATTTAATTATTTTTACCTTTTTACTCCTTCCTATGCCAATTTTTGAAATTTGTAATCAAATCAGATATCTATTGTATTGGTAAAATAAAATAAAATAATTTTTTGTGGATCTTTTAAAGGTATGCCACCTAAGTTTTAGAAGCCTAGGCACATCTACAACAGTGGAGTTAAAAATTTAGCTTTTTAGCTCCACAAAAAATTACTTTATCTATTTTATCTACTCATTTTACAAAACATACTGCAGTAGTAGATCTATTTTAGCTTTTAACACAATAAAATAATATAAACATCACAATAAAATAATATATCTACTACGATAAAATAATATATTCACTACAATAAACAACAATCACAACCACTCACAACCGCTACCACTACTGCCACTACTACCGCCGCCGCCACCGACTCTTCTACTGCCACCGCAATCGCTACTACTGCCACTACCGTCGCCACCGACTATTCCACCACCAACGCCATCGCTGCTGACTCTTCTGCCACCACCGCCGACTCTTCTACCGTCACCGCGACATTATAGTATAATATATTCTCTACAATAAATAACAATCACAGCCACTGCTACCACCATTGTCACTACCACCACAACTGCCGCCACCACCGCAACAGCCACCATAAAAAAAATTATTTTTTTTCTCACCAATATTAGATAGTAATAACCTACCACTTAAAATTTATTACAAAAATATTATGGTAACATTTCTTAATTTTAATTTCTTATTATTATTTATTTTATTTTTCCTATAAATCTTATTTAGTTTCATCCAAATACACGTTTCTTTCTTCTTCTTCTTTTTTCCTCTTTGGTTAGCCTTTGATTTTTTGATTGCATTTCATCTCTCAAAATGCTTTACCCTATTTCCTTACACTTACTTTCACACTTTAGCTCTCAAAACCCTAAAGCTGCCGACCACCCTTGAGCTCACCTCCTCCATCCTCGCCCAACTGCGCCGCCGCCATGGTTCCTTCCTACCTCATCTTCCTCCTTCCTCATCCCTGAAACCAAACCCACTAAGTGCTGCTACACCTCCGTTCTTCAACCCTATCCCTGAAACCGAACCCATAAATCCACAATTTGGTGCTCTACTCCTCAAGGCTGATCGGCGGTGGGTAAGGGCACGAGGAATCAGATGGCTTCTTTGAAGATTACCAAGACCAATGTCTGAATTTTTCCCTCATCTTATCTACAATTTTAGGAAAAAATTTAATTGATTTTGCTTGGTATTCCATGGTGTTCAATAAAGTTTATTTCTTTCTTGTTTTAAGCTTGTTTATGTGTCTATGTTAATTGGAGAATGGATGAATGGATAATTGTATGCCTAGGTTTTTGTTTTCCATGTGGTGTTGTGGATTCGTGAGGGATTTCAAGGGGGAAAGGAGTATTGTTGGACCCCTGGACTCATTTTATTTTTTAATAATCTTCAATGTCATTTATCTTATGTGTGGGGTTGCCGTGGTCAAAGCTGGGTCTATGGTGGCGTGTGACTGCGACATGGGTCAGGGGGCGGCGGCGTGAGAGGTTTGAAAGTCGAGAGAGAGAGTTGAGAGATTCTGAGAGTTCTGAGAAGAAAAGAAAAAAAAATAAAGGAAAGGAAAAAATAATATTTTAATCCGGCTAAGGAATAAATTTTTTTTTTTTTTTTTTTGCTTTTAGCTACCGTGTACATGTAGGTATAGATTTGCACTATAGCAAAAAGGTAAAAAATTTTAGGTATATCTCCACTGTTGCAATCCTCATTTTTGTGTTTTGGTGTAGCTAAAATAGCTATTTAGCTACACTGCTACAAATGCTCTAACAACTTTACAAGTTATTAATATAATATAAATTATAAGTTTTTCATATTTAAAATCATATCACATATCTGTTGTACAGATAAAATCAAAACCATTTGACTTTTGGTTGATATTTTAAAGTTATGCCACATAAGTTTTGGAAACCTCACAACTTTACAAATTATTATTATAATACGTATTTATAATTCAATGTTATATTTAAACATTTTATTAGAATCTTATCATATTTTATTTTGTTTTGGTTGGATAGTAAAATAGATAGTTTTATATACAAATTACAAACACTATCAATAAATGCATTTTAATAATTACCATAATTATCAATTTTTAGATTTAGAAAAAAAAATAAAAGAGGAAAAAATGATATTTTATTAAACTTTATCTTGCCCTGCACGAGTTACTAACTAGTCATATATAATATATTAAAGTTGAAATCTTGAAGCACGATCAAAATCCAAATTGAATACAAATTAGCTTCTAATTGTAGTCTCTTTTTGCACCAAATGTCCATTATAATTTTATTAATTTTGGTGTCATGTCACCTATTTGTAAAACTAGCACAAAAGCCAAGATAATCACCTCATTATCACTACTATTGAATATTTCTATGGGTAAACATGATGTACAACCTAGTAAAATATTGAAGTGAAAAACCAATAAAAAATCCAAATTAGATTCTTCTTACTCTTCAAATTTGAGCCAAGTGTCCTTCTATAATTGCACTCCAATTTCATTTAATGTGTCTTTCCATATATAATTAATTTTGTGTCAATTATATTTACATGCAGATTCATGCATCTCAACATACAAAATATAACAAGAATCAATTCAAATTTATATTACTTCTATTTAACTATGGTTATGTACAATATGTTACTTATTATATAGAATTTTTCACACTCACACACACACATACACATATATAGAGTAGTTATTCTTAGTTAGATCCCTGTATATGATGCAGGGGTTCTGTGTGTGTAAAATCGATATAAAAAAAAAACACCATTCTCTTAAATTAGAAAACAGAACACAAAAATAAATGATTTTTTATATGAAGCAAAAATAAATGATTAGATTACACTTGTATTACCACAAAAAATTCTAATTAAACCATGCTTGTTATTTCTCCAAATTTTATTATTTTCTTTTTTATTCTGTAATATTTTTTTTTTTTTTTGAAAAAAAAGAGCTTTCCTATTCATCGCACAAATTAACTAGTAGTGTAATAGTAAAATAAATACATTAAAACTTTCTCTAGAACTTTCTTTTGTCCTATTATATTAGCTTTAGAAAGTTCTGGTTTTTTTTATGGTATCGTTTTCATTTTTAGGGTTATAAGAAACAGTTACATGAATTATTCTTATTACACTCTAACTTTATGCCATGTGTTCTTCTAATTGCACTTCATTTTTATGTCAAATGTCCGAATTATAATTAATTTTGTGCAAACTACATCCTCTCACAAACACAAACTAATCTAAAATCCTATTATGCCCAAAACAAACTTTCAATACCAACTTACAAGCATGAACAATGAGACACCCACAATTCATACCTTCTAAAATTTGATATTTAAAAAGCCACCATGAAAAAGTCAGAGCTTTTAAAAGCTGATATGCTAGCACAAGTGAAAATTCTAGAAAATCTCTTTATGTTTCTATTTTACTATTACACTACTAGTTGCTAATGTGTGCAATGAATTGGAAATGTCTACCTACTTTATATATTTGATACATATTTAATCAATAAATATTACTAAACAAAAAGAAAATTCATAAGATTGGGAGAAATAACAAGCAGAATTTATCAAAATTTGTTGGAAGAACTTCAATCGTAATTTAATCATTTATTTTTTGTGTTGCTTTGTTTTAGTAATATTTGTTAACATTCGTTTGTTTTTGGAGTTTTTTTTTTTTTTTTTTTTTCATTGAAAAACAAGATTTATTGCAACAAAAGAAAGAACAACTAAGAAGCAGCCTCCCCTACAATAACTTCTGCTAAACACAAGGGGGAAGGGGCAGATGCTTCATAAAAAAAACCAGATACAGAGTTCTTAAGAGTCCATCTATCCAAAACATGAGCAGCCTTGTTACTATAATGATTGACCCAACTAACATCTAATAAACTAAATGCACCGCAAGAGTTTGCACTTCATCTACAAAATTAAGCAGTCTCCAGGGGAAATGCTGCTTGGGAGCTTTGACTGCATCAATGTAAATTTCGGAATCACTCTCAATATTGTGTATATTCAATCGGCTTGCCAAAATAATTGCCCAGTGAATTGTTTCTACCTCGATCTGCTTGGATTGGGATGTTGGTATCCATCTTTTTTACATTGCAAACAACAAAGCCCCTCTCCAATCTCTAGCAACTACCACAACTTATGTCATGTTGTCACCCACAGCAGCATCACAGTTTAGTTTCAAGGTTCCCCTGACTAGGCTTCCTCCATCTCCTAGGCACGCTGCTTGAAGACCTAAAGTTGGAATGCACCAATGTTCCAAAAATAATTTTTGCAGCTTTCTACTCAAATCCAAAAATAATTTTTTGAGTTTTTTTTTTTTTTTTTTTTTTTAATGAGCAAAAAAAAAAGCTTTAAACTTGCAAAACTCATGGCGTGGGGCATCCCTGGTGTGTTAAGG
Source organism: Castanopsis chinensis (assembly GCA_032878915.1). Lineage (NCBI taxonomy): Eukaryota > Viridiplantae > Streptophyta > Magnoliopsida > Fagales > Fagaceae > Castanopsis > Castanopsis chinensis. The sequence goes on from JAVQMG010000115.1 coordinate 21,735,174, forward strand.
CTATCAACATTGTGACATGATATTTTTGCAAAGCGCACAATTCAAACCAAGCAACTCTTAGACGTGCAGATATGACTCAGTTCGGAGCTCCTACCACAAGCAATTTTTTTAGTATGTTTTGTTTGTTAGTAATATTTGATTGTGAATTGTTGTAATCTATATTGCTTAGAGCATCCACAATAAGAAATACTATCCCATCCTATTTTACCATCTTAAAAAGTTACTTTATCAATTATACCATACCATTTTATAACACACCTAACATCCCAACTTTTATTTTCCTATTCTACTCATTAAAATAATATATTTACATAATAAAATATATATATATATATATATATATATTTCCCAATTTTCTTTTTCACACGAGTATGTATCTTCCTAACTCCTCCATTCCTTTGCTTTTCACCTTCTTCTCCTTCTCCTTCCATCTTCCATCTTCATATCTACCCAGTAAAACATACCCAGCAAACGTATCCAGCAAATCCATTAAACATACCCAGCAAACCCATTAAAATACCAAGCAAACCCAGTAAAATCTTAATAGTATCGGGAAAACCCAAATCAATCCACCACCCACCGATACACCACATCAACACCGCCCTGATTTGCCACATCTGCCACCACATCAAACCATGAGCTCCACCAAATATGAGACCCACAGAGGCTTGATTCAAGGGGAGAAAAAAAGAAGAAAGAAAGAAAGGGAAGACAGGGACGAGAGAGGGGGAATGATTGAATAAGATAATCAAAACTGAAAAAGAAAAGAGAGAAAAAAAAAAAAAAAAAAAAAGAGGAGATGAGAGTGACAGGTGAGAGAGTGAGGCTTTGATAAATCAAACAGTAAATATAATAAAATATCAAGCAATAAATATAATGAAATATTAATATTTGATTTTACGATTAAGCTACAATGCACATTTAGAATCTCACTATAGCACAATTATATTTTTTTTTACAATAGTTACACTTTATAATTTCTAATGGAGTAGACATGTTAGACATAAATGGTAAAATAGACTTACATATGACAATTTGCTCATTCCATTGCTAATGCTCTTTTTGTCCTTTGGTAAGCATTTCCCTAGACGTAGACGTGATGTTGTCCAAATCTCATTTAACTTTATTGTGATTTGTGCATGTTTTAGTTTTTTTGTTTGTATGCATGCTCTTTTACGAGTCTTTGATTCACACCTGGTCTTTAATTCCAACGACATATCTATTATAACCAACTAATTGTAATATAATAAAAGGAAAAATACACACAACCCCTTTGTAATTTCCAAATATGGAATCCCTTTGAGGCTGTGAATCTAACACTTTAGCTCCGTATGATATTGTTTATGTGTAAACCATAATTGTTTAACACTTAATCCCTTGAATAATTTTTTAGTACAGACTACAGCACAACTTTCATGGTTGTATTGTTTTTTGTGAAAATACAGCTCTAATTATAAGCTTGTGTTATTACATAAACAACTTACTTCTTTTTTTAATAGATAGTTTTAACACTTTACACATAAAATAATACCACTAGACATGTTTCTTCTACTTTAAACGTTAAATAACATGGAGTTATTCACTTATTCTAAGAACACACCATTTTTATTGCACTTTTTTTTTTTTTTTTTTATCTATCCACTGCTCTATCATCCACCAAAAGAGAATTGTAGAAAATAGAGTATTAAGGCTTGGTTTGCATACAGTTGAACGCATACAGCGTTCAGCGCTTTTCAGCCTTTTTTTTTTTTTTTTTTTTGGCTGCGTTTTAGACGTTGAGGGAACTAAACGCACTGCGCGCGTACTATGTATGTACTGTATGCTTATTATGTACACACTGTTCACGTATTTTTTCAGTAATGTTTTATTAAAAATAAATTTCACAGTACTATTCATATATTTAAAAATTATTTTATTGCAATTGTGCGTGCCCCGAAACGTTTGGGCCTGTTGGGCCAGACACATGCTTGGGCTTCACAATTTACTTGTTAAGTGGGCTTTTGTACTTCCTACGATGGGCAATCCCATGTAACATAAACACAAACTGTCAAGAACCGTGTTTCTTGTTTCTCTCTTCCCCTTGTTCCTTACCCCAGTCGTCCACCCCCTGCTTTGAATTTCCCTCGCATATTTATAGGCCAGGGGGTAGTGACTGCTTGGTGGTCTTCCTGCTCACTGGAGGTGAAGGTCCAGTCTCCAGTCTCCATTCTCTGTAGTGGGATCATTTAATGAGAGTGAGACGACGATAGTGGCCTGGGAACTAGATCCACCGCTAAGCCTGTTGCACGGCGGCGTCGTCCCTAGGCAGTGGAGATGGAGGTCCAATAATATTGCCCTGGAGTGGGCATCAGGTGGTGAGTGGGTGTAGATAATGGCATTGGGCTTAGCTCCCCGATTGGGTCTCTTGCACGGCGAGGCCGCTCCCTAAGTAATGAAAGGGAGGTCCAAAGCTATTCCTTTGAGGTGGTTGTTAATGGATGGTTGGGCGGAAGTGATAGCATCGGGACAAGTTTCGCGGTCGGGTCTAGTGGCCGGCGAAGGCAACGGGTCCAGCCGTGCATGAGATGTTACACGGGGCGCCCATAAGTCCTGGCCGAGCACTTTCGGCCACGTGGCCTCGTAGTGGCGAGCTTGCGTGGCTAGATGACCTCAACTGGATTGACGCCCGTACAGCAATATTTTTAGTTTTTAATTTTCAATTGTATCTAAACATATTTAAATTTTGAGACACACAAATTCACGACAAAGGGTAAGGTAAAAGACAAAAGATGGTACATAATAGAAATTGCGTATACGTTATATTGAGATTTGAGGGTTTGGTTTTGATTTTGGTTTTCGTTTCCGTGATGCGGGGCCATCCCCACCTTGACATCCAACTTTCACGTGGGATTTGACCAATGTGACGCTCACCTTCCCATATATCTTTCCTATCAAACAAAAAGACAAAGATGTATCAGATCAAGGTACTGTGTAAAACGACACTTTAAGTGGCTCCACTGTGATGTTTGACAGTATGAGCAAGAGCAGGAATGTTATGGACACAGTGAACTACTCCAATTTTCACAGCTCCTCCATGTGAAGATCTCTTTTGAAGGCCAACTTTGGAAGCACAAACAAAAAAAGATACATATATGGTATACCCCAGTAGTCAGTAGACTCAGTACACCCATTCAACTCGAGCAATCGCACAGCTCCAAGAGAAAATACCATGCAACTTCCTGAACCAAAACAGTGGCGTTACATCGGGACTCTCTATCATTACCATATACAACACGCAACCGGTGATTTTGTCCATAAATATAGAAATAGATTTTTTTCCCCCTTCCTGACAAAATCTAAATTCACAAGTTACCTTGTATCAAATAATAGAACCAAAATTTTTTAATTCAAAAGAATACTCACCCAACACATTGCCACAGAACTCAAACGTGCAATGTTTGCCAGGAGTCTTCTTCATCACTTGTTGGGTTAACTTCGGTAACTTCTTCCCTAGCAACGAGTTATTGAGAGAGAGAGAGGGCGAGAGAGGGACGATACCCAGACCCCAGTACACCTTTTATAGGGTAATTTCCCTTTACACATAAGCATCACCTTAACTACAAGGGGAATAGTCATATTTCTAACTTTGGTTACTCAAAATCAACCTTTAAAAAGGTATTAAACCATATCCATATTATTACAGTAAGGTTCTACTTCAAAGGTTCTTTTTTTTTTTTAAGCGCCTTGACCTGCATATGGACTGTTTCAAGAAGCCTAGATTTGGGTGCAACAAACCTCAACATTATTGATAAAGGACAAGGTTTCTGTGGCTGCCATAGTTCTATGAAAATTGGGAAGTGAGTTTAGTTGTCACTTTGTTACTTGCGTATGGCCAACCTGCACTGACAGATGAAATACCCTGTAATTGTATAATACACCATACGATCAAGCACATGGCAACTTTTACTCAACCTCTACACAGCATTAACTAGTAAATACTAGCATACAAATTTGATTGAGTGAACATTTTTAAATTACACTAGAATTTTTGTACTTTCCAAGCATGCCCACCTGCATTGAAAATTTTGCTATGAACAGATGCATACAGATATTACAGGAATTTTTCCCTTATTTTTGGGAAGTAGCATAATTTACACTCATATATTTACAGCATGATACCCATATCCTAAATCAAAGAAAAATATACTATATATGTAGCCAAGAAATAAATTATACACATCAAAATATCAGAAGGCTTCTTCTGGCTTCAGAAAGTTGTGATATTCCAGCTGCGTCATCTCGCCTCCAGTCACCGTGTCAAACTGGCAGCGATAGAAGCTGCATATGTATTTAATTACATATAAGAAATTAGCGTTAGAGAATTCCTTTTTATCGTAAAACCTCATTAAAATGTGTTCAGGGACCAAAAGAAATACTGTGATTCCACATCTATTCTTGCTATCCTCTCAAAAACAATCATCCAGATGATTTCAAAGAAATAAAGATTCACAGCTAATTCCAGGTATTAATCTTTTGCCAACAGTGAACTTCTTAGGTGATATATTTTACTCTAAAAGTGATGACTGTGCAAATTGTAACAATTAAGAGATGGGGGTAAGTCAACCACAAAAAGAATCCGGTTCAGAAAAAAATCATAACTTCTTTCCAAAAACCCCCTAAATGATAGTATGCATCCTACATTATATAACATATAAATGGCTATAATGAACGGCTATCCTAAATTGAATAAGAATTCGTGCTTTATTTACAGTCTCACCTCCCATCCATGCCAAGAATTACCACTGTATTCTTTTGGTGACCGAAAGCAACAATGTAATGAGAACCCTCAGGCAAGCGAAACTGGGCAACAGACCACTCTGAGTTAAAATACTTGGGCAAAACTCCTGCAAGCACAAAGCAAGTTAGATCCAGAGCCCATAAGAGATAAACATACTTTGGCAGTATCCCCCCCCAAAAAAAAGGCAAAATATTAGTGTTTTATGGCTGCTTCAAATTGACAGGTAGCTAAAATGCAACATTTGAAAAATGAATGGTTTAGACAATGGCAATAAGGATTTTCTCCATTCAAGATTTACTTCATTGGGTCAATGTGTAAAGTGCAGCTGCAGCAAAAGTAATATTGTTTTATAGGTCCACTTATAAGTACTCTAGGATTAAAAGAGTTTTTAATTTAGAGTATTGTTAGCGTACTCAATAGCAGAGGCTAAGAAGCACAGCCAAGACACAACATAGCACAGGACACAACAATTTTTGAAAACTAGGACATGACACAATAGGGACTCAAGCTAATTAATTAATTAATATCTTGAAAGAGCCCTCACATTAGGAAAGTATAATATGGAAATTATCTAACAGAGGAGTAGTCTCTGACTCAAATTAGGAAAGTGTGCTTCCCCCTCAGGAAAAAACAATAAATCTGTCAATTCTAGACAGAGGATGAACATGATTATTTGACCAAGTGAAAGCATCCCCTTCCAAAGGTAAATCCAACATAGCTTGAAATTAAAAAACTCAGGAGGCGTTTGGTTCGCTATGATGTTTCCTCAATGTGATGCACATTACAATGATATAACATTAAGGTTTTTGGTTTATTTTATTTCTTCTAACATTACCATAATTTATAATTACAAAATATATCACATTATCTTAATCTCATCACCTTTCTAAACAATGTAATATTGTATTCTTGTATTGAGATTATGTTATTGTAAGATTACAATAATGTCATATTACGGTGTAATGTAACATCACAACACATGACAAACCAAACACCCCCTCAAAGAAATTCCACATCACCAAGGTAAATTCTAATTGCCTCCCAATTACTAGTAAACCACACTACGTTAAAAGTCCCCCCTAATACTATAAGGCACATTCCACAAACTAAAAACTCCCACTAACCCTTCCCAAATCTGTCATCCGTTGGCATTGAGTGTAAGACAAAAAACTACAGCAACAGCACAAACAAAATCTCCTTCTATCCTACAGAATTTACACAAAATTTACATGAAACGGTGTACACCCCTGCTACAACTTCAACAACTATTCTATCCTATAACAACAGTATACCACCAGATGTTCAAATGAATCTAAGTGAACCAAATCTACAAATGGTTTTCCCCAAATACTTCTAAGTAATTTGTAGACATAGACTCCATCTTAGTCTCCAAAAGGAAAATGATATCCACTTTCCAGCCACAAAGATTTGATTTCTGCCCCTTTCTCCCCAATATTCAATACCCCCAACATTCCATGATAAAAATTTTAGCTGCATAATACGTTAATAACTAGTAAAAGCCCCCAATTCCTTCTTGATGCAGCTCCACTACCCTCTCCTTTATTTGTATCATAATTAATGGGGAAAAACATGTTCTTCATTTCCTTCATTCCCTTAAGACATACCTATTGGGCTCTTTGTTTAGCTACTGTTGTCCACAATTTGTTAAACATCCTATCTTGGAAAACAACCACATAGTTTCTACTTCAAAGACTTCAAGCAAGACCCCAAAAATCTAGTGAACCATTTTACAAGCTACAAAACCAATACTATGGTTTCTGAATCGTCATCCTCTCCATAATGGGTCTCATTAAGGTCTCTAAAATATAACGCTTAGTGCCTTGCCAAACCTATACGCAATCATGCATCCAATCAGTGTAACTTAACTTCTTGAGGGTCAATGTGAGGCGCCTCATCTCGTCTCCTTCTCCGTCGATACTTCCCTACAGTGAAGCTCACTTTGTGGGGTGCTTTCAAGCTTGAAGCTCTGGGTTCGTTTACAGAGGAAGAGTTATCCTCATCTCCAACCAATTGAAGCCCTAAATGACAACAAACCCAAGCTGGCTTGAAAACAAAGTATTCTGATCCCTCTCAGTCCCCATCAACCCCACCTGCAATAGCTAACTGTGCCAATTGTGTGCTACAATTTGTCTTAGACCAAATTTCCACTATTGCTTGTAAACCTAATTTGAATCCCCTCACTGCCCATACGACATCTAATTGCCTTGGGCTTGGATCTGATTAAGTCTCTCCAGCCCAGAGTGACTTGACAATAAATCCCACCCTTCCTGGCCTTCTTCATGGCTTAATGGGCCATCTTGATTGCTAAACTGAAAGACTTGTCTTACCGTCCTGAGTCTTAGGCTGACAATTCTGGGCCATTAGTCAATTCACACGAGTTTGAGTAAGCTAGGCTTTGTAATGGCTTGGCCCAATAGCTTTTTCAACGGACCCATGTGGACTTTCCACACATAAATAGATTTCCTCCCCACATTTTCCTCCCACAATTTCTGCCCATTTCCTTCCAATATGGGTGAGATGACCAAAATTTTTACCTCCATCCTTAGACAATCATGTACCTTCGTTTCTTCTTGTACAATGTACATTGTGATCACACTCCTCACTTTTCATGCTATAGCAACATTGTCACAAACTGCACAGGAACATCCACTAAGATTGCCAACAACTGTTTGACACACTCCTTGCCCATGAAAGCATACCTAAAAAATTGAATCCCTCACTAATAGGTACAAAAAATGGATACAGCCACCCTTCCTTTAATGTAAGTTCAAGAGACTTGGATTCAATGAAGAGAATTTTGATCCACCCATTGCAAAGTGCTTATTGGGATCAAGATATTACCGCCCCCTTCACCAAGGGGGCTCCAACGTTTTCCATTCATAATCAAAATCCCATTCACCTCAATTACGTTCTAATAATTTGGTGATCATCATTATCATCAAGCATCTGAGAGAATAAAATGACAATGAAAAAAGTAGGAACATTCTCTTTTCTTTTTACATGGCATTTGAAATTGTTTGGGTTTGAAATTATCAATTTTCTTTACCATGAGTCCACGACATCAAAGGAAATATAATATCAGGTATCAACTATTAACGGCTCCAATTTATTTGGGGAGGTGAGGATTATGGGCTCCACTTTGTTAAATATATTAAGTCCTTCAAAATCCAACAACAAAAAATAAACTATTCATATTATCATGGACATCCAAACATAACCTCACTTGTAAAGAATAAAATATTAATGTTCAAAGTAATAACAGCAAAAGCATATCAAACAAAACATGGGAAAGAGGTGCTTTACCTCTGATGAAAGAGAGAGATGAGCTTGACTGTGTAACAGCAAGATTTGGATCAGATGCACTTCGAGGCTTGTCATTCCCTGCTGATGCAGAATTAACCTTAAGGCTAAAAACATGGACAGTTCCCTTGTCACTTGAGACTGCTAACCACTGTGCAGTTGAAGAGAATGCCAAACTGTAGATCTCTGCCCTATCTGCACCCCTCCTTACCTACATCCAATATGCAATTAATTTCAACATATACCTAAAGATGTTTTAGAAGAATAATCATAAGTCAACATCGATATGAAGAAGAATTTCAATGAAATCATATATTTAGACATTTAATAAAGAGAATCCACTTCCTCACAGTTCATTAAAAAAATAAAAACAGTATAGATTAAAAAGCAGTACAGAACCCAACATAAAACATCCTTTCCTAATGCAAGGCCTGTCTTGGGTAAGATATTCTTACTATTAAGCTGGTTTTAACTTGTTTTCAAGCTTTTACTGGTTTGAAGGTGAATGTGGGGAAAAGTGAAATTGTCCCTATTGGGGGGAGGTGCGTAACATTCAATCCTTGGCTAATATTCTTCAATGTAGGGTGGGCAGCTTGCCTATGAATTACTTGGGTATGCCATTGGGAACTTCGTATAAAATAGCATCTATTTGGAATCCGATCCTTGAAACGATGGAAAAGAAGCTTTCAGGCTGGAAGCGGCTTTATTTGTCAAAGGGCGGTAGACTTACCTTGCTGAAAAGTGCCCTTTCAAGCCTTCCAACTTATTACCTTTCCCTTTTTACTAGCCCTAAAGCTGTGGCGACTAGATTGGAATGTATTCAAAGGAACTTCTTGTGGGGTTCGTCAGTTAAGTGTATCAAATATCCTTTGGTGGCTTGGGAAAAGGTTTGCTTACCACGTGAGTTGGGTGGTTTGGCAATTTGGAATTTGGCGTCTTTTAATTTGGCCCTATTAGGAAAATGGCTTTGGAGGTATGGCCATGAAACCACTCATCTGTGGCCAAGGGTCATTGCCATGAAATATGGGGAGGGAAAAGGGGGTTGGTGCACTAGAGCTTGTCGTAGGGCTCATGGTTGTGGGTTATGGCGGAGTATTAGTGAAGGGTGGGATACTTTCGCAAAGCATGTCTCTTTTGTGGTGGGGGATGGTTCTCGTATCCTTTTGTGGCATGATAAGTGGACTGAAGATGTTCCTCTTAAATTGCTTTATCCTCAGCTTTTTCTGTGTTCAGCCAATAAAGAGGCCTATATTTCGGATGTGTTAAGCCCTCCTATGGGTGAGAATGACAAAGTGTGGAGTTTAAGATTTTACAGGGAATTCAATGATTGGGAGTTAGCGGCTTCCTACTCCCTTCTTCATTTCATCCAAACCCGAACTCCTAGGGGTGGAGGGTGTGACAAGCTTAGTTGGGATCTTAATGGAAGTGGGAAGTTTGATACTCGGTCTTTTTATCATAAGATTTGAAATGCAGCTCCTTCTACTTTTCCTTAGAAGAGAATTTGGACAGCAACTCATGGTCAGATTCTAACCTTAGACAATCTTATGCTTCGTGGTCATCCTTTGGCAAATCGTTGTTATATGTGCTGTTGTAATGCGGAATCTGTGGATCACCTGTTACTTTTTTGTCCGATAGCTCATTCTTTGTGGATGTATATGCTTCAGTTGTTTGCGATCGATTAGGTCATGTCAGGTTCAATTGTGGACTTATTTTTTAGTTGGTATCATTGGCTTGGGAAGCTTAGTTCTGATATTTGGAATTTGGTCATAGGCTGTTTAATGTTAAATACTTGGACTGAACGGAATCAGCGGTCTTTTGAGGATGAGGGGAAAACTGTGGTTCAGCTATTAGAGTCTTACCAGCAGATCCTCTTTGATTGGTCTCGATGTTGGGGTTTCTCAGATTGTTCTACCCTTATGGATTTTCTTTCGTCTATTAGAATAGATTAGGGCTGCTTATGTCTTTTTGTTTCCTTCTTCATGTGCTCACTACCGTGAACTCTTTGTATTTTTCACGCTTTTTCCTCGCTTTTCTCTTACTAATAATATTCTCCTTATATAAAAAAATATATATGCAAAAGAGGTGTCCAAAATTCTAAGGAACTAGTAATCTAGGAATTAAGGGTCACATAATTTGACTACTTAGCAAAAGATAAAAACTAGTCCATATGGGTGAATCCCACATTGCTAAAGAGGGAGCATGTGTAATACTTTAAAAGAGTCTAATCTACATTACGAGTTGAGTACTCCTTTGAAGTAAGATTAAAAGTTTACTTAGGGGTCCCGTCCTCCCCTTCTCTCCTTACAATTACGAAGGAGGAGATCCAGCTAGGGTTAACTGACAATTAGACTAAAAAAATACATTTTCCACATTTTCTGATGTTTTTGTACTATAGAAAATGAAAGTTGACAAAAATACATTATGTGGTCAACGGAAAAGAAGCCCAATATAGGGCAATGTTAAATACTAAATAAAATGCTACAAATAAACTGTATTAGTTGTAATCTCTCTCCATAGATTGACTGTTATTATAATGTACTGTTATCAATGTTGTCCAACTGTTGACTTTTTTTACAAATAACCTCTTTCACTCAAACAGACTGCTTTCCCATCTAAATTTTTGAGTAGATACCAAATTTGGGTCATCTTTTCCCATTTGAGACTCCCAATGGCCCAAACAGAGAAAAAAAATTTCTCATCTATGTTTTTTTTTAGAATGAAAAATATTTTATAGAAATATTAATAATTTTCCATGTGAGCCAACAACAAAAAATGTTTTTTTGCTTATTTTCAAAGTCAACCAAACACAAAAAAAAAAATGATTCATTTTTCTCAAACAAAAAACAAAATTCCATAGAAACAACCAAAGATTACAAGGCAGCACAATAATACTTATTAGTAATAAATTTATTAAAGAGCAAAAAGGGACAAAGCCCAAGTACATGGGAAACATAAAAGAGCTATCTGACAAACTAAGAACTAAAATTACTGACATCTAAGAATTCCAATAAAAGAACAATTAATATCCCAAATAAAACTCAACAGAAGTAATGGGGGATCCCATCTCTTCAAAGACCTGGAATAAGCAAAATCATCAATATTTCATTTTAGTTCCTTAAAACATCTAAAATGACTTCCTCTTAATACAACTTCAACACAAGCACCTTCTTACATCTCAAAAGGAAAATTCGTATCATTACATATACTTTTTTTTAGAGGTACATACAATTACATATACTCTCTTATCTTGCCACTCAAATATCTCAACTTATCCTCCCATCAAAAAATTTCATCTAATGTTCGACATATAAGTAATTAAATTATAGAAAACTATTCTTAGACAATATACACAATAAAATCACTCCCACCCTCGCATTTATTCTTTCAAAAGTTCAGACAGCATACATGCTAACATCACTCCAGCCCCAGCATATGTTTCAAAGCCTCAAGATTCTTCATATTCAAAAGCATAGACAACTAACATTTTTTTTTTTTTTTGACAAGTAACAAATTTTTATTGCAAAGAGAATTACTTCACATTCATGAAAATGAACACGAAGGATCTTTAAAAACTTAATATGTATCAAACAGAAAAGCTAAGAGAATTGTGAAACTAACAAATGGAAGTACAATATGTAAAACCCCAAGGTCAGAGACCACTCAAACAAGGTACAAATAAAGATTTCAAATGATCTAGGGACCTCCCAATATCTTTAAAGATGCAAGATTTGTGTTCCTTCCATGCTAACCACATCAAACAGATGGCACTAACAACATATGTTAAACTACCAATCGAATCTACTGAAGTAAAATGTTCCAGTAACCATAATATTACATTCTTTATTGCCAACATCTGAAAGGGAAGACAACACGAAGTTAACCTAACCATTATTTCAAATGGACTAAGTATGACACTTACAACCTGTTTGGAAGAAAGGAATGGAATTGAATCGATTGAAAAAGAATTTTCAAGGAATATCTCATCCATTCCCGTTTAAAATTTTAGTAGGGAGGAATGGAATGCTTTGGAGGAAAAGCATTGTTCTCACAAATGGGAAGAACACAAACACTTATTCCTTTAACAAAAAGAAGGTGAAATCACAGTTACAAATACAGTACTGTAGCACCTAATAAACCAATATACTTAGCACCTTGAAACAAATTGGTTTAAATATTGGGTTGCTTTGACTTGTACGAGCGATTTCAGCCTATTTCGACTGGTACAAAATCATACGTATTGAGATAATATGGGTCTATTCACCGGCATCAAACTACTTCATTACCTTAACCAAAAACCAAAATGGATGTTGGAGACCAGATGAGATGGAAGTTGAAGCCTAATGGGGATTTTGATATCGGGTCATTTTATAACAAGTTGAGAGGTACTCCATCTGTTGTCTTTCCTTGGAAAGGTATTTGGAGAGTTAAGGCCCCTGGGTGTGTTTCCTTTTTTGTTTGGTCTATAGCTTGGAATAAGATCCTCACAAGTGATAACCTAAGATTAAGGGGTTTTGATTTTGTGAATTGGTGTATTATGTGTCGATGGTGTAGGGAGATGGTGGATTACCTACTACTTCATTGTGAGGTGGCTCATCGGTTGTGGAGTTTTGTTTTTACTTCTTTTGAAATTGCATGGGTTATACCTAGAGAGATTCCAGACTTGCTCTTTGGCTAGTGGAATTGGTTGAGGAAGCATTCATCTACATCTGGAATTTAGTCCCACTTTGGTTACTTTGGTGCCTTTGGAAGGAGCAGAATTGGTGAACTTTTGAGGACTTGGATAGTCTTGGAGATTAGATGCTTGCTTCTTTTAGTGGAACTCTTTTCAACTGGTCTAGGGGTAGGGGACACACGTCTAGTAATTCTCTCCTTTCTTTTCTTAGCTCTCTTCTCTTTTGTAATAAATTTGCTGTTTGGTTTTTTCAGTTTTCATGTTCCTTTCCTTCTTTTTTGTATTTGTTGGTGTGCTCTATGCTTTTTTTGCATAGAGTGGCCTTTTGGAATATATCATTCTTACTTATCAAAAAAAAAAAAAAAAGAAAGGTATAAAAGTAAAATTATAGATTTCTTTCCTTTCCATTCCTTCATAAAACTCACTAAGAATATACAACATTTTCCAAGTAATTTTTCTTTTATCCTTAACCATTTACTTCATTGTGAACTTCAAAGAATATGAGCTCAAAGCCATGAGGCCTAACTAGCCTTCAACACCCAAGCAATTAACCCTTATGCAACTGTAGCTTAACGAAAAATTTCATTGCCTAACGTACTTCTAGTTTACAAATTGTACATACTCCACTGTCTTCAATCACATCAAGTATCTAATTAAGATATTTCCCTCACAACGCTAATAAAAAGTCGCAAATTACACGATTAACAGTTCAACACCAGCAACAAAGAGTACACTTTTAATTTACCACACCACTGTTTGGCTAAAGCTTCATACTCTAAGCACATTCATTCAAATTCCTTATTAAATCAGTCCAACAGCTTGAACCAAATGCATGTAATTCATGGAGATAAAGCGAAGACAATTAAAGGTCAATTGATAATCACATACCTCTTGGAGCAAAGTTCCATCGATGGTATTGTAAACACGGACCAGAGTGCCTTTAGAGCTAGCTGTGGCGAGCAAGTGACCGTCAGGGGTGAGTGCAAAGCAAGCGATCCTGGAGTCGTGAGCCATGATGAACTTGGTCCTCTTCGAGGCGTAGTGCTCGACTCGAACCTGTCCCTTCTGAAGGCCCGGGCAGACAAGAACGAGCGAGCTGGTCTGCTGCGAGACCGCGCAGAGTCCCTTAGGGTTCGCAATGGTCTCGATCTGGTGGAGGAGCTTGAGGTCCGCGAAGTTATACACATACACCTTCTGCTCCAAAACAACGACGATCCGATCTCGCCGGAGCCTCACGGACCGCACGTTTGATCGGAACGACAGCTCGCCGATGCACCGGCTCTGGTGGTCGTCCCAGATCATGACCTTGTTCGGCGGGTACTGAGGGTGAGGTCCGCCGCCGACGAGCGCCAGGATGTTACAGCGGAATAGCATCTCCACGGCGGATATTCCGCCGCCCGATTCTTCCGCAGCGGAATCGGTGGACGAGGATATGAAGTCGCGGCGGAAGATCTCGCGGAACGGGTCGCAGTTGAAGATCCGGAAGCCATGGTCCGTTCCCGCCGCGAAGCAGCCGTGGTCCTGGTTGAACGAGAGGTGCAGAAGATTCGGCTGCGGCGATGGCGGCGAATCCGGCGGCGAGGTGAACGGGTTTTGGATGCTCGGGATCGGGGTAGGGTAGGGTTAGGGTTAGGGTTGGGATCGGTTTCTTGAGGATGAGGAGGTTCGATCGGGTCTTGTGGCATGGGGGAATCGGAGTCGGATTCGAGAGGAAAAGAGTGGTCAGAAAAGGAGTCAACAAAATTAGGGTTAGGGTTAGGGTTAGGATTTGGGTTTGGCCATGGAGGAGAAGAGAAAGCAGAGAGAGTAGCCATGAGAGAGAGAGAAATGAGTCGAGTAGAGTTGTTGAGAATTTATTAGATTCCAGATATTTGAAGGATAGAGAATGTCATCTCATATCGGAGCTAGCTAAACCCAAAATTTTATCAGAAAAAGAGAGAAACGGTGAGTGATGGGACTGTATAACCGTAAAACTATTACGACTTTTTGTTTGACTCTCTTTTTTTTTCTTTTTTTCTTTTTTTTTTTTTTTTTTCGTGCGGTAGAAGTAGAATTTGGGTTTTAGGTTTTGGATTTGGAATAGTCTCAGAATTTGGTTAGATTCGTTGAGTAGTGTAGCGACGAAGGTAGGTGTCTTTCCCTCCTCTTTCGCTTCTACCCTACGCGATTTTTTATTTTTTATTTGTTTGCTTCTTGTTTTTTGCTTTAGCCCACGCCACTGTCTATTGTTTAAAAAGAAAAGGAAATATACAGATGGAGCGTGCAACCAATAATAGGATATTCCAATTTTTTTTTTTTTTTAAGAAATAGGATATTCCAATTAAGAGAGATGCTAGATTTATAATATTTTTACAACAAATTATAGGTAGTTAGTTGTTATTAGTTCAAATGTAAATTTAACACTAAAATTACTTTTTTGCCCCAACAATAACAACCAAAAATAACTTGTCATTAGAATTTATTATAAAAATGTTATAGACATATCATTTTTCTTCCGACTAAATATTCATTTTTCTAGACTTTGGATTATGCCTGGGTTTCAGGGTAAGTTCCTTTGCACTAATCTTGTGGGTGGGTAATATTAAGGATAATACCAAATTTATTGCTAAAAGTGTGATTAATTACCATAAATTAATTTAAATATTTTTTTATAAAATACTTAAAACCTATTAATTACATTTATTATTAATGCATTTTGCATATAATTATCATAGTTAGGCTTCATTTTGGAGTTCATAAAGAAATAGAGTGGAATAGAATAGAATAATCATAAGAAAAGGGAATAAAATGGAATGAATTTAAGCAACGGAAATGAATTGAATAGAATAGAATTAAATAACTTTGATTGGATGTTTTAGAATAAAATAATGAAAATGAATGGAAGCTAAGTAATCTTGTTTGAGAGAAACATAGAGGAAATGAAATGGAATCATTTTATGACAATATTACTATTAGATCCCATATTTTAAAATAAATAGTTAAATATAAGGGGTATTTTGGGAGTTTTATTAAAAAATTTATTAAATCTAATTTCATTCCCTCTCATTCCTCTCAATTTTGGGGAATAAAAATTTGAGAATTTAAGAAAATAGAGAGGAAAAAGTGTTCTCTCCTATTCATTTCATTCCCTCTCACTTAAACTCTCAAATAAGAAAATGAACTTTTTATTCCCTCTATTAAAACTCTCAAACAAGGAAAAGGAAGAATATTCTAAAATTATTCTACTCATTCTTTTCCATTCTATTCCCTCCTCCCAAACGAGGTCTTAGAAAAACCAAACTCCTATTTTGTAGTAAAATTTTGAACAAAATATAAAGAAGTATTACGCCCATAATATTTTCACAACAAAATTACAACTTAAATTAGAAAGTATTATGAACATGTTGTGGACAAAGTATTTCTCCAACAATATATATATATATATATATATATATATATATAAAGATAGAGTGGTAAAGACATGCAAAGTCAATCGGTCAAGATTTTCATTCATTGCAAATAGTAAAATAGTCTTTCCATCCATTTTTAACATCAAAAAATCACTAGAACGATTACAAATCCTAAATTTGTACTATTTATGACAAGTAATTCACCAACTCCACGTTAGGAATGACAATTCAACCAAACAACATAATATCATATTGAGAATTCCTCCTGAATCTTAACATTCAAATGGTCTTTGTTATAATGACTACCATCTGAACTAAAAATACCATTTATCCCAAACAAGTAACAAGATGTTGCCTCTTCTTGTTGCTTTGTTTGTGTTTTTGTTTTTGTTTTTAATAAAATTCCATCCATATTGGCATATTCAATAAAAACAATATGATATCATATTGAAACTTTATGAATCTTAACATTCTAATGGTCTTAGTTATAATGACTACTATGTGAACTAAAAATACCATTTATCCCAAACAATTAACAAGATGATGCCTCTTCTTGTTGCTTTGTTTTTGTTTTTGTTTTTAATAACATTTCATCCATATTGGCATATTCAGCAAAAAAGTAATTGGGGGTTGCAATTATATGACACATGTCTTTGGGCTAAATGTTTAGGGCCATTTTTTAACAACCCAAATCCATTGGGCCCAACCTAAAAAGTAACACCATAATTTGAAATGAGTCCAAATGTAGTTGAAGACACTTTGACTTGTTCCTCGGTCTGTCTTGAGATTGATTTTCTAGGGGGCTGGGAAATGTTAACCAAAAGAAAAGAAATTAGTGCCATTGTTAGGGATCAAACTCAGGTCACCTGCGTGACAAGCGGGAATACTCACCACTATACTACAATGACTTGATGGTGATATATATATATATATATATATATATATATTGTTTTCTTAATATAGCATTGCTAATAACATCACCAGTGGTCGAAGGACAGTGGAGGATGATATCATTGGCATCCAGAATGAGACAATGTTAGAGGATAGCGGTGTTGGTAGTGACTGGTGAGAAGTGGCAAAGAATAATGTTTCTATTGGTTGATCATAAAGGAAGACAATGTTAGGACGCATGAGGTGGGTAACATACTAGCATATACGCGTGTGGAATGATAAATGAGGGAAAATATTGATGGTGAACTAAAAAATTGAACAAACTCCAATTCTTCCATAAGAGGCGTCTAGAGCAAAAAAGACATCCCACATAAGAAGGTCGTCCATAGCAAGACGACCATCCATGGGAATGAAGGTCATCCATTAGGAAGGTTCCTGGATGACCCCTGACACTTAGAAAATTTCCAAGTGTGGATTTGCCTACAAGAGCTGGCGATGGAACCACATGCTATTGTTCCAAGGCATAAGTGAGATCTAGGCTCATTGTTACAACTCCTTATTAAATACTTGACTTCCAATGACAGTTATATAAAAAATTTATAACTCCTACAGCAGTTGTGAAAGTTATCCTTGAACCCTCTAACCTCTTCAAATATAAGGGAAGTTATAAATCTAATAACCATTTGTGGGGCGTACTATATAAACACTCATTCAGACCAGATAAAAGTACGTTTTTACAATTCCTAAAAAGTTGGAACTCCAAAACTTGAGAGAGAAACCAACTTTGGCATCGGAGGGTTCTTGGCCAGTCCACCCCGGTCACCTTTGATCATTTGTTCTTTCTTTTCAGGCCTTTAAAATAGTCGCTAACCCTTTGAAGCCCGAAACATCCAGTCTACTAATTTTCTTCACATCATCAGTTGGCGCCGTCTATGGGGATTACGTTTCGATTACTTGTGTTTTGATGATCCGCCTTCCCTGACAAAAGGCTGTATGGTTCAAACAAGATCAAAGGCTACCAACCTAGGCCACCAAGAGAGTAGGGATGCTTTTAGTAATCCCCACCGTGATCGTCAATAAGCACTAGTCATGCAACCGCCTTCCATTCAACATATACAGTCCATGGTTGTCGCCATGGCGGAACTAACCCGTCAAAACTAAGAGTTGACTAGGGAGATTAGTCTAATTAGGCAATACCATGAAAAACATGCGGAAAAGGCAAGCCTAGAGTCAAGAAGGTAAAGGAGAAAATGTTGAGCCTAAGAATAGTCAAGGGGTACTGCTTCAAGAAGGGTGCCACACTTGGAGAGGGAGATGGACCAAATGAGGAAAACTATGGATGAAATGAGGGTGAACATGAGAAGGGCGAACCCCGTAGATAATTTAATTCACCAAACGGACTCTCCTTTCACGGCTTCTATCAATAGTTATCCCTTACCCCCCAAAGTTCAAGATGCCTTCCTTGGATTCATATGATGCAACGCATGACCTATGTGATCATATCGCTACCTTCAAGACTATCATGCACTTTCAAGGGGTTCCGAATGAGATTATGTGCAGGGCTTTCCCTACCACTCTTAAGGGGCCAGTACGAGTGTGGTTCAGCAAGATACCCCCAAATACTGTGGGCTCATTCGAAGAATTGAGTAAGTTGTTCGTCAACAGTTTTATCAAAGGACAACGCTACAAGCGTTCCTCTTCCATTTTGTTAACTATAGAATAAGGGGAAAACGAGAGTTTGCGGTCCTTCATTACCTAGTTCAACAAAGAAGTCTTGACGGTGGATGAGATGGATGACAAGTTGCTATGGGTCGCCTTCCACAATGGAGTCAATTCTAATTTATTCATTCATAAGCTTTACGAGCAAAAGCCACAAACCATAGCTGAACTCGTCCATTCAGCCCAAAATTTCATAAATGCAGAGGATGCGATCATAGCCAAGAAAAGGAAGAGAGCAAAGCGTATGGAAACAGATCTTCCATGTCATCCTGAGCAGAGTCCTCATCCCAAGAAGGCTCGGGCAGGAGAGAAAAAGAGAGAGATAGCAAGAAAGCGAGTTCTTCAACAAGGAATCAGCAATACACTCCCTTGAATACGCCACTCGAGCAAGTGCTTATGCAAATTAAGGATGACCCGTCCTTGAAGTGGTCGGAGAAAATGAAAGGAGATCCCAACAAGTGCAATAGGAACAAGTATTGCCGCTTCCACAGAGACCATAGGCAAGACACAGATGAGTGTTTTAATTTGAAGCAGCAGATAGAGAATCTCATCAGGCAAGGAAAGTTGAGAAGTTTTCTTGGACGAGACCACAAGAACTAGAAGTTGAAGGCAAAGGTGGAGGAGTCATCACGACCCCCACTTAGAGAAATAAGAGTAATTATAGGAGGGACCTCGACAAGTCAGTCATCCAAGTCAAGGAAGACATACCTAAAGGTGGTGCAAAACGTCTAATTGTCTGGACGATCTCCTAGAACGAAGGGAGTTGACGAGCAAGTCATTACGTTCACGGAAGAGAATGTAGAAAGAGTTCACCACCCACATGACAACGCGATCGTCATTATCCTACTTATTGCTGTTTATACGACTAGAAAAGTGTTGGTAGACAATTACAGCTTAGCAGACATCTTGTATTACCTCGCCTTCCAACAAATGAGGTTAAGACGAGATCAACTCCTTTTAGTGAATTCGCCTTTAGTATGGTTTGGAGGGATGAAAGTGCAACCTGTGGGCACCATTACGTTACCTGTGGTAGTAAGAGCGTACCTGTAACAAATAACAAAAGAGGTAAACTTCCTTGTTATTGATTGCTCATCATCATACAATGCCATTATTAGAAGACCGACTTTAAATAGTTGGAAGGCAGTAATGTCTACCTACCATTTGTCTGTCAAGTTCCCAGCTGAGTATGGAGTAGGATAAGTACAAGGAGATAAATTAGCCGCCAAAGAATGCTTTTTAGTCATGTTGGCTATGGACGAGCACGTACAGAGAATGAACATAGACAAAAAAATGATTGCTGCGGAGCCCATTGAAGTACTAGAAGATATTCCTTTGGACGAGAATAACCCTGAGAAGTTTACTAAAATTGAGGCGAGTATGGAAAAGAAGACAAGGTAGACCTTGGTCTAGTTCTTGAAGAAAAGTCTTGATATGTTCGCATGGAGTCACGGGGACATGCTAGGTATCGGCCCAAGCTTCATTACCCATCGTCTAAATATGTATCCTTCCTCCAAGCCTATACGTCAAAAGAAAAGAGTTTTTGCTCTTGAATGAGACAATGTCATCAAAGAAGAATTTTAGAAGTTGATCACGATGAAATTTATTCAAGAAGTTTTATTATCCAGACTAGTTAGCTAATGTGGTTATGGTCAAGAAGGCTAATAGCACGTGGAGGATGTGTGTGGATTTCACTGATTTAAACAAGGCTTGCCCCAAGGATAGTTATCCGTTGTCACACATTGACCAGCTGGTAGATTTGATAGTGGGTCATAAACTGCTAAGTTTCATGGACGCATTTTCAGGTTACAATCAAATAAGGATGGACGGGGAGAAGACTTCCTTCATTACTGACCAAGGGTTATTTTGCCACAAAGTAATGCCTTTAGGTTTAAAGAACGCGAGGGTAACTTACCAAAGACTAGTTAACCATATGTTTTGTCCACAAATCAGACGAAATGTGGAGGTTTACATAGATGACATACTAGTAAAGAGTTTGGACGAGGAGAAGCATCTGGACGACCTTCAAGAAACCTTTGATACACTTAGGCGGTATAACATGAAGTTGAATCCAAGCAAGTGTGCTTTTGGAGTTTCGTCAGGAAAGTTTTTGTGGGTTATGGTTTCATATAGAGGAATTGAGACAAATCCCGACAAAATCCAAGCGATACTGAATATGAAGCCACCAAAGAATATCAAAGAAGTCCAATCTCTCACCGGACGAGTCGCCGCCCTTAACAAGTTCGTCTAGAAAGCTACTGACAAGTGTTTACCATTCTTTAAGGTTCTCAAAAAGGCATTTGAGTGGACGGATGAATGTTAGAAGGCCTTCCAAGACCTCAAGGCTTACCTCACCACATCACATTTGCTAAGCCTGTCCGTACCTAGTGAATAATTATATTTATACTTGGTGGTGTCCCCACATGTAGTGAGCTTGGCATTGATTAGAGAAGAAGGGCGGATTCAGAAGCCGGTTTATTATATGAGCCAGGCATTAAAAGAAGTGGAAGGACGATATCCATTGATGGAGAAGCTAGCCTTTGCTTTAGTCACGACTTCTAGGAAGCTGAGGCATTATTTTCAAGCTCATGTTATCAACGTCTTGACAGATCATCCCCTAAAGAAGGCAATGAACAAGTTGGAAGCCGCAAGATGACTAATATAATGGGCTATGGAGCTTAGTGAGTTTGATGTCAAGTACCAACCAAGGAGCTCGATAAAAACACAAGCATTGGCAGATTTCATTGCGGAGTTCACTCCTAGTCAAGACGAGCTAGATAAAGAGGTAGGGGCTCAAAGGTGGGTTATCAATGTAGATGGCTCATCCACGATATACGCAGGGGGGATTGGAGTCATACTAAAGTCCCTGGAGGGAGATAATTTGAAATACAAAGCCCGTCTACAATACCAAACCACCAACAACGAAGCTAAATATGAAACTCTCTTCAAATGACTAAAATTGACTAAGTCTATAGGGGTGGAATCAGTAGTAGTTAAATGAGACTCTTAATTGATTATTAATCAAGTGAATGGAATGTGTAAAGCTAAAAAGGATCAAATGAAGAAATATCTCAACAAAGTGAAGCGGCTCGTCCAGAAGTTTAAAGAAGCCAGTTTTGTTCAACTCTCAATGGAGGAAAACATGGAAGCAGATGTCATGGCGAAAGCAACTTTGGCAGGAGGAATTATGAATGAGTATAACAAAATCCAATACATGCCAAGGATAAACCTTATAAAGATACAGCAGATAGGAGGGAGAGAAAATTGGATGAGTCCAATAATAGTTTATCTCAAGGATGGAAGGCTTCAAGAAAACAAGGACGAGGCTAGGAAGTTGAGGGTCAGGGCTGCCAAGTACGTCCTCATAGACGAAGTACTATACAAAGGAGGCTTCTCTCAGCCCTACTTAAGGTGCCTAGCTCCAGACGATTCAAACTATGTATTGAAGGAAGTCCATGAAACAGCATATGGGAATCACTCGGGAGCAAAATTGCTACTCCATAAGGTCGTCCGTGCAGGCTACTACTGGCCAACTATTCAAGTAGATGCTAAGGCTTATGTCATGGTGTATGACTAGTGTCAACGCTTCAACAACGTTCCTAGACAGCCCTCGGAGTACCTAACCCCAATGATGGCCCCATGGCCCTTTGCGCAATATGGACTGGAAATCTTAGGTCCTTTCCTACTTGGAACCAAATAGATGAAATTTTTGGTAGTGGGCATTAACTACTTTACCAAATGGGTGGAAGCCAAACCTTTGGCAAAAATTACTCGGCAAAAATTACTCAGCAAAATGTTAAAAACTTTGTTTAGAAGAACATTGTATGTAGGTTTGGGATACCTAGAATACTGTATGCAGGTTTGGAATCAAGAATCACTATTCCTCGCCCTCCCACCCACAAGCAAACGGCCAAGCAGAAGTAGCAAACTAATCCTTGCTGAAAATAATCAAGACTCGGCTTGAGGGGGCAAAGAGGGTATGGCCAGATGAGCCGCCAGGTGTTCTTTGACTTACAGGACGACTCTGAGGACCTCAACAGGAGAAGCCCCTTTCAAGCTAGTCTACGGAAGTGAAGCAGTCATATCTGCGGAAGTTCATATGGCTAATCATCGAGTGATGAAGTACCAGGAGAAGAAAAATGAAGAACAACTTCGTCTTGACCTGAATCTCATTGACGAGGTGAGGATGAATGTAAAGCAAAGGACAACAAGATACAAAAATCTTATGATTAGGCAATATAATGCCATGGTAAAACTCAGGCATTTCAGCATTGGGGACCTCATCCTTAAAATGGTAACCTTGGCAACCAGGAATCCGGCCCATGGAAAACTAGGGCCTAATTGGGAAGGACCCTATAGGGTTATCAATTGCAAGAGGCAGGGGTCATACTACTTGGAAGCTATAGACGGGCGGAAGCTAGAACACCCTTGAAACGTTGAGCATCTGAGAAAATACTATCAGTAAAGGGTGAACTTGGACGAGAATTACCATGGATGAAAATCATGGATGAAAATCATGGACGAAGTTGTAGCCATGTGGTCTACTATTATCACTGTTTTAAAAACCGGACCGGACTGGCAAGTTTGACCATTTCAACTGGGAAAATTGGTTCAGTCCGATCCTGTTAAAAGCTCCAAAAC
This sequence comes from Castanopsis chinensis, assembly GCA_032878915.1. Classification (NCBI taxonomy): domain Eukaryota; kingdom Viridiplantae; phylum Streptophyta; class Magnoliopsida; order Fagales; family Fagaceae; genus Castanopsis; species Castanopsis chinensis. The sequence continues at coordinate 21,758,581 of JAVQMG010000115.1, forward strand.
TGATCAACAACCAGTCAAAAACCGAAAAACCAGTAAAAAACCAGGAAAAACCGGGGTTGAAAAGGAAATTTTGAAAAAAAAAACGATTCGATGCCCGGTTCGGTTTTTAAAACCATAACTACTATTACGTGTTTTTAAAAAAAAATAAAAAGTGCACTAGTTCCTAACTTTTGCACCGTTTACGGACAAATTTGTGAAGGACGAAGTCATGTACTTGTATAAGTATTTTAATTCCTTAAGGCACTAGCTTCTAAGCGTGTGCCATATTTGTAGACAATTATCATAAATATGGTTTGGATTTTTAATGTATTTGATGCATGAATTTAATCTCCATAATTTCACCCACAAGAAGGCTAAGGCCTAGGACAAACGAAAATGTTTTTACTACTACTATTACGTGTTTTTAAGAAAAAATAAAAAGTGCACTAGTTCCTAACTTTTGCATCGTTTACGGACAAATTTGTGAAGGACGAAGTCATATACTTGTATAAGTATTTTAATTTCCTAAGGCACTAGCTTTTAAGCGCGTGCCATATTTGTAGATGATGTTTATATCATAAATATGGTTTGGATTTTTAATGTATATGATGCATGAATCTAATCTCTATAATTTCACCCACAAGAAGGCTAAGGCCTAGGATGAACGAAAATCTTTGGAAGCGGGGATGTAACGTTTTTAAGCTTTTCTCGAAATAAAGATAAAACGCAGAAAAAATATGCTAAGGCATGCTCATACAATCAATGGACGAGAAAGTTTATACTCATCCAAAGGTTGAAATTAAAACCTTAAGCATGAATGCCCAGGAAATGGACGAAGGAATGCATCTATATAAAAATATATTTAAATCCATGGATAGACATACCTAGCCAAGGCAATCCAACATTCTAGACGAGTTGAATGCTAAAGACATCTTATCTAAAGACGGAGGTAAATCGTCCAGCTTATGGACGAGGAAAAGAACTAAAAAACGTGTCATTTATAGAACGAGCTACACTTGAAAAATTAAAGAATAGCAAACATGTTAAACGTAAAAAGAAATAAGTGGACGAACCACTTCAAAACCAGTGTGAAATGAATGGTGTAATCAAGGGATGAACTTGTCCATACAATAACAATCAATAATGGATAGAAATAAACATTTATTTATCAAAGTTTAAAAAGGGTAGACGACCACCATCCAAAAACCCTTATAAAGTAAAAGCCTAAAAAGGCAATTGTTTGGAAACTCATCCAAAGTATTATGGATGAGTGAAATGTACTCAAATAAATTTTAAATGGTCCTAAACAATGGACCTCATAAAAAAGAAAAAGAAGAAAGTAAACTGGTCAATTTTTTATGCTTTTCCTGATGGATCATCTCCGGTCTTGGACTTGTCCTGGGCTGGCTGGCTGGTGGCGTCGTCCTCGATATTGGCATCTTTAGAACTCGTTTAGAGGAAAGAGCTAGCAGCACCACCGAGTTAAAGTTTGATAGAGCTAAAGTCGACTTTAGGAAACTTTTCCTTAGCACCCATACGAAAATCTTCAAACCCAGCTATATAGTTGGTGTCTAGCAAATCAGTCAATTACTTAGATGTTTTGAATTCCTCCACTGCACCTTCTTTGGATTTCTCAAGAAAATTGCTCAGCTCATCATTCTTTTTCTGAAAGTGATCAAGACAAGTGTCCTTTTCGATAATATCAGTTCTTAGCTCTTCGATGAGATTTCGTAGCTCCTTGGCTTCGTCCCTAGCCTTAGCTGCTACTTTAGCCCAGTCCTTACAATCGTCCTTGACTTCCTTGATCCTTTTTTCAAGCAAGACCTTGTCTTGTCTAGCTCCGTGGCTTGCCTTGATGCAGCGATGAACTATGCCATAGCCTGCACTAGTGATCAGACATTTTTGTTAAAAAAAAAAAAAAACACAAAGCATATGTATATGCTAAAGGAGTTTTTTACTTACTTTGAAAAGATCGTGAACACCTAAGTGCTCAAATTCTCTCAAGGACATGTCATAGCACGCGGCCACGTCCTTGCTAGTCACGGCCTTCTCAAATCTCTCCCAAGCCAAATCCTCATTTTCAACAATGTTCATAGGGACCTTCTGAGGAGGCTGAGATGAGGTAGGCATGGTAGTCTTGGACGAGGGAACGTGAGCAATCTCGGACGAGTCTACGTCCTAGATCTGAATGAACAGTTGCTGAGAAGGAAGGGGAATAGGGAGACCAAGAGTGACAACCCCAATCTTGGACACCCTATGTTTTGCCCTCTTTTCCTTACTACGACTTTGAAGATTCTCCAAGTCAATAGCTTTTGATAAATTCCTTTTATCACCAGCGGCTGGACGAGGCTGATTTTCAGCCTCCTGTCTGGTTGCCTCATCCACCACTTCCTTACATTTGTTCTCTTTCATGGTTGCCATCCCTGAAGGAAAAGACTTAGTCATCCAAGAGGTAATGAAAGTATAAACTCTTTAAAAATAAATAAATAAATAAATAATAACAGATAAATAAATAAAGAGGAGGGATAGAAAACTTACTCCTGCGAACAGTGAGCTCATGAGCTAGGGCTTCTTTGGATGGCTCGAGACCAAGTCCCTAGATGGCAAGATGCTGAAGGCTTACTAAAGAGTGAAAAGCCTATCAGTATACAGACGAGCTTTCTGGATGCGGTCAAAATAGAACCTGTTCAAGGTTAGTCGTCTAACACCTAAAAAAAAAAAAAAAGAATAAAAAATTGTCAGACGACTACAGGCAAAAAATAAGATATATAATACTGGTAGTAAAATAATCAAAGCATACTTTCAGGACGAAGGTTCCCTAACTCTCTATTATAGGGGGCAAAAGGATCCTTGCCAACCTCGACAGGATGTCTAGGCCAAAAACTAGAGAATAAGAAAAACTCCGTCTTCCAGTTCCTATCTGATGTGACCAAGGATTTTATTAACCTACAATCTCTTCCTTTGGCTGTGAATTGGTAAAAACCAAGGGATTGGTTAATTTCTAAGGGTTTGTAATAATAAAGGAACTCGTTCACAGTAAGAGGACAGTTCCCTTCAAACACTTCCCTCCACAAAATTTGCATAGAGATGACAAGTCTCTACGCATTAAGGTTAAATTGGCAAACTCCTAAACCTAATATGGTAAGTAATTCCCTAGCAAAGGAATTCAAAGGTAACCTAAGACCCCCTAGAAGGTAAGCCTCGTAAATGTCTATCCTAAAACGACGCTGGCAGCACCATTCCCCATGGACGACTAGCCTAGGGTTGAGGTCGTCAGAGATTTGGTACTAACTCCTAAGGGCAGCTAATCTCTTCTCCTTTTTCTTGAAAGAAATACCTTGTCTATAGGAGTGGACGGAGGAACACTTGTTGAGGTGCCAACCAGAGACCCTGAGGCTGCCCTAATCTTAAGGTGTTCTTAATAGACCTCTAAGGGAATCCCAAGGACCCCAGACATGTATTCCTCAGTATCCCCACTACTGCTACTACTGCTATCGCTATTAAAATCACTATAACTGAAGTCATGATACTCGTCTATAGCTTTCTCTACACTATTGCTAGACGAGGAAACAACAATCTCAGACATACCAAAATTTGAAGGAAAGCCTAAGAAGGGGGATGAGGAGATTACCTAACTCTAGACAAAGGAATACTAAAGACGCTGGAATACTTCTAAACAAGGCAATGAATGAGGAATGTCAAAGAAGAAAATTTGAGAAATGTAAAGGGTACTAGAGGAATTCCACTATTTATAGGCGTTGAAAGTTGGTATCTGAAACGATGTGACCAACTAGGAAGCACCACATGGCATTTTCCTTGAAAACTTAAATCGACGCGACAAGCCGCTAATGAAACTATAACATGTGGCACAATCTGAGGCAATAAAATTTCAACCATTGAAATTATGACACATGGAACGACATTTAACTACTAACATGAAGACACGCGTCCAAAGAACAACAATATATCCTCCAGTGCTCTGGGTGACCCTTGGATAGGGGGCAACTGATGGTGAACTAAAAAATTGAACCAACTCCAATTCATCCATAAGAGGCATCCAGAGCAGAAAACACATCCCACATAAGAAGGTCGTTCATAGCGGGACAACCGTCCATGGGAATGAGGGTCGTCCATCAGGAAGGCTCCTGGACAAACCCCTTGAAACTTAGGAAATTCCTAAGTGTTTCCCTATAAGAGCTGGCGATGGAATCGCATGCTATTGTTCCAAGGCATGAGTGAGATCCAAGCTCATTGTTACAACTCCTTATTAAATACTTAACTTCCAATGACAGTTATATAAAAAAGTATGACTCCTATAGAGGTTGTAGAAGTTATTCTTGAACCCTCTGACCTCCTCATATATAGGGAAAGTTACAAATCTAATAACCGTTTCTGAGACACACTATTTAAATATTCATTCAGACCAAATAAAGGTACGTTTTTACAATTCCTAAAAAGTTGGAACTCCATAACTTGAGAGAGAAACTAACTTTGGCATCAGAGTGTTCTTGGTCGGTCCACCTCGATCACCTTTGATCATTTGTTCTTTCTTTTTCAAACCTTCAAAATAGTTGCTAGGCCTTTGAAGTCCGAAGTATCTAGTCTACTGATTTTCTTTGCATCATCAAATATCATTTTCCATTTGAAATTGTTCCATTCTGTGGATTAGATTATATTATTAAATTTAAAAGTGTATTCAGAACTATGTCATTTAAATTTGAAAGCGTTAAGATACCTTGTACATTGTTAGATTCAAGAACTAAAATTCTAATCATGAAATAGACACTTTGCATTTTGAATGAAATTGTATCTTATTACATGAAATAAGAAGAGGTTGGTTCACATGCACTTGTCTAGCACGTGAGAGTGCTTGTACATTGTTAGATTCGAGAACTAAAATTCTAATCGTGAAATAGACACTTTGCATTTTGAATGAAATTGTATCTTGTTACATGAAATGAGTAGAGGTTGGTTCACATGAACTTGTCCAGCTGGTGGCTAGCACTTGAGAGTGCTTGAAGGTGAATGTGTACACGTGAGGATTCAAGTGATGCGTGAGGCAAGTGATGCAATTTTTTTCGTTACAATTCTTTTAACATTATATAGTACTGAATTTTATGTGTGATTAACACAGTTAGGGCTTTGAACTTACATCTATGAAGAATTAGAATGCAATAAGGATATCAAAAGACCCACACGATTAATTTGGCTTGTGTGCAAGTCTTGTAAGTTATAACTCACCTCCCTCTTCTCGTTTTTTTTTTTTTTTTTTTTTTTCACATTCTATAGTTAATAACAATAAAGAAGTGGCGCTAGAGGGATAACAAAATATCAGCATATTGTGGCACAACATGTTTAAAACGTGAAAATGAGTTGGTGGCTTTCTATTTAAAACATAAGAATTAGGATGTACTCATCACCATGGTTACTAAATTTCGTAAGAGAAGTTAATGCCTAATGGAGATTCAATGGCAAGTATCTTAGAAAATTGAGGAAGGAGCCCCATGTGTTACAAGCAAGAACATACATCGTAGACTAATTCCTCTTGTTATTTATTTTTAATTCATTAATCTATGGTTTTGTACTTTTGTAGTATTTTTTTGAGTCGTTTAATGCCAAAAAAAAAAAAAGAAAGACGGCTTCCCCATCTTCTCTTAGTCAATAGAACCTAGTCCCTGTTTGTAGGTGTGTCTGTCGGCCAAAATGGCCAAATACCACAAATTTCAAAACTTAGTAGCAAAAAAACACTGTTTCGGAAATAAATAGGAAAGTACCACTTTTCTGGTATTCGAGTTTCTTAAACTCGAGTTCTAAATGGTACTCGAGCTTAAGAAACTTGAGTACCAAGAAGTTTAGCCACCGTGGCAGTGCTGACATGGAATTTGTGCGATTTAAAAAAATAATATGGTACTCGAGCTTGGTAAGCTCGAGTTCCATGCAACACAGTACTCGAGTATACCAAACTCGAGTACCAATTAGAAAAAAAATTATGTTTATTTTTATTTCTAAGGTACTCGAGCTGGGTGAGCTCGAGTACCTTGTAAGGAACTCGAGTTTAGGAAACTTGAGTTCCTTATAACTTTTTTTTTTTTTTTTTTGATAATCGGCAAATAAACATAAACATAAACATAAACATATTTTTAAGTTTTTATTAATTTAAATAGAAGCATTGTAAAATAGATTTTAATTTCAAAATATGAATTAATTTCTACATTAATTAAAACTGTTCATTGTTTTCTCATAAAAATTGTTCACTGTTTTCTCTTTAGCATTATTTAAAAAATTGTTCACTCTCTTTTTTGCGTAAATTATTTTATGTTCACTATTTAAAAAATTATTAACTGTTTTTTCATAAAACACCAACTAAAATCGTGTTTTATAAATTTAAACGCCAGATCAGAATGCTTTTTCGTGCTTAAATTTCACAATAATCGAATTTGGTTTTCTGCATCGATGAAATCTATTTCTACATTAATAAAATTTTCTTTCTATACATCACGTTTACTGTATATTCGAATCTGCTTACTGCATTCATAAAATCTATTTTCTGTATTAATTAAAACCGTTCATTGTTTTCTCATAAAAATTGTTCACTGTTTTCTACAAAATTTATTTCTATGATTTTGCATAAAATTATTTTCTCTTTAGTGTTATTTAAAAAATTGTTCACTCCCTTTTTGCGTAAATTATTTTACGTTCACTATTTAAAAAATTATTAACTGTTTTTTCATAAAACACCAACTAAAATCGTGTTTTATAAATTTAAACGCCAGATCAGAATGCTTTTTCGTGCTTAAATTTCACAATAATCGAATTTGGTTTTCTACATCGATGAAATCTATTTCTACATTAATAAAATTTTCTCTCTGTACATCACGTTTACTGTATATTCGAATCTGCTTACTGCATTCATAAAATCTATTTTCTGTATTAATTAAAACCGTTCATTGTTTTCTCATAAAAATTGTTCACTGTTTTCTGCAAAATTTATTTCTATGATTTTGCATAAAATTATTTTCTCTTTAGTGTTATTTAAAAAATTGTTCACTCCCTTTTTGCGTAAATTATTTTACGTTCACTATTTAAAAAATTATTAACTATTTTTTCATAAAACACCAACTAAAATCGTGTTTTATAAATTTAAACGCCAGATCAGAATGCTTTTTCGTGCTTAAATTTCACAATAATCGAATTTGGTTTTCTGCATCGATGAAATCTATTTCTACATTAATAAAATTTTCTCTCTGTACATCACGTTTACTGTATATTCGAATCTGCTTACTGCATTCATAAAATCTATTTTCTGTATTAATTAAAACCGTTCATTGTTTTCTAATAAAAATTGTTCACTGTTTTCTACAAAATTTATTTCTATGATTTTGCATAAAATTATTTTCTCTTTAGTGTTATTTAAAAAATTGTTCACTCCCTTTTTGCGTAAATTATTTTACGTTCACTATTTAAAAAATTATTAACTGTTTTTTCATAAAACACCTACTAAAATTGTGTTTTATAAATTTAAACGCCAAATCAGAATGCTTTTTCGTGCTTAAATTTCACAATAATCGAATTTGTTTTTCTGCATTGATGAAATCTATTTCTACATTATTAAAATTTGCTCTCTGCACATCATGTTTACTGTATATTCAAATCTGCTTACTTCATTAATAAAATTTGTTTTCTGCATTAATTAAAACTGTTTATTGTTTTCTCATAAAAATTGTTCACTGTTTTCTCGGGAGTGGTAACCTTAAAATCACCCGGTGGGGTTTTTGTCGTGTTAGTTTTCCCCCATTGGAAAACAAATGACCATGTCCATTCAATTTTCGTTGCACTTAGTTTAATTGGTGATTTTTTTGTGCTACCCGCGCTTTGCATGTTAATTTGATTAATTAATAAACTTGGTTAATTAATCAATTAATTAATCACTTGGGGTCAATACGTTTTTGGCCTATCAAATTTTGTTGAAAGTACAAAATCGTGAAAATTCGAGAGAGAATTGTGTACATTAGATGTACAGATCGTTCGAATTTGTAAAAAAAAAAAAAATTATTCATTGAATGTATAAAATCTTGAAAGTACAAAATAAAATTGTGTAAATTAGATGTACAGATAGTCTGAATTTGTTAAAATGATTGGATTCGTTAAATGTACAAAATCGTGAAAATTAAATGGAAAACTATGTACTAATGTATTGATCATCCGAATTTGTTGAAAAATTCGTAATCGTTGAATAAACAAAATCGTGTAAACTCATTGGAAAATCAAAGAACATAGCAAATTGTTGAGCAGCACTGCGAACATCAATGTAGCAATGGTGGACATTAACAACAACGTCTAATATTCGTAGGTAGAAATTTTTTGAAATCATCGTTACTTGAATCTGAAAAGTCTGAAATATCTCTTTCATCATCTAACGCAGTAACTTCATTAATAGACTTGATGGCTCGCTCTTGCGCCTTCCCCTTTAGATGTTTCCTAGCTTTTTGGATTGCATGAAAACGGTCTAATCGCCTTTGCATTTGATTGTTCTCTTGTTCAAGACGAGTAAGTATGTTGGCAGGTTCATTTCTAGGTAACTCAGCTGAGCGTGCCTTAGGAACTCGTAACCCATGCCATCGACAATACACCTCCAACTCACACCTTTTCTTGTATAGGGTTGACCATGGTGGTTTTGCTACGGTGAGCTCTACTGCGGGGGTATCTGTACTTAGTTTTGTAGGTTTGCCGACCATGATGTGCCCAACGCTTCCAAGACTCTCGTACGTATATATTGGCATATTAAGGAAATCTCTCCTCTTCCAACCCATTTCCCTCCATAGTGGTCTGTGTATGTCTGTAGTTGTTGATCTGCTGGAACTTGTGATAATCCATTTGTTGAAGTAGATCCAAACTTGTTTCGCATTGTACGATTTGATGTTGAGGCGTTGCGACTCATAGCTTAGTCAATCTACGAAGTTAGTGGGGTAGAAATAAGATCATTATTGTGGTGGATTTATAACCTCATTTCATGTTCCAAGCATTATAATTTCAGTTATTAGGGCTTGTCATGTCAATACAGGCTGGGAAAACACTATATGAACAAAATTTTAAATGTTCCCAATGTCACAGTGAGATTTGAAGATGTGGGCGGTAGTTGTAGTGTTCTTGAACAGAGTATCAGATTTAATTGACACAGTGCTATGTCCCTGGCACCAGGGTACGATTATTCATATATTTAAGTATTCACGTGAATGTGGATGATATGACTGGACAGTGTGTGAAATAATACTGAGCTGTTGCTCATCTTTAACAAAAGAACAATCAAACGCAAAGGCGATTAGACCGTTTTCATGCAATCCAAAAAGTTAGGAAGCATCTAAAGGGGAAGGCGCAAGAGCGAGCCATCAAGTCTATTAATGAAGTTACTGTGTTAGATGATGAAAGAGATATTTCAGACTTCTTAGATTCAAGTAATGATGATTTTCAAAAATTTTTACCTACGAACATTAGACGTTGTTGTTAATGTCCACCATTGCTATACTGATGTTCGCAGTGCTGCATGTGCTGCTCAACAATTTGGTCCGTTCATTGATTTTCCATTGAATTTACACGATTTTGTTCATTCAATGATTTCAAATTTTTCAACAAATTCGGATGATCAATACATTAGTACATAGTTTTCCATTTAATTTTCACGATTTTGTACAATTAACAAATCCAAACTTTTCGACAAATTCAGACTATATGTACATCTAATTTATACAATTTTATTTTGTCCTTTCAAGATTTTATACATTCAACGAATAATTTTTTTTTTTAACAAATTTGAACGATCTGTACATCTAATGTACACAATTCTCTCTCAAATTTTCATGATTTTGTACTCTCAACAAAATTTGATAGGCCAAAAATGTATTGACCCCAAGTGATTAATTAATTGATTAATTAGCCAAATTTATTAATTAATCAAATTAACATGCAAAGCACGTGGTAGCACAAACAAATCACCAATTAAACTAAGTGCAACAGAAATTGAATTGACATGGTCATTTTTTTTCCAATGGGGGAAAACTAACATGACAAAAATTCTACCGAGTGATTTTAAGGTTACCACTACCGAGAAAACAATGAACAATTTTTATGAGAAAACAATAAATAGTTTTAATTAATGCAGAAAACATATTTTATTAATGAAGTAAGCAGATTCGAATATACAGTAAACATAATGTGCAGAGAGCAAATTTTATTAATGTAGAAATAGATTTCATCAATGCAGAAAAACAAATTCGATTATTGTGAAATTTAAGCACGAAAAAGCATTCTGATTTGGCATTTAAATTTATAAAACACGATTTTAGAAGGTGTTTTATGAAAAAATAGTTAACAATTTTTAAATAGTGAATATAAAATAATTTACGCAAAAAAGAGAGTGAACAATTTTTTAAATAACGCTAAAGAGAAAATAATTTTATGCAAAATCATAGAAATAGATTTTGCAGAAAACAGTGAACAATTTTTATGAGAAAACAATGAACGGTTTTAATTAATACTGAAAACAGATTTTATGAATGCAGTAAGCATATTTGAATATACAGTAAACGTGATGTGCAGAGAGCAACTTTTATTAATGTAGAAATAGATTTCATCAATGCAGAAAAACAAATTCGATTATTGTGAAATTTAAGCACGAAAAAGCATTCTGATTTGGCGTTTAAATTTATAAAACACGATTTTAGTATGTGTTTTATGAAAAAACAGTTAACAATTTTTTAAATAGTGAACATAAAATAATTTACGGAAAAAAGAGAGTGAACAATTTTTTAAATAACGCTAAAGAGAAAATAAATTTATGCAAAATCATAGAAATAGATTTTGCAGAAAACAGTGAACAATTTTTATGAGAAAACAATGAACGGTTTTAATTAATACTGAAAACAGATTTTATGAATGCAGTAAGCAGATTTCAATATAAAGTAAACGTGATGTGCAGAGAGCAACTTTTATTAATGTAGAAATAGATTTCATCAATGCAGAAAAATAAATTCGATTATTGTGAAATTTAAGCACGAAAAAGCATTCTGATTTGGCATTTAAATTTATAAAACATGATTTTAGTAGGTGTTTTATGAAAAACAGTTAAAAATTTTTCAAATAGTAAACATAAAATAATTTACGCAAAAAAAGAGAGTGAACAATTTTTTAAATAACGCTAAAGAGAAAATAATTTTATGCAAAATCATAAAAATAGATTTTGCAGAAAACAGTGAACAATTTTTATGAGAAAACAATGAACAGTTTTAATTAATACAGAAAACAGATTTTATGAATGCAATAAGCAGATTCGAATATACAGTAAATGTGATGTACAGAGAGAAAATTTTATTAATGTAGAAATAGATTTCATCAATGCAGAAAAACAAATTCGATTATTATGAAATTTAAGCACAAAAAAGCATTCTGATTTGGCATTTAAATTTATAAAACACAATTTTAGTAGGTGTTTTATGAAAAAATAGTTAATAATTTTTTAAATAGTGAACGTAAAATAATTTACGCAAAAAAAGGAGTGAACAATTTTTTAAATAGCACTAAAGAGAAAATAATTTTATGCAAAATCATAGAAATAAATTTTGCAGAAAACAGTGAACAATTTTTATGAGAAAACAATGAACGGTTTTAATTAATACAGAAAACAGATTTTATGAATGTAGTAAGCAGATTCGAATATACAGTAAACGTGATGTACAGAGAGAAAATTTTATTAATGTAGAAATAGATTTCATCGATGCAGAAAACCAAATTCGATTATTCTGAAATTTAAGCACGAAAAAGCATTCTGATCCGGCGTTTAAATTTATAAAACACGATTTTAGTTGGTGTTTTATGAAAAAACAGTTAATAATTTTTTAAATAGTGAACATAAAATAATTTACGCAAAAAAGAGAGTGAACAATTTTTTAAATAATGCTAAAGAGAAAACAGTGAACAATTTTTATGAGAAAACAATGAACAGTTTTAATTAATGTAGAAATTAATTCATATTTTGAAATTAAAATCTATTTTACAATGTTTCTATTTAAATTAATAAAAACTTAAAAATATGTTTATGTTTATGTTTATGTTTATGTTTATGTTTATTTGCCGATTATCAAAAAAAAAGTTATAAGGAACTCGAGTTTCCTAAACTCGAGTTCCTTACAAGGTACTCGAGCTCACCAAGCTCGAGTACCTTAGAAATAAAAATAAACATAATTTTTTTTTCTAATTGGTACTCGAGTTTGGTATACTCGAGTACTGTATTGCATGGAACTCGAGTTTACCAAGCTCGAGTACCATATTATTTTTTTAAATCGCATAAATTCCATGTCAGCACTGCCACGGTGGCTAAACTTCTTGGTACTCGAGTTTCTTAAGCTCGAGTACCATTTAGAACTCGAGTTTAAGAAACTCGAGTACCAGAAAAGTGGCACTTCCCTATATATTTCCGAAACAGTGTTTTTTTGCTACTAAGTTTTGAAATTTGTGGTATTTGGCCATTTTGGCCTGTGTCTGTCCTCTTAAGCACCAAGTGTGCTTGTAGAGCTTGTGGGTTGTCTTTCAGGGTATCAGGAAACAGTTTCTTTTGTTGTCATAGAGGATTTTTACAGATCATGGGAAAAATTATTACTCTTAGAGAAGGAAAATACGGGTTTTGTATTACCAAATATTCCTAAGAGAAATGAGTTCATAATTGCAGCAAAATTCCTAACCCCATATGCATTGAATATGGATGCTATGGGAAGAACCTTTAAAAAAGTTTGGAGGTGCAATGATGGCTTCAAGATTCGAAATCTTAAGGATCATAAGGTCTTGTTTGTGTTCGATGATGAACTAGATGTAGATAATCAACCATGGAGTTTTGATAAACATTTGGTGGTGGTGAAACGATATGACAAAAGGATTCACATGAATTCTTTAAGTTTTGAGACGGCAATGTTTTGGGTCCAAGTTCACGACATCCTGAGAACATTGGGGAGGTTGTCTGATTAATTGGAGCTAAAACTGAGGAAAGGGGTAGCTTCATAAGGGTAAGAGTTAAGATTAATATCTCTCTACCTTTGTGCAGGGGAAGAGTGATTACTCTTGAGAGCAGGGAGAAATCTTGGGTGTCATTTAAGTATGAGTGCCTGCCAAATTTCTGCTTTTGGTGTGGTAGGCAGGTTCATGGTGGTAGGGATTGCCTGCTGTGGATTAAGAACAATGGCACACTCAAGGTTGAACAAATAGAATTCAATGTTTCGTTAAAAGCACCACCATATAGACCATCTAATCAAGAGGTGATTTTTGTTCCGAGTTTTCATGATAAGTCGGGGTTGCAAGATGAGGACATGCCAAGAACAAGGAGGTGGCATAGTGATACGGTGGTTGGAGATATTGGTAGGGTGGCAACGGTGGAAGACGACTCAATTATGGAATTTGAGGAGTTTGGGGTCGGGTTTAATGCTAGTATTAATGTGGGGGAGGTTTCAAATTTCAAAATGGGTGAGGAAATAAATTTGGCAATAGGTATTGTGGAGGAAGTTGATAGGCCAAGAATATATTGACCCCTTGTGATAAATTAATCGATCAATTAGCTAAGTTAATTAATTAATTCGATTAACATGCAAAGCGCATGGTAGCGAGAACAAATCACCAACTAAGTTAATATGCAGCAGAAAATAAATTTGACATGATGATTTGTTTACAAACTGGGTAAACCACCAAGGCAAAACCCCACCGGGTGAATTTAAGGTCACCACTCCCGAGAATCTACTATTATCAAAACAAGTGGTTACAAGTAAAAGAATCTCAGTACCTGATACCAACCTAAAATTGAACTTTTACCCTAATACACAATTGGACTTGTTCTATAGTGATAATCTCTCATTTTCAATGCACAACTCCTAGTACGTAACTAACCAATCGATGTGCGGAACTCAGTACGCAGCTTACTCACCAACTTGAGAAAGATGTTGGCTGTAAAGTTCTTTAGTTTATCAACACGATGAAGATCACGAAGTTCCTTGGTCACAAAACCAAACGGCGTACAAACGCATCAACTTCTTCAAGAGAAAGGTGAACTAGGGCAAATTCTGTCTCCGATCACAATTTGCATGAACAAAACTTGGTTTTACTCTCGTGCAACCTTTGACAGCCCTTAAAATAACCCTTATATATGTTTAGGGTTGTAAGAAAAGAAAGCCTAAACATGTATACACGAATTGGAGTGAAATCAGATCTGAAAAACTAATTTTCATAAATCTCGATAGATAAGGTATCTATCGAGCAGCTGTCGAGCATCGGGCTAAAGCAGCCTTTTAAACCTCAATAAATGCTATCTGTCGAACTAGCTGTTGAGCTTTAAAATTTAGCACTTCTTCACTTGTTTCTTGAATAAATTTGCATGGTTTTAATATTTGGACTTAAACTCTTATTCCTTGAAGTATTAAACACATCCTAGATCTACCCAATTACAAGTAAAGTGTGTTTTGTCAAAGGATAAGTTAATTCTAAATAATATATGTTCTTAACATGATTCACATATGTCCTAATAGAAGTTATTCAAGGTAATCAAGACTCTCCTCCCATTCCAAAAATAACTAATTTGAAGCGTGATTCAAGGAATATAACATTGGCCAATAGTGCACTAACGAACTCAACTTCACATGAAAGTGGGCTAGAAAAATTTAAGGAAATACCACGTGCTTGTCCTAATGAACTCTTCAAACAACGCATTGAAGAACTTAATTCTGAATTAAAAAAGTTTGAGGATCACATGACCGAAGGTGCAAGGGCTGTCTCAAACAATCCCATGATTCCACACCCAAAGGAGTTGATAGAGTTTGAGCAAAAACAAAATACTGAGGAAGCGGCAGGCTTACCCAAGGTTTCTCAAGAAAGGATGATGGAAAATTTGAATCATACAGGGACTTAAATAGAAGGCAACAACTAGCAAAAGTCCCAATCTTTGCCAGACTTGTACAAACCGACTACATGGTCCAGGAAGAAACTGGAAAAATTTATCGTGCCCTCTATGATGAATGATTTGGTGGGGATGAGATGAACTAGTGTAGAGGAAGAATATCCCTCTAAGTTACCTATCAAGAAGCAGATGGTTTCAAAGAGTGGGAAAGAAAAATCTAAAGTGGTGGAGGCTGGTTCCCAACTCTGCTAGACACAATAAATATTTTATGTTAGAATTGTCGGGGGCTTGGGATCTGGCAGACAGTTCAAGAGCTCGATGATTTGGTTTGGGCACAAGATCCTATAGTTGTGTTTTTGCCCGAGACATGGCTGGTTGAAACTAGGCTAGGTGAAATTAGGGACAAATTGCGGATGAGGAAGTACTTTGGAGTTTCAAAGGCAACATTGGGCGGTGGATTAGCACTATTTTGGAAAAATGGAGTGGAATTAGAGGTTGAGTCTTCTTCTTTAAATCATATTAATGTATTGATCAATAAGGGGAAGGATGATGGGTGAAGGTTTACGGGGTTTTATGGGGAACCAGAGACGCAAAGGGGGATGGAATCTTGGAACCTTACAAGGGAATTACATGGGAGGTTCAAGGTGCCATGGTTGTGTGCAAGAGACTTTAATGAGATTACAAGGTTGAATGAGAAAAAAGGTGGGAGATTAAGACCCTATAATTAAATGAAAAATTTTCAGGATGTGTTGGATGAATGCGGTCTCATGGACTTGGGCTTTATGGGAAGTAAATTCACGTGGTTCAAAAATTTTGCAAATGGAATATAAGTGTGGGAGAAGCTAGATAGGGCGGTGGGAACTACAGACTGGTTCGAAAAATACCCGGCTACGAAGGTGAAGATTTTAGAATGTGGTTCGTCGGATCATAAGCCCTTGACTATTATCCTTGTGGTATTCCAATGAGGATAAACAAACCACGACGATTTGGACAAATGTGGTTGAAAGATAAGGGATGCCATGACATAGTGACATCGGCTTGGCATGATGGGGAGGGGGATTCAGCGATGGGTAAGGTTATGGAGAAAGTGCGTAGATGCCAAGAAAAATTAAAATGGTGGAGCACGAGATGTTTTAGCAATATTACATGGGAAATTGCATAAATAAAAAGGAGGGTGAAGGAAGCAGAAGTGGCGGCTTTGGCTGTTAACAATGTGGATTTGTTGGTAAAATTGAAATGTGATTTGGCAGGTTTGTTAGTGAAAGAAGAAAAAATGTGGCAGCAAAGGTCAAAAGCACATTGGATGAAGTCAGGAGATAAAAATTCAAGCTATTTCCACAATAAAGCCTCCCAACGATTTAGGAGAAATCGGATCTTGGGTTTAAAGGGCTCAAGGGGTGTGATGTGTATGGGAGATGATAGGATTGCGGGTCTACTAGAAAACTACTACCAACAACTGTTTACCTCCTCAAACCCGAGTGAGATAGATGGGTGACGCAGCATATTAGGCGGGTGGTAACGGAAGAAATGAACAAGGAGCTCACCGGGGATTTTACAAGAGCTGAAATTGAGTTGGCTTTAAATCAGATGACACCACTAAAAGCACCAGGATCGGATGGAATGTCACCAATTTTTTACCAACACTATTGGCAAAAAATTGGAAATGATGTAACTAATACAGTCTTGTACTGTTTGAACATCGGGAAAATCTTTACAGGTTTGAACCATACCTATATTACTGTTATTACCAAAGTTAAATGTCTTGAAAAAGTTTCAGATTTTAGACCTATAGCTCTTTGTAATATCTTATATAAAATTATTTCAAAGGTGCTCGCAAATAGGTTGAAAAAATTATTGCCTCTAATTATTTCTAAGTTTCAAAAGTGTCTTTCAAGTAGACAAAGCTATCTTAGATAATATTTTAGTAGCTTTTGAAACTTTACATCACATGAAAACAAAAGAAGATGGGAAAAAATGAGTTTTATGGCTATGAAGTTAGAGATAAGTAAGGCTTATGATAGAGTGAAGTGGATTTTTCTTGTAAAAATTATGGAGAGGATAGGGTTTCATGAAAAATGGATTGGGTGGGTGTACAAATGTATTAGCTTGGTCTCTTTCTCTATTATGGTAAATGGAGAACCAAGGGGTAACATTGTACCAACAAGGGGGATGAGACAAGGGAGACCTCTATCTCCCTACCTTTTTCTTTTATGTTTTGAAGGGCTGAATGGTTTGATAAATAATGTTGTAAATGAAGAAAATATATGGGGTTAATCTCTTTGTAGGGGAGGACCAAAAATATCTCACTTGTTTTATGCTTGGGTCAGTGGAATAAGCAGGTGATAAACTCTTGTTTCATCCCATTTGAAGTACAACAAATAAAAGCTATCCCATTAGCTGTATCTCCCAATCGGACTTTCTGTACTGGTCTTTGGATAAAGATGGAGTGTACTTGGTGAAGTCGGGGTATAAAGCTATTTGTGAGGATGCAAGGCCAGAAGAAGCTTCAGTCTCAAACTCGGCAGCAACATCAGGTATATGATCAGCGATTTGGAAGCTCAATGTGCCTGGGAAGATCAAACATTTTATTTGGAGGGCTTGTACAAACAGCTTGCCGACCAAAACAAACCTGGTAAGGAGAAAAATCATTTCAGAATCGTTGTGCCACCGATGCGGAAAAAGGGATGAGGATACGAAGCATGCTTTATGGGATTGCGAAGCGATAAAACAGGTTTGGTGTGCTGATTTTGGCTGGGTTAATCGGTTTGAAGCTGAGCAAGGAAGTTTCTTGGATCTGTTTGACCGAATGGTATCAACATCGGGTAAGGTAGAGTTGTTTGCTATCACCGCTTGGCATATTTGGGCCCACCGAAACAAAACCAGACTCAAGGAGCAAGCTGTACCGCTGGACAAGATCAGAGACATCGCCAAAACTTACTTGCAATTATTCTATGCTAGTCGTGACTTACTGTGCAGATGCAAGCCGAGAAAACCAGTTAGAAATCGCAGGTGGCTGCCTCCAAAACCAGGTGAATATAAATTGAACTTCGATGGCGCAATGTTTAATGAAAGTGAAGAGGCAGGAATTGGCATTGTGATTCGCGATTCTGCAGGTCAGGTCTTGGAAACATTGGCGGCGAGACGTGCTGTTATTTTTGCTGCTGAACTTGGTCTACAACAAGCGCATTTTGAAGGTGACTCAGAACTTGTGATTAAAGCTTTACAGATGGGTTCTACGTCTTTCTCATCTTTTGGTCATTTAGCTAGAGATACTATAACTCATGTTAGCTCCACGGAGTTTTTCTTTCTCTCACGTTAGTAGGTAAGGAAATGATGTTGTACCTGCCTTAGCCTAGAGAGCAAGACTGCCTTTTCTTTTGTTGGTTTGGATGGAGTTTGCTCCAATGTTGATTTTGTTTTAACTGATGTTCCAGTTCATTGAATAAAATACAAGCATAGTTTTCCTTCTAAAAAAAAGTAACACTGTAAATTGTAGCTTTCATAATTTGATCTCTAATTATTATGATATTAGAGTCTTCACTTTTCTGCTAAAATTTATGGCAATGTTAGTTTAAGTTTCGTGGTTTTGTAACATAGAAAATTTTGCTTTCAAAATAATACAAGCATAGTTTTCCTTCTCAAAAAAAAAAAAAAAAAAAAAAAAAAGAAGAAGTAACACTGTAAATTATAGTTTTCATAATTTGATCTCTAATTATTATGATATTAGAGTCTTCACTTTTCTGCTAAAATTTATGGCAATGATAGTTTAAGTTTCATGGTTTTGTAACTTGGAAAATTTTGCTTTCTTAATTGCATCATAAATAGTTAGGATATTTTCTGCATTGATTTTTTTTAATAAGATAGAATTTTTACTCTAACCTAATCTAAATGTATATATGTGTGAAGCTCCTTCCTAGAGACTTAAACCCTGGCTCTTGCCCCCACACCCCACAATCACTTATACTTGTAGAGTGACCACTACACCAAAAGTGCGCAGTGGTTCAATTGATTTAATTGTTACTCGGTGTTAGTATCCGTTCGGATACTTCTGAAATGTAATGCGATTGCGTTTCAATTTTTTATTTTTCATTGAAAAGTGTGTTTTAGTGCTGTTCAGTAGGTCTCGTGCACTGTTCACGGGACTCACAAATCTCTTTTTACAGGAAGTTTATCATTAAAAATGAGCTCACGGTACTATTCACACATTTAAAAATTATTTTATTACAGTTTTTTCAGTTTTCAATCTTCAACGGAATCCAAACCGACCTTAATCTCAGTAGCAACGTAGAGCAAAACATACTTGCAACCTACACTAAAGTAGCATGCATCATCGATATGGACCAAGTCCTCTTTATCGAGAAAGTGATCAACCCATGGCCCATAAAGAAAATTGGCCCAAGATGGATCCTCAAAAAAGAACATAAATCATTGGGGCAAAGCCCACGATTGCCCAAGCTAGCAGCCCGTTAGATTCACCCAAGGCCCATTAATATGCTAATTACAAGAACCAAATTTCCAGCCTAAGACCCATTCAAATTGGCTCATTGCCCATGCAAATAAACCTTAAATTCGGTCCAAGTTGGGTCTTCAAAGCCACACATGAACCATGAAACAATGCCCAGAAGCCTTGAGCTTGACCCTTGTGGTTGATCAAGCAGGCAGCTGGCATAAATCTGAATTAAGCCCAAAAGGTCAAGCCATTGTCAAACCAGATGTGTGGGTACTTAAATAAGCCCAACAAAGACCCATATCCATTAGCATAGCCCACGTGTTTGGGTTGTGCCAATGTATAAAAAGCAAGAATGAGCCCCATGAAAATTCAATGTCAAAGCAAATCAACAATAGGCAGCCGAAACCCGTGATTCAAACAAGCATAAGTTCAAATCCAAGTCTTTCCTTCATCATGTGAATCAAGCTCACAAAAGGAGAGACAACTAGCCAACGGAAAGAGATGAGAAGCAGTGGGTTGGAAGGCAACTTGAAAATTCATTCTCTTTCAAATATATTGCAACTTGATGTAATGTATGTCAAAAGTATTATAATTCAATATTAAATAATATTAATTTATTTTCCCATAAGAATAATTAAAGTTTGCTTCCTTCTAATTGTTGAAATCATTGTATTTTGGAGGACAAACTCTCAAGCAACTCAAAGCACTAGTTGTAAGAGGTAAAATATGTCTTAAAGAGATATTGTCTAGCATTAGCCTTAATCATAATTTGTATCATTAATTTTTAAAGCATATGAATTGTGAATAATTATATATAGTTTCTATTTTTGTTATATTGTGTAGAGAATATAGATTTTATTATTATTCTTGTTTATAGCATATGTTGGTGTTTATTATAATTGGATCTATTTGTGTCTTTGTTTACATAATCAAAAAAATAAACTATTTTAAGCAATAGTATTTTTTAAGAATCAAAAGGTAGGAGGGGCGGCCAGAGTGGCTTTTCCACCTGGGCTTTATCATAGTAAAATTATATCCGGTGAATTACAGCTGTTATACCAACCACACGATTACACTAGAAGGCTTTAAATGAAGTCAGATGTTCTTGAATAAAAGTTGGCAGATGTCTCAAATGCGCGTTGTCAACTTGATCGTATGAATTGATGATAATAATAATGAGTAGGTTGATGTCAACCAATTGGCAAGTTGTCTTATAGCATTTAACAGAAAAGATAATTGGTCATTGATATATTAATTAACTTTTGGCAAAAATATCAACCATCCGAAAAATATTTTATTTACCTGCTCTTTTACTTTTCTTGCAAAGAGACACAAAGATTAACAATCAAAAGGCCTCAATTTTTTCGATATAAAACATTTTATCCATGAAGAAATGTTCTTGATAGAAAATACTTTTGATATCTTAAAAAAAAAAAAAAAGAAAAAAAAGGGCTTTTGGTCACACAAAAAATGTTTTCATTAAAACCAACGAAAACTCATAAGAAATAATTAGCTAGGCAATAATGCACCTATGGTTGTGTCAATGTAGAGGGTGGAGGTGGACTGGTGGGTGGGAGGATTTTTTTTTTTAAAGATACGTGTATGCTTGGTTTGGCTTGGGAAATGCGTTATTCTTTCTCAAAAATGAATAGTCTTTCCCACCATTTTTGACATAATTTTTCGTTAATCATGAAATTTTTTTTCCAAAATATGGTTTGAATCAAAACAAAGAACGACAATCATAAAAATTCCATTATAAAAAATGGTAAGTCATACCATTTTTCAGTTCCATATCTTCGAAATATCACACCCAGTTGCTTAAATTACAAACTAGTATTACAAAATCAAGCAATTTTTGAGAAGTTGCATCTAATCAAATCTTCCTAGAACACGTACCTTAATTTAGACAAAAGATAATGTGAACTGTGGGAAAATACAATTGGACAAGAAAACTAAGAATAATAATTAGACCAAAAAGAATCAAAGAATCAAAACCACCAGCATATCCTACCCGGTATTATCTACATCATTAGAAGCTCCATCATCAGAATCAGACACCAACTCTCCCATCAATAATCCACCAAGCATACCTCCCACCACTGCCATGCCCAATTCTAACCCAACATTATTCCCATTATTCGTCTTATCTGGTTGCTGTGGCTGCACCACCTGTGGCTGCCCATGATGATGATATCCCAACCCTGGTGGTGGTGTGGGATATCCCTCTGGCAGCGGCGGCGGCGGTGGACCGTCACCATGAATAGGATATCCCATTGTAGATTGTGAAGTACCACTCTGAGGAGGGTTATAAGTTTGTGGGATATTCAATCTTGATGGTGTATAAACTGAGCTACTACTCGCTCCTCCATGTGGAGGAGGATAGGCAGTGACTATTGGTTCATCATCCTCAAACTTATAGGACAAGTTTAGTTCCCCTTTTGGCTTGCCTCGTTCTCTAACTTGGTATGTCAAATACTTAACAAAGTTGCCTTCTTCAGCTTTGTCTAAAAGCTCTTTCACAGGGACCGAGACCTCTCCAATCTCCTTGTCTCCACGGATGTGGCCTTGGTGCATGAGCTTGATGTTGAGAAAAAGGTAATTCATCTTTGCCACGGCTTCATCAAAAGTGAACTTCATGGTGTGGTTCCACATGGGGTTTGAGCCACAACCCTTGTCCACAGGAGTTCTTTGCTCAGTTTGGGGGTTGCCGGACATTGTGACCACAGCATACACGTCCATAGCATGAAGATGCTTCACGTTTTTGAGACCCCTTGCAGAGTTCATAGTTATCTCCAAGTTTTTTTTCTCCATTACCTTCAGTTGAGTTTCCTTTATTGTTCTGATCTCTCTTCGTTCTCGTAGACTCTCTCTCTATTTTTTTCCTTCTGTTGTTTTGGATTTAGAGAGGGGATGATATATATTTTGAGGTTCATATGCAACAGGTAAAGTCAAAGGCAGCTTGAATGGAAAATAAGTACTAACGTGTTCGAGTGACCTTTTCCTTTGTATGTTAGATACATGATCCATCATAGGTTGATGAATGAGTCCCACTCAATCGCTAAACACGGCAATGTTATTTTAATAACGTTGTTTAAGGGTTTATTTGAGATTCGTTTATTTTATTAAGAGATTAGTTGAAATAGTACAATTAGATCAATGAATAATACCAAAATATGCAAAAAGAACCACGAATAGTAGCAAAAATAAACTGAATAATAACATAAACTTACTTTTTTTAATTTGGAACTAAACACACATTAAGATGTTGTAAAAATACGTAGGTGAAAAAGTGTTATAAAAATACGTATTGTATTGTTTAAAAAACAAAAACTATTGTTTAAACAACACAACCAAATAGACCCTAATTAATTTGGTCAATTATAGAGGGAAATTTTAGCTTTGTACTCTAACCATATTTTAATTAATTCATTTATCATAGAACGCACACAATATTTTGATATTAAAAGCAAAGAGTTTTGATTTAGTTTTTTTTTTTTTTTTTTTCCAATTTCGTGTCAATAGCTAGCTTTCGTTTGTTGTTTCTTTTAAGGTTTGAAGATCAACAGGGTGGGCTCAACCAATTTTGGGGCTTAAAAGCGAAAATGTTAAGCGGGCCTTTTTTTTGGCATTATTATCAATGAAATTTTTGTTCATTTGTTATATTTTCACCTAAATTTTTTTTGTTGTGTCTTGTTTAATATTAATAACAAATTTATCTGTAAATGCCTTTTGAGATTCAATTTGTTTTTCTAATTTTTTGTTGTTCTTCTTTTTGAGTTTTTCATATTTAGATGGATATTTTTTAGTAGACATTTATAATTACAAAAATATATTTATAAATAAATGAAACATGATTTATAATAGAAAATTATAATTTAACTAAAATCAAATCTAAAGTATAGAGCAATAGGCCTAATTTATCAAAATTAAGATTGCAACTTATTAAATGATGTAGTCACTTTATACTCAACTTGCACAAATAAAAAATAAATTAGTACTAATACAAAAGGTAGATTATTCTTAAAGGACAACTAATAAAAATATACTTATACAATACAAATTAAATAAATCACTTCAAATATTTTTTTAAAAAAATCAGTACCAATAGAAATGGGAAAAATCAAACTAGTTAAAATATAAAAAACTTTAAGTGAAGCAACAATTGGGTTGATGTGTATTTTTTTTATTTTTAATTATAGCTAAATGTGGATTTTTTTTATACAAGATAGAATTTCTACTCTAACTTAATCTAAGTGTATATGGGCAAAATTTGCCAAATAGTATGTTTTTAAAAAAAAAATTAAGAAAGCAGTATACAAAAAAAGTTATTTAATTAGTTAGACTGTTTTTAGAAGTCGAGTTTAGGCTAGAAGTCGAGTTTGACAAACTCGACTTCCAAATAGGACCAAGCAGGATGCATCAATATTGCTTAGAAATCAAGTTTGTCAAACTCAACTTCTAGCCCAAACTCGAGTTTGCCAAACTCGACTTACAAAAACAGTCTAACTAACTAAAAAACTTCAAACATATGCTATTTACCCAATTTTTTTCTAAAAAAGTACTGTTAAGAAAATTTTGTCATGTATATGTGTGTGAAGCTCCTTCCTAGAGATTTGAACCCCGGTCCTTACTCCCAACACCCCACAAGTATTTATATTTGTGGAGTGACCACCGAACCAATGATGCTTGATGGTAGCTAAATGTGGATTAATGTGTAATTGATGTGACATATCAACCCACGTGGCTAGAGTCTATAGACTTTTTATTTACTTTTTTTTTTTTTAATTACAAAATAGTTGTTAGTGTGCTCTCAACACCCAACAAGCATTTATATTTGTAAAGTAACTACAGTACCAAGGGTGCACAAAGGTAGCAGTAAGGACATAAATTACACTGGACTAAAGTTGAACGTGTTTGACCCAACCCAATGAGTCCAAAACAATGAATTTATAGAGAGTGGGCTTCTAATCTAGGTTTATGAACAGCAGATAACACAGAAGGATCAATTTAATCACAGAATTCATGCATTCTCCCCGTATATAGGTGAAAGCTGTATCATATATTGATGCCGAGTACTATCTTTTGCCTCTCCTTACAATTTCTCTCTCTTGTCTGTATGTGTGTGTCTCTCCTTTTTTTTACTCGCCCCCTTCTCTCTCTTCTTCCTTCGCCTTTTATAAACCAGCCTCTTTCTCCTCCTTCCTTTCACGTGTAGTCCAGATGCTCTTTTTTAGATACTTGTCCCATCATTCTTTCTTACCAAAGTATTTGGCGGTAAGTGCAAGGTTGAACTCCAATACTCAGGCGTCACTTTCTCATTAATGCTGCCAGAGAGGTAGGTATAGAGCCTTCAATGCGGTGGTAGCAGCTTTATCCTTGATATTTGTCTGTCACTTCCCTTTATCCCCTATTCTCGTTTTCTCAGTTTTTATATCCAAGGTCTTCAGTACGGATGCCCTTAAACCGTCAGATCACTCGCTTCATCCTCGGCAGCATGTTGCCGAGGACTTGGCCATCCTCGGACGTCATGTTTCGTGGTATTCTACTCATGCATGGCACTTCTCTTTTGTCATGTGACTTCGTAGGCAAGACTTAACACGTCCTCGAACCATTCATGCTATTGGGTTCGGCTTTCCTCCTCGTGAGAGCCTTTAGGCCGGCCCAATACGTATTTTGGGCCCATTGGCACTACAGTAGCTAAATGTGGATTATTGTGTAATTGACGTAACACACAACCCACGTGGCTAGAGTCTATAGACTTTTTATTTATTGTTTTTTTTTTAATTACAAACTAGTCGTCAGTGTTTTGGATTATAGTAGGAGCATTTTTAATATAAAATACATTCTATTAGCTAATAAAATAGCCTTAAATATATAGTTTTTTAATTTGGGTAAACGGGTAAATAAGTCTTAATTGAAATATAATATAAATATATTATATTAATTAAAAGAGGGAGCCTTTTTTTTTTAATTTGGAGCCTTAATCAACTGCCTTTTTCTTTTTTTTTTGGTAAAGGGGAAAAAGATCAAAGGAACTACATGAGCAAAGTCTCAGAAGGACAGCTCCTACTTAAATACAGCCCAGACATGTCATGGTTGAAAATAAGAAGCAACCGCACAGGAGGAAAATCAAAAAAACAAAAAAACTTCATTTTGTGTTGCATTCTTTCTTGCTAGAAAATCAGTGCATCTATTAGTCTCGCGATAGCAATGGCTGAATCGAATTTGCGGAATCTAAGACGCCAGCTGCTTGCAATCATCCAATAGAGGGGAGATGATGGGATTAGCCTGATTGGCCTTTTGCAGAATATCTATAATGGCTTTTGCATCCATCTCAACTTCAATGGCTTGAAAGTTCTTGTCAACACAAATGGTTAGGCCATCCCTCAAGGCCCATAGTTCTGCTTCAAAGCTTGAAGTTACCCTAATCCTTCTTGAAAAGCCTATCACCCAATTACCAATCTCATCTCTGATCACACCACCACCACCAGCTAGTCCCATGTTGCCTAAAGAGGATCCATCCATGTTTAGCTTCCTCCAACCACTCCTAGGCCTCTCCCATCTAATACACTTCATTGTAACATTGCTGGTTTTCCTCCAATCCGCAGCACACCAGTAAAAGTCACTAGCTTGACTGATAATTTGAACTACCAAATTTGGGTAAGGGTTACAATTTTGGAAAATTATTTTGTTCCTTTGTTTCCATATCATCCATGTGGCAAAAAGAAATACTAAATTCCATGGAGGTTAGCCATGACAAATAACTTGCTCATTCATTGCATTAGAGGACAGTCAAGTATGTAAATAACATGAGAAAATGTTCCTATCCACTTCAGAAACGCCTAACTGCTTCCAAAGCTCTTGGCTACTCCAATAATCCTGCAGCATGTGGATAATGGTTTCTGGGTCTTCTCTAGACCAGGGGCAAGTAGGATCAGAGCTGACCCCTTTTGATGCTAAGCAATCCTTAACACCAATACTATTATGTAAACATTTCCAAATAAAGAACTGGATTCTTGGAAGGATTTTTATTTTCCATATCCAATTCCCCCCAAACTCATCATTTACATTTCCTATTGTTGCCAACTTATACACACTCTTAAGATCAAAATTCCCATGGGAATTGGCTGCCCAGGAAATTCTATCTTCACTCCTAGCAGCTAAAGCATAAGGAGTAGCTTGAATTTCCAGCTTAATACTCAACGGAAGATCAAAAGAAACTTTCGACCAATCCCAGCCATTAGCTGATATCACTTCCTTTAATTTCATGTCACCTTCATCCCTTGTCAAAGGACCCTGCACTAAGTTTCTGATTGGTCCTTGAGAGAACCAATTATCCATCCAGAACCCAAGATTGCTGTCTTTTCCAATGACCCATTTCGTTCCGGCTTTAAACACATCCTGACCTTTTCTTATTCCTTTCCACACCCAAGAACAAGGGAGTTTGTCACTATTAACTGAGCTTAATCTTCGGTGAGTGCAGTATTTGTTCTTAGGAACTTCGGCCCACAAAGTATCTTTTTATGAATGGAACCTCCAATTGAGCTTAGCCAACAAGGAAGTATTTCTCCCTTTTGCAGATTGCAATCCTAGACCACCCTCCTTTTTGGTCCTTGTTATTTTTTGCCAACCCACCCAATGCATCTTTTTAGTGGCATCTGTTGATCCCCATAAAAAAATCCCTATTGATCTTATCTATGCCATCCAACACTTTACTCGATAGGTAGGCACACTGCATGGTATAATTGGGAATAGTAGCCAAATACGCCTGGATAAGAACTGTCTGCTCGCCATAGACAAGAGATTTGCCTTCCACCTCAAAAGTTTTTGCTTCATTCTATCCAAAATAAAATTAAAATCTTGATTCGACTACCCTTGATGCTTAATGGGAATTCCCAAATATTTACCTAAAGAAGAAGTTGATTTGAACCCGAGCACATTACACATCTCCTCCTTGCTCTCCATATCAACATTACGCGAAAAGTACACCCTAAACTTTGGACTCACTTACCGTCTGACTAGATTTTTTACAAAAGATGTCAAGAACCTCACGGATGGCAGTGCAGTTTCCTTGATTAGCTTTTGCAAAAAACACCAGATCGTTTGCAAAAAAGATATAGGAGAAAAAGAGACCACTTCTGGAAGCCTTTACAGGATACCACAACTTCTCATTGCATTTCTCCTCAATGAGCTGGCCCAAGAACTCCATGCACAAAATGAATATGTTTGGGGACAATGGGTCACCCTATCTAATACCTCTAAATAGCTTAATAGGCTCCAGCATTCCCACGTTGAACAAAATTGAGGTTGAGACTGTGGAAAAGCAGCTCATAATGATCTCCACTAGGCCCACAAGAAATTTGAAACTAAGAAGCCTCTCTCTAATAAAGCCCCACTCCAGCTTGTCATAAGCTTTTTCAAAATCGATCTTAATCGCCATGTAACCCTCCTTGCTTTTGGCTTTACTAATGGAGTGAATACGTTCTTGGACGATAATCGCATTGTCAATACCCTTTCTATTTGGAACAAAAGCAGTTTGTAGAGGAGAGACGAGCTTATCCAATAAAGGTCTGATTCGGCCTACTATGATTTTCGTGATGAATTTATAAATAGTGTTACAAAGGTTGATAGGGCGGTAGTTGCCTATATAATAGAGTCGGCTCTACTAATAAAACAAAAATATCCCAAGTACAATTTCTCCGATGGAAATGAAACTATATGAGTGTTTTAACTTTTAACTAATCTGAAGTTTTTCAAACTTGGAAGATATATGTAAAGTAATTAAGTTTCAAAGCAAACAATATT
Organism: Castanopsis chinensis; assembly: GCA_032878915.1. NCBI lineage: Eukaryota > Viridiplantae > Streptophyta > Magnoliopsida > Fagales > Fagaceae > Castanopsis > Castanopsis chinensis. The sequence goes on from JAVQMG010000115.1 coordinate 21,786,738, forward strand.
TTTTCTAACTTGAATTTTGCTTGTTGGCTAAACATATGAACAAAATCAAAATTTTTTTTTCAAAGTTTGACCTCGAATTTGAATTACATCCCTAACTTGAATCAGCTCCCTTGAAAATTATTTCATTTCCTATATTATTCCTACAACATGCTTGCCTATTGGTTATTTTGTATTTTTTGTAAGTTAGAATTTCGTGGCTATCACAGGCTTAGAAGGACAGCATTAGAAACCCAAATTACATATTTATATTAAAAAAAAAAAAAAAAACCCAGATTACATCATGCACATCCAAAAAGCCTAGGAAGGCAATCGTTTTAGAGAATAGAGAGTATCGGGCAAGGGAAGCCGACATCATTTAGAAGTTATTTATTTATATTGGTTAGAACTGAATGTACTACTACCAGAACATCATAGAAGTTGAACGTTCAAATTTTAGCAAAGGACAAGAATAATCAGCAAAACATTTTATCAAAACCAAAAATAAGACCAAGTCTGGCTCATTTATTCAGTGACGAGGCTTTTTTTGACAAGTTGTTGGATCAAGTTTGAGTAATAAGTAATAACAGCTATTGTCTCGGAACAGGAACATTTGGGAATGCATTCAAGATGAACCCAACCTGTCAGTTAAGAGTATAACTGCGTCAACCAATAAGCACACGTTGGTTGTGCTTGGTGGACCTGTGGTTGATAGAGAGCGAGAGAGTCCATAGGTACCAAGTGTCCATCTTAGAAAATTTTCATCAAGCATGCTATAATGCTAAAAATACTAATAATAGTATTCAACACACAATAAACACACTACATCAAACATGTCAAATGCAATAATTTTCTACACCAAGCTAAAGTGAGCTGTCATCTCTAGCAGCTCAATGTAGCAAGATACTACGTTTTTTTATTATTTTCTCTTTTCTTGATCTCTCATTCTCTCTACCCTTTCTCTCTTTCTCTTTCTTTCTGATCTCTCTACCTTTTCTCTCTTTTTCTCTGCCTCTCTATCTCCCTCTTTCTCACATCAAGCTTCTTTTTTTTTTTTTTGCTCCAAATCAGCATCGGTGTGGAGATCGGCATATAGATCAGCATGGATGAGCTGCCATGTCTAAATTCTAAATTCTTTTTGGAGATCTGATTTAGTGGGTTTCGAGGGTCTGATTTGGTGACTATGATGGTCATCAAAAAGGTTGGGTTGGGTTCGGTTTTGTGGTGGGTTTTTGGTGGTAGCTTGGGTTTCAAATTTTTAATTTTACAGTGGGTGGTAATTGTGGATTTAATTTTATTTTTAAAGTCTGGTGTTTTTGTTTTTCTAATTGGTGGTGGATGCTGTTGTGGTTTTGAGTTTGTGATTTTGGTGGTTGTGGGTTGTTGATGCCCATTTTTGCAAATCCAAGACGCAAATGTCCATACGGAGGAAAGCTCAATGAAAAAGCAAGGCCCATCAAGAAGACCAAAAACCAAGAGAGACCCAAAGGAAGAAATGCAAGGAAAAGCGATCTGCAGCAAAATACAAATCTGTCGCAGAATACAGTTCTCTGGCAGGATGGCTTCGGCAAATAAAGACAAATTGGGCCTACGACCATTTTGATCCAATCAACATTATTTGGCCTACAAAGGCCCAAATCCTTTTGTATAAAAAAGATAGACATGAAAGCTAATATGAAGAAACACGATAAAAAGAAACAAAAAACAGCAGGAATCACGTGAAGGAAAGAAAAATCAAACCAAAGGAAATGACAAATGCAGCAGGAAACGCATGAAGAAATAAGACAAAAAAAAACACGCAGCAGAACGAAACAAGAACTAATTTGCTACGGCAGGAATGACGTGGGAATGAAGGAAGACAAAAGTATAAGACAATGGAGCAAGCACAGAAGGGCCGAAGCACCACCAACTTGTACCCAGCCAATACAAGGGAGGTAGGCCCACGGTCAAGAGGATTCAAAGGGTGTGGTTTGGTGGTGGGGGGAAAATGGGGTCTATATTTGGTTTCCTACCATAACTTCTTTTGGGAAAACATCTTACTGGGATGGTATCTTACCCAAAAGAAGTAATAGATGGTTAAGACCATCTAATGCATGCCATAGAGCTAGGTAGTGAGATAGCCCAAGAGGTAGAGGTACACAGCAAGAACAAACAACATGGAATTTTGTTGTGAAATGAGAAATGGTGCAACAAAAAAATTGAGCAATGGTAGTGGTCAGGGCAACCAATGGGTCAGTGCGTAGTCTTGAATAAATGCCCCACAACAAACCAAAAACAGTTGATAAAGCCCTAGGGGTAAAAGGGAGAAATCTCATTGAATTAGTTCACTATAAAAAGAGGTAGCCATGGATGAGAAAAGGGGACCAGATGGGAGAGACCGGAATAAGGGGAGACCTAGTAGAGAAAGCACCTAAAAAAAAAGACCCAAGTGAGAAAAACAACATACGGCAAGAGGGCAATAAAAAACTAAGAGTAAAAAGAACGGAAAGAGAGAAAGAAAGCGGTAAAAAGAAGAGAGAAAACACAGCAGAAATAGGGGCCTGCATCAATAGACTATCTTTTCCCTCCCTCTTAGCAAACCCATTCTTTAAAGTCTTCAAAAGTGATAGCTAGTAGCTATTTTGGCCTATTCTCCAAAATACACAACTTTTATGACAGAAGCCTATGGCAAGGTTGTTCAAGTTAAGGCTTGAGTTCCTTCTTAGTTTACTTATTCTATGGGAAGATTCGATATTTGATTTTGATCGCAAATATATTTGATATCTCTCATTATAACTTATATCTATTGTATTGCTGTAGCACGTTTTTATCACGTCTACGGCATCAGTTGTCCTACTATAGTATCTTTACTCGTTGTACTAGTTATTTCACTGTAACACCTTTTTATTGTATTTACCGTGTTAGCTATTATACTAGCTAAACATGTCCAGCCGAAACTTTTTCTTTATTTTCTATTACGTGTTTTACTTTTAATTCATTATCCTACCATAAGTATATATATACATATAACTTGTTTCTCATATTCTGCAGAATATATTTTATAGATGTATATGTACATACGTATAAGCATATTTAAGAATATATGTATGTATAGATTTGAGAATATGCTAACCCATGTAAGCTAACACTTGCTTGATTGGTATTTTCTTTAGGTCTTAGATTTGTTTATGTGTAGGAAGTAGAAAAGTGTTTCTGCAAAAAAATGAAGAGTAGTTATTTACATTGCAAAAGGTTTTAATGCACGGCAGACAACTTTATTAGCACAACAGACAGCGTAACTGCACAACAGAAAGCTACATTGCATAACAGAAAGTTTTTACTACACAGCAAACAGTTTTATCGCACGACAGACAGTTTTATTGCATGGTAGACAATTTTACTACATAGTAGAAAAGTTAGACCTGTGGCAGAAATTGGAAAAGAGTTCTTTCTGCGGTAGAAATAAAGGATAAGCCCACTTAGCAGCATCTTCCCTAGGACTTAGACTCATCGTTTGCGCACAAGCCGGACCAAGAAAGGTTGCTATTGGACATGTCCCAACTCCCTGATCCAGAAAACTTTGGGCCTAGTGCAGCAGAAGGCGACCCAGCCCAACATTTGCAAAAAAGGCCCACACATGGGTGATGGTGACGGTTGTGGTGATTGTTGTGGCTATGGCCAGTGGTAGCTATTGGCAGTGGGTGCGGGTATGATTTGCTCAGTTAAGATGGAAGAGTGTGAGTTTGTTGGATAGATAGATAGGTATGAGTGGCTGGTGTTTTTTTTCCGGTTATGTTGGATATGGGTTTGCTGGGTTGAGAAGGTCTGTGTGAGTTTGTTGGGTTGAGAGAGACAAAGACGAAGAGAGGGAAAGAAATATATATTGAAAAATAAAGAAATAATTAAAAAAAGAATATTTAAATGAAGTGGTAAAAATACTAAAAAATATAAAATCTTTAATGTTAAATGTATTGTAAAATAAGTTGTTAAAATAAATAAAGTGACTTTTTAATGTGAATGCTCTAGTTAGGGTTGTAAAATGTAAATGAATCAAGCTGTTCATAAACAGTTAGGGCTTATCTCAATAAAAAACTTATTTGTGTTTGTTTGATTAAAACAAGTCATGCTTGAGCCTTAATTTTAGATTGATTTAATAAACAAATTGAGCCTAAGAAAAAAAAATGTTTACAAACAGGCTCATGAACAACATGACTTAATAATTAAAAAATAAGCAGAGCTTAGGCTTGTTTTTGAGCTTAAAAATTCAAGTTATATCTTATTAAACCTATAATTAATTATAAATTAAGACCACTTATTCGAACTGAATGGGAAGAATACACTTAACTTGGGAATATGTTTGATAAGTTCTAGACACCCACATTAACAAATAGGGGGGGGGGGGGGGGGGGGGGGGGGGGGGGGGGAACTAGTAATATTCTACCTCCTAAGTTTATTTTTATCCTTCATTCATACACTTGAGAATTAAGCAAAAGAACCAGAAATCAAAAAGTTGGAATAGAAGTTTCCTGTATTTTTCTTCAGGCGTGTTAAAGGAATAGGAATTATACGGATGTTTTTAACTAATTTAATATTTTTTCTTACAATAAGTGAGGGAAAAGGATTTAGATCTAAGCTCTTCATAAGAGAACTAGACAATACCACTTAAATACAAAACATTTAACTAATTTACTTCTTCAATGAGCGAGATTTTTGTGAGGTAATATGAAATAGTTTCTTGTGTTTGATATGGTGACAAATTTGGTCAATATAATTTTTTTTCTTGAAATCAACTAAAATTAATTTAAAAAAAATAATGAATTTCAGTTAGCTCAACTGGTAAAGTCTCTGATGATTGTATAAGAGATTTGGAGTTTAATCCCCGCCTACACCAAAAACTGATTGGTGTCTTGGTCTGATAATAAAGAGCTATTATCAAAAGCGGACATCATTGATTGAAACTCTCTAAAAAAAAATCCAAAAAAATAAATAAATAAATTCCACTGCGTACATCTTCCCCAAAAGTATATTTTTCGATAAATCAGATGGAGAGTAAACTTTGCAACAAATATAAAAGCTAATCCTACAGTCCTACCCATCTTTTTCCACAGCTACCCGATTTTCCGGGATATGAAATCATATAGTGTAATATTTGGAAATATAAAAGAGGTTTTAAAGTGCCCCACACCAAGTATGAATTGACCATTGGCCAATCTTAGTTCAATGAAATCTTTCACCTATCTATCTATTACCCCAATTACCTGAATTTAATGCATATGAAGTCATACATCATGTTTGACCATGAAATGATTTTTATAGTGATCCTATAAGGCTATAGGTGAAGTTGATAGTCTTCTCAAAAAAGAAAGGGGGGGGGGGAAATAAAATTTAATAATATAAAGCATCTATTTCGGTGGGCATTCTCTAAGAATTTCCAGTTGCATTATGTCCCAGACAAAAGCATGAAATAAGAAAAGGAGGACATTGATCATATTCAGTAATTCAGGCACTCTAATCTCTTCCCATCCTAAATGTCATCAATTTGTAACAATCATACACATTCTCTGTGAATGTAAATATAAAAAGCATCTAGTTCAGTGGGCATTCTCTAAGGATTCCCAGTTGCATTATATCCTAGACAAAAAGCATTATATAAGAAAAGGTGGGCATTGATCATATTCAGTAATTCTGGCACTCTAATCTCTCCCCTAAATGTCATCAATTTGTAACAATCATACTCACTCCCTGTGAATGTAGACGGGCTTGTCTTCTTTGAGCACCTCTTCCTATCACTCTTCCAACTCAAATTTCCAACTCTCCTCCCCAGACGTGACTGCAGCAAAATCTAACAAACTAGTTAAGGATAAACCAAGTGGGGTTCCTTGAATTACTCTATTTGCTTTGGAATCAAGCAGCTTTGGCTTTGTCAAAATAGTTTTATATTTAGACAAGCTATAGTGTCTATGTACACCCTTACTAACCATGCCTGCTAGCTTGCCACAGAACATACATTTGTAACCTCTGAAGAACAAAGCAAACCCAGCCATACTCTAAATCTAATTTGCTAAACACCCCCAATGATTCCCTACATCACTTTAAACACAGATGGTAGCATTGGTAAGGTGGGATCAAGGATTTTACTCAGAAATCATGAGGGAATTTGGATCAAGGGTTTTTTTTTTTTTCTTCTAAAGGCTAGGTACAAGTACAACTATGAATAATATGGCAGAAATATGAGTTGTCTGCTCTGGCCATCAAATGGCCTAGGAGTTAGGGTACCAACGTTTCTTTTCTTTTTTTTTAATTCAATAGTTACAATTGGGGTGAGAGGATTTGGACTTTAGATGTCTCCCTTCAAAACACTAGTAGGTGCCAATTGAGTAGTTAAGATACAAGACTCTTGACACCAATATAGAACACGTGCTTAAAGTACTTGTCTGAATTATTCCTACTCTATTCATTATTTTGTATTTTTGGTAAATCAGAATCTCATACACATCCAAAAAGCCTAGGACATGGGACAGCAATGGTTAAAGAGGCTCCAGCAAAGTAAGTCAATATCATTTAAAAGTTAAACATTCAAATCTTCAGAAAAAGAACAAGAAAGAATCAATCACAAAACAATTCATTAAATGTAATAAAATTTTAATCTCATATGCTTACACCATATGGTACAATCTAAAAAAATTGAATCTATAAATTATTCTTGCTTCAATTCTATACCTTTTCTTTGCAGTTTGCACCAAATAGATATCATCTCTTTCATTATAATACATTTTGCTTTGATTTATCGAAAATAATTTATTTTACTTTGAGCTCCCTTCTCTCCTTAGACATCCACTCATACTAGAACTATGTTATTGTAGATTCTTTACTTAGAAACCAAATCTTAATTATAAACTAATATTAATATAATCAATCAATCATAAATTTATAGTTATACCATCACTCTCAATTTATCTTCAAATAAATATACAAAAGCACTTAAAACTAATATTAATTTTTTTAATTAAAAAAAAAACTATAAACTAAAGTTGATATACAGTGGAGCAGTTTACAACTAGTTTCATTTAAACAATAAGACCGTCCCATTTCATTCAGTGATGAGGTATTTACTGAGCCATTGTTGGACCAAGAGTCAGTGATAACATACATTGAGCGTCTCCAACAAATATGGCATATTTTCACTCATTTTGGGAATCCAATTTTTATTTTGCCTACCTACATTTTCAAATATACTTTTCAAGAGACTCTATGATGATGAAGAGATAACATTCTTAAATTAACACTGACCTATAAAGTATTCTACAAGTACTTGAATTTGGTGGTAAAAACGTCCTAAAACAATTAGAAATAAGAAACTAAACCCACATAAAAATATCTGAATAATTATATTTAACAAATGACAAAAACTGATCCCTATATGATGTCCTATACTCCACCATCAACATACTTTTTTTTCATCAAAGCAGCTTCTTCAAATATTTCAATTCAATTCTATCCATGTATTTGTTAGTCAAAGACAGTAGGCAAACAATGAAAACTTACGTTACTATGCTTGAAAGATAAAAATTTGTATTGCCTTGGTCTCTCGCACTCCCTTGGTTATCTTGTCAACCAATCAGTCACAAGAAACCATCTGAAGTATATTTTTAAGTTTCTTCCTCCATTTCATTTCACAGAAGAATCTCATCTTCCTTTCTCACTCATTGAATTGTCATTAGTGGGTACAACTTGAATTGGGTCAGGGCATTAAATTAAGGAAAGAGGGGGAAAAAAAGGCAAAAAAAATGGATTACAGATTTGTAACATACTTTGTCCAAACATGTTTCTTGCGTGAGTGACAAAAAAAAAAAAAATTGAGGGCTGTACACAGAATCACATGATTGTGGATGAAACTGATCTGAGCATATGATCCCTATAATGCACACATACCTCTAATTTTGACATACCTGAGCTGGTCAACTTACAATTTGGGAGAAATACGTAGAGAGAACAATGCTCTCATCATTGCCTGCTTTTACCTCCTTCCTGGCCAGAAAATTTCACCATTAAACTTTATCTTCATCATTTTAACAACTTATTAATTATCCAATTGGTCTAAACCATGCGCTGGAAACTTTTCAGCACAACTATTGTGGTGCACAAGGAAAAGACTTACTTTTTAAATAGATTATTCAAGCAATAGTTGTCTTCTAATTAGAACATGGAAAAAGAGACCAGTGCAAACATTCAAATTGTACTATCCATAGTTTCATACCATGGTGGGTGAATACAGATCGAGTTCCCAACTTCAAGGTCAACATCACTGCAAACTCTTGGATTAAAAATAATTGTTGTTTTCCTTCCTCCATTTATCATTATTTGAGGGCTTCCGGATGGTGTGGGGCTCTGCAAAAGCAGGCATGCACCTTCAATCCTCGTTTACCAAACACTTAAAATAGACATGGATATATATGGAATCAGAAACATCCAGCTGGAGGCAAATGCTAAAAACATTTTATGCAAGTACCCATCCCAGGAAAATAGTCTGGGTTGACTAAACATTCAAATTAAGGCACTAATTATCATATAATAAACCCTTCCCCATATCAATGCTTTCCAAAATTGCCGTCTGAAGCAAATTGTAAAGATTTCAAAATTTTGAATTCTTGAAATAAAAAGGGTGGAATGATAAGGAGAATGTTTTTGCATTTTAACTTTTGAACATGAAAAATATAGAAATTTGGACAATAAATATGGATGGAGCAAGTATCTTACGACTACTTCACACCCTAAGGGCAAACTGAGCAACACTCTCCATATCATTGTCTTAAATAATGTAAATTTTGAGAGGATGGTTGAGAAAATCTTGATGTTGCAGCTAAGATGCAACAATTCTCACATCTCTAAGAAAGTTTTAGTTGCTAAACATAACTAACAAGATTTAAAAGCAATCTGCAAATAACTACTCCGGTTGTAGAATCTAATTAAATTCATAATATTGTGATTTAGTAAATTAGTTGTAAATAAAAAATAAAAAAATAAAAAAAAAAGCAAGCACCTTTTCAATTATTATCTTTCAGGGAATAAATGTTAGCTATAATTGGTGGTTGTATCAGCAAGGTTTTGCAAATAATCTATATAACTTGTTTCAATTTTAAACATGACCTCTATGTTCTCGCCAAAAGAGCATTGACAAACTATCAGCTTTGCATCCAAGTATCTTGCCAGGATTTTTACAACGATGCTGCTTACTTCATCTGAGGAGGTATGGAACAATAATTAGTGTAAGGAATAGGAAAAACACAAGCACAAACTTATTAATTGTTCAAATGACTCGTCTATGCATATCGTTTTCATTTCCATGAGTTACCATGCTCCTTTGAAAAACAAATAAATTACAGTCACAAGTTTTACTAATTTTGTTAGATCCAGTCTGCAACTTCTTCAAGAAATCCACATCTCTTTCTTTTTCATTCTGCATGAGCTGTTGCAACTTCCCAAATAATCCAATTCTGCAGAATTTGGAAGCACACATTCTGAGTTCAGAACTACTCAATTTGAATTCACTCTATGAACATCAGCAAAACAGGAAAATAATTAGAAAAACTTTCATGTAATATGGTGAGATGTGACACACAAAATATATTCCTATTAGTTACCCTGATGATTTAGGCACTGCAACAAGGGCCCCTTCATCATCTAAAAAGGTAGCACCTAAAGTTTCTTGAAACCGATCTGCCATAGTTTGCCCCTTCATTTCTGGGATTGTAACCTTTAGCTTTTGATCTGTGGCCTGCTTTAGCATATAACTAAGAATACATATCATACAAAACAGTACCCACAAGAAGGAAAAGAAGGGAGGGGAAAGGGGGAGGGGGGTGAGGGTGAGGGTGTTAAACACAACAGATACCTTGTCCTCACTAGATGATCCACTACCCATGGATTCAGAGGAATCCTCTGTGTCAACAGTTCTATCTCCCAGGGGAGAGATAATTTTCTTTGCAACAATCTGTACCCTTTTAGCTTTTGTTCTACTACACTGCAGCAAATAGCAGATCATTCTGGGAATGGATAGCAACGGGTAGAAAAGAATAAAAAGTTCCAGGTCAAAAAATACAGCAAACCTTTTTAGAAACTCCTTTCTGCAAACTAGCTCTGTCCTGAAGGCCATCTAGAAGCTCAGCCATCGATGGCTCAGTGCATCCATGCCCAAGAGCTCCTACTTCAGCATGTAAATTCTCTGACTGGAATTGATTCTCTCTCTGACAATTGTCAAGAACCTCAGCAATTGAACGTTCTTCGGATCTAGGTTCCAACGTGTCCAATCTTTCAGGTGCTTCATGAACCTCAAATGACACATTATTTTCATCCTTAGATAAAGAAGGCCAGGAGGAGGGCTCTTCCTTACATGACTGGAAACGGAATGAAAATTTTTGCTTAACCCTGCATCTGACTCCTGCAGCAGTTGATTCTCAAGTTTACCATACAGAACCAGTTTTGTCTTAAGTCATACAGAACCGGTTTCATAATAAAAAATAAATATAAGACCATTTACAAATGAAACATAAAGATCTATCGCATCTCAGGTCTGATATAATGGTTGATTACCAAAAAATTCAACTCCAGAAACATATCTAAATTATAGAATAATAGCCAACCGTTAGCAAATCTGATGGTTGCCTTAAGTATACAATGTCCTTTCGGTTTATATAGACTTGCATGGACATCTATGTTAACATCTGAATATTACTGGTTTTAATATATTGATTCACTCAGGCATTCCATTAGGGCTGGACTCTGAAGCATAAATGACATTAATGATTAAACCCCACTGTACCCTGTGAAAACTGAAAAGTAATTAAACAAAGAGAGTATCCCACATATCCTTTTCTTTGTGTTTTCCAATGTCCATTTTATTTCAACAAGCAAGACTTTAAGAACAAGCTCCTACTCTCAACAAATTGGGACAACATACACACTGAATCCATGAATTGATGAGCTATGTAAAATATTACATGGTACTGACTACTGAGTATGAATTTGAAAGCTACCAAGAGGGGAAAAAAACTACATACAAACTGTATTTAAAACTATTTATAAGAAAAAATAAAGACATACTACCAAAAAATATACATAAAAAGTTAACAAAAGATGCTCCCATGCTAACAACCTGTTTACTTCCTCCAGTGTTTGACATATACACAAAAAAAAAAAAAAAAAAAAAAAAAAAAAAAAGAAAAAAAAACCTTATATATGCAGATAAATATGTAATGCTTATACATTGATATGGCAAACATTGGTTTTAAGAAATCATAATTGGAAAGAGAAAACACCTTTATAAGATTTGCTTGCTTTGGAGCAGGCAGAATGGGTTGATGCATTCTCATTCAAATGGAACAGTGCCTCAGCTTCTTTACTTACAGCAGACCATATCTGTGAACCATCTTGCATCCCACTTCGAAATCTAAAAAGACTGTCTTCATGGAGCTTTTTAGCAACGGAGGATTCAGAAAATTTCGACACCACGTTGTTTACCTATCCAAACAGATAACAAAGAATGTTACTATCTTGCAACAACAACAAGAGAAACCATAAGAGAGTCCGCATATTTACAATACAAACCCAAAACAAGCTGTCGCAATTGGTAAAAAGCAATACAAACACAAAGCAAAAAGAATCAAATTCACTGCTTCCTATCCGCTTAAACTTTTGGCATATATAATAATATATCATATGCTATATCTCTTGATATTACTACATTGTACCTCATCATCGGAGATGATTTCCTCATCCGAGTAGCACTTGAATGCCTTCCTTGCCTTGTTACGAAATTCAGGCATTTCAACATCATCATCTTCAAGAGAGACATGTGTGTCATTCTGATTAAAAAAAAACAACATTACAAATACAAAACAAATTCTAATTACACAAAGTGGCCGCGAATACAAACTATATATGACACACACAAAGTATTGATAAAACATGCCTTGCTACTCTTCTTTCCACAATTCCATTCAGAAGTACCTGCATTGAAAAACCACATTGACACACCAAAAAAAAAAAACTAACATTCAAATTTAAAGTTATTATCAAATAAATTTTTGATCAACAATATAATATAATATACCTCTAAGTATCTCGAGCTGCGACAAAACTTGCAGTTCCTCCTATCAAATGAAAGCATGAAGTTGCAATCAAGAATTTGAAATCTGTGGTCCAAACAGGAAAGAGAAAGCTACCTTTTTCTCCAAAGCACCGGTTAATGAGGCAGAAATTTGGGGCAATTTAGAATTGTAATCTTCCTCATCTGCCAAATTGTAATCAAAACGACGACGTAAGAGAGAGAGAGAGAGAGAGAGAGAGTGCAAAGATGGAAAAAGGTAAGGATTACCGGAAATGCTGTGGTCGGAGTCGGGATTTTGCTGAATGGGAGAGGAAACAATAGGAGAGGATTAGCTTATTGAATCAAATCAAAGCAAAGCAATTTGAGAGAGAGAGAGAGAGAGTGAGTGAGAGTGAGAGTGAGAGTGCGAGTGGGTGTGGGTGTGGGTGTTTTTACCAGAAAAACGTTTTGCCGCCACATCTGGGTGCGTCTCAGTCAAGCCGTGTACCTAAAGGTGAATTTGTAGTAGTTTACGGAAAATATGGAGGAAGGGAACGGAATAGAATTTAGGGCTAAATTTCAAATTCTGAAACTTAAGACCCAAATGTGCCAAACTTTATGGATAAAATATAAATTTTACTTGTGGTTAAAAATTTAACCCTTTAACCATTTAAACTTTGATTAAAATTTAAGTTGTCTATTTATGATTTGAAATCTGATGATGTAAGTGTTCTACTTGATTCTTTTTTATTTTATTTGATCTTATATTTTTATATTTTTTGCGTTTTTGGAGGAAAGAAACATAAAAATGAAGCAAAACCACGTATGTAATCATGTTTTTTAACATATTAAGAAAATCTAACTAAACTAACTCCTGGAGAATAAAGTGTCAAATTTTAAACTACAGGTGAATAATTTAAATTTCAACCAAATCATAAGTCAATAAGTTGTAATTTGCTCAATTTTAAAACTTCAGAAAGTAAAAATGTAAAATTTTAAATACTCCCACACATTAGTGGTAAAACTTATATTCTAAACTTTCATAAGGTAAAATTCAAACATTCCAAAATTTTAAGTTTATAGTTTACAAATTATCCTAATTTTAAGAAATCTAATTTTAAAACTCTCTCAAAAAAACAACTAATTTTAAAGAAATACCAGTTACCTATAAAGGTGTTCGCAATGCGGTTTTGGGTCATTTTTAGCACTGCACTTTGCGGTGTGGTTTATCTAAAATCATAACTACACTGCACCTTATTTTTGTGGTCACATGTGTGGTGCGGTGCAGTTTAAAATTTAGCCAAAACCATAACCGCACCTCTCCTCATTTTTGCGGTCACATATACGGTGCGGTTAGGGGTGTTCACCAAACCGCATAAACCGCAAAAACCACACCAAAACTGCCCGCAAAAGGACATAACCGCACCGCACTGCACCGCAAGAAATTTTGCACCGCACCGCACCGCATGATGCAGTGCGGTTTGCGGTTTTATAATAAGAAAACCGCACCGCACCGCACCCTCTCTCTATATATTAATATTTTTAATTATTTTTAATATTAAATATATTATTAATTGTTTAATAACCCTAGTTAAAAAAAAGTTTGATAATCCTAGCACGTGTTGATTAAGAAAACTAGCCCAAAATAAAGAAAAACTAGCTCAATAGTTTAAAACTTGGATTAAAACAAAGGAAAAAATTAGTTTTGGGCTTGGTAGAAAAAACCAAAATTTTGAAAAATATACCAACTTCAAATCATTCAAACCGCATCTTATACGCTGTATCGCATATGTGACCACAAAAATGAGGTGTGGCGCGGTTATAGTTTTGGCTAAACTTTAAACCGCACCGCACCACACCGCACCGTACATGTGACTGCAAAAATAAGGTGCGGTACAGTTATGGTTTTAGCTAAACCGCACCGCAAAGTGCGGTGCTAAAAATGGTCCAAAACCACACTGCACCGCACCACGAACACCCCTAGGTGCGATGTATAAGATGCATTTTGAATCATTTGAAGTTGGTATATTTTTCGAATTTTGGGCTTTTTCTACCCAGCCTAAAACTAATTTATCCCTTTATTTTGATCCAAGTTTTAAACTATTGAGCTAGTTTTCTTTATTTTGGACTGACTTTCCTAATCAACAATTGCTAGGATTATCAAACCATTTTTTTAACTAAGGTTATTAAACTATTAATAATATATTTAGTATTAAAAATAATTAAATATATTAATATATATATATATATAGAGATGGTGCGGTGCGATGCGGTGCGATGCGGTGCGGTGCGGTGCGGTTTGTGCGGTTTTCTTATTATAAAACCGCAAACCTCATTGCATCATGCGGTACTTGCAGTGTGGTGCGGTTATACCATTTTGCGGGCAGTTTTGGTGTGATTTTTGTGGTTTGTGCGGTTTGGTGAACACCCCTAATTACTTATATATATAAAATTAAAAACACAGTAAAAAAACAGACTCAAAAAGTGTTTCACTGTCGCCGTCTCGCGTTCTGCTGTTCCATCGATATATGGCATACTACTCTTCCTCATTGTCTGCCTAAAAATATCAGGCAACCATTCTTCATTTTCCCTGAATTTATTGTCGAGATTTGCGTTTTGAATGGTGGATTTAATGTTTTACGTACTTATTTATTAATTGTATAGAAAATTTGATTTCATTACATAAATTCATTGCACTCAATTCTGGTTTTTCATTCATGATTACTAGTGTATCTTTCTATACAGTGTTATGCAATCAATAGCTACTATTCTTCAGATACTAGGTCTGAAAAAACTAGTGAACCTAGGACTACTGTATTTGTGCATGGTTGAATTCATCTTTTCACCACTGTGGCAGTTGCTACATGCATCATTAGATGATGAATAGTTGCTACAGATTACCTCATAAAACAAGTCTAGTTTTATGGACAACTCATCCTCAACACATGGAAAGTTGATTACTTATCAAAGTAAAAATGGTTTGTTTGATTTTTAGGTTGAATTAATTGTGTTGGCTATTCACTTTCCTAGAAAATGTGGTCATTTTGTCTACTGAGCTCGAAAGGAGAAAATTCCCTTCGATTACCTGGTAACTGATTATAGCGAGTGGGGTCTGTTGTCCATAGGTTTACTAGTTAGAGGCAAGTCCAAAGGGATTTTCTTTAGAAAAGGTTTTCTACTTATCAAAAAAAATGTCGTTCCTATTATGTAGGTTTCCAATAACATGAACCCACCTTGATATCCACAGTTGGGTCATATAAAGATGTAAAATGTAAGAGATGATGAATTAAGGGTTATATTTTAGAACTCTTGCTGAATTCTTGAATCTTGATGTTAGCAACTCAGTTACTTTCATGAATATTATGTATGCATTGATGCAGGACAACCAGAACAAAATTGAAACAATAATAAAATAAAGGGATATGACCTAGGAGTCAACACCTAGGCCTGACTTGGAGTCAATACCAAGTGGGGAAACCACTAGGAGTCAGCACCTAGGGTAGACCTAGAGTCAGCACCAAACCAAAAAAAAAAAACCAAACTGCTAGTTTTTCTTTCATCAACATATTAACTATTTCCTCAAAGAGTACAATAAGTTGCTTATATAGGATTGCTAAACCCTAGTTCTAATTGACTAGGAAATTATAATTGCCTTATTACAAAAATAACCTCACTTCCAAATTAAAATGCTAATAGTCTAATAAAATAATAGGACCTAAAATATAAAAATACAATTGACTTACAAACATAAATAATATTAAATAATAATTATCTTGCATCTCCTGCATCATTCTCCTCTGGTTGGAGAAAATTCGACCTCGAGTTCTAAAGTATTGAAGGATTAGGATGCTGACAAGTAACACTTGCTTCCAAAATAGAATCACCTTATGGAGCATAGAGAAAAGAAATACCTTAAATTCCACCGTGTTAAAATCTTTTGGAATAACAAAATCAATGTATGGAATCAACATAATCTTATCTTGAACCATTGAAAGCACCATGTTATCCACTTTCTCTATTTTAGCAAACTGTTTGTCTTCATGCACCATGGAAGGCTGATCAAAAGCAGATCCATTAGTTTCTAATATCACATCATGTGCACGCTCTAACATAACACTCTTTGGAAAAACCATCTCTTCACCTTGCTACTCTTCAATAAATTCATTTCCTTGCACACATGTTAAAGCAACATTTGTCGAGGCATGTACGTTTGTGTCAACATTAGGCTTTGGTGTTGCGTGAGGATTCTCCACAACCAAGATATCATCATCAATGTTGTCTTCCATGGGGGCAACAATAAGTTTATTGTGATCAATTATCCTTGGTTTCCCAATTGAATCAATTTGAGTTTTCATTTGCTTCATTTGAGCAATCCTGTCTTGAACATCTTTCATAAGCTTTACAGATAATTCCTTTAATTCCTTGGTAGATAATTCATTGATAGATTGTTCAAAATTGAGCCGAGAACATGAAATGGGATGAGGATTCATCGTATTTTCTTTAACTTGAAAAGTACAACACTAAGATTAGGGTAGGTACTTAGCTCGAAAGTATGGTGACAAATATTCATCACAAAGATTTCTTTCATATCTTCCCACACATTAATGGCAGGTTCATACTGTGAATAGCGGAAATATTCAAGATTCTCCCAAAACCTTTGTGCTCCACCTTTTAACTTCAACTTTGCATACCTAACTTTTTCTGTTATCAATAAAATTTGCTTGCTCAAAGAATTGATCTATCCCATTCATCCAATAGACAAAATTCCATGGATTAGTTTTACGACCATCAAAATAAGGAGCTTCAGATATTGCCATAATAACCCAATGAACAAGAATCTTATTGAGTGATGTTTACTGGGCTGATCATATTGTGGGTGTTTTGTTTTTTTTAATGGGGAAGTTGGGTCAGGTAAATGCTGGGTTGAAGTGGAAGTGGGACCTATGGTTTTAATTGGACTGAATAGGCTGGGCTAGATGACAAGTTTGAGCTTCTAATAAACCTTTTTTTTTTGGTATCATGTCAAGAAATGATGGATTAATGCAGTTCTTAAGGGAAACAAAAACTGCCAGATAGTGTTTTAGAAACAAGTGTTTTGGAGTCTTAAAGGTTAAAAACTTAAAACTAAATATCTAGGTGGCAAATTACCTTTTAGATGGGTTTGAAGGGTTGCTGGTGGACTTGCTACGGCACGGTGGCAAGCAAGTGATGGTCATGGCAGTGCGAGACAAGGATGGAAGGGATTGAAGTTGTTGGCAGTGAGTCGCTGCAACTGGGGCCTATGAGTGTGTATAGCGGTAGTCATGGCGGCAAGCAAGAACCGATGGAGGTGGATCTCCAACGCGAGGAAGACCAAAAATTGATGAACCAGGGTCAACGGTGATAGAACTTCTTTGTCTTCGTGGTTGCAACTGGTTTGGTGATTTGGGTATGGGCTTAGGATCTGTGGCCGTGGGGTTGGGGTCTTGGAGTGATTGGGATGTTTGTGTCAAATTGTAAATGGTGGCGATATGGTGGTGGTGTTGGTAGAATTTTTTTTTTTTTTTTTTTTTTTTTTTTTTTTTTTTTTTGTGGGGTCTTCTAGTGGTGGTAAGAAGCAACGATGATTAGGAATTCTAATGGGTTGTGATGGTGGTTCCACAAATTTTTTTTTTTTTGGTTCTGAATTGACTGCGATGATGCTTCAAACAGATCGGTGTTTGCTCTAATACCAAAATTGATGTAGGACAACTAGAACAAAACTGAAACAACAATAAAATAATGGATATGACCTATGAGTCAGCACCTAGGCCTGGCTTGGAGTCAGCACCTAGGCCTGGCTTGGAGTCAGCACCAAGCGAGAAAACCACTAGAAGTTAGTACCTAGAGTAGACCTAGAGTTAGCACCAGACCAAAAAAAGACCAAACAACCATTTTTTCATTTATCAAAATATCAACTATCTCTTCAAGGAATACAATAGGTTGCTAATAAAGAATTGCTAAACCCTTGTTTTGATTGGCTAGGAAACCCTAATTGCCTTATTACAAAAATAACCTTGCTTTCAAATTAAAATACTAATAGCCTAATAAACTATTAGGACCTAAAACATAAAAATACAATTGACTTGCAAACATAAATAATATAAATAATAATTTTCCGCATCATGCATGCACGTGATACTATCAATAGTGACGTTTGGCTTAATAAAAAGTTTTTTTTAATACATTATGTAATTGAGTGTGACTACTAAAATTAATAAATTATATGTTGGCTTGGTAAATTTACATTTTTCATGACTCATTGGAGTGCTACTAGAATATGCAACTAAAAGGGAGTATATTTAATTAAGAAAAGTGTCAAGATAATATAATATCGAAATTGATTCCTGATCATGAATTTAGTATACATTTTTTGTAACGCTCTGTAAATGACAAGGAAGTTGATTAAAGGTTATTGTTAAATCAGAGTAGTGGGAAAATGGTGTTTGAATTAATAAATGCAAACCCAATTGTGTATGAGAAGAAAGAGCGTCGAGCACGAAGCGCACCAATTGATGTGGAAGAGTATGCTGTTGAACCCATCGACCAACAAGAAGTTTTTGATATCCTTTCTCTTCAATTATTTTGGTCTTTTTTTTGGGTGATTTATTAGGCATTCTGATAATAATAATTATTAATATTTTGGTGTGTTTTATGTACTTTCAAAAGTACTTATTATTGAGGAATATCAAAGGTTGTGTTTAGGGAATTGGGATTGGATGGACAGAATTTCTTTGTTGCTTTTTGAGTTGTTTTGAGCTTACTTTTGGAATTAGTTCCTGTACTTTTGACATGGAACTGAAATGAAAGAAATATGAATCTCATTTGAAACTTAAAAGTTTCTGTGATGTTATTAACAAGTAAATAAAATACTGTTTCAGCCTCAGCTAAAGATGTTATTATTGGATGCTTGACATATTATGAAAAAATGTAAGTCCTGAATTGATAAATGCTGAACTTCACATTTCTGTTTACGATATGGAAGAGAATGCGTAAGTTCATTCTGCATTGAAATTATGTGCGGGCAGTTATTCCTTCTTCTTTTTTTCTCCTTAACATTCTTAAATCGTGTAAGAGATATAAAAGACCCAGAGCATCTAAACTCTTTGAAGGAGCTCTAAGTAGTAACAGAAGATGCAATCGAAGTAGATGACCAGCAAAGTTATGTTAGGTAGCTACAATTTTCTGTCTCTAACTTATTCTTAATCCTATTATGCATTTTTAGTTGATTGTGTTCTTTTCTCCTCATTCTAATAAAAATGGTGCTTCGCTTCAGGGTCACATTTACTCCCACAGTTGAACATTGTGATATGGCAACAATTATTGGTCTTTGCTTGCAAGCAAAACTTTTGAGGAGCTTTCCCTCTCGTTACAAGGTATCAACCTTATTTCCTTATTGTGAACTTTGTTGACAAATTGGTCAGTCATCACACAAGTGAATGTATTTTGGAATATTAGGACTTCATACCTGCATTTTCATTTTTAGAATTCCTTAAGTTATTTTGCATGAACATGTAGAATCTAAGAAAGCAAGCTTTCAGTTCAGCAAATTACAGACCATTAATAAAGAACCAGAATATTAGAGATTTTTATAGTTGTACACTTCCTTGGGGCCATTTTTTTTTTTTTTTTGGTGGTGGGGGGGCGGGGGGGCGTGGTGAGAGTTTGACATGTTTGTACACTGCTCTAAATAAGCTGATTAATGCATAAGATTGATAGAATTTTCCTATGTTTGGGCCAAAGGTTGTGTTTGATGTTATGCATTTTATGCATTTGGAGGGAACGCAATAACCACACGATTGAAGATGTGGGGAGCTCGACAAATCAGCTTCTTGCCTCTTTTGCTGGCTCTTTAGTTGACTGGTCTTGGGTTTGGGGGATGCACAACTAGTGATTCCCTCCTGATGTTTATAGACTCTCTTCTTTCTGGTATATTGTTTTGTTATTTTCCTTTTTTCTTTCCTTTTGTACTCTTTGGCTGCTTTGTGTTTTTCTGCATGAAGTAGTATTGTTTCAATAAATTTTTCTTACCTATTAAAAAAAAAAAAAAAAAAAAAGCTTGTTGTTGGTCATGTGTCTTTGATGAATAGGTTGATGGCTCCTCTTAAGTAGAAATATATAAATAACAAGTGCATGCATAGTGTAAAATCACCTCAGAAACAGTGTAGGATGAAGCAGTGTTTGCTTTAAACAATGGACAGTCTGCAAGATTGCTTAGTTTTGCACATTTATGATTTTACTGCAAAAGGCCTGATATTTTCCAATAAGCTTTACCTCAAATGACACCTCTTTCTCCCAAAAAAATGGCTGGGGGGTGAGGACATGGGATCAAAGCCACTAGTATGTGTAACTGAGATTTTGTTTTACTATTTTTGGATACATGTATTTAATTAATGTTAGATGTTATAGTTGTAGATGATATGGGGACCAATGTCCTGGAACATACATGGAGTGGGTTAAGTTCAAGGACTATGATGTATATCACATGAGGCGATATCTCATGAGCCCGCTCCACTCATAGACTGTAGGTCCTACAGGTGTTGTAGTTTGACTTGCATCCCCTCAGGTGTCAGTATTTACCCACAATTATTATTTAGTGATACTATGTTGTCACTTTGTTGGAATTTGGGACATGATTTATGTAAACCATGACTCTGTCACTTTGTTTTTGTTTATATGAAATTTGAACTGATCTTGGAATCTCCTGTGCTACATACAAGATTGACCTCCATACAATTCTTTGTTAATTTTTGGTTAGGTTGATATCAGGGTAGCCCCTGGATCTCATGCATCTGAGTCTGCTGGTAATCTCTCTCTCTCTGTCTTTCGCTCTCTCTCTGTGTGGCTAGCATATGCAAGCTTGTCAACATGTGGTGCTTCAAATATGGATCTATTACCTATCAAGTTAATGCATGGCATGTAGAGCGACGTTTTCCAAGCTAACATGCTATTCAGCTTATCTAACCCCAGTCTTGGACTCTTGGCTACTCTTTTAAAGTGCTTTTTAAATCCTTACCTATAAAGAAATGCTAGCCTATTGCGCCGGCACTTAATGTCGATTTCATATATATGAAATTAAAGATGCATTATAACAATATTGCTATTGAAGTTCACTTGATGTTATATTGCTATTTTGAAGTTCACTTGTATGCCTGCTCATTAGATAGCTTTTCATGGACTTGGAAACAAAGACTTACTCTCAATTATATTATCTTCAGCTTTTCATAGATCTTTTCCTTCACATCAGCCCATATCCAATTTGTTAAGTTTTGAAACTTGTATTCACTCATGTAATCAATTGGAAAGTATGAAAGAGTATCTAACCCAATTATAACCTATTTTCCAAATCATTATTCTCTATGTTTAACCTGAATCTAAAACTAAGATTTTTTTTCCTTTTTTGGAACTAGAATCAATGAACGTTACAGCCATCAAAACAACTCTATTCTATACCAAAAAATAAAATATTTTGCCTCATGATCAAGGTGTTCAACTTTATTCAAATATAATATTTTGCCTCTTGATCATATTTGGTATTTATACATAAAAAAAAAGAAGAAGATTAATTAGAGTTGGCCACATGTATTCTTTTCCTCCATTCTATTCTATCTAATTCATACTTTCTGTTACTTTCTTACTTGACAAGTCCTCAACTCCCCCCACCCCCCCCCCCCCCCCAGTTGTGTTTTGGTATATGCAGTTAACAAACAAGTGAATGATAAAGAACGGGTGGCAGCAGCACTTAAAAATCAAAATTGCAGTCCAAAGCTCTTGGATATAGTTGATGAATGCCTGGCTCCATCCTATGGTTGAACTGTTGTACAAAAAAAAAAAAAAATTATTTTCTTGTCCCATGCATGCAGTTTTGTCATTTTTTCTTTGTAATCTGAATTAGATGCAATTTGAATGTCTTATATTTTTTTGTTTAGTCTTTTAATGTAGGTAATTATGTTAAAGATTTTTTTTTTTGGGGCTAAGTAGTCATAGATTATTCTGGTCTCTTAGATGCAATGTGAAAACATTGTATACTTATAGTTTCTATTATTAACACAAGATAGGATTTTACAGGTGCGCCATATTGTTAGTGAAATTGTATCAATTCAAAGTGTTGTTTTGTTGGTAAATACTGACATTATTTGTGTTTCTTAAATCATAAGTTGCATAATGAGGTTTTAGCTTATAGAAAATTGAGGCTTATGGTGTACCTAGAATGTACAAAATTAGGTAAACTTATCAACAAAAAAAAAAAAAAAAAAAGAGAATGTACAAAATTAGGTACATTATGTGAAAAATGTGTACATTGAATGCACTTAATCAGATACATTATTTGAAATTTTGTGCACGTTCAATGTACACAATGTATGTAATACGCAAATATTTGAAAAACATGACTGTAAAATGTATGTAATTTGATATGATATCACATATAATGTTGTCATTAAAACAGGTATTGATATCAAGTTATGACTAAATCTATATGAGGAAGTAGCTACAATCTCTGGGTTTTTTTTTTTTTTTTTTTTTTTTTTTTTTTTTTTTTTGAGAAGCCAGATTGTAAGTAGCCTAGGCCTTTATTCACTGGCAAAAAAACAACCTCAATAAATGTCAAAAGCTACAAGAGGGGCGATATCCTCAGGGAGGGAATCAATCCAAACCTGGGACTCCCTACAATTCTTGGCTTTTTTGGCTAATGCATCTGCTACAATGTTGCAATGCCTAGTATTAAATAAAAATTCATAGGAAGAAAATGCAGCAACCTGAAATCTGATATCCTCAATAATGTGACCATAAGGCAAGTAATCCGAAGAGTCTTGTGAGATAGCTTGAATCACTTGGAGAGAGTCACCTTCAAAAACAACATCTTGCAAGCCTAGCTCCACTGCAAACTGCACCGCTCTGCGACACGCCAGGGCTTCTAACTCCGCAACTGACTGAGCTGTAGGAACTAACATGGATAGTGCGCCAATAGCCGCACCGTGCCAATCCCGAATGATAACGCCTATCCCTTCTTGGTAGGAAGATTTGAAGACCGCAACATCGAAATTTGCTTTGAACTTATTATCACTCGGTGGTTGCCAGTGCTGGGGCGAAGGAGACTTCGTGGCAGTTGGTGCTTGATCGATGGTGTCCAGGAATTCTTAGAGGTAGCTACCAGCCAAAGAACTAATTCTGTTGATGGGCTGGACTGGATGGTTGAGTCTTAAGGCATTGCGGCGATTCCATAGCATCCAAGCTATGGTGATGAAAATCTCGGACCTGTAATCTTCTTTGATCTTCATAAATCTATCAAGAAGTTCCTGGAAACTTGACGGGTGAGCATTAGCTGAGTGCTATGACCATGATAGTGGGCTCCAAACAGGTTCAAGTTTCGAGCAAGACCAAAGGGCATGGATGGTGTCCTTGGGCTGTGCTTGACAGGCACTGCATACCTCATTTGTGGCAATGTGTCTCCGAACCAAATTGGACAGTGTTGGCAAGGCTTCATTACATGCACGCCAAGCAAAATGCTTGAGTTTATTCGGTACTCTAAGCTGCTACAAATTTCTCCAGAACAACCTTTGAGTCTTAGGTGAAGAAGTACCTACATGGTTAGTAGAATTGCAAAGAACAAGAAGCTTATAGGCACTCTTTGTTGTGAACATACCCGAGGGAGTGAGACTCCATATAATTCGATCAGGAGGGAGTCTTATACTTAGGGGCAAGCCGCAAATGGCAGATGCTTCATGAGGGAGAAAAATTTGATTCACCAAGGTTGACTTCCACCTCCTCTGGTCTGGTTCAATTAATGAGCTCACCTTGGCTCCTGGTGCAACTATGGGCAGTGGTGAGATGACCAATCTATTTTCCTTTATCGATAGCCACTTGTCCTCCCTTATTCTTACAGATTGCCCATTTCCAATCCTCCAGACCATCCCTTTTCGAATCACGTCTCTAGCACCTATGATGCTCTTCCATGCATAGGACCCCAAGGTAGAATCCTTAGCTTCAAGGATTGAACAATTCAGAAAAAAACGAGCTTTAAAAACTCTATGGCATAGAGAGTCCGGATTATTAATCATACGCCACACCTGCTTTGCCAACAAAGAATCATTAAATTTTTCAATATCTTTAAATTCCATCCCTCCCTTCTCCTTATCTTCACACAATTTCTCCCATTTTACCTAATGAATTTTTTTACTATCTCCACTGTACCCCTACCAAAATTTTCGGATAAGGGTTTCCAATTCCTTTATCAAGCCTTTGGGAAGCTTAAAATAGCTCATAGTGTAGGTAGGAATTACCTGCATGACGGCTTTAATAAGTACCTCTCTACCAGCTTGTGATAAGAGCTTCTCCTTCCATCCTTGTAATTTTCTCCAAACCCTTTCTTTGATGTAGGCAAAGATTTGTTTTTTGGCACGCCCCGCTAATGCTGGCAACCCCAAATATTTTTCATATTGGCGTATGGTTGGCACACCTAAGAGATGTTGAATCTGGTTTTGCACATCTGGGTGAGTGTTGGCACTGAAGAAGATGCTTGTTTTTTCTCTATTTATTTTCTGCTCGGAACCTTTCTCATAGATTGAGAGTAGATCAAGGGCCCTCTGGCATTCCTCCACTCTAGCTCGACAGAATAGAACACTGTCATCTACAAAAAATAAATGGGAAACCCGTGGGCCATTTCTGCAAATGGAGACTCCTCTGATGTGACCATTATTTTCAGCTTTTTTGATCAGACCCTGCAAATTTATGGCAAAAAGGAAAAACAAATAGGGTGAAAGGGGGTCACCTTGTCTAAGTCCCCTTGTAGGTTTAATGTGGCCCACAGGTTGACCATTGAGAAGGACAGAATAGGATACAGAACTAATACAGGAAGATATTAGTGAGACCAACTTATTTGGGAAGCCTAAGTGTTCCATAACCTTCACCAAAAAGACCCATTCTACCCGGTCATAAGCCTTGCTCATATCCAATTTTAAGGCCATAAATCCCAATTTACCTTGGGTTTTTCTTTTAAGTAATGCAAGGTCTCAAAAGCCACAAGAATATTATCAGTGATAAGTCTACACAAAAGAAATGCACTTTGGGAGTCATCAATCACATGGGTTAGGACTTTTTTCAAACAGTTGACCGCCACTTTGGCAATTAATTTGTAAACAATGTTATACAAACTAATTGGTCTAAATTCTGCTACTTTTTTCGGATTTTTTACCTTGGGAATCATGGCAATGAAGGTAGAATTAAGGGACTTATGAACCGTACCCGAATTTAAAGCATTTAGAACAATAGAGATAACATCCACTCCAACAATATGCCAATAAGTTTTATAAAATATGGGGGACATACCATCAAGCCCAGGTGTAATGAGTGGGGCCATTTGTTTGAGAGCAAGGAGCACTTCATCAGCTTGGTAGTCACGGCTTAAGGAGGCACTCATTTCAGCTGTGATCACAGGCTGCAAACCCATAAGGATTTCCTCGAATTGGCTCAGGTTGGATGAAGTGAACAAGTTTTGGAAATAATCTTCCACCACTCTGCCCAAGTCTTTGTCCTCTTCAACCCATTGGCTAGCCTCATCTTCCAAGCCTAAGATCAAATTGTGTTTGTTTCTTTGAGTGGCTCTACAGTGGAAATATTTGGTATTTCTATCACCCTCCTTTAGCCAAGTTGTACGGAACCGCTGCTTCCACATGCACTCTTCTTTATTTTTCAGCTTCTAAATTTCAGACTGAAGCAACTGCACACGGATAGGGTCTGTAACATACCCACCTATTTCCTCCACTTCCTTCAACTCTTTCAACTTTTTGGCTAGAGCGTTACGGACATGCCCAAAAGTTCTGCAATTCCAATCTTGCAAACTATCTTGTACAAAACCAAGTTTATTGTTAAACCCCCAAACCGTAGTTGTAAACCTTGCCGAACCCGAAGAATCTTGGATTACCTTTTCGCATGACTCATCTTTGATCCACATAGACTCAAATCTAAAAGGTTTGCCTCGCTTATAGAAACGCTTCAGCTCTGAATCCGTACATAGGATTATTGGCTTGTGGTCGGAATGAAAGGCATCCAAATGGTGGATTCAGGAAGTAGGGAATCTCAACATCCACTCTACTGTAGCAACACCTCTATCTAAACAGATCCATACATTGTGAGCCCTAGGTCTCCTGTTGCACAAAGTAAAAGGATAACCATTAAAACCCAAGCCCTTCAACCTACAATCATCCAAGGCATCCTTAAATAGTTGCATCTGTCTTTCGGGTCGGTCAAGCCAACCAAGTTTCTCCGCACCCAACAAGATTTCGTTAAAGTCACCCATACAAAGCCAAGGAAGAGAGAAGCGACTACTTAAATCATGAAGCAAAGACCAGGAGTTTTCCCGATTAGCGGTGTCGGGGTCACCATAGCAACCCGTAAACCGCCAAGCGTCATCAACTCCATGATCCACTATAGCATCAATGTGATTCTCAGAAAAAGACTGGACATCCACAGAAACATCTGTTTTCCAAAGTAAAGCCAAACCACCACCTGTGTTGACACGAGGAACAACAAAAATGTTAGCAAACTGCATTTTTCTACTAATTCTTTCCATGGTATTTTTTTCAGCTTTGGTTTCCATTAAGAACAACATCTTGGGATCTTTTTTGCTCACCAATGTGGCAAGCTCATCTTCTGTCTATGGGTTCCCAAGCCCATGATAGTTCCAGCTAAGGCAACTCATTGGGATGGGTGGGACTGGATACCAGTCTCCACCTGAAAATTTTCTTGTTCAAACCACTCACACCCTACCCGCCGTAGCTTCTTGGATCCTTGCCCATCTTCTGGTTCCACCCCCAGTCTTCTATCTGGACTACACAATGGTGGCATGGCTTGTTGTTTCGTAATAACCTCATGGGCAAGCCTCTTAAAAGTCTTAAGTGAGATAGGTATGGTTGAAGTGCCAACCATATTGGTACACTCACGTAGTGGGGGACGTTCATGCATGGATGGTGCATGGATGTTTGTAAAGTCCACCACCTCTGTAGCTTTTGGACCAATATTATAATTCAATTCAGCTCCCATGCCTTTGTCCATACATAGTCCCTGAATGCTCTTAGTCAAACTATCCGTCCCTCCCATTACACTTACTTTATGAATGTTCGGTGGATCACTGACCCCACCAGATTCCACATGTTGAAAGCTTGTTGCTTGAGTCTTCTCCATCACCACTTCCCTCATGAACCCATACTCACTCATAGCAACAAGGGTGTGTTTAGCCGATGTGGATTTCGTGCCAGAGGCTTGGGCCGGGACATGAGCTCCTTTGCTACTTGATTTCCTTCACTAAGGAGCCTGAGAGCGAGAGGAGCCCTGAATAATAGTAATAGTCTTTCTTGTAGGTCTTAAAGTTTCAGCCCTCATCCACTCCCCAAATTGTTGATTGTCCTTTTTTAGATTTTCCTTCCCTCTAATCCACAGTTCACAATCTCTCTTAACATGCGAAAGTCAACCACACCAGTAGCAGAAATTAGGAAGATGTTCGTATTTAAGTCCTACCTAGCCTATCTGTTTGCCCTTAAACCACAACTTTCTACACCTTGGCAATGGTTTGGAGATGTCAATGGAGATACACACCTTCAAAAACTCGCCTCTGTTGCCATCATCTTCTGGATCAGCAACCTCAATGACCTTACCAATAGTGTTACCGATGGCTTTCCCCGTGGCTTGATTCAAAGACCTCTCAGGAACATTATGAAGCTGCACCCAGAAGGTTGCCCTTACAAACTCCAAAGATGAGATTTCTTCCACTACTGTCACCCTCTCGAGAATCACTATGTGCTTGTCAAATGTCCACTGTTCATACTCCAAGACTCATTCGAGGTCAAGAATATCCTCAAATTCAAACAAGAGAATATTATCTCCGATGTCCCGTATTTTGAGTTCTCCCACAGGTTTCCATAAAGGTTTGAAGGTGTGAGCAACCGAATCAACATTCAGAGTTCTTTTGGTGAAATAATGCCCAGCTAAACGGTGGACGCTCACTTCCACAGGCTGTGGGGCTTCCACCCCGTGCTCCTCATCTTCATCCAGAGTAAAGCGCAACCATAGGCTATCCAAGCCAGCCATAGGTAGGTGTGACGAAAGAAAACATAGAACCTACACACTCTTGTTAACCTCTGATGGGTGCGTGGAAAGAAACAACCCACACTAACAATCAACGAAGAAACAACCCGTCCTACTAGACGTTGTGGCGGCTAGAGGGGATAAAACCCTAAACGTTGTAAGGGACGTTATTCTACAGGCGGCGTAGGAAACCCTAGCAGCCAGAGAAACCTTTGGAACCCACAATTGATTAACTTCTAATTGGCAGACAATAATGTGTACAATCTCTCGTATTGATTAGTCACTTTCTGGTTTCTCTAGTTGGAAGGATAGAAAATGTTGAAAAACATAAAAGGTTTTAATTTTCTAGCACGTGCAAACATCCATCACTTATCATTCAACCAAATTTGAAATTTCCAAACAACTATCCAATGGAAAACTTCCACAACCCTCCTATTTTCCTTGCTTGGTTTTCAATCATTTTATTTTCCACTAGAACAAATGGACCATTACAAAACAAAAAAGAAAAGAAAAGTTATAGGACATTAGGACATAATGATGCACGAAAATCAGTAGGCTAAAATAGTTCGGGTTATGGTAATGGGTGTAGGTCTTGAAAAGAAAGAAAGAACTGTCACGGGTGATCAGTGTAACCAAGGACCCTCCGACGGCTAAGTCAGTTTTCTCTGTAGAACACAAGGACGAGAAAACAGAGAATAGTCAAACTTACCTTGGGTGAATAGGACTTGTTCCTTTTATAGAGAGTTAGAAGTGGGTTTACTTGTTTAGATTTACCACAATCATGGGTGATGTGGGTGGTTAATTAAGGAAGTGGGAAACATGGAGCGGATTAAGAGGAATTCTCTCCAAATACAAGGAGTAGTGCATCATGATCTGATTACATGAAGCCTTATGAGAAGTTTATTGTAGAATTCATCGTCTTCTGGTCGTCCATGTCATTGTGTCATGGACAACCATCATGGAAGGTTATCAATCATATACATGATGCCATTGTTGGGATTCTCTCCTCTTAAGGTTCTATGGACGTGCTTTGATTTTTTTTTGGACGAGCGCTATGGACGAACCTTGTAAACTTTAGCTCCATCAGTTGCCCCCTTTGTTCTTGTGTCGTTCATGCTACTGTTGGCTTGACCCATGATGGTTTTCCATTGGTTATGGGTAATCTGAAATTGAATGCTCCTGATGTTGACACGTGGTGTGATCTCAGGGCTTATTTGTCGCGTTGTTTCGTTCTTCAAGAGAAGTGCCACATGGCACATTCTGATTAGTTCACGTCGTTTCAGTGTTCAGGTCTGTTGCCTATAAATAGTGGAATTCTTCTTTTACCCTCTTACATTCCTCCTATTTTCTCCTCAGACATCTGTCATCCAGCACCTTGTTTAGGAGTTTTCTTCCGTCCTTAGTCATCCTCGTTTAGAGCCAAGTATCATTTTCTTCTCATTTTTAGGTTTTTCTTTAGAGGTTTTTCAACATGTTTGAGATTATAGCATCTTCGTCTAGTGATAGTGATGAGAGGGAAATAGACGAGTATCACGACGAGAGTAATGCTAGTGGTAGTCGTAGTAGTGATAGTGGTAGCGATAGTAGTAATAGTAGTAGGAGGAAAACCACAGACGAGCAATACTTGTCTGGGGTTCCTAGAGTTCCCTTAAAAGTTCTCCAAGAAGAGATAAGGATGAGAATGGCCTCTGGGTCATTTGCTGGTCCATCCACCTGTGCTCCCTCATCTGCCTCTTCAAGTGAAGAGGAGATTTTATATTGTTGTGATGTAGGCATCCCTTCTAAGACAAATGAGAAGAAACTTAATTCCCTTAAAAGTTGGTACCAAATCCCAGACGACCTTAACCCTCGTTTGGCCATTCGTGGCGATTGGTGCTGTAACCCTCATTTTGGAGTTGGCATATATAAGGCCTATTTGTTTGGGCGGCTTAGGGTGCCTCTTAATGCCTTTACTAGGGAAATACTACATAGATTAGGCATAGGCATAAACCAACTTAACCCTAACGCATGGAGGTTAATTATATCCAGGCAAATATTATGGAGGGAATTTTTTTATGGGAATCGTCCTCCTACTGTGGACGAGTTCCTATCCTATTACAAACCCTCGAAAATAAGTCAGTCCCTAGGCTTCTATCAGTTTTTAGCTAGGGGTTCTAATTGTAGGTTGGTCAAGTCCTTCCCCACGCCTGATAGAAGGTGGAAGATGGAGTTTTTCTTTGTCTCAAGGTTCTAGGCTGGAAATCCTATTGAGGTAGGCAGTGACTCATTTACTCCTTACACTAATAAGATGGGGAATTTTTGCCCAAAGGGTATGTTACTTCTCACTGCTTATTTTTCTTCCATTGTTATATTCATCTAACTCTTTTTACTTTCTTTTTTTGCAACTGTAAGACAACCTTCCTTAAGTAAGTTCTATCTTGATCACGCCCAGCAGGCATGCTCATTCACAGACAGGGCTTTTCATTCCTTAGTAACCCTATGTCATCTAGCTACTTAAAGGCTTGGTCCTGAACCAATTGAGGAGGCATTTGCTCACGAGCTTACCACATGTAGACGTGAGTTACTTACATTGCATCCTGGTTGTTTAATTCGTCTAAATTCTTACGCGTCTTTCTTCTTATAGGGATGGCAACCATGAAGGAGAACAAGGGGAAAGGTTTGGCAAATGAAGAAGCCACCTAGAAGGAGAAAGAGGTCCACTCCCAACCTCATCCAACTGGCTCGGATAAAAGGAAGGCTCTCTCCAAGACGATAGACATAAGGAGTCTTCCTAGTCATCAAGGCCATAAGAAGGCAAGGCATGGGTCATCCAAGTTTGGGGTTGTCAAGGATGGCTCTATCATCCCTCCTTCTCTTGCCAAACAACCATCCACTGTGAAGATCTTTGATTTGGACTCGTCCAATCCTCTTGAAGCCACCCCGTCCAAACCTCTAAGTGGTAGCCCATGACCCTTTTGAGGAGTGAAGGTCTTGCTTAGAAAAGGTTTCAATAAGCTGTATCCGAGGAGGACGTTGTCATTTGCTATGACATGTTTGTGAAGGAGTTTGAATGATCTACAGTCCATGACCTCTTCAAAGTACATTTTTTCGTCCTTAGTCATTCATAAATTAAATTATTCTTATCCACTTATCTCACGTCATATCTCTTTATACAGGCTATGATTAAATTTATGGTAGTGTACCGATAAGCTCATGAAATGGACAAGCAAAGGGTTAGGCTTGAGGCGAAGATTCGCGAGATGGAGAAGGAATCCAACAGTCAAGCTGAGGTGAGGGCTAATTTGGAAGACGGGGTAAAGGACCTAAAGAACCTCGTTGAAGAGTTAAAAGTAGATGTCGTCGAGAAGGATGCTTATCTTGACCATCTCTAAAAGAGAAGTGACAGGCTCTACACTATTCTAGGAGAAACTAGAGAAGTCGCTATCAAGGAGTTAAAGGCATCCAGTGAGTTCACTGACCTTTTGGACAGAAACTATGATGTTGGGTTTGAGGACTTCCGTATGAACGCGATTGAACACTTCCCTGGAGTTGATTTCAGCACTTTCAAACTCCGCGTCGCTGTTGAGAGTTACCTTCACCATACGAGTTCTAAAGATATAAATGTTGAAAACGATGCCTCCACATAGCCTACCAAGGATGACCCAAAGATATAAATGTTAAAAAGAATTTTTAATCATCTTTATTTGCTTTCCTTGTTGTTCTTCTCTTTCTTTTTTCTCTTTTTTTAAAGGGGTCTGTTGTTTTGGACCATTTTAAGTTTCTGCAAGCACATTAACTCATCCATGTTTGAGGATGAGTGTTTATACAATTGCCTTTTTTGGGCTTGATACATTAAAGGGTTTTTGGACGTGGTCGTCTACCCTCTATTATAAATATATTTTCGTTCATGCTTGAACATTTTGCTTTCATTGCCAATTTTGATACCCAAGTATTTTTTCCATCCATGGTTTGGACTATCTTGGAATGGCTAAGTATTTTCCTCGTCCTAATTTTGGACTTTTTTGGAATTTATAATCTCAAGTTTTTCCTTTCATCCATAGTTTGGATTACTTGGTTGTATTTTGCATGCAGGCCTTTTTTCATCCTTTGCTTTTGGACGAGTGTTCTGGGAGGTGTATGTTCCTTCCCTTTATACTGGTATTATTACCTTTTAACGTTTTATGATTAGCTCTTTCCTCATTTAAGGATGGCTCATGATGATACATTTCTGCATCCAGAGCTTTAGTCCTCTTTAATTTCATACGGATGTTGATTTCACAGAATTATCAACACTTAAATTAGAGAATTTAAGCTGCTTTAAATGCAATAAAACTGTACATAATATCGTTCATAAATATCAAAGGACTTAGTACATAGCTGTTGGAAAAATACATGTTTGTATCGCATACAAAACATACGTAGCGAAAAATTAACGGATCTACTTTATTCGCAATTGATAACATGCACTATGTAAATTTCAAAATTCAAGAACAAGAGAGCGTACCTTAGTGCGGTGACATTTAAAAATAAAAGACTATAAGTACTTAGGAACACTTTTAATTTTCACTCCAATTCCACTAACGCCCAAGAAGTGTGGCCTTTTAATCAGTTCAAGGGAGAATAAGAGAGAGTGACTTACACTCACACATACACACCATTTCATAATAATGTTATCAACTTCTTAAAATTTTGTATGTTTCTCCTTTTGTATTTAATTGATTATCTAATTGGACTGGCCTTTTGAACCTTTTCAATTGGGCTTAAATGTGTGGCTTGGAATGGGACCAAAAAGAACCAATAAGACACTAGCTCCAATGGGCCTTGGATTTTTCTATCAACTCTTGACAAGTCCAAAGTGACCATTAACTATATTTAATACCACTATATAAATATAGTTGCACTTTAGGCCTTATTTATAAATTTTATTCTAAGACTTTATCGTACATGCAACCCCTTTATAAAATATTCGTAGTAATACAAAATCATGTATATAGACTGCCACTTTGAAGATTACTACATCTTAATTCCTCGAGTACCCAGTTTAATCTTTTAAATTATTCATCATATATTTATGAAATCCAATTCCATAAATATATACTTTAGTAACTATTTACTAAAGTGGTTAGACCTAATACTCTAAATAACCAAACTCATTAAACTTCTCTCAAGGGAATATTTTGTATCTCCGTTAAGAGACTATGAATTCCATCTTAAGAATATATGTTACATCAACACTAAATGTGGTTGCCCAACATACAGAGATTTTGATCGTGCCTTTAGACCTCACTCTTAATATATCAAAGCAACCTATACTTAATGATCAAGTCCATTATTCTCTCAGGATTAAGAATTCATGTAAATAAAAGTCGTGAGTTTATTATTCATTTGGCAGTCGTTAGGAGAATAACAAATCTCATAGCGGTCTAGTTCAATATATTTTAACTCTTAAAACATATCAACATACTAATTAGAAATCTCCATTTTCATAATCAAGACAAATCATCTTAGTTGTTATGTTATAATATTCGCAAATGAAATGTCCAATTTCATCACCAACTACGAACTAAAATTCTGAGTTTACAAAGAACTTGCGATTTATATCTTCTGTGACTAAATCACATAAATCACATATTATGCATCTCATGGAATATATGATAATGTCATAATATTCATGTTACCATTATTTTAGATAATAATAAAACAATTTTATTAATTACAACATTAAGTCATATATAATGTCATACATAGTATCATACAATAATATTTAAGGGCATACATCCTAACAATAGTATCGTCCAAAGACATCATTCATGCTAATACTTAGTCCTTTTTAGGGAATCCAAATTACTTTTATCTACAAAAGGACTTTTTTCGTAACATTTTCCATAGCATATGCTAGTAACTAGTGTTTTTTAGGGAATTCAAATACTAGAAAACATAAAATACTGTTGAAAAAAAATAAGTGCTAAAAGATAACATAAATAAACTACTAGTGGTCACTAGTAATCTTTAATCTTGTCCATGCTGACCTTCCTGACGAGTCTTCTTCACTGGTAGTACTTCCTTAAGTGTTCCACATTCCATAGGTGCTCCAGTTTTCGTCCATCCAAGGCTTCCAAGTAGTATGAACCTCACCTTTTGGGATTGATAACTCTGTATGGTCCTTCCCAGCTAGGTCCCAACTTTCCATGAGCAGGGTCCCTAGTAGCTAGGGACACTATTTTTAGGACGAGATCTCCAATGTTGAACTGTCTTGGCTTCACCAATGCATCATGGTGCTTAGTCATTAGGTTCTTGTAACGTGCCACCCTTTGTAGCTAGTTAAATCAACCTCTACGGGTATCACTGCATCACTGCATCACTTTCATATGCTAACTTAAAAGAAGTTTCTTTAGTTGGAGTCCTTACTATCGCCTTGTATGCTTAAAGGACGCTGGGTAATTTATTCGACCATATCCCTTTTGCCCCCTCAAACCAAGTCTCGATGATTTTCAGTAAGGATCGGTTTGTAACTTCAGCTTGTCCTTTAATCTGTGGGTGGGAAGGTGAGGAGTAATGATTCTTGATTCCTAACTGCTTGCAAAACTCTCTGAAGAGTGTATTATCAAACTGACGTCCATTGTTTGAGACGAGCACTCTAGGGATTTTGAAGTGGTAGATAATGTTTTTTCTAGACAAAGCTTCTGACGTTCTGCTTGGTAATTTTTGCCAATGACTTTGCTTCCACCCATTTGATAAAATAATCAATCCTTACCACCAAGAACTTCATTTGTCTCATCCCCAAGGAAAGAGACCAAGGATGTCTAACCCCCACTGAGCAAAGGGCCAAGGAGCCACCATTGGGGCGAGGTACTATGATGGTTGTCTGGGTATGTTACAGTAGCATTGACACTTGTCACACACTTTGACATAGACTTTGTCATCTGCTTGCATGGATGGCCAATAGTATCTTGCACAAACTATCTTGTGGACGAGAGATCTAGTCCCTGATCGATTTCCATAGGCTTCTTCGTGGACATCCCCTAGGATGTAATGAGACTCATTTGGAGCTTAACACCTTAAATAGAGCTGAGAGAAACCCCTTTTATATAATACCTCGTCCATAATAACAAACTTCGCTGCTCTCACTCTTAGCTTCCTTTCTTTTTCTTTATCTTCTAGGAGGAGCCTGTCTCTAAGATAAGACATGATTGAAGTAGTCCAGTTGGCTACTCCAT
Organism: Castanopsis chinensis; assembly: GCA_032878915.1. Taxonomy (NCBI): domain Eukaryota; kingdom Viridiplantae; phylum Streptophyta; class Magnoliopsida; order Fagales; family Fagaceae; genus Castanopsis; species Castanopsis chinensis. The sequence continues at coordinate 21,822,072 of JAVQMG010000115.1, forward strand.
CTATCTGATTCACTTTTGGAATATCAATACTTGGGATGTATTGAACTTTAATTTGATCTCCTGCTATCTCGTTTGCAGATGCCATTTTGGCTAAGGTGTTAGCTTTTGCATTTTCCTCCCTTGGTATTTGTTGAAACTGGGTCATTATGAAGCCTTTAATATACTGTCTAACTTTGTTCAGTACCTCTTCATCCATTCCTCCTTAACTTCACACGTTCCATTCACTTGGCCTATCACCAACTATGAGTCTATGAGTCTCTTTGGACAAGGACTGAATCTGCTCCAAGTGATTTAACTAACTCCAAACCCTGAAGTAGGGCTTCATATTCTACTTCATTATTGGTTGTTTGGAACTATAGATGAACGGCATACTCTAGATGATCCCTTTCTGGTGACATTAAAACTATCCCAATAACTCCTGCATGTTGTGTGGATGAACCATCCACATGGATGACCTATCCACATGGATGACCTACTGCTTTGCCCCTGGTCTTCATTTTGCTGGTTACTGAAAGGAGTGAATTCGGCAATGAAGTTCGCTAGGACTTGAGCTTTTATTGTCACTCTTGGCATGTACCACACGTCAAATTCACTAAGTTCCACTACCCATTAGATCAATTGTCCAGCGGCCTCCAGTTTGATCATTGCCTTCTTTAGCAGATGATCTGTTAGGACCTTGATTACATGAGCTTGAAAATAAGGCCCGAGCTTTCTTGTTGTTGTTACCAATGAAAATGCTAACTTTTCCATTGGTGGATATCGTCCTTCAGCTCCCCTTAAAGCTTTGTTGGTGTAGTAGATAGGCTTTTGTACCTTCACTTCTTCTCTAATGAAGGTTGAACTTACTACATGAGGGGACACCGCTAGGTAGAGATACAATTCTTCTTCTGGTTTGGACGGGCTCAATAGTGGAGTTGAAGCAAGATAAGCCTTCAAGTCTTCAAATGCTTGTTGGCATTTATTTGTCCATTCATATGCCTTCCTTAATAATTTAAAAAATGGTAAATAGTTGTCAGTAGCTTTTGAAACAAACCTGTTCAGTGTAGCTACTCGTCTAGTGAGGCTCTGGATGTCCTTGATATTCTTTAGGGGCTCCATGTTCAAGATTGCTTGGATTTTATCTAGGTTTGCTTCAATTCCTCTCTGTGAAACCATAAAACTTAGGAATTTCCCTGATGCAATCTCAAAGGCACGTTTACTTGGGTTTAACTTCATCTTATATCGTCTAAGTGTGTCAAAATTTTCTTGAAGGTCTTCCAAATGTTGTGTCTCCTTTGCACTCTTGACCAGCATATCGTCCATGTACACTTCAACATTCTGCCCGATTTGTGGATGAAACATGTGATTAACTAGTCTCTGATAAGTAGCTCCTACATTTTTCAAACCAAATGGCATTACTTTGTAACAAAACAAACCTTGGCTTGTAATGAAGGATTTTTTTTTTTTTTTTTTTTTTTTTTTTCTGATCTGCCTCATCCATCTTAATATGGTTGTACCTTGAGAATGCATCCATGAAACTCAACAGTTGATGTCTAGCTATTAATTCTACCAGCTGGTCAATGCATAGAAGAGGATAGCTATCCAGATCTTTAGGGCACGTCTTGTTTAAAATTGTGAAGTCCACGCTCATCCTCCATTTGCCATTAGATTTTTTGATCATCATCACATTAGCTAGCCAATCAGGGTAGTAGATTTCACGAACAAACTCTGCAGTTACCAAATTTTGAACTTCTTCTTTGATGGCATTATCTCATTCTGGGGTAAACACTCTCTTTTTCTGACAGACGGGCTTATAAGATGGAGATACGTTTAGCCGATGAGTAATCACACTTAGGTTAATTTTAGGCATGTCTTCATGGCTCCAAACAAAAACATCCGTGCTCTTTTTAAGGAATATGACGAGATCCTACTTTGTTTTCTCTTCTATGCTTGTCCCAATCCTGGTAAACTTATTGAGGTTGGACTTGTCCAAAGGTACATTTTCCAATATTTTAGTCGGTTCAGCCAATGTTCTTCTTTCTTAAGTGTTCATTGTCTGCATTTTCTCGTCTATGGCCAACATTGCCAAGTAACATTCTCTAGCAGCTAATTAATCTCTTTGTACTTCCCTAATGCCATACTTTATTAGGAACTTGACAGACAAGTGGTAGGTGGATGATGCAGTCCTTCAACTATTCAAATTTGATCATCTAGTGATGACATTATATGAGGATGAGCAATCCACAACGAGGAAATTCACTTCCTTATTTATTTGCCATGGATAAGAGCCAACCACGACAAGTAAGGAGATAGTGCCTATTAGCAGAACCTTCATTCCTCAAAATTCGATTAACGACACGTTGACTGGATGAAGTAACTCCTTGTTAATTCTCATTTGCCGAAAAACTGGATAGTAAAGGATATCTACTGAACTTCCACTGTTTATTAACACCTTTTTGGTGGTATAATTTGCAATCATCAAAGTGATGACAATTGCATCATCATGAGGATGGCGTAGTAGTCTTGCATCTTTGTCCGTGAAAACAATGGCAAGCTCGTCTTCCCTAACCATCCTTGATGGTCGTCTAAATAATTGAACATTCTGGACTACCCGCAAGTAGGTTTTCTTGGCCTTGGAAGAGCTTCTAGTTGATGGACCTCCTACAATGATCCTTATTTCTCCTAGTGGTTGACGCATTGGTTCTTCTGCTTTGCCTTTCATTGGCTACTTTTCATCCTTGTGATCTCGTCTAAGGAGAATTGTTAACTTCCTTTGTTTAAAAAGAATTTCGATCTTCTGCTTTAAGTCATAGCACTTGTCCATATCATGCCCATGGTCTAGGTAAAAATGACAGTACTTGCTTTTGTTCCGCTTGTTAGGATCTCCTTTCATCCTCTTAGTCCATTTCAATGACAGGTTATCTTTAATCTACATTAATACTTGGTCAAGTGAAGTATTCAAGGGAGTGTAGTCGGAATATCGTCCTAAAGATGACCCTACCTTCTTTCCATCACAATCCCTTTTATCCTTTACTTTGGCTTTCTTTGGACAAGAACTCTGCTCTGGATGATGTATATAACCATTCTCCAATCTTTCACCTTTCTTCTTTTTCTTAGCAATAATCGCATCCTCTGCGTTCATGTAACTTTGGGCTGAATGTATTAACTCAACCATCGTTTGTGTCTCCTGATCATATAGCTTATGGATGAACAAATCTGAACTGACTCCATTGTAGAAGGCTGCCAAGAGGATCTTGTCATCCATCTCGTCTGCTAACAGGGCTTCTCTGTTAAAGCGGCTAATAAAAGAACGTAGGCTCTCGTTCTCTCCTTGCTCTATGCTTAACAAACTAGACGAGGAACTCTTTTGCCTCTGATCTCCAACAAAGTTGTTGAAGAACAACTTACTTAACTCCTAAAACAAGGTTATGGTATTTGGTAGTAGCTTACCAAACCATACCCTAGTCGGGCCTTTCAATGTGGTAGGAAATGCTCTACACATGATTTCATCTGGTATACCTTGAAGATGCATGATTGTCTTAAATGTGGCAATGTGATCACAAGGATCACACATCCCATCATATAAGTCTAGGGTAGACATTTTGAACTTGGAAAACAGGGGGTGACTTGTGATGGACGCAATGAACAGGGAATCAGTCCTATGGACAAGGTCATCCACGTGATTTGCTCTCTTCATGAAATCCTTCATCTCCTCCATGGCTCTTTTCATCTGATTCATCTCCCTCTCCAAATGTGGTACCCTACGAGTAACAGTACCTCTAGACTAATCTTCTTTTGCATTATTCTTAGCCCTTTCATTTTTAGAATTTTGTCCTCGTTCTTTACCATGTTGGTGCTAACTCCTCTAGTTAACTTCTGGTTTTGTTGTGTCAATTCTACCGTCGCAGCTGCCATGGACTGCAACTGTTGTTGGATAGTCATCAGCGGTGCTGGTGCATGGTTTTGGTGACTGCAGGCGTTGTTACTCTCTTGATGTCCTAGACTGGTGGTTATTGACCTAGTTCGAACCATGCAACCTTTTTGTCTTGGAAAGCAAAGAAGTTAACACTTAGAAATTTTTTCTTCACTACTTTCCCATAGACGGCACCAATTGGTGATGCATGAAAATAAATAGGCTGAAATACTTCGGGTTATGGTAATGGCTATAGGTCCTGAAAAGAAAGAAAGGGCTGTCAAGGGTGATTAGTGTAACTTGGTCAAGGACTTTCTGATGGCTAACTCAATTTTCTCTTTAGAACACAAGGATGAGAAAATAGTGAATAGTCGAACTTACCTTGGGTGAGTAGGACTTGCTCGTTTTATAGAGAGTTAGAAGTGGGTTTACTTGTTCAGATCCACCACAATCATGGGTGATATGGGTTATTAATGGAGGAAGTGGGAAACGTGGGGCAGATTATGAGGAATTCTCTCCACGTTTTAGGAATAGTGCATTATGGTCTGATTACATGAAGCTTTATCAGAAATTTATTAAAGAATTCACCAAGTGTCTTTTGGTCGTCCATGTCCTTGTGTCATGGACGACCATCATGGAAGGGTATCAATCATATACATGATGCCATTGTTGGGATTTCTCCTCCTAAGTTTTTATGGACGTGCTTTGATTTTTTTGGACGAGTACTATGGACGAACCTTGTAAACTTGAGTCCCATTAGGGCTTAATCTTGTTGCAATGTATTAGGTGCAAATTTACCCTTTTCTCTCTCACAAAAATATTTTACCACTTAACCTTTAAAAATAATTAAAAAAAAAATACTTATTAGACCAAATACAAAAATAATAATACTAACATTTTAAACCAAATTTATAATACCATTAAAAACAATTGAATACAGTACAATATCCTAAATGATTAACTTGACCTCAATCCATCAAAAATATTTTTATAAAGTAGAAAAACAATATATTTTGGTTGAGAAGTCCAAAAAGGTACAAGGATCTTGCCTTCTTGGAGTTTGCAGGTACCTTTGTCGGTTCAATTCTTCCCAGCAATCCAACCCACTAATCCATAAAATTATCTTATTCCCCATACCCCACTAAATTTCAAAAAGCCCCCAAACTTTTATTCCCCACTAAAACAAAAAAGTGAAAGAAAGGAAAAGCTTCCAAAGTACGCCACTAAAAAAAAAACATAAAGCGACCGTCCGATTATTCCCTGATATCCATCCTACGGTCCAGATCCAAAAAAAAACCTGTTTCCACTATCACCCAATCCCTACCCATCCCGCGCAATTCAAATTTCGTGCTTCACAAAATTCTAAAAATATTTTAAAAAAACACAAATTATCACTAATATTATTATAATTAAATTTTTTTTTTACTTTATTTCCTTCTTTATTTATTAACCATTTAAGCAAGGTCTCTCTCACACACACACACAGAGTTAGAGAGAGAGAGAGAGAGAGAGAGAGAGAGAGAGAGAGAGAGATTGATGAAGAAGATGAGGAGGCAGAATAATATGCAAGTGCAGGTTTCAGTGAATCATTTTCAGCTCAACAACAACCAATCATCTTCTTCCACCTCAGCATCTTCCTTCTCCGATGCCTCTTTCTTCCAGAACCTTCTAGAGAAAGAGCCCGCCGAGGCGGCCGCCGACGATGTCTATCCCAATGCCGATGACAGAGACTTCATTCTCAGCCAAGATTTATTCTGGTAAAACATCAGAACTCAGTATATATTTTATCGTATTTTACATTTTTAAGAAATGGGTTGATAAAAAGTTTGGATTTTTAGGGTTTGGGTGTGAAATTTGGAGGTTGTTTGATGCTTTAAAGTGAAATCGATGCTCAGGTTGATAAAAATTATTTCTAGGTTTTTGTGTTTTCTGTTATAGAAATAATTTGTGTGTGTGTGTGTGTGTGTGTGTGTGTGTGTGTGTGTGTTCCTTTTAATGAATAATTGAATGCACAATCTGTCAGTATCTTGATTAAATTTTTTGATTTTTTAGGGTTTTACTTTACCTGAGAATAAAGTTAAAATTGGTGCCTAGTTTGATTTTTATTATGTTTAGGTGCAATCTTTTTGAAATTTGGGGTTTTAATGTGAAATTTGGAGGTTTTAATTGATATTTAACTTTGTTAGTTTTATGCCAGTCTGACTAAATTCAGTGAAAATTGGAAATTTGGAAAGAGTCTTGTTATATGATGAATTTTGTGTTTGTTTTGAACCGACTTAGTAAGTATCTGAATTTGGGTGTTGATTTTTTTTTTCTTTTTTTGTTTATGGCTTTTTGCTGAAAATGCAGCACTCCGGATTATATCACACCAGATAACCAAAATCTTCTGACCAGTTTTGATTGCAACAAGGTGATGTAAATGAAGGTGTGGATTTCATGATTAGGTTACATTTTTATGATTAGTTTTTGAATTGAAGTTATTACATGTTGTTTTCGCAGGAAAACATTCCTTGCCCCAAGTCACCGGAGAAGCTGAATACTGTGAAAAGTAAGAGGTGTTGGCCAGGTAAGATTGGTTGTTGCTCTGATATTTATTTATTTATTTTGGTTGAATGTTTTCAGGGGAGGGAACACATTGAATTGCTTCTATTTTTTAAAAATTGTGATAATTTCCTGAGTTGCATAGCATGGGTATCTGCTTATCTGCTATAATTAGTTACTTTTATGGAATTTGATATAACTGAATCCAAGACTATCAAGATGTCCATGTATGAAACTTTTGAGATATCTAGAATTGAAATTCTAGGCAGATTTGGTTGCTAATGCAGGTTGATAAGTTTGCATAGTGTGAGGCAACCTATATTCACGGTAACTACTTGTTTCAGTAATGGTTGAGATGCCATAGTAAAAAGGATTTGAGAGTGAAGGTGTCTTGTAGCAGAAGGTTTTGGGTACTAGTGATATTGCATTATTAGCACAAATTGTATTCAATTTCAAATCAAGCATTGATTGTTGCTGTACATTTGACGTTCACTAAACACCATTTACCCACTGATGTAGTAGAACACAGATATTAGACAGCAAAGGGTATCTAGAATTTTTTGTAAGTGGTATCATGATGAGTGTATGTTCATTTGTATTGCACAGTAAAAACTGAGATATTTTGGTTTTCTTGTGTCAAGTAGAAGTGTCCATTGTGAATGTGTATATTTGATCAGAATTTAAATCATAATACTTATAAGAACCTGTTTTTTTAATCAACATCATGAAAATTGGAGAGAAACTTATCTGAAATAAACATTACCATGATGCAACATGTGTACAAGTGAAAGTCATTTGGAATGTGTTATGTGTGCCATGAACATATTTAGTGAATGGAATGCTATACAGACTTGGGGTCTTGACCTCTAGTTTGATGGACATGAACTGCAAGACATGTTGTAATTCTTGTTGTATCTATCCATCCCTAGCCAAAAGTTTCCTTTTCCTGGAAGCAGTTTGCTACCCGGAAGTGTATTTTGATTAACCTTGCAGCCAATGAATTAATGATTATTTCCTTTATATTCCATGATTTTCCACACTTTTATTTTTAAAGCCTTTTTAGATGATACAGTCAGTGCCTCCCTTTTTGAAACTGAATATTTATGCTTTTCACAGATAGTATCTTGGTAAATCCTCTTAGTCCTACCTTGTCTGACCATCAACGAGAGGTGGAACTTGCAAATGATACTTTTGGTACCGATACCGATGAAGAAAAATTAGATAAAGCAATGATATCTGCACCACAGAAGATTCATAGTTATGTACCACAATCTGCAGTTGCCTTACGCTGTCGGGTTATGCCCCCTCCTTGCATTAAGAATCCTTATTTGATGGGTGCTTCAGAAATGGACATAGATCCTTTTGGCAATCAAAGATCAAAATGTGCAGGTACTGCGATAGTTTTAGAGGCTCATTGCAAGAGACTTTGTTAAAATTTCCATCCATTTTTTTCCCCTTTGTATTTTGAAGCCGTGGAATCAGACTGGCAAAAGTTTCTTTGAATTTCTTTGGCTTGAAGTTCTAATTGCATAATGCTGCAATCTGCAGGGTTTTTTCCGGGACTTATTGGTGGAGATGGCCTTTCACGCTATCACACTGATTTCCAAGAGATTGAGGTTCTTGTCTATATTACCACACTTGTTCTTTTCTAAGTTGTTAGCTTGATGTTTCTGGTGTTTATGTAACTTGTTAGCCTTTTGCTCTCTTTCCAGAAAATTGGTACAGGAAACTTTAGTCAGGTTTTCAAAGTCTTGAAGAGAATTGATGGTTGCTTGTATGCTGTGAAACATAGCACACAGCAGCTGCATCTAGACACAGAAAGGTAGCTGCATTATGCAATTAGATTCTTCATCTTTTTGGTCAAGTAACTTGCTTATGCAATAATATTTGCACTTTGCAGGAGGAAAGCTTTAATGGAAGTTCAATCTTTGGCAGCTCTTGGTATGTATGTAAATGTTTCATTAGTATTTCCATTTTTGCTTAATATTTTATTAATGAGTTTCATGGTCATTACTATGCAGGGTCTCATGAAAATATTGTTGGGTACTACTCTTCTTGGTTTGAAAATGAGCAACTCTACATTCAGATGGAGCTCTGTGATCACAGCTTATCTATGAGTAGAACTTCTCAATTATTCACAGAGGTGGAAGTATTGCAAGCCTTGCATCAGGTTATATTCTTTCTGGGAATTTTGTGTACAAATCTCATAGTTGGACCTGGTAAGATGCTATAAAAAATGTTGCACATGCTGTAGCATGAAGTCATTACAAGATTGACCATAACGAACATCATCTTATTGATTTTTTGCACAAGCAACTTGAAGATGGCAGATAAGATTGAATGGTTTTAAACTAACCGGTTACCCTTTTCTTTAAAAAATATCAATTTTGGATGCAAGTATATTATATGTAAGCTCCTTATTTCTTGTATGCAGTTCCTGGCTTCCCGTTGAATTCAAATTGTAAGATACTGATTCATGATATTCTTGCATTAATTAAACTATAAAGACACGTGGTTACATTGGAAACAAGCTAAATCATTGAATTTTGTAAAGAATTTAGAATCATGTATGTGGTCCCCATATAATCTGAAATGGGGTATGTAAGTTTTGGTTTTAGATTAGAGGATGATAAAATGATATCAATCTTTTGCTTCCTTGATTATGTTTGAATCACTATTATAAAATGAATGCCACAATGCTGTGGATTTCAAGATGGCATGCGTTCTTGCATTTTATTGTTAAAGATTAAGATGAAATACATTCTTTTATTTTTATTTTTACTATCATCATTCATTTTTTTTTCTTAATGTAAATTTCTATGAGGTATGCAAGCCAAATTGATGCTCTATACTGATCCGAACATCTTTTGATGCTAGGAATTTTCCACTTCCATTAATATTTGCATTCTGTTACTTAAATGTGCACAGATAGCAAAAGCATTGCAGTTTATACATGGGAGAGGAATAGCTCACCTAGATGTAAAACCTGATAATATATATGTCAAGAATGGTGTCTATAAACTCGGTGATTTTGGATGTGCAACTCTTACTGACAAAAGCTTGCCAATTGAAGAGGGTGATGCACGTTATATGCCTCAAGAAATCTTGAATGAGAAATACGATCATCTTGACAAGGTTGATATCTTCTCCTTGGGAGCTTCTATTTATGAACTTATTAGAGGGTCGCCTTTGCCAGAGTCAGGATCTCAATTTTTGAAAGAGGGAAAATTGGCGCTTCTTCCTGGCCATTCATTGCAATTTCAGAACTTACTCAAGGTGCCAATTTTTGCTCTCTCTCTCTCTCTCTATTGATAGCACTGTACTTTTCTATGAAGCTGAAGAAATGTTGCTGTTGTTCTTGTTGTGTGTGCATGGGGAGTAGCTTTTGATATTTGTTATTAACATTACTTTCTAATGCAAGAATTACTTATCAAAATTCTTTATAATGCAACAATTGCTTGCTCTTTCCATTCATCCCTCTATTTCTTTTGTGCTGGGATTACTTTTTTATTATTGAAACTTGAAAGACTTTTCAATTTTATGTCAATTTCTGATTTGTTGAGGATCCATAGCCAATCCCAAAAGTTTGGGATTAAGGTTTGTTGTTGTTTTATGTCAATTTCTGAATAATGTTTTGGTATATGTTGTAATTTCCCACTTAATGTGATTAAAAAATGGTTCCTACTGGCTATATGCTAGTTTTGGATATCTTCATTTTACTCAAATCTTGCAGTAAAAATAAAAATCACTGTATGTTGGTTGAAGTTACTCTTGTACTTTTTGGAAATATCAAGTAGTCCCAATATTATATGGTATTCGAGAGATTTGAAACCAGAAAAATTGTTGATGAATGTAATTGATTTTGCTATTTTCTGCATCTCTGTTCTGTTAAGAGGACATGTTATAAGATACTGCTGGATATAGTTTGAGTGACAATTGAGTAGGCTTCTTAAGCTTTCGCGCACTTCGTTTATTATGTAACAAAAATGTGTTGTATAAGAAACTTTAGTGCGTGCATTATATATTGTTGCTGAAGATTGTGTTTGGTTATTGGGAACTTGCAACTGTATGGCTGATTTTATCTTATATTTTAATAATTCTAACAGGTGATGGTGGACCCAGATCCAGTCCGGCGTCCTTCTGCTAAAGAATTGTTAGAAAATCCAATTTTTTACAGGGTCCACCCAAATGCAAAATCCTAAGTGCAGTCAGGATGATAGTTTGACAAGGACTTGAATGTTGTGTGTGCAGCCATTTACAACCCAGGAAGAAGGGCATAGGGTAGAATATTAATGCCCAATTGTTAGAATACTTTTCTTTAATATATGCTGTGTTTATGCACCAGTTTTCCCCCAAGGGTGCATATTTTGTAGAGTATGTAAAGTGGCAATCTTGAACAATGATGTATTATGATTTATGAACCGGAGGTATGCAATGCTAATGGAAAATTTCCTTTATTTTCAGTGTTTCATTATTAATTTACTTGTTTAGAGCATTCCTATTAAGGATGCTAAAAATGCTAAAAGCTAAATTTTATCACCAATAGACAAAAAAACCCACTCCATTAAAGATTTCAAATGTCAAAAATTTTGACACACAGCTATAGTGAGCTGTTATCATTAATAGCTCACAGTAGCATAAATCTTAAACTAAAAATTATTTTTCAATTCTTTCTTCTCTCTCCTCTCTCAATTTTCTCTTCAATCTTTTCTCTTACTCGTAGCTTCCGTTCCTTTTGTAGCTTCGCCGGTCGGAAACTTCAAAGCCCAAAGCCCAAACGCTATTGGACACAAAATCCACTTTGCCTTTAGGGTGTTGTCGCTGATATAGAGGTAGAGCTTGACGGTGGGGTGATTTGATTTTGTGGGTCTGGGTTCATGGGTCTAGATTCTGTGGTTTGATTTCATGGGTTTGGATTTTGTGTTTTGAATTTTGATTTTAGCGGAGTGATTTAATTTTGTGACTTGGTGGGTTCGTGGTCTCTGATTGGCGTGGGCATCGGCGTTGAGGGGAGATGGGCGTGGGTCATCGAGTTGATCGACGTAGTGGTCATTGGAATTGTGGTTTGGTTGTGATTGTGATCGGCGTGGGTCTGGGTTGTGGGTTTGTGATTTGGTTATGATTTTGGTGGTTGGTGCTCATGGTTGTGGGTGGTGGTGATAGTGGCAGTTGTTGTAGCTGTGGTGGGGCTGGTGGGTGGTTTTATTTTTATTTTTTGTTTTCGATGGTAGTGGTTGGCAGTGGCTAGCTATGGGTGTGGCAGTGTGGGTTTGCAGAGAAAGTGGTGGGTTTTCAGAGAAAGGCAGAGACAGATACGAAGAGAGAGAAAGAAACATACAGAGAATAAAAAAAATAATATTCAAAATGAAGTGGTAAAAAAAAAAAAAAGAATATTTGATGTATGATGTACTATAAAATGAGGCGTTAAAAGCTAAAAAAATAGTGTTTTGAAATGGTAAATGCTAACAATTTTGACTCCCTTGATGGGGGAAAAAGTTTCACTCCAATCTGAATTGGAGGAAAGTCTCTCCAAACTGTGATGTGTCCATATCAATGAACGACACCTGTCCAACCCCCACTAAAACACAAACTCAACAGATAACTTCCGTTAACTCCACGCTTCCATATTTTTTTTATTAAAAAAAATTATTTCTTTCTTTCTCCTTCAACGCTCTGTCCTTTCTCTCTCTCTCTCCTTCAACGCTTCCCCATCCCTCTCTTTTGTTCCAGAGACGAAGTAGAAACCGAGAGCGGAAGAGAGAGCAAGAGAGAGATCTATTCTCCGAAACCCAAAAACAAATCTACTTTGGTGGCTCCAGGGAGGTAGTTTCGGCGTCCCCAGCCCCCATTCGGTTTCTCTGGCCACCCATTCGATTTCTCCGGCCACCCTTAGATTGCAGAGAAGCTTTTTCGCTTATTGTAAGCAGTCCTACTACTACCATGGTATGCCGGAATCTGAGTCTGGTCCATGTGTTTGGGCTGTTTGCGTTCTTCTTGGGCAGCAGAACTGGGTTGATGTTAGGAAGAACTCCATCGCTAGTAATGGTCACGCCCTGGAGAAGCTTTCCGAGCTCCTTGTCGTTCCTCACGGCAAGCAACACGTGTCGCGGGTTGATCTTGGTCTTCTTGTTGTCACGTGCCGCGTTTCCTGCCAGCTCTAGCACCTGCATTCCAATCCAAAAATCAAAATCATTAGAGAGAGAGAGAGAGATGTTTGGATGCCGAGAAAATGTAGTACAAGAAAGGAATTTGAATTTTGAATCTAAGAATTTTGTATTTGTTTATGAAACAGAGAAAGCCTGTGACCTAAAAAATTTACTTTCCACACATTTTCCTTAATTTTCTCAGTGTCCAAACAAATTTTTAACACGAGAAATCAAACCCTATTGTGTAGAGAAAACATGAAAAACAACAAAAACTATCACTTCCGCTTCCATTTTAATTTTTCTGTTACTCACAAACTAAATTTTACATTTCATTTTCCCTAACTTTCTCACCAACCAAACACCAAAATGCCAACCAAAATATGTTTGCCAGAGAGTGAGAAACAGTCCCAACAAACAGAAATATCCATTTTCCTTCAATTTTTCCATCAGTTTCTCTCTCCTTCTCAATCTCCTTCTCTCTTTCGCTCTCAGTTTGCTCTTCCTCTTTGGACCAAAAGAGAGGGATGGGGAAGCATTGAAGAGGAGAGAGAGGGAGAAAGGACTGAGCGTTGAAGGAGAAAGAGAGAAATAATTTTTTTAATAAAAAAAAATATGGAAAAGTGGAGTTAATGGAAGTTATCTTTTAAGTTTATGTTTTAGTAGGGTTGGACAGGTGTTGTTCGTTGATATGGACACGTCACAGTTTGGAGAGACTTTCCTCTAATTCAGATTGGAGAGAAACTTTTTCCCTTGATGGGAATGGTCTTATTGTTTACATTTCATTAGATATTGGAAGGCAAACTAGAAAGAGAGATTATGGACCTCAGCATTTCCGACGCTGTTAATTAGTATATACCAGATTGAATAGATAGAACATTTATGCGGAATACGATTCTTGTTTGAAATTATTGGATTATCATTTTTGTTTTATTTATTTATTTTGTGGGTGTATTACCACCAAGTTATTGCACAACACACTAAGCCTCCCTGTCTACAACTTGAAATTTCAACCTATTAATTTGTTCTCTGTATATTTCCTCTGCGTACAATGTGAATGCTCAGTGCCTTGTGGTTTAGATGTATTGGGCCACCTTTGCTTGGGCTAGACGATGTTTATTATTTACTAGGAAGTCTGATTTGTTCCGTTCAAGCCTGCATGTGAAAAAACAATAATTGTCTTTACTTACTGAGCAATGATATTCACATGTTTTATTACACACTCATTGTATACACACGGCTACATGGACTGAAATCAAAACACGATTTGATTTAGAAAGAGTGTATATGGGGGCTAAATTTGCTGAATAGTAATTTTTTAGAAAATTTTTTTGGTGAATAGCATGTGGCTGAAGTTAATTAGGTATGTAGACTATTTTTGAAACTCGAGTTTGTCAAAATCGAGTTTCAATCTAAAATCGAGTTTAGCAAACTTAAGGTTCAACTAGTCTAGATCTGACGTGAAATTATAATTTAAAAAAAAAAAATCACGTGGAACTCGAGTTTAGTAAACTGATCAAGTTCTAGCCCGGTCATGGAAATAACAAGTTTGCGAAGCCAACTACTTTGTGGGAAATGGGAGTGCATTTCATTTGGCTTGAGATATGGAAGAACCTGATGTCATACATATTATCTTTTTCTATTGAGATTGAGCCACATAGAGGACACCAAATTCCAAATCCTATTGAAAACTCAACACGCAATTAGGCTTCAACAGAGTTAATTGAGAAAAATTTCTTCCTGGGCTAACATAGAAACTAATGGCTTCTTAGTGACATTAACTTCCTACTTGTACGTTTAACAGCCTGGAGCTCGAGTTTACTAAACTCGAGTCCCACGTGTTAATTTTTTTTTTAAAAATCCACATCAGATGACTAACAATTAGAAATCGAGTTTTCTAAACTCGATTTTGAGGTGGAACTTGATTTTAACAGACTTGAATTCCAAAAACAGTCTCCTTAACTAATTAACTTCAGCCACGTGCTATCCACCTGAAATTTTTCTTAAAAACTACTATTTAACAAATGTTGCCATGTATACAAAGTGTACAATAGTGAGTGTGTAATAAAACTTTCCATTACTTATATTTGGTTTTTGCAAGATTTGCAAATCTTGGAAGCAGTGGCCCTGTGGGCAACTGAGAGTGATCAATGAAACTTTTGGGAGTGTGAGATTAAATGATTAAATCCTTAATTTTCAAATAATTTAAACTTTTTGGGATAATTAATTATTTATCATTAGTCTCACAGTACGTAAGCCATTTTAGCATTCATTTGACCATGATCTCACAGTGCATACTACATACAATATATGTATCGTTTTCCTTCTTTGATTATCCACAATCCCTCAAATCCATGCTTTCAATGATTGCAGACTCTGCATTTGATGATGGCAGTGACATATACAACTGGTTGCATAAATTAATCAGCATCTGCTTGAGACCGTTTGAAAGGAAAAAACTGTTGAACATGAAGGTATGAAGAAACAAGAAGAAAAGAGCCATGGTGGTAGAAAGCAAGAACAAGGCAACAGAGTATACAAGGAAAGAAAGAAAGGAAAGTTAAAAGAAAACGGTAGTGTTTCAGTTAAATGATTGGCACGTGAGATAATAGGCACGTGAGGTACAGCGGTTAAAAACGTGTTAATTAGTTTGTTAGCAAATTAGTTAGGCTGTTAGCATTTAGTTAAAGTGAGTTATTTTCCCCTTTGTTTGTATCGTGTATATAAGAACAAGCATCAGAGTAAATTAGCCAGTTTTCATTTTTCAATCAAATACAAGAAGATATTTTTCTTTCAATCTTCCTTCTTAATATGGTATCAGAGCTTCAATAGCTCATCAATGGCTTCCGTCTCTAACACTGCTTCAGATTCTGAAATCCTTCCCACTGCAAATCATAGATCATCAAATCAAGCTTCTTCAATGGATGATGTGAATACCAATCCTTCAAGCCCTTATTTCATTCCACAATCAGATGTTCTTCTTGTTTCTTAGCCATTGATTGGTCCAGAAAATTATCTCAGTTGGTCGAGAGCTGTGTTTCTATCTTTGAGTGTTAGGAACAAATTTGGGTTTCTTGATGGTTCAATCCCTACGCCTGATCTCTCTCATCCTCTGTACCATGCATGGCACAGAGCCAATACTACAATTCTTTCATGGATGGTGAATTCCTTGAGCAAAGATTTGGCTACCAGCGTTATGTACATTCACACTGCGAGGGATCTATGGATTGATATGCGAGATAGGTTTTCATAACCAAATATTCCAAGATTCTTTGAGATTCAAAAGGAGATTTCAAAGCTTTCACAAGGTTCCTTATCGGTGAGTTCTTATTTCACCAAATTTAAGATTTTGTGGGATGAACTGGTGCACTATAAATCCTTTTCTGCTTGTACGTGTGTTTGTATTTGTGGTTCTCAACGAAATCAATTAACTGCTCAGCAAAAGGATCAAGTTTTTCACTTTCTTATGGGACTTAATGATAGTTATTCCAACATTACTAGTCAAATCTTGATCACTGAGCCACTACCTGTGTTGAACAAAGCATATTCTTTGATCTTGCAAGAAGAGAAATGTAGGCAAGTTGGTTAAGCTGATTTGGTCATTGAGCCAACAGCTCTATATGCTAATAATCCTAATTCTAAGGGATTTCAAGGTCATCAAGGATGGAATCAGAGTATGAATCATGGTGGCCATGGTAACCAGGGAGGAAAGAATGCAAATTCAAAAAAGGAGAGACCTGTGTGTACATACTGTGGTATTGTTGGTCATGTAGCTGATAAATGCTACAAATTGCATGGATATCCTCCAGGCTATAAGCACAAAGGAAAGGCATTTGCTAATCAGGTCTCTAGCAGTGGGAATCTTGGAAGTTTCACCAATGGTGTTCTTGGAAATTTTGCTTCTCAAGGTTTTACCAATCAACCTGATCTAATGCACTACTCTTCACAGCCTCAATTCAACGCACCATAATGTCCCATCACACAGAGCCAGTGTGAACAACTGCTCTCTTTCCTTGCTTCTCAATCTCTCAAGGAAGCTACTCCTTCTCATCCCTCTCACCAAGCTACACCAGTCTTGTCACCATTGACTAATGCTGCTGCACCCAGCTCTTCCATCCCTTACCTTGCAAATTTTTCAGGTAACCCCTTTTGGCTGCCTCCAAATTTTTCTCATTCCATATTTTCTGCCAGTATAGTTGATAGGAAAGATCATAAAACTAATGACTGGATCATTGACACTGGTGCTTCAGACCACATGGTTTGTTCAGTGTCTTGCTTATCTTCCATTACATCCACACTTAATTCCTTTGTTTACCTACCCAATGGAGAAAAGGCTTTAGTTACTCACATAGGGACAGTTCATATATCAAATCAACTTACTCTTCATGGTGTTCTCTGTGTTCCTTCTTTCAATTTTAATCTCATATCAGTTAGTCAATTAACTAAAAGACTCTTTTGTTGTCTTGTATTCTTTGGTTCTTTTTGCTTTATCCAGGACCTGGCCAATTGGAACATGATTGGATTGGGTAAAGCATCAAAAGGCCTCTATCTGCTTCAACAGTTTCCATCATCATCATCTACTCTTGCTGCTTCTTCACAGTTTTTAGTTTCAGCTCCTTCTGTAAATACTACTTCTGTCAATAAAACTGTCAATGATGCTGTTTTGTGGCATTTTAGGTTAGGGCATCCCTCTTTTACCAAAATGTCACTGCTTAAACCTTTTGTATCTAGTTTGGATTCTAATAAAACTTTGTGTTGTGACATTTGTCATTTTGCCAAGCAAAAAAGGCTATCTTTTCCTACTAGTACTCATATTTCTTCCTGTCCTTTTGATCTTGTGCATTGTGACCTTTGGGGACGTTTTTCAATTCCCACTATTGAAGGCTACAAATATTTCCTTACCATTGTGGATGATTACTCGAGGTGTACTTGGGTTTATTTACTTAAATCCAAGTCAGAAACACAACTTCTTATTGAGCAATTTTCTACCTTGACTAAAACTCAGTTTGGTGCAAGAATAAAATGTATTCGAAGTGACAATGGCACAGAATTTTTTATGAAAGATTTTTTTAAGTCTAAGGGCATCTTGCATCAATTAACTTGTGTTGAGACTCCTCAACAAAATGCAATTGTTGAGAGAAAGCATCAACACATTTTAAATGTTGCAAGAGCTTTAAGATTTCACTCTTCTTTGCCTTTACAAATGTGGGGTGACTGTATACTTACTGCAGTTTATCTTATAAATAGGCTGCCTTCAAAACATTTGCACAATAAAACCCCATTTGAAATGCTGTTCAAAACACCTCCTTCTTATAGTCATATCAAGACTTTTGGCTGTTTGTGTTTTATCTCCACTCTTTGCCAAAATAGACATAAATTTGCACCAAGAGCCAAGAAATGTGTTTTCCTAGGATATCCAAGTGGTATTAAAGGATACAAGGTCATGGATTTGGATAGCAATTCCATTTCTGTTTCAAGGGATGTAATTTTTTATGAAAACATTTTTCCTTTTGCATCTAGTACTCCCTCCTCACTTCTTTCTGATTCTGCCCCTTTTGCTTCCCCTTCAAATTTTTCTGTTTTTCCTCATTCTTTTCCACATTCTTTTCCTTCAGATCTTTCTTTCTTCCATGATCATCAAGTTTCTTTACCTGATTCTACAGAAACTGTTTCTGCGGAACAGATTACTTCCTCTTCCTACATTTCTCCATCTCCACCTATTGTTGATGATACTGAACAAACTGTTCCTATGCCTGTTTCTAGGCCTATTTCCCCTTTACCTTTAAGAAAATCCACTAGACCTCATAATCCACCCTCTTACCTAAAAGACTATACCTGCAAATCTGCCAGTACCACCCATCCTTCTTCAAAACCCTCCTCTGGCCTCCCTTATGACATATTTGCTTGTCTTACTTATTCCAACCTCACCAAGCATTACAAGCAATTTGTTATGACAGTTGATTCAATCCCATCTGATCCTACTTCCTTCCATGAGGCTGTCCAATCTTTTGATTGGAGAGCTGTAATGGATAAGGAAATTGCAGCTCTAGAGCTTACAAATACATGGACCTTAACCACTCTTCCTCCTGGCAAGGTACCTATTGGCTGCAAATGGGTTTTTAGGACCAAGTATAAATCTGATGGCTCAATTGAGAGGTACAAAGCACGTTTGGTTGCTAAGGGGTATACACAGAGGGAAGGCCTTGATTACACTGACACATTTTCTCCTGTAGCTAAGTCAGTTTTTGTCAGAATGGTCCTTTCCTTGGTTGCTATGAAAGGCTGGGTTCTACACCAAATGGATGTGAACAATGCCTTCCTCCATGGTGATTTGGATGAGGAAGTTTATATGAGTCTTCCACCTGGTTTTCACAGCAAGGGGGAGTGTTCTTCTAGTCTTAATCCTACTTCTAGTACTGCTGGTTCTGGTTCTTTAGTTTGCAAACTCAACAAAAGTCTCTATGGTTTGAAACAAGCTTCACGGCAATGGTTTGCAAAATTTTCTTCCACTTTGTTGAATTTTGGCTTTGTCCAATCTAGAGCAGATTACTCCCTTTTTACTTATGCAAAGGGGTCCTCTTTTACTGTGTTATTGGTATATGTGGATGATATTCTGCTCACTAGTAATGACCCTGGCTGCATTACTGATTTAAAGCATTTACTTGACACCAAGTTTGGTTTGAAAGATTTAGGTTCCTTAAAGTATTTTTTAGGCCTTAAGGTTGCCAGAAATGAGAAAGGTATTAGTTTAAACCAAAGGAAGTATTGTTTGGAAATTTTGCAAGACACAGGCTTCTTGGGGTCTAAAGCACTCAAAACTCCAATGGAACAAAACTTGCACCTTTCAAAGGATGTAGGGAAGTTGCTGCCAGATGCAAGTCAGTACAGAAAGTTGATTGGAAGGTTGCTTTATCTTACTCTAACTAGACTTGACATCACTTATGTAGTACATAGGTTGAGTCAGTTTCTAGCTGAACCAAGAGAGCCTCATATGATGGCTGTTAATAGGGTGCTGCAGTATTTAAAAGGCACACCAGGCAGACGTTTATTCTTCTCCAGTCAGTCAAAATTGCAGGTTAAAGCCTTCTGTGATGCGGATTGGGCAGGCTGCCCTGATAGCAGAAGATCCATCACAGGTTACAGTGTGTTCTTAGGAAATTCTCTAATTTCTTGGAGGTCCAAAAAGCAGAGCACTGTCTCTAGATCATCAGCAGAGGCAGAATACAGGGCAATGGCTACTACAACTTGTGGGATTGTGTGGGTTTTTCAATTGTTAAAGGATTTAAGAGTTGATCATCCTAATAGTGGTCAGTTGTTCTGCGATAACCAAGCTGCACTACATATAGCAGCCAACCCTGTTTTTCATGAACGAACAAAACACATAGAAGTTGACTGTCATTTGATCCGAGACAAGATTACTGAGGGTGTGATCAAGACTTTTCATGTCTCAAGCCAATTTCAAGTTGCAGACATCTTTACCAAGGCTTTAGGATTTCCAGCCTTTGACAGATTGGTAAGTTGTTTGGGCTTAATTGATATTTTTTCACCAAGTTTGAAAACTTCAACTAGTCAAGTCAATGATCCTGAGAATCATGACTTGAGGGGGAGTGTTGAACATGAAGGTATGAAGAAACAAGAAGAAAAGAGCCACGGTGGTAGAAAGCAAGAACAAGGCAACAGATTATACAAGGAAAGAAAGAAAGGAAAGTTAAAAGAAAACGATAGCGTTTCAGTTAAATGATTGGCACGTGAGATAATAGGCACGTGAGGTACAGCTGTTAAAAACGTGTTAATTAGTTTGTTAGCAAATTAGTTAGGCTGTTAGCATTTAGTTAAAGTTAGTTATTTTCCCCTTTGTTTGTATCGTGTATATAAGAACAAGCATCAGAGTAAATTAGCGAGTTTTCATTTTTCAATCAATACAAGAAGATATTTTTCTCTCAATCTTCTTTCTTAATAAAAACCTTTCCATGTCCAACAAATAAAGAACAATGCTGTCTAAACTCAAGAATCATTCCAAAGCCGTTTATGAGGATAAACCAAATTAAACAATCCATAAGTAGCACTCTTTTGTGTCTTGACATGGTATTAATTAAAGGATAGTCAATGACCGCTATTTTTCTGAAGTATACGACACAAACATTTTTCACTCATTAAAATATAAACAATGACAGACATTTTCGATGCCAAACAAAGTACACGTTAATAATCTGTCTTAGGGTTCAAATGTTCTTGTTTGACATGCATATTTGCTTTTGGTACACAACTGCGACAGTTGAATAGAGCAAACAAAACAGGACAACCAATGTGCTCTGTTTTCAACCAATAATAGAGAGCCAGAAAGCTACTTGCATGTGGTATCTTTCAGAATCTCTAACATGCAATCAGAGACAAACCCAACAATTGCTATCAAGCCTAAGATAAATATTTGATCTTCCTTAATTTATTGTAAGTACCATATCTTAATCAGTAAATTTCCAAACCGAAAGAAAAGGAAAAATACTTTATACAAGAAATGAATAACTTTCTTATTGTTGGCCGAATATTTGTTAACTTATTGATGGCTTACCTTTGGAAGCCTCTTCGTTGCTTTTGGAAGAAGGTGTTAGGGTTAGCAAAACCAACCAATATCATTACCTTTTAAGTGTTAGGGTCAAATAGTTTGTGTTGGCAAATCCAAGTCAAAACACATTTTTTAATGTATTTGAGTCTTAGATTTTAGTGTCCTTAAGTATATTGAAGAACTGCATTTGAAGACGCAAGAAAAAAACTCAAGGATCTGCTTAAGATAGTGATGTTTCTGTTGTCTCGATAACAACTATCGATTGAGGTCACATAAACCTCAAAACCAAGCGATTGACCAAGCTTCAAGAATTTTGTTTTTCTAATTACGTGTTGGATGATGTGTTCACCTTGGAATTCGTGCACTCTAGTTTTGCATCAAGTTGAAGTTCCAGGACGACTTAAATAGTGTTTTTTAGAGTTGCTATAATGAGAAATCAGATAAAACTCATTTGTGACATGACAATGAGAGATTTTCAAATTGAGTTGTGCTAGGACTAAATACAAAGCCACAACTCTGGCCACAACTTGCCCACGTAGCGAGTTGTGGTTGGTGGAGGGGTGGTGGTGAGTTGTGGTTTTGTGTGTGGTACTAGCATTTTCCTTTCAAATTTGGAGCGCTTTACACTAGAGAGTAGGTGTGATGTTGTGTGACTCGGGTTTTGCACTAAGTTGAGTTTCCAAAGTTGCAAAGTCTGCCAAGGGAATTAATTATATTTGCCAAATAATATAATTAGTGGACACTGTTACAAAATTATATTTTACACTAATATCTCGAGTTTAAAAGAGTTGATTTTGGGCCTATAAATCGAGTATCAAAAACTCGACTTTTATGATCTGATCACATCTAATGTGACATTTTTTTAACGTAGCGTTCACCTGAAAATCGGGTTTTAGAGACTCGATTTATAACCCTTAAAACACTTTACACCATAGATAGCTCTAAAGTCTTCGTGCAAGAGACGATTCATTGAATTCTCTTAGCTCAGACAAGAACGAAATTAGATTAGTCCCACTTCCCGCAGGAGTACGCAAGCACATTCATTGATGCAGCGAATGCAAGCTCCTATCGAACTGGTGGAAGGTTTGACATGAGAATCCGCAGCTACTGCTATCGAATGCCCTGTTTTGCGAAGAAGAAAGAGAAAAAAAAAAAAAAAACTCAGATACAGAAACATGGGTTTGAGATCGAAGTGGGTGGCTTCAAATTGGCGTGGGACCATGGGTGGGTGGGTTTCAAGTCGGCGTGGGTGGCTTCAACTCGGTGTGGGCCGTGTGTGGTTGTGGGGCGTGGGTGGCCGTCGATAGTCGTGGCTAGCCGTGGGTCGAGTTCAGATTGCCGTGGGTTGAAAAAGCTAAGTAGAATGAGTTTTCTTGGTGGATTAGTTCTGGTTTGTGCTTGTATTTGGTTTGTGCTTGTTCTTGGTTGGTTTGTGTTTTGAACTCCAGACGCTTGAAAATTTTTGTTTTATAGCTGTAAGACTCGATTTCCCAGTAGTCGCAACGTGGAAAAAGTGCCAACTCAGACCTGATCAGAACATGAAAATCGACCCTCAAAGACTCGATTTTTAGGCCCAAAATTGACCCTTTTAGACTCGAGATGTCAGTAAAAAATATAGTTTTATAACAGTGCCTACTAATTATATTGTTTGGCAAACATGATTAATTTCCAATATTGGCCTTGCAAAGTTCATTGTGTTCTAGTTAAATTTGATGCACCCTCTACCTTCAACAATCAAAGTGTGATTGTCTGAAGCTAGTACATAATGGATATCCATGCACTGAAGAGATCACATGAAGAGTAGTTTTACCAAGTTGAAGCTACATTAGGAAAGTTCAGTAAGTTTTTCTGTAGCCTATAGGTAGGTACTTGTATATTTCTTGTATTTGTAACTTCGATCTTCATAGCGAATTCTTCAAGTTGGTGGTTGTCTTTAAGCCACCTGTTGAGATTTTTTTTTTTGGTTAGGATTGTTAGTTTGTTTAGACCCTTGCACACACAGATTGTTTAACTTAATTTATTAACCAAGTAGTTACTTAGGTTTATTATTCAAATCTAGGTTAAATATAAACAATTTTATCACTAAGTGCAGAAAAGTAAAGAAGATAAGTGATATATTGACCTAGAAAAACTAATAAAGCCGTTCAGTTTCAAGGTAAAAAACTTGGGGAAGATAAGTTTTACAATAAATTTTTCTCTAAATCTAAAGCTACCTTTTGTAATACTTACTCATGTGACCACACGCAGATTCAAATCCATGAACTCTTCTATTTGAATTTGTTGCACAAAAAACCTATATTTGTGACTTTGAGATCCCACTCAAAGCTTTAGACCATCAACAATAATTGATCTTGTATGTAGCAACTTATCTCTAACAGTTCTTGTATATAGATCATTTTTTGGTAGATGCTTGTTGAGTTAAAATGTTACAAAGCCTCACAAATCTCACAAGACTTCCAAGAACTTCTGAAATATAATTTAGGGTTTTTCTTTTATATCTAGTAGTGTTGGACACATACCCTAAACATTTCACTGGCTTTAGGCCTGATTTAAAATCTGCAAAATTTGATTCTTCATCGATCAGGCCTATCTCTCGATTGGTCGAGCCTTGCAGATTCTGAATATTTCTTTCTGCAGCTTAACTGTTCTTGAATCTTGACTTAAACTAACATGAGCAATGTGTAAAGAACCCTAAGAAAGAATGGAAATTTATAGCTAATTCGAGGTTAGCTAGGCCTCCTAAGAACCGAGAAAGAATTGGGAAGAAGAATTAGAACCAGAAGATAGAAACAGAGAGAAGTTATTGTTCATTACTCTTTTGATGTCTTCTTTGTACAGCTTTTCTCATATTTATACCCCTCCTTTGTAACTAACTATCCCAGCTGGAGACAGCCGTTACTAACTAACCAACTAACCTCTATTACCTGTCAATGTAACTAACTACCATAAAATCCTATGGCAGCAACTATCACACTTACAACCACTTATTAGAATACATAAGGTAATTAGAAATTACACACAGTAACCACATTAAGTCCACAGTAAGTAATTCTAATTCCTTAGTTCCTAACACAATGTCTAACACTGTTTTAGGACTAAAAGATCTTAAACAAGACATGTTTTAGTTCTTGGTTTGTCAACTTATATAAAATTAGAACCTAAACATTTATTCCTAAATATTTAGAACCTAACAAGGATTTTTCCCATGGTCACCATATCATTGTGTACTAGAAATTTATTTTCCATTGCATGAAACTTAGAATTTGCAATATGATTGTGCCTATCACGTAATTAAATTGGACCATTGCATAATTTGACTAATCAATCAACTTGGCTGATTGATTAATTGAACCGCTGTCAATCTTAACCCAACATTATTAAGATGTGGTAAAGCATCAAATGAAGCTTGCTAAAGAATATCTATGATATAAAAGGTCACAACAGAAGAGAAATTTGTACAAGATTGTTATGAGGTTGTAGGGTTTTTAGCCCCGGTTTTCAATTTAGTGGTCTCTAACTCTCTATGAAGGAATAAAGGGATGACTTTTTGAGATATGGTAAACCATAACACTGTGCCCCCCTAATCCTATCCACCTATATTTTTTTACTAGAAAGATGATAGATAACTT
Source organism: Castanopsis chinensis (assembly GCA_032878915.1). NCBI lineage: Eukaryota > Viridiplantae > Streptophyta > Magnoliopsida > Fagales > Fagaceae > Castanopsis > Castanopsis chinensis. The sequence goes on from JAVQMG010000115.1 coordinate 21,846,840, forward strand.
CTCAAGTTGTTAATTTCTCCAGTGAGTAGATATTTCTCCCCCCAAAGAGTTGTATTTGTTCATAGAGTCACAACCTTACCAAACAGGGGCGGCACCACTTTAAGGCTTTAAAATTAAATTTTGCTCCATAATACGTTCTACATTCAGTGGATGAATGTTTACTTGGTTGTGTACATTGAAAGAGATGTAGCTTGTAGCATTGATAACGAGACTATCATGAACGATTTTAAAATATGAAAATTCGTAGAAGACAATTGTAAATTTTATGTATTTGCTTGTTTTTTTTATTGTTGTTTTTGTTCATATATGAATTTCTTTTTTTTATTAGATTATATAATTTATGTTTCTTAAAGAACACTTTGAGAAAAATTCATAGAACCGTCACTGTTAGCAAAGGGTCCAATTCTTCATAAATGGACACATGGATGCCTATAAAGAGACACCAGATTGTCAAGCCAATATTCATCCTTGTCCCATTCATTTGCTAGAGAAAATCTATATGTGAGTTTCACCTTCACGAGACTGCAATGCTTGTTTGGGACAATACTCTATAGGAATCATGGGATTAGTTATAGCTACCGTGGAAAATGATCATTCCAGTAAATAGAAAATGATAATTAATGGTAAATAGGTAACAATATCATATTCGTATTGAAAGACTTTTCAATTAAAATAAATGGAGAGGGTCCTGATTCCCAAAATATCTCCCTGTACAATCTGTGATTCTGTATCTGCCATATATAAAACTAAGTTCAATAATTCAAAGGGAAAGAAATAATAATAATAATGATCTACACCAACCTCCTTTATTATGAACTCAACATTCTTTGTTGCTCTTAACACAGAACTCTTCTAATTGAATAGATTAAAGATATACTTTAAAACAAGAAGTCAATGATTTATGTTTTTCCTGATGCATTATAACCAATTGAAAATTAATAAATCTCTCACATGAAAGCCGTGTATAAGAAAATTTCACATATTCCAACCTAACACTCTTGCAAAGGAGAAAAATTTAGTTGGTGCATGTCAAACAAAATGCACGAAGATAGTTGACTTTGAATACGAATATGCTCACATTGATTTGCGTAGGCTCTTTTGCAACTAATTTAAGTGGACGAGAAAATTCTGGGTTTCATGTTTTACGAGATCAACGTGATCAATACCTTGAATTATCACTACAACAAACAAGACCTATGATGATGAACACTTTTCATCACTAAATACCCTTATTTCGTCACCTATGACATGTGGGGATGAAACATAATTCGTCGCATAATCTTAGTTACCAAAAGTTGTAATCATCATTAAATTGTTTTATTTTTTTAATTAAAAAAATTATAGGTGATGAATTGGTCACCTAATATTTTCATCATCATGTTTAGAGACGAAATAAATTCATCACAAATTATTTTCAATTTTTAATTATTTTTATTTCACCATATTCTGTGACTAAATATTTTGTCACTAAGGCTGTGTTTGGTTCTATGTAAAATGTTTTCCAAGTGTAAAATATTTTCAGGTGAAAATATTTTTTGGAAAATAAAATATTTTCAGGTGTTTCGTGGTATTTTAAAAAATACTTCAAAAAATATTTTTTAGTGTTTGGTTGTGTTCTTGAAAATACTATAGAAAACACATTTTCTACTTGTTGCTCACATTTACTCATTTGGTTGTGTTCTTGAAAATACTATGGAAAACACATTTTCTACTTGTTGCTCATATTTACTCAGCTTCCAAAAAAATATATCATATCATTTCTCAGTCCACAAACACAAAAGAAACAAAACTAAAAAAAAAAATTCATCAAATCCAGTGCGATCGACACGGTGCTGTGATCGATGAGACCGGTGCGATTGGCGAGAAACACAAAAGAAACAAAACCCAAAAAAAAAAAAAAAATCATCAAATCCGGGAGAGAAGAAGGAAGAGAGTGAGGCGCGATCGAGATCGCGCGATCGCGAAGGCGACGTCGGCGCGTCTGGGGTTGGGACGCGATCGCGAAGGCGACACTGGTGCTGGGGTGCGATCTCGCCGGCACGTCTGGGGTTGGGGCACTCTCTCTACTCTCTCTTCTCTCTCTCTCTCTCTCTCTCTCTCTCTCTCTCTCTCTCTCTCTCTCTCTCTCTCTCTCTCTCTTTGTGCGTTTGTGAGCCCGAAAATGATTTGAAGGTAAAATAGAACCTGAAAATATTTTTTGGGTCACAGGCCTCTTTTTACAGTTAAAGGAAATTATTTTCTGGAAAACTCTATTTTCCATGCGCAACCAAACACACGGAAAGATGTAAAACGATTTCTTGAAACCGTTTGAAGCCAAAACAAACACAGCCTAATTGTATTTTTGTATTTTCAATTTTCTAATTTTAATGGATTCGGCGACAACTTATTTCGTTACCAATTTATGTGTATACTCAAGAGTTCAACCTATTAGTGACAAAACATTTTGTCACCAATTTCTTTAACTTGTTCTTTCTATTAAATTGCCATTACATTACACATTAACCTGTTCATTTTCAATCACATTCATATAGAACTCATTCATACAATCTTTTCCAAATGAAATACACGTCATTCATGTCAAACGAAATACACGAAGATAGTAGACTCTGAGTACGAATATGCTCACATTGATTTGCGTAGGCTCTTTTGCAAATAATTAAAGTGGACAAGAAAATTCTGGGTTTCATGTTTAATGAGACCAACGTGACCCGGTCTTGACTCTTGAGTTCAAGTTTCTTGATCAATACCTTGAATTATCACTACAACAAACAAGACCTATGATGATGAACACTTTTCATCACTAAATACCCTTATTTCGTCCCCTATGACATATGGTGATGAAATATAATTCGTCGCGTAATCTCGGACACAGAAAGTTGTGATCATCATTAAATTGTTTTAATTTTTTTAACCAAAAAAATTATAGGTGATGAAAAAAATTTTCGTAACCTAATATTTTCATTATTATGTTTAAAGACGAAATAAATTCATTATAAATTATTTTTAATTATTTTTATTTCACCATATTCTGTGATGAAATATTTCGTCACTAATTGTATTTTTATATTTTTAATTTTCTAATTTTAATGGATTCGGCGATGAATTATTTCGTTACCAATTTCTGTGTATACTTACAAGTTCAACCTGTTAGTGACAAAACATTTTGTCACCAATTACATTAACCTGTTCTTTCCATTAAATTGCCATTACATTACACGTTAACCTATTTATTTCCAATCACATTCATAAAGAACTCATTCATACAATCTTTTCCAACCACATTCAGAAAAATAAAATCATCCACACAATCTAAAAAGTAAATAAAAAAGCGTTATACTACTAAACCCATTAAAGTAAGTTGTTTACAAAATGATTACAACAATATATATATATATATATATATATATATATATGGGGTAAAAATCCAAAACTTACCCTCTAACTTTTAGCCTTTTTCATTTCAGTCCTCTTACTATCAGTTTTATCAATTTAGTCCTCTAATTTTCAATTGTTGTCAATTTAGTACTCTGTTAGACCTCAATTATCTATTGCCCTTAAGTGAGCCAAAACGACGTCATTTTGACTTTTATTTATTTTTTATAATAAATGTTGGAATTAAAAGAAAATAAAAAACTGTTATTAAAAAAAAAAAGAAAAAAAAATGTTGCGGACATATTTTTATGTAATTAGTATATCCTTTGACAAAACGCACTTACTTGTATTTGGGTAAATCTAAGTAAGTTCAAGATGATCATTACAAGTGGTTAAATTGAAGACATGAAGATTACTTAAGAACTACTCAAGAAAAGTGCAAATCTGCGAGTCTCGACACCTCCTTGACAAAAGCTCGATCTATCGAGCTTACGAGATTCAGACTATAGTCAATAATGTTTTTATTCTAAAAGACTATTTGTTTATGGGTTTGTATAATTCTTATTGGACTAGGAAAGCCCAAGGTTTGTGTAAACCTATTTGGAATAGGAGAGCCCATTAAGCTCCTATTTAAAGGAGGTGGAAAAAGAAAAACCTAACCCGAGAGAGCTTCATAAGGTTTTCTTTTTGAAACCTTAACCTCCTCTTACAGAAGAAAGAGTTCTTGCTGCGATTTTTGTATGCCTTTGGGTTCTGTAACCAAGCAAAGTCTCTTGCACCAATATTGAAGATCTTATTGGTGTTTCTATGTGAAGCTGTTGCAAATCAACTACAACAATCAAAGGGTTGCTGTGGAGTTAGACACATATTGAGATTCGTGCAAAGGAGTAAGCCGTATACTGAGATCCGCACATCAAATTGATTAGTCACGTACTGGGAGCCGTGCATTAAAATGAGAGATTGTCACTGTAGAACAAGTCCAATTGGGTATTGAGGTAAGGGTTCAACTGTAGGTTGGTAGAAGGTACTGAGATTCCTTTACTTGTAACCGCTTGTTTTGATAATAGTGGATTCTCGGGAGTGGTGATCTTAAAATCATCCGGTGGAGTTTTTGCCTTAGAAGTTTTCCCCATTTGTAAATAAATCACTGTGTCAATTTATTTTTTAGCTGCACTTTAGTTTATTGGTGATTTGTTTGTGCTACCACGCGTTTGTATGTTAAATTGGTTAATTAATTTAACTTGACTAATTAATCAATTAATCTATCATAAGGGGTCAATACGTTTTTTGCCTATCAATAAAGAAAACATTTAGTGGAACGATGACCCCTTACCTGAAATCAAAACGAAGGAAATCCCTAGCTTAGAAAATTTGGGGAAAAGGGAACTAGTCAGCGGTTTGAGAGAGATAGACTGTGAGAGAGAGAGAGAGAGAGTGAGTGAGTGAGTGAATCGGTTTGAGAAAGAGATTGAGTATGAGAGAGAGATCGAGATGAAGGTGATGGAGTTCAAATAAAGACCAATTTGTAGAGATTGAGAGATTGAGACCGAGATATTGATATTGATAGGGTGTACTCTATAGCTCTAGCTTCGGACAAGAATTGTTTTGGGTAAGTGAGGAAAACCCAGTTTTTTTTAGTCTATTTTTTTTGCTGTGATGAAAACCAAGATATTAATAGTGCAAAACAATGAAATCTGAGCTCAGTCCGACTCAGTCTCTCTCTCAAACGGACTCTGTCTTTCTCTCTCAAACCGACCATCTTTCTGTTTTCCCCAAATTTTCTTAGTTAGGGTTTGGGTGTCGTATTCTTTGTTTTTGATTTTAGGTAAGGGGAACGATGACGTCGACCCCCTAAATGTTTTTTTTTTCTTAATAACAGTTTTTTTTTTCTTTTAATTCCAAAATTTATTTATTTTTATAAAAAAGAGCCAAAATGACGTTGTTTTGGCTCACTAAACGGCAGCTAAAAACTAAGGTCTAACAGAGAATTGAATTGACAACAATTGAAAGTTAGAGGGCTGAAATGAAAAAGTTCGAAAGCTAGATTGTTAGTTTGGATTTTTGCCTATATATATGTATATATGAATTTTTTCTATAATTTAAGAATTAAAAATATACTACTATATATCTTATGAGAATAGAACTAATATCCAATCAGTATTAACAAAATATAAATAAAAAAAAGCAAAATAATTTTTTCTCAATACATTTTAAATTAGTCATTTCTCGAAATGGAATTAGGCATTTTTTAAAATCTTAAAAAAGTAATTTATGATTGATTCTTTACTAAATTCGCAATAATTTTCATAGTTTTGATGATATGTATACTTGAAAAATACTTGTATTGTAGTTAAAATAGAAACAAGAAGAGTTGGAATGATTTGAAACGATTTTTTATTCATTAGCTCAACCATTTGGAACAATTTAGAAAGATATGATGATAAAAAAAAGTCTTTGAGTTAGGACATATGTGATTCATTTTAGGAACATATGTCATTTAGAATTGACTAATTTTTTGACAAAATGCACTTGTAATTGGGTAGATTTAGGATGTGTTTAATACTTCAAGGAACAAGGTTTTAAGTCTAAATGTTAAAGCCATGCAAATCTATCCAAGAAACAAGTGAAGAAGTGCTGAATTTTAAAGCTCGATATCTAGCTCAACAGATAGCATCTATTGAGGTTTAAAAGGTTACTTTAGCCCAATGATCGACAGCTGCATGATAGATACCCTATCTATCGAGATTTATGAAAATCAGTTTTTCAGATCTAATTTTACTCCAATCCTTTCTCATAACCCTAAACATATATAAGAATTATTTTAAAGGTCGTCAAAAGTTGTACAGTTGCACGAGTGTGAAGTAAAGTTCATGCAAATTGTGACTGGAGACAGAATTTGCCTTAGTTCATGTTTCTCTTGAAGAAGCTACTGCATTTTTATGCCGTTGGGTTTTGTGACCAAGGAACTTCATGATCTTCATCGTGTTGATGAACTGAAGAACTTTGCAGCCAACATGTTTCTCAAGTTAGTGATTAAGTCATGTACTTGGATTTGCGCATTTATTGGTTAGTCACGTACTGGGAGCTATGCATTGAAAAGGAGAGATTGTCACTACAGAACAAGTCTAATTGTGTATTGGGGTAAGGGTTCAACTATAGGTCGGTATAAGGTACTGGGATTCCTTTACTTGTAACCACTTATTGTGATAATAATGGATTCTCGGGAGTGGTGACATTAAAATCACCCGATGAGGTTTTTACCTTTGAGATTTAGCTCATTCGTAAACAAATCACCGTGGTAACTTTATTTTCCACTGCATATTAATTTAGTTGGTGATTTGTTTGTACTGCCACGCATTTTGCATGTTAATTGGATTAATTAAGTAATTTGGTTAATTAATCAATTAATTTATCACAAGGGGTCAATACATTCTTGGCCGATCAAGTGGTATCAAAGCAGACATATTTTGATTAGGGTTAATCTTTGCTGTGTGATTCATTGACCCCTGTTTGTCATGGATAAAGGACAATCACTCATTATACTCCCTTTATTTGATGGCACTAACTATGAATACTGGCACTAACTATGAATACTGAAAAATACGCATGAGAGCTTTCTTGCACTCATTAGATGAAAAGGTGTGACAAGTTGTGAAGACAGGCTGTACTAAGCCAAAGGAAGTGTCGGCCGATTGGGATGACGCTAAGATCAAGGCGGCTAACTTCAACAGTAGGGCATTGAAGGCTTTATTCAGTGCGGTCACAAATGAGGAGTCCAAGTAGATATCCTCTATTGAAACTGCAAAGAAAGCGTGAACCATTTTTCAAACAACCTATGAAGGAACCAAGGTTGTTAAGGACTCAAAGCTTTAAAGGCTCACTACAAGTTTTAAAGAGAACAAGATGAAAGAGGATGAGTTGTTTGATGAGTTCTATGCTAAGCTTAAGGACACAGTGAACTTAGCCTTTAATCTTGGGGAAACCATTCCTAAATCCAAGATTGTGAGAAAAATATTTAGACATTTCATGCCAAGATCACCGTAATTAAGGAATCAAAGGACATCGACAAAATTCCTTTGACAGAGCTGGTTGGCAATCTGCAGACCTATAAGTTAGGTTTGACAAGAATTGGGAAATCAAGTAAGTGTAAGAGCATGGCACTAAAGGCCAAGAGCAGTGACACCGATGAGCCTTCAGTCGATGAAGATTATAAAATGAAGTCCTACATTACCAAGCAATTCAAGAAGTTCATGAAAAATGCCAATAGGAAGGGCTTTGACAAGGACCGTAGGAAATCTAGTTCTTCTCAGTTTAAGAGCCAAGACAAAGGGAAGAAGGATGATAGGGATAACGGTCAGTACATTGTTCCCTACATAGGGAAGAAGGATGATAGGGATAAGTGTTTTAGGTGTTAAGGCTTTGGACACATGAAACAGGAGTGCCCTACATATCTCAAGACCATTTGGAAAAGTAAGGCACTTGCTGCTGCTACATTGAGCAACACCAAACCTGAGGATGATTCCAAAAATGAGGATGATGGAATTCTGAATGTCTTCACTGCCACTGCCAATCCTATTGAGGGGATTGTAGAAGATGTGGATGAAGAAGAGGACTTGGTGGAGTCTAAGTTTTAGAAGATGGATGAACAAGATGACATCCACACAGCCTATGTAAAATTATACAAGGTCTCCAAAAAGTATGAGAAGTTGTATAGGTTAGCTACGAAGAAGCTCAGTGATGTGGAGATTGAATGAGAAGAAATATTCACAAAGTTTGATGAAGCTAATCAAACCATTGGATTATTGAGATTTGAGAATAATTTCTTGGCTAAGAAAACCAAGAAGCTTGCGGCAGAGTTGTTCTAAGTCAGAGCTTAACTGGAGAGAATTTCAAGTGCAAATCTTGATAAGATGCTCGGCCTTCAGGATTCTGCTTCTAATCGAATTGGTTTAGGGTAGGATTTCTCTTCTCCTAATACTGCTTTCTCCAGTTCTACTGTTTTTGTTTCTTTTGCTAATAATGTTGAATATGAGAACACTAATGTCGAAACTATTTTAGCTAGTGAGAACATAGACAAGGGTAAATCTACCTTAGGATCACCCCTTAAGCTTGTTAAGAAAGAGACTAAAAATCCTAGGGCTAAGAAGGGTAATACTCAAAAGCCTAAATAGAAGAAGCAACATCTCTGCCATCATTGTGGAGCAACTGGACATACTCGACCTAATTGCTATAAGTGGCTAGCCACTCAACAGAGCAATAGTATGATCTCATTGGGAAACCAGAATCAGTTTCCATTTTCTCTTGCTTCTCTTGGAGATCTACTCAAAGCCATCATATTCCTTTCGAACTTGAACAGTTGCAATTCTTTCCCCTCACCGCTGGTTCAAGGGCTCGTTAAAAGGAAAAGTTCTTCCAAGGTGTGGAAGGAAAAATGCTCTAAGTGATTTAGTTACTTTTCTCTCTCCCTCTATTTTTGCTTGCATTACTTGTGTATTTGCTTTCTAGTTTTGAGTCAGTCTAGTTTTATGCATTGCTTTGTTTAACATGTTTTTGTGTGTTTGTTTTTATTTTTGCTTTATTTTTTTCATAAAAATATAATAAAAAAATTAAAAAATCAGAAAAATACAAAAACAGTGTATGTTTGTGTATATTGGTACTTGTGTGCCTTGAATGGTCATTGAAACAAAGTTTTCTAAATTTTGTATCTCTTGTAACTTAGATGAGCATCTCTATGCACAACTAAGCAAGTGAGTTTTGTGGCTCATGTTTGTGATGAGTAAGATTAAGTAATCTCTTATACTTAACACTCCTATCACTCTTTTTGATGGTAGGACTATAAAATTCTAAGAGAAAGGCATAAATAACCATCTCACCACTGTTACCTGTCAATCATGAAATGACATCTGTATACTTCTGCTTAAGTACAATGTCAAAAGCTTAACATAATTGGACATTTCTTCTCTCTCTCTCTCTCTCTCTCTCTCTCTCTCTCTTATATGCCCATGCATGATATGCTTAAAAGAAAACATGCAAAGAAAAATAAAAGCAAAAAGAATCAATATGCTTTATATATGATTGCAAGTGTGTCTTTTAGAAGCTGTGAGAGTTATAGGATGTACCTCGAAGGTGATAGTGCCCATCAAGCAGTTATGATTATGTGTGAGTTAAATTGATTTGCTCATATCTCAAATCGTTATAATATGTAGATGCTTATACAATCTTGTGATATTTTTTACACACAACACGCAATATTATTTGCTACTTTTGATACATGTGCAGGTAAAATGTGATTTGTCCATCATAAGGAATACTTGTGTTAATGTATGCTCACTAAACTATTTTAACTTACTTTGAAATACAAAATTGGTCAGACTTGTTTAGTGTGTGTGTGTTGGATCTATATGCCTGATATTTTTCTTGTTGAGAGATGTTTTTGAGAGTTTGAAATGTTGTTTGGATCTTTGGTACAGTGGCATGTTTGATTGCATTCATGTTTGTGTTTTTCTCTTCTTTGAAAAATTGTTTTAAGAAATCTCGACAGCTTCTCGATACCTTTCGATAGCTAGGCTATCTATCGAGCTCTTGATCTTCCTTTCTCGACAGCTGCTATCGCAATTTCGATCCATCGAATTTTTGAAAATTTGTCTCAATAGTTTCTCAATCCATCGAGAAAGTTTTTGTCTCCTCAATAGCTTCTCAATAGTTGCTTGATTCGTCGAGGTTCTTATGCTGTAAACACCTCTCGATAGGTCTTTCTGTCACATTCTAATTCTCAACACCTCTCGATCCATCAAGTTGCATATATGTCTATATATAGGTTAGCGTGAATTCTTTCTCATTCCTTCTCGATCTCTCTCGATGGAAAAATGTCTTTCCCTCTCCCAAACACCTCAAACTCAACCTCTTCATTTTCCCCACTCAATCTTCAGTCTTTTCCTTGCATTTTTCACTAGTATGATCTCTTTTCATCTCTTTATCATACATTTCATGCATTTTGACCTAACTTTTGGGGTTTTTGAAGATTTTTGGGGTTTTTCAAAATTGATGAGGTTTTTGCAAAATTTTTGGGATGAGTTTTAGTTTAAATGAGTTTAAATCATCATGCATTGCATCAAATTGCTTTTTAACAATGTTTCATGCGTTATAGATGTGTGTTTACTTTGTTGCAAGCTTGTGTGTTGGTAGGTTTGGATTGGGCTGAGCCTATGATTTTTTTATTGTTGCATGTCACATGCTCATGTATTTTTCATGCATACGTACTTTCAATTTTCTATCATATTGATATTAAATTGTTTGGTGCTTTTTTGCTTCTCTCTGTCTCTGTCTCTGTCTCTCTTTCTCTGTCTCTCTCTCTCTCTTTCAGTCTGTATCATGGCACCTAAGTGTAAATCCACTTCGTCCAAGAATCCTCTTATTCTGTGGCATCTTCCTCTGATTCTACCCCTTCTCATCTTCGGTTCTGTGATGAGAAAGTCAGTAAGGACTTCTCGGAGAACTTTTCTCGTTGAGGCATTCATTCGGAACGCCAAGTCATCTTATCAGATTTTTCCGGTACTGACCTTTCCATTGCCATCCACAGTAGGGTTTGGGAGTCACTATGTGATGTCCTAGTCATTTGTTCTTCCATGATCATTCAGGAGTTTTACTCCAACATACACGAATTTGATTATTCAGTAACTCTTTTTGTCACTCGCATTCGAGGTATGTGCATAGTAGTCACTCCAAATATTGTATCCGAGGTGCTACATGTCCCGAGGGTAGCACAACTGAATACCTCGGATGTGATAATCTTAGGACTGTGTCTAAAGACGAGCTCATGTCTCTATTTTGTGAGACTCTTTCTTTCTGGGGTGATCGTCAGAACACCCGTCACTCGGCCTTTGCTAAAGATCCGAGGTTTCTTAACATGGTGATGACATTATTTCTCCATCCATTGTCTCGCTGTAACTCTATCACAGAGCCTCGTGCTCGATTTTTGTTATCCCACCTAGAGCACCTCACTATAGACTTCCCTTGTCACTTCATCCTCTCCCTTATAGATGCATATAGGGATACAATGACCCGTGGTAAGCTTATCTTTCCTTTAGCCATCATAAGGATCCTTCGCCATTTTTCTGTCTCCTTTCTTGAGTCAGATCTGAGAGGCCAAAAACATATTGACCCCTTGTGATAAATTAATTGATTAATTAGCCAAGTTTAATTAATTAACCAATTTAACATGCAAACGTGTGGTAGCACAAACAAATCACCAATAAACTAAATGTAGTGGAAAATAAATTTGATACGGTGATTTGTTTATGAATGGGAAAAACCTCTAAGGCAAAAACCCCACTGGGTGATTTTATGGTCATCACTCCTGAGAGTTTACTATTATCAAAACAAGCGGTTATAAGTAAAGGAATCCCAGTACCTTATACCAACTTACAGTTGAACCCTTACTCCAATACCCAATTGGACTTGTTCTGTAGTGATAATCTCTCCTTTTGATGCACGGCTCCCAGTACGTGACTAACCAATTGCGCGGATTCCAGTACGCAACTTCAATCACCAACTTGAGGAAGATGTTGGCTGCAAAGTTCTTCTTCTCTTCAATAAATGAAGATCGTGAAGTTGCTTGATTACAAAATCCTACGGTGTACAAATATAGTAGCTTCTTCAAGGACTAGGGCAAAACAAGGTTTCCAGTCACACTTGTGGAATTATGCTCTTGTGCAATTATGCTCTCAGCTGTGTAACTAGATACGGTCCTTAAAATAATCCTTATATATGTTTAGGGTTGTGAGAAAAGAAGACCTAAACACATAATTACGGATTGGAGTCAAAACAGATTTGAAATTTTGTTTTTCATAAACCTCGACAGATGCCTATTTGTCAAGCTGCGGTTAAGCCACGGGCTTCAACAACTCTACAGGTCTCAATAGATGCTAGCTATCGAGTTTTAATGAACAACACTTTCTCAGCTTGAATCTTGGATAGACTTGCATGGCTTCAATACTTAGACTTGGACTTGAACTCAAACTCTTGTTCCTAGAAGTATTAAGCACATCCTAGATCCACCCAATTACAAGTAAAGTGCATTTTATCAAAAGATTAGCCAATTACATAAAATGTTGACATATGTTTTTAAAAACTAATCACATATGTCCTAACAGGATCCTTTCCCTGTCATGTGTGCCATTGATGCGGCTACTGTTAGACGGAGTGAGGCCCAGCTTCAACCTAATCGGCCACTGACCGATACAGCAACTCCTCCAACTTCTTCAGCTCCATTCACATCCGCTCCTTCTTCTGTGGATGGGGTGACACTCGAGGCTATTATGGCGCAGTTTTAGCGCATGGATGCTTGCCTTGATACTCTCAGCGATGAGTTGTGTCAGGTTAACATCCATGTTGGTCGTATTGCACGACGACAAGATCTCCTTGGTGGCTTCGTTGAGTCTTCTACTCCTTTTCCAGGGACTTCTGAGGATGAGGACAATGATGGTGGCTCTGATGGCGATGGTGATGAGGATGATGGTGCTAGCTCTTCCAGCGATGATGAGATGACTGCTTGAGTTACTTGCCCTTTGTCATTCATGATAAAAAGGGGAGTAGTTTTGGATATAAGAGTAGTCATGTATTTAGGAGGGAGAGTTAGTATATGAGATTTTTGTTAGAGGGAATATCTATACTTTTTGAGGGATATAGTGAGAACTTATGTATTTTTTTTATTTTCTATCTTTTATAGATACATTGTTCTCACTTTGTGATAGCAAACATTGTACTTATTATTGATATATATATATATATATATATATATATATTGAGGTTGTTATTACATTTTCACCTGTCTCTTCATGTGTTGTTTCTTTTCTCTCTTTATGCACATGCTTCTTATTACTTGTATGCAATCTTTTATTTCTGTTTCACACTAAGATGCCGTGATGCGTTTTGTTTAAAGTATTTTAGAAATACAGGTTGTCAAAGTATTCTTGCCATGAACTCTCTTCTTGCAAAATTTTTCAAGAGTTTGTGTTAGAATAGATTTTATTGTATTTAATAAGTGAGTATGAGTTAAGTGACTTATGACTTCTCTCATATGTTCATTTGTTTGTTGTGGTTTTGTCACGGATTGCCAAAGGGGGAGATTGCTAGGACATATGTGATTGGATGTTAGGAACATATGTCAACATTTTTTGTATTGGCTAATCCTTTAACTAAACGCACTTTATTTGTAATTGGGTAGATCTAAGATGTGATTAATGCTTCAAGAAACAAAGTTTCAAGTTTAAGTATTAAAACCATGCAAATTTGTCCAAGAAACAAGTGAAGAAGTGCTATTTATTAAAACAAGTCAGCTAGCATCTATCGAGGTTTACAAGAGTTGTTTAAGCCTGAGGCTCGACAGCTGCTCAACAGATAGGATATCTGTCGAGATTTATGAAAAACAGATTTTCAGTTCTGATTTTCATCCAATCTGTGAATATGTGTTTGTGATTTCTTTTCTCATAACCCTAAACATATATAAGGATTATTTTAAGAGCCGTATCAGGTTGCACAACTAAGAACACAATTGCACAAGAGCATAATTCTTCAAGTGTGACCGGAAACCTAGTTTGCCCTAGTTCTTAAAGAATCTGTTGAATTTGTACACCGTAGGATTTTTTAACCAAGCAACTTCGTGATCTTCATCAGTTGATGAATAGAAGAACTTTGTGGCCAACATTCTTCTCAAGTTGGTGATAAAGTCGCGTACTGTGATTCATGCATCTATTGGTTAGTCATGTATTGAAAGCCGTGCAATACAAGGAGAGATTGTTACTATAGAAAAAATCCAATTAGGTATTGGGGTAAGGGTTCAACTGTAGGTTGGTATAAGGTACTAGGATTCCTTGACTTGTAACAGCTTGTTTTGATAATAGTGGATTTTCGAGAGTGGTGACCTTAAAATCACCCGGTGGGGTTTTTGTCGTGTAGGTTTTCCCCATTCGTAAACAAATCACTATGTCATTTAATTTCTTTTGCATATTTAGTTAATTGGTGATTTGTTTGTGCTGCCATGCTTGTTTCATATAATTGAACCTAATTAATTCATTTGGTTAATTAATTGGTTAATTTATCACAAGGGGTCAATACATTTTTGGCTTATCATGATTTAGGAACATATGTCATTTAGAATTGGCTAATCCTTTGACAACACGCACTTTACTTGTAATTGGGTAAATCTAGGATATGTTTAATACTTCAAGGAATAAGGTTTTAAGTCCAAGTGTTAAATCCATGCAAATCTGTTCAAGAAACAAATGAAGAAGTGTTGGATTTTAAAACTTGACAGCTAGCTTGATAGATAGCATCTATCGAGATTTAAAAGGCTGCTTTAGCCTGATGCTTAACAGCTGCTCGATAGATACCCTATTTATCGATGTGTATGAAAATAAGTTTTTCAGATCTGATTTCACTTAAATCCCCGTGTATATGTTTAGGCTTTCTTTTCTCACAACCCTAAACATATATAAGGATTATTTTAAGGGTTGTCAAAGGTTGCACAGTTGCATGAGTGTGAAACAAAGTTTTGTTCATGCAAATTGTGACTAAAAACAGAATTTTCTCTAGTTTATCTTTCTCTTGAAAAAGCTACTGCATTTATATACCGTTGGGTTTTGTGACCAAGGAGCTTCGTGATCTTCATCGTGTTGATGAACTGAAGAACTTTGCAACCAACATTTTTTTCAAGTTGGTGATTAAGTCACGTGCTTGGATCTATGCATTTATTGGTTAGTCACGTATTGGGAGCCGTGCATTAAAATGAAGGGATTGCCACTACATAACAAGTCCAATTGTGTATTGGAGTAAGGGTTCAACTGTAGGTTGGTATAAGGTACTGGAATTCCTTTACTTGAAACCGCTTGCTGTGATAATAGTGGATTCTCGGGACTGGTGACCTTAAAATCACCCGGTGGGGTTTTTATCTTGGAGGTTTTCCCTATTCGTAACCAAATCACCATATCAACTTTATTTTTTGCTGCATATTAACTTAGTTAGTTATTTGTTTGTACTATCACGCATTTTGCATGTTAATTGGATTAATTAGCCAAATTACTTAATTAATAACTTGGCTAATTAATCAATTAATTTATCACAAGGGGTTAATACATTCTTGGCCTATCATTTTGGATTTGGATTTACTACCATCCCACCAAAATTTTGAAGAAAGAAGCTATTTGAAATATATTGATAAAACAAAAAACTCGTACGCGCACAAAATATGAAATTAACTAAGAATAGAAATGAAAGAATGATCTCACTTGAAGACTCTAGTCTTTTATTTCGCAATTTGTCCTTACTAAAAAATTTTAGTTGCACAAGACCAAAAAAAAAAAAAAGAAACTTAGAAAATCCTTTTTGAAAAATGTTTAATGTAAATTTTTTTAAAATTTTTTTATTTATTTTTTTTAGAGCAAGACCGCAAGTTATTGGCAAGCCGACCAATTTTTTTAAATCTTTAGGACTAATAGAATTTTTAAGAAGGAAAATTTTCATATTTATTATAAAAACTAGCTTGTAATGCATGCAAAAGCATGTATGCATTTAAAATTAAACAAAATTTTATTATAAAAATATAAATAATTAGTAAAATTATTAAAAAAAAAAGGGTAACACATGTATACGCATGGATACATTTAAAATTAAACACAATTTTTATCATAAAAATATAATTAGTCAAATTATTATTTTTAAAGTAAATGTAATTAATCACTTATTAAAATTATGACGTAAATTTAATACTATTTATGATCATTTTCTTTTCTAATTTTTAATAAGATAAAACGTGTGGTGATTTTTATTGATTGATATTTTTTTTTAAAATTTTTTTATTGTTCATTAATATTAGATTCTAAGTATTTTGTACTAATTAATTCACTTTGCACAAAGATTAAAAAACTTAAGTAAACATATGATATAAACTTAAGTGGATAATTATGATGTGACCCCCACATAAATTTAGACACATGACATAAAATTGTATTTTAGTTTTAATTTCAAATTGTAATTGAA
The DNA here is from genome assembly GCA_032878915.1 of Castanopsis chinensis. Taxonomy (NCBI): domain Eukaryota; kingdom Viridiplantae; phylum Streptophyta; class Magnoliopsida; order Fagales; family Fagaceae; genus Castanopsis; species Castanopsis chinensis. Next base: position 21,863,247 of record JAVQMG010000115.1, read on the forward strand.
CTTTCTTTAAACTTTGTCTACACACACACACACACACACACACACATTCTTCTTATAATGTGTAAACCTAAGAGCTGCTCATATGTTATGAGAGAAATGATATTATATCTTATATATATAAGATAATAGGGTAAATTTCACTAAACCCCCCTGAGGTTTGGGAAAATACCATTTAAGTTCAAGACTTTTAAAAAACGACCCACTTGATCCTTAAAAGACATTTTTATCCCTATATAGCCAAACCTTCTCATCTCGATCCCAAACCTCTCTTTCTCTCAGACCTTTGGCTCCCTCTCTCTCTCTCTCTGAGTCACACCCACGGCGGCTCCATCTCTCTCTCACCCACACCCACGGCGGCTGAAGACTCCCTCTTTCATGGTCGAAACCCATATTTTCACTACCATCTTCCACTTTCTTCTCAAATCAGTGCCATGGAGAGATTTGACGAGGGATTTTCCACTACTACTATTGTTCTATGCCAACGGCTTTGATTTGGTGCTAAACGTGCTTGGATCTTCGTTTTTGGGTTTATATCTCTATTTTTAGGTTTGGGTCTTTGTTTGTGTTTGGGTTTGTGTGTTAAATGTCAAGGGAACACTTGACAAGACCCATGAGCTTCGCCACCACCATTGGCGAAGCCAACACCCGTGGCCATTGATCTCTATCCTCTTTCTTTGTTCTATTTTTTTTTTTTTTGCTCTTTTGGTTTGGTCCTTTGTTTTTTTGGGTCTTGGTCAATTTATGGATTTGGTTTTCTTATGTGATATAAGGATTTGGTGATTTTTGATTTGGGTTTGAAATGAGGTTTGGGTATGATCATTTGCAGATTTGTGGGTATTTTTTGATTTAGGGTTTGTCTCAAAATGGTTCTAATTGGTGATTTTGTTAGTGTGTGCATATAAATTTGTGTATGATTGGTAATCTGGGATGATTTTTAGGAGTTTCAGGTTTTGGAATTTGTATGGCTAAGAGTGTGTGTTTGTGTTTTATGAGATGGTGTATCTGTGTAGTGTGATTTGTGCTCAAATCCATGTTTGTTAGTGTAATCACTCTGTTAGTGTAACCACAGAGACAAAAAACGCCGTGGGAGTGGGTGAGAGAGAGATGGAGCCGCCGTGGGTGTGGCCGAGAGAGAGAGAGAGAGAAGGGTTTGGGATTGAGATGAGAAGGTTTGGGTATACAGGGATAAAAATGTCTTTTAAGGACCAAGTGGGTTATTTTTTAAAAGTCTTGGAATTTAATGGTATTTGCCCAAACCTCAGGGGGGTTTAATGGAATTTACCCAAGATAATATATGGCTAAGTATTGATGAGCTAATCATGTACAATTTTCTTTACTATAACCAGGAGGAATAGCTACACGTGAGTCATGCAAATTGTATTCTCCTTGTACGTAGGTCATGCAAAATTCCTAGCCGACTTAATTGAAGGTATTAATTAACTACTAAATGATATGAGGAAAAACTATTTACACGTATTTATTAAACGTATAAAGAAATAAATAACATATTTTTGCCAAGAGATGAGTGTTTTGGTACCACTTTTGTAATCTCTTTAATTTGTTAGTGAATTTTTTTTTTTTCAACCATACCTATGGATATAGGCCTAAAATCAAACCTGTATATTTTTATGTGTACGGACACACAATTATATGTTTACACAAAATAAATAGGTATAAAATCTTTCCGCTATCTCAACACTTTCAATTGGCCTTCACTGTCTAGCTTTGCTAGAAATTAAGTAGAATAACTTGCATAAATTATCCAACAAAAAATTCAAACTACACTTCTTCTGAAAACTACGTTACGGTTGGCCCATGTGAACCGGCAACTTAGCCAGGTATTGTTGGGATAATCTAAACGAAGCGCATAAACAAGTAAGAAAAACTAGCATATATTAATAAGAATTGAAGAGTGGAACATATATATTATATGGAGCCGACATGAGATATCGTATAATATTGCAGTAATTGGCTCTGTACTCAATACCTAATGTTATATAATAAGCTCTTATTGCTTGTGGTCTGTGGCGTGGTTGCCTCAGATTCAACTACGCAGTGATTAAACAATTTTTTTCACCATTATATACAATTATTGAGCTAAAGTCAGACTCTTGCATTTAATATTTAGGAGAAGAGAAATAGCATTTTTCTAGACCTCCTCTTTTTTTCTTTTCTTTTTTTTCGTGGGAGGTTTACTTTGCTCACGAATTATATATGCTGGATTCTTTTCTCTCTTTTCTTAAATCCTTGTATCTTGGTGTAAGTGGGATTAATTAATTGATACAAAAAATCTGTATGCTTTTATTTTTATTTTAATAAACAAAGAAAGGGATGATACGATCCAGAACTTTTAAGGAGTTGACTCATGCTAATATTACTCTTATCAACATATTTAGCTGAGGAGTTTTGACGGACACCATTACATTATAGTATCATGGTATGATTACACCCAATTTTATATGATTTCTTACTAGAAAAGATTGGATTCGCAGTAGAAATTCTATTGCGTGGTGATTGATAGTATGGAAAGGATAAAAAAATGGGTGAAGGGTGTGGATATTACACCACTTAAAAATATAAGAGTGATTAAGTTTATAAAATCCCAAAACACAAGTGAAGTCAAACTCAAACTTTTGGATGTTGTTCTATCAAGGCACCAACAAAATTAAACTACTAATTTGAAGAAAAATGTTTGGTGTTTTTGTTTTTGGCCCGGCCCGAAGACAAATCAAATGATGAGAGATGAAATAATTGAGATTGTGTTTTCAATTCTAATTAGCTGCTAGATGGGGCACACAAAGATGTTTATTTTATTGCAATAGTATTCGAAATGATGTTGGAAATATTCAAAATGAGCTCGATTTTGACTTTGAGCATCCTTCATTATTTGGTTTTCCATGTTGTAACTTGTAAAACTAGCTGGCTGCCACCAACATACAATTCTTCCAAAATTACCATAACAAAAATTTTGGCTGTATATTATTCCAGTAAGTTTTTAGTTGAACTAGTTGATGGCTTTATCAGTATACCTAAGTTTCAATAGAGAGGGTGATATTTTGAAAGTTGAAAGACTCCATTGATGAACCATATATGCATGCAGAAGCTAGTTATGATGGTTTGGTTACTTAAGTTTGTGTCATTTTCCCATGCCAGCACCCATTGTTGATTTCTTGCTGTACGGAAGCAGTGCCAAATTATGTGTGTTCTTTATGCCATCGCTATTTTTTTCGCCCACCCACTTGTCTTGTTGTTACCAAGCGACAAAAACAAAGTACACCAAACATGCCTAACTTATTGATATCACTTTTTTAAGTCTTATATTCCGTGAAGCAGAGAGGTGCATGCATGACATGCGAGTAATAAATAGCTTAATTAGCATAGCATCATGTTTGTTCCCACACTAGTTTATGAAACATCATATTAGGTGATCGGAAGTTAAATAAGTGAGTATGAGGCTCAATTTCACCAGTGAGCTGCACGGTCCTCACGAGAGCGGGACAAAAACCTGCAAGCAAAGAGAAAAGACCTCGTCCAAGAGAGCACCGGTGTGGTGCCGGCCAAAAACCCTCCGAAGGTCAAGTCAGAGAACTTTCTTTCCAAAACTAGAATGCTAGAGTGGAATTAATTATGCATACCTTGGCTTGTGAGGGTTTTGAGGTATTTATAGGTGTGTATGGTATTCTCTTTTGGGCCTAAGCGTGTAGATCAAGTGAAAAACCACAGTAATCCAAATGGGCCGCATATGGGCCACAAATGGGCTGCAACCAGGCTCCTGTAAAAGGCCTTGGGGGCCCAGCACACGCCATGTACTAAACATACCGTCCATCAAGAGCCCACCAAGTATTTTTCATCTTCAGCTGCCCCCCATTCCGTGAATCCGTCACCCATCATGACGGGTACATGGAATAAGTGGCTTGGTTATGTACATGACGGGTACGTTGGATTGGTCGCTCTGTTATGAACATGACGGGTACGTGGGATTAGTCACTAAGTTATATATATGACGGATCCGTGGGATTACTCGCTGAGTCATCCCCAATTCGTCATGATGCATGACGGGTCAATGGGACGGGTCGCTTCGTTCTTAACGATCCGTCATGAATTTGTTGCGGACGAACAGCCAGGTTGGAGTAGTCATAAATGCTCTTGGGGACACGTGGTGAGCCTTGGTTGATGGATTGCCAGAACCGAGGCGTCTCTTCGTGTGTTGCGTTGCTTCCCCTATATATATATCACTTGCTCCTGTCATTTTCACTTTTTGGAGAAATTTCTGCTGATCAGAGCACACCCGTCCTCTCTGTGAACATCCGCACATAAGTCAACCGTTCAGTCACTACTCCAACTTCCTCCCGTCGTCTATATACTTGTAAGTCTATCTTTTACTCCGTCCACCCCTTTTTTATTTAAAAGTTGGTCCGTTGTCAGTGTAGATCTAGAGTCTTAGGTTTCCCTATCCGTCATTTGTAGGTGTCAATGTCTAGTGAGGCTTCCAGCGGTCAATCTTTTGTCCGTGAGGGAGCGGGCTACGAGGAGGTAAACCCGTCAGGTCAGGGAGACCGGGGTACCTTCGTCGAAGAGAGTGAACCGTCATCCAGCTCTCCTTCCTTCACGGAAGAAGAAGGGCGAGGAGGAGACGGGTCGGGATACGATTCGAATGAGGAAGTAGATCCTTCCGTTCAGTCGGTGATCGGCAAGGATGGTTTGAGGAAGTTCATTCTGCTCCCAGAGTGGACGGTGAACCATTTCACCTCCTCCATCAGTCTGCCGCACTTCAACTCCCTTAGGGAGAAATATCAGATTCCAAACACAATATCCATCCGTCTACCCTTAAAGTCCGAGAGGTGCTACTATGAGGGAATAGAGGATGTCGGCGTGTATGAGCAAATGCTCAAAGACGGCCTTCGCTTCCTATTGAGTGCCCTACACCGTCGTCTACTCCAGTATCTGGGAGTGTCCGTCACCCAAATCTCCCCAAACGCCTGGAGGGTATTCTTCAGTATAGAGGTATTGTATGGCGTCATGTCCAATGGGACGAGACGGTTAACCATGGAGGAGTCCTTCAATTGTTACCGTCCAGACGAAATTACTAAGTCCAAGGGGATGTATAGTTTCGTGGCAAGAAGCCCGTTGCTTAGGTTAGTGTCTGAGACCCCAGACTCCAACCGCAACTGGAAGAGTAGGTACTTCTTCCTACAAGGGGACGAATGGATGGGTCGTCGGGACGACCCAGATTTTATGCCCGTCGATAGGACATGGGGCATAGTATCTCCGTCTGGTATGCTTCTTTCTTTGTGTCCGTCCTATACTGTCTGCTTACTATTTGTTTAACTAAATCCGTCTGTCTGTTGCAGCTCGTAGCCGTCTGGAAATCACCGTCGAACAATTTGGCTTTCTTGAATCTATATTCCAGAAGACTAAGTTGTCGGAGAGGACTTGGGCGAAGCTCGTCACCCTCAACACCATCCATTGGTACTGTGACGGCCCCGAACCTTCAGCCGCAGCCATAAAGTACGACGAGGGAATACGCAAACGTAAGTCTAACTTGAATAGTTTGGTTTCTTGTCCGTCATATATTCTAACCGTCCACTATTTCAGAAATGGACGAGGCTAAGAGACGAGCCCTGATAAAGCAGCAAGCAGCCAACAAAAAGAAGTCTGGGGGTGACGTTCCACCTAAGGCACCTCCTCTGTCAGCAAAAAGGGGTCCAGAGAGGACCGACCGTCCTAGCAAGAAGCAGAGGCTGGTGACGGGTTTGCCCGCCGTTCATGACTCAACCAGGCCTCCGTCCAAGCTGGGCGTGGGTAAGGGTAAAGGTCTAATGACCAACCCCGACCCCGTCCAAGAGACAGCTCCCGTCCTACTCCGTGAAGACTCCCAATATGCCCTTGCCCAAATAACTTCCATAACAAAGGAAGAGGATTATGAGGATCTCGGCAACCATGCGACGGAGGCTATGGGGGAGACGGCTCTGTTCAGTCTGACCTAGGTAGTGTATCCGTCTACTTGCTCTCTTGTTTGTACTTGTTTTGTTTGATTGCTAACCTTTCCTTTTTTTTATGCAGACGGTGCTGATGGCGAAGGGGCTTATGGACCGGTGCCTGGCCCGTGAGAAATCCTTGGATCGTGTGCGTTCCAAGGCCAGGGCATTGAGTGAGGAGTTGGACGAGTTGAAGCTCTGGAAGATCCGTCAGGAGCAGAAACTAAAGACGTCTGAGCAGGCTCGTGAGGCTTTGGAAAAGGAAGTAGAATTCTTGAGGGAGACGGTTCAAGCTCACGAGGAGAACATCCGTTGAGCTAAGGTCGAGGCCGTCCAGCAGTACAGAGACTCCGATATGTTGCTGACGGAGCTTGGCACGTCATTTGCGGACGGGTTTGATGATTGCCTCCGTCAGGTGAAATCATCATTCCCGGACCTAAACGTCGGCCACATCAACATCGACGCCGGAGGTCAGACCCCTGCTCACACCGTCGAGTCCGAAGGTACCGCTGAACTCTTCGGCGAGGTCCCCAATAAGGACGAAGCCCCTCGAGCCGGCAATGACGACGTCCGTCCTCCAAAGCCAGACGGTGCCGAAGTGCAAACCAATGCCGCCCAAGCGGAAGTGTAGTTTAGTTTTTGCGACCGTTGTGTTTATTTAAGAAAAAGTTGTAATTTTATGAACAATTGGCTATGTAATTTAATAACTGTCGTGTGTATTTTTGTGAACAATTTATGTAAGCTTGATACTTGTCCGTCGCATGTTTCTTTCTTGAATGCTTTTAAATTTATTTTATTGTCTGGTGCATGTTCTTATTGACAATCCGTCCACCATATACTGCAAGCATATAACCGTCCACTTTATAATCGTTTGTATATTATCGCTTTTTGTAATCCGTCCACTTTTTGGGTTCGGCATAAAAACATACTTTTGTTTGTTCGTCCTTCTTTGAGGATTTTAGTTATATTTCAGTTCCATTATACGGACCTCCCTCTACGTCAACTTTTATATCGTCCGTCACAATGCGGATTGTGGAAGGTCCGTCCATTTTCTGGACTTGGTTACCTTTTTCATCCTTTAGATGACCCGTCCACTTTGTGGACGGTAATAATTTTCCTTTTTAGACGGTCCGTCCACTTTGAGGACGTCAATAACTTTCATCTTTTAGATGGTCCGTCCACTTTGAGGGCATCAATAATTTTCATCTTTTAGATGTTCCGTCCACTTTGTGGGTTTGGTGATAATTTTCATCATTTAGCAGTCCGTCCACTTTGTGGACAGTAGTAGTTTCGTCTTTTTAGACGGTCCGTCCACTTTGAGGATGCTAATAACTTTCATCTTTTAGATGGTCCGTCCATTTTGTGGACGTTAGTAATTTTCATCTTTTAGATGTTCCGTCCACCTTGTGGACTTGGTAATAATTTTCATCTTTTAGATAGTCCGCCCACTTTGTGGACAGTAGTAGTTTCGTCTTTTTATACGGTCCGTCCACTTTGTGGACGTTAATTAATTTCACCTTTCAGATGGTCCGTCCACTTTGTGGAATTTTCATCTTTTAGACGTTCCGTCCACCTTGTGGACTTGGTAATAATTTTCATCTTTTAGATAGTCCCTCCACTTTGTGGACAGTAGTAGTTCCGTCTTTTTATACGGTCCGTCCACTTTGTGGACGTTAATTAATTTCACCTTTCAGATGGTCCGTCCACTTTGTGGAATTTTCATCTTTTAGACGTTCCGTCCACCTTGTGGACTTGGTAATAATTTTCATCTTTTAGATAGTCCCTCCACTTTGTGGACAGTAGTAGTTCCGTCTTTTTAGACGGTCCGTCCACTTTGAGGATGTTAATAACTTTCATCTTTTAGATGGTCCGTCCACTTTATTTATGGACAGTAGTAGTTTCGTCTTTTTAGACGGTCCGTCCACTTTGTGGACATTAATTAATTTCACCTTTTAGATGGTCCGTCCACTTTGTGGAATTGTCATCTTTTAGATGGTTCGTCCACTTTGTGGACATATAGAATTGTAAGACATACAGTTTTTCTGAAAATTCCTCTCATTGCAAAGCAGCTTTTAGTCTAAATACTGTAGGAAAGTAAAAACTACAATTGTCAAGATAAGATAAACAGGCTGTCTATTGTGTCGTCTACTGATAATACTTCTTTAGGTGCTCTGCATTCCATGGGTGGCTTAGCTTCTTTCCGTTCATGGTCTCTAGGTAGTACGTTCCCTTCCTGTGCCATGCTGTGACCCTGTATGGCCCTTCCCAGTTCGGTCCAAGCTTCCCTTGGGCGGCATCCTTCGTAGCGGCGAGCACTTTCTTTAGGACAAGGTCTCCGACCTGGAAGTCTCTGTACCGAACTCGAGAGTTGTAGTGCTTCGCCATTAGGTCCTGGTACCGTGCTACTCTTTGTTCTGCCGCTGCCCTTACTTCGTCCGCTAGGTCGAGTTGTATGCGCATTGCTTCATCGTTTTTATGCTCGTCGTGATTTGCAATACGATAGCTAGCAAGACCTATTTCAGCTGGTATGACAGCCTCATATCCATACGCCAATCGGAATGGCGTTTCTCCTGTCGGTGTTCTTACCGTTGTCCTATACGCCCATAAGACGCTTGGTAGCTCGTCCGGCCATATGCCCTTTGCCCCCTCAAGCCGAGTCTTGATGATTTTGATCAAGGATCGGTTTGTGACCTCAACTTGTCCGTTGGCTTGCGGATGTGCCGGTGATGAGTAGTGGTTTTTTATCCCCAGCTAGGAGCAGAAACCCCTAAATGCTTCGTTGTCGAATTGCTTGCCGTTATCCGATACCAGTACTCGCGGTATGCCATACCTGCAGATAATGTTTCTCCATACGAAGTTCCGGACATTTCTCTCTGTGATGGTTGCCAGAGCCTCGGCCTCCACCCACTTAGTGAAGTAGTCGATGCCAACCACTAGGAACTTTAGTTGCTTTGCTGCTATTGGGAAGGGGCCCATGATGTCCAGTCCCCATTGTACGAATGGCCATGGGGCCGTTATGGGCGTGAGTTCTTCTGCAGGCTGCCTGATGCGGTTGCCAAAGCGTTGGCACTTATCACAAGATCTGACATACATGTTGGCGTCTTTCTGCATTGTTGGCTAGTAGTATCCTGCCCTAAGGAGCTTGTGCACTAAAGACCTTAATCCTGAGTGATTTCCGCAAATTCCTTCGTGGACCTCCCTCATGATATAGTCTGCTTCTTCGGGAGCGAGGCATCTCAAATAGGGTCGGGAGAAACCTCTTTTGTATAGCACCTCTTTCATCATGACGAACCGAGATGCCGTAACCCTTAGTTTCCTCGCGGCTTCCTTATCGTCTGGTAACAGGCCGTCCTTCAAGTAGGTGACTATTGGAGTAATCCAACATCGCTCTTTGCCTACCTCCTGCAATGGTGTACCATCTATTAGTGGTGAGGTTTGGACGAAGGATAGTACGTTGCTGAGCACAAGCATTGGCTCTGCGGACGCTGCCTTGGCCAGCTGGTCAGCTTCTTGGATTTCCAGCCTTGGCACTCGAATTAATTTGACCTGGTGGTTGCTCATTCGACTCTTCACCTCATCAAGGTGCTTCTTCATTCTCTCACCCTTACACTCGTAGCTTCCATTGATCTGGCTCGTGATGACTTGGGAATCGAAGTAAACATCCACCCTTTCCGCCCCAGCTGCAATAGCGATGTCTAATCCCGCAATGACGGCTTCGTATTCTGCTTCATTGTTCGTTGCTGAAAAGCATAAGCGGATCATGCACTTTATCTGATCCCCTTCCGGCGTGTGGATCACCACACCGACTCCTCCCGCGTGTTTGTTGGAGGATCCGTCCGTATGCACCTTCCATACGGGTGGCTCACTCGCCCCCGGTTCTTTTGTGTCGGTAAACTCTGCAATGAAGTCCGCCAGGATTTGTCCCTTTACCGCGGTTCGAGGTTGATACCGAATGTCGTATTCACTCAACTCGACTACCCACAACGCCATTCGTCCTGCAGATTCGGGACTCCTCATAGCTCTTCGTAGGGGCTGGTCGGTCATCACGTTTATTACGTGTTCTTGGAAGTACAGTTTTAGCTTTCGAGCCGCAATAACCAATGCGAAAGCCAATTTTTCCATCGGGTGATATCTCTCTTCTGCCCCTCTGAGTGCTTTGCTTGTAAAGTAAACAGGCTTCTGAATCTTGTCTTCCTCTCTAATAAGAGCTGCACTGACAGCCGCTGAGGAGACGGCAATGTATAGGAACAGCTCCTCCCCTTGCTTGGATGGACTAAGTAGTGGTGGGGAGGAGAGGTATGTCTTCAGACCTTCGAAAACTTTCTGGCAATCGTCTGTCCATTCAAACGATTTCTTCAATGTGCGAAAGAACGGTAGGCACTTGTCTGTCGCCCTTGACACGAATCTGTTCAGGGCAGCTATCTTGCCATTCAAGCTTTGTACCTCTTTCAGTGTCTTCGGGGGAACCAAATCTACTATCGCCTTGACCTTTTTCGGTTTGACCTCGATGCCCCGTTGGGATACCATGAAACCCAAGAATTTCCCTGCCGTCACCCCGAATGCGCACTTGCTGGGGTTAAGTTTCATGTTATAGGACCGAAGGGTGTCGAATGTTTCTTTGAGGTCGGTCAGATGGTTGCACTCTTGAACGCTCTTCACCAGTATGTCGTCCACATAGACCTGCACATTCCTCCCGATCTGATGTACAAACATCTTATTCATCAGTCTCTGGCATGTTGCCCCAGCATTCTTGAGTCCAAACGACATTACTTTATAGCAAAAGAGCCCTTGGCTCGTGACGAACGACGTTTTCTCCTGATCCGTCTCGTCGAGCTTGATCTGATTATAGCCGGAGAATGCGTCCATAAAACTTAAGAGTTCGTGTCTCGCGGTCGAATCTACTAACGTATCAATACGCGGCAGGGGATAACTATCCTTTGGGCAGGCCTTGTTTAGATCAGTGAAGTCAACGCACATTCGCCACTTTCCATTCGCCTTCTTGACCATAACTACATTTGCAAGCCAGTCCGGGTAGTGCACTTCTCGTATGAAGCCTGTTTCCTGCAATTTCAGGACTTCTTCGGCGATGGCTCGGTCTCTTTCTGGTGTAAATACTCGCTTCTTCTGTCGGATGGGAGAGAACGATTGCGATACGTTCAGCTTGTGTACTATCACTGCCAGATCAATCCCCGGCATGTCCTCATGACTCCATGCAAATACATCCTGATTTTCAATCAAGAACGTGGTCAAATTCTGCTGGACCGTGGTGCTGGCCAACGTGCCAATCCTCGTGGTCCGTCCAGGTCTTGAGTCGTCAAGTACTACTTCTTCCAGTTCTTCCACTACTTCAGCCGTGATCTGCGGTCCCTCGACATTTAGTGTTTGACGTTGATCCTCCGTCTCCGTCATGGCAATGTAGCATTCTCGTGCTGCGGCCTGATTCCCGCAGAGCTCCCCGACTCCATATTCAGTTGGGAATTTAATCATCAAGTGGTACGTTGACGTGATGGCCTTCCATGCGTTAAGAGTAGGTCGTCCAAGGATCGTGTTGTAGGCGGATGAAAAATCTACCACCAAGAAGACCACATCCTTGGTGACTTGTTTCGGGTAATCTCCCACCGTTACAGACAATGTGACGATCCCAAGGGGATAGACTCTCCTCCCCCCGAACCCGACAAGGGGGCAATTAGCTGGAGCAAGGTGCTCCCTATTCAGCCCCATCTGCTGGAACGCAGGATAATAAAGGATGTCCGCTGAGCTTCCGTTATCAACCAGTACCCGATGTATGTTGTAATCTCCCACCTGTATGCTGACCACGAGGGCGTCATCGTGCGGATGGTGAAGGCGTCGGGCATCCTCTTCTGAAAAACCGATAGTTGGTACCCCCGTTCGCGCGAACTTTGGGGTTAGGCCCGTCATCTGGACGTTCTGCACCGTCCGTAAGTAGGTTTTACGACCCCTTTTGGACGGTACTATTGTACCTCCAACGATCATTCTTATATCGACAACTGGTGGCCTTGGGCGCTCGTTCTCCCGTCTTGGGGGCTGGTTTTGTTACGGATTCGCCCTTTCCTTACTAACAAACCTCTGCAACCTCCCCTGCCTTATGAGTGCTTCGATCTGCTGCTTTAGGTCGTAGCATTCAGAGGTGTCGTGGCCATGGTCACGATAAAATCGGCAGTACTTGTTTCTCGACCTCTTATTGGGGTCCCCCTTCAGCTTTCCGGGGTACGTCAAGGCCTCCTTATCCTTTATCTGCATTAGCACTTGTTCGATCGGGGCCGTCAGAGGGGTGAAGCTAGTGAACTTCCCCATGGGCGGCTTCGGACGCCTATCCTCCCTTCTTTCATCCGTTTTAGCCTTCTTTCGTCCCCCCTCTGAGCGTGCTTCTCTTGCCTCATTCTGCCTCTCTCTTTTCGTTGGCCTATCTTCTCTTGCTATCAACGCATCTTCTGCGTTCATGTACTTCGTCGCCCGGTAAAGTACCTCGGACATAGTTTTCGGGTCATTCTTATACAGAGAGAAAAGGAACTTGCCTTTTCGCCGCCACTTGTATCTTATCGTCCGCTTCATTTATCGTGAGAGCTTCTCTGTTAAAACGCGTTATGTAAGATCTCAGGGTCTCGTCCTCCCTCTATCTAATGCTCATCAAGCATGCTGTGGACTTCTTATAGCGGTGGCCCCCTATGAAGTGTGACACAAATTGGGCGCCTAAGTCCTTAAAGGTGCTTATTGAGTTAGGCGTCAACCTGCTATACCAGACCCTCGCGGATCCCTTCAGTGTAGTTGGGAATGCCCTACATAGAATCTCATCCGGCACCCCTTGAAGGTGCATTAGAGTCTTGAAGGACTCCAAATGGTCTAAGGGGTCCTTGGTTCCATCGTAGCTTTCCAACTGGGGCATACGGAACTTCGGAGGAAGAGGGCACGAAGTAACATGTGCCGTGAAGGGCGAATCAGTTTGGTGTACTAGGTCGTCGAGGTTGCTAGAAACTCGCCCTCTAAGGGCGCTCATCATCACGTCCATCCGCTCCCGCATCTCCTGCATCTTTGCGGCGATGTGGGGTGGTAAGCCTCTGACAAAGACGGCTGCTTGGCATCCGCCCTTTCGGTCTTGCTTGGTGCGTTGCTGCCCTCAGGTCCGTCCTGGTTCCTCCCTTCGGCACTTGTTCCTTCCTGGTCCTCTTGTATCCCTGGGTGCGCATTCTTTTGCCGTAGTTGTTCTTCTAAGTCATGATTCTGCTTAGTCAGTCGTTCGACCGCTGCTGCTAGTGTTTGGACCTGTCTTTCCAACGCCGTAGCTCGCGGTTCGTCACCCTGGTTGTTGGTTGTTGCCATCGATCTAGTGTGAGCCATGCAACTCTTTGTCCCGGGAGCAAGGTGACGCTTTGATCACCCTTGTTTGTCAAGTTTCCCACAGATAGCGCCAACTGATGATGAAGAATTTCACCAGTGAGCTGCAAGGTCCTCACGAGAGCGGGGCAAAAACCTGCAAGCAAAGAGAAAAGACCTCGTCCAAGAGAGCACCGGTATGGTGCCGGCCAAAAACCCTTCGAAGGTCAAGTCAGAGAACTTTCTTTCCAAAACTAGAATGCTAGAGTGGAATTAATTATGCATACCTTGACTTGTGAGGGTTTTGAGGTATTTATAGGTGTGTATGGTATTCTCTTTTGGGCCTAAGCGTGTAGATCAAGTGAAAAACCACAGTAATCCAAATGGGCCGCATATGGGCCACAAATGGGCTGCAACCAGGCTCCTGTAAAAGGCCTTGGGGGCCCAGCACATGCCATGTACTAAACATACCGTCCATCAAGAGCCCACCAAGTATTTTTCATCTTCAAGTGAGTATTGTGGGGATATGTCTATACTGAACCTCATCATGTTTTCAGAGTTTTTTAAAAGTGATTTACGAAGAATTCTAATTATAATTTAACTACTTATAACTAACACTTCTTCTTATTGTGATAAATGGTAATTCTTAACATTTTTTTATTTTTTAAGTCTGATTAATGGGTATTTTTAGGGTATTTGTTAATGAACTATTTTAAAAAAGTTTTAATATCACTTTTGTAAAAAAAAAAAATTCCATCCGTCCCAGTTTGTTTGTCCGCTATTCTATTTTGGGATATTCCAAAATATTGTCCTGTTTTTAAAAATAAAAGTCATTAATTTACTAATATTCCTATTATACCCTTTTTTATTTTCAAAACTACTTGAAAAGAAAACTAACAAATATTTTAAAAATAAATCTCATTAGAGCACCTTTTTAGTTGCCTTATTAAGAATAACTCTTTTAAAAAGAAGTTAATAAATTTATTTAAGGGTAGTTTTGTAAACTTATACATTTTTATAAAATAGATAAGAAAATAAATGATATTTACTTAAAAAATTTAACTTTTCAAACAGGACAAACAAATTGGGACAGAGAAAGTATAACAGGTTAAGAAAACTAGCTAATTTTTTTTTCATACAAAATTTTTATAAATATATCATAAATCATTGCCCTTAAAATAATTATTAACTTTCTTATTAATAAATATTTTAAGAACACTCGTTAATTAATTGGATCTTAATTTTTTAGGTAGCTTATTTATTTATTTTTTCACACACGGTTTTACTTTGCTCTTGAAATTTGTTGTTTTTAGTTTCTAGAGGAAATTTTTGATTAAAAATTTCAACGGAGTCCGGGGGATGCAATAAAAACTTGCTCAGGCAATTTTTTTTGGTGTGTTCCTTAATCATTGAACACATTTTTATTAACTTTTAATTAATAACGTTAATAATTTCATGACGTGGCTTCTATGTATTTGTCCTGTTAGTAGACTTTTGACGCAGCCGAGGTGGCTTTCATTGGTCCCAGAAAATAAGACAAAAAGAGTCTCGAATCTCAACTTTGAACATTGAACTCTGAAACTCTGAACTTTCTTACGAAACTAGCCGCACGTGACGAAGACTGACCCGCACGTGAAGTTTACTTCTTTATTCATTTTGTCACGTGACTTTTGCTACGACTTCCTCGAAAACCTCACCAACTACGAAGTACTGGAAAAGTGGAAATAATACACTGTCTCGCGAGTAGAGTCTTGAGAAAGACACTCGCTCCAAATTTTTTAAATATTTTTCTTTTATGAATTAATTACTTTTTTATTTTAGAAACAAATACAGATGGAACGAAGTTCTGATTCTCTTAGCAAGGAAGAGTAATAATTTCCACAACAGATAGTTTGCAAATTTGTACTTCTAGTAAATTTTTGTGATTCTAGTCTTTTTCAAGGAATAACAAAAACCATAACTCCTTCCCCAATTCTACAATGCTTTGTCTTGCATGGTCTTTTTAATCCCAAAAAGAGGCAGGACGATAGATTTTTATCTATGATTCTATTTAGTTGGAAGAATCTAAAAGTGTGAAATAGAAAATGTTGAGAGTACAGAAAAGTGAGATTTAAAATATGTGTGTTTTAATTACATCATGTGTGCTTGGTACAGAGGCAGAAAAAAAAAAAAGAAAGAATAAAGAGTTAAGATAAAAAAAGGTGAAAGAATAAAGAATATATTACAATTATACCTTTATTATTAAAAGTAGTAGAATGAAAAAAGTGAAGTGGTTAATTGTACCCTTTTTTTTTTTTTCCTCAATGCCATTTTCTCTTCTTTCCCCCCCCCTCCCCCCCAATTTAGCAAGGAAAAAAAAAAAATGGTGGGCTCGGGGTGAAATATTCTATCCACCCAATTTTCTTTCTTCTCCCTTTCCATGACAACCAAACATTTTCCTCTCATTTTTCTTTCTCTCATTTTCTACCCTTCCATTTGTTACCCTGACTAAACATAGATTAAAGTTTTGATATTGGTATCAAATTTTTTAGTTAAAAAATCACATACTTTTTTGTGGACTCACCTCAATTAGACCCACCACAACACAAAAAAAATACCTAGTTTTGGTCAATGACAATTTCAGCGTCACTGGACTTTTCCTTTTACATGTCTTGCCCAATGTGTATATATATAATTTAATTTTTATATATCATATTTATATTTAGTTTTTGTCAAATTTTGTTACCATTATTCAAAACACTTTTTTTTTCTCTCTCTCTTAGCACTCTCATTCCTGCCCGTTGCCATCCCTAATTGAAATTCTAAAAAAGAAAAATTATAAAATTTTTGACAATTTTTTAGGTGGAAAGTTGTAGAATACAAATTCTGTATTCCACTTTTTATCTCTACAAATCATAATATGAAATTCATAGCATATTCAAAGGGTTAATTTGCGATGACCTAAACTCTAGAAGGACTTTTGGCATTTTTCCCTTTAAATATTTCTGAAGAAATGAAACTTGGACTAATTTAAATTTATTTTTGTTTGTAAACGGCATGCAAAGTAAATAAAATAGTGAGTTATTTAGAGCTTGTTTAGATCACACTGATTTTAAGTGATATCACTTAGTTTTTGTCACTTAGTTTCCAAAATGCATGGGTCTCACAAAAAATTTTTATGTTTTGCTTGGTTTTGAGTACTTGTTTCCATCACTCAAAACTTAAAAATTTGAATCTGAGTGATGGAATTTGGAAACAACATTTGAGTGTTTTCAAAAACTAAGAATTGATTTTCAGTGGGTAGGGTCCACAGTTTTGGGTAAAAGTTGAGTTATTAGAATGAGATATGTGGCTGAGTTTTTAAACTAAGCAAGTGTTTTGCAGTTTTTGAGTGAATGTGAGATTTGAGTTAAGAGTTATTAGTTTTGGGTTTGAGTTATGAGTTTGAAAATTGAGTTATGAAAACTGAACTATTTCTAAACCAAATGAGCCCTTAGTGTTGAGTTGCTTGATTCTTAAAAAACAGCGAGTTTAAATGAATTTTAACTAATGTGAAGTATTAAAAAATATATTTACTATTGGACAAAACTTAGGTACAGTATCTTAGATCCTGTTCCTTAGGTTCTCTTTTTGAAATTCAGCCATGTGGCTACTTAACTAAAAAATACACTTCCATCTCATGTGACAAAATTCACATGACAGAATCTTAAGAGGAAAACCTAAGTTGCAGCGCATAAGTACTGTATCTAAGTCTTGCCCTTTACAATTATAATGAACATATAGAGAAAAATATGTACTTATAAAAACTTGTATGACATTGTAAAAAGAGCTAAATAAAAAAAAAAAAAAAATTAAAAGCTTATATATTGTGGGGTACAGAAATCCATTAAGGAGATCATGCCACGTGTCATAGTATAGGCCGAGGAGGCCACTATAGCTCCGAGGAGATCACGTCCTCGAACGGTAAGGTCACTTCAGTGACACGATATCAGAGGAGGTCACATTGAGGGAAAGGAACTTCGGGGAAGGTGCTTGCCACCACATTTAATGCCTCTTACTAAACCTCCTGACCGTATTTATGTGGAGAAGACTTCTGAACAGTGCTGCCTTGATTTTCACGACTTAGAAGGGGCTGGGGAAGGTATCTGATGGGATAGACACTCAAGTAGTGGCCTAGACAATTAACAAAAGGAGGGCCAAGATCATCTAGGGGGAGCTATATAATGTAAGGGACTCTCTGGGGACCAAGGAGAAATTGGATAAGAAAACACTGTAGTAGCAAGGACTGTAATAAAATCTGAGTTTAAAAGAAATATAGCCCAAGATCATTCGCCTCGGATGTGGCCGGAGAGGATTTCTTTTGTTTAAAAGCTTGTTCTCCTTACTTTCTTGCTATCTTTTATTCGCTATGGGTGCTTTTGGATCCATTGAAACTTAGCTTTTAAGTTCACTCTCTACAAATTCATTGTATTGGACTCTTTGGGTCTCAATTTATTCATCCTTTGGGCTTGAGAACCAAAACCAGCCCCTACACACACACACACACACACACACACACATATATATATATATATAAATGCTACCTACACTAAATTTACATGACATGATTATGAAAGCATTACTTATTATCGTGGGCCCATTTAAGAGCTAGCATGCTAATTTAGATATATGACTTTTGTTGTTGTGCACTTGATATTACTCTAAAATTTGTAGTATCATATAAAAACCATAGTTTTCGCCACAATTATTCTATTGTAGTGGCCCGCTAGCTTCCTATCATTTTTATGTATATCTCTGTCATGTGAACAGCTACGACAAAAATTATGGTATATTACGTGGTTGTAGTATTTTTGTTCTAAGTATGTCACGTTTGACTGGTATGGGCTAGGAAAACGACGGCATGGTGTAGTTTCTATGTAAAGGTGTGGGGTGGTTGTGCTGCCACTATCGGTACAACTTGAACAATGTAACATAAGTTACATAAGCGAACACGAGAGGATGACCATTGACTTGGGAGGGACGGTGCGGTGGCTACTTTAGCCCCCCAAAACTACGTCACAGGCGGCCACTGTCTTAGTTATTAAGTACCAGACACTAGTCTACTAGTCTAGATATACATTGTACCTGATCATTCAAGATGATCCCTGACCCTGTGTTTTTTATTTATTTTTTATTTTTTATTTTAAAAGAATTTCTGTGTTGCCACTTGCCACCGACTTCAAAAAAAAAAAAAAAAAGTATAAGAAAAGAAGATGGTTGGATTTTGAATATATCGATTACCACTTTCTATGTCAAAAAAGATGTGAAAATAATTTTGGATTTTTTTTTGGGTGTTTCTAACGTTACTTTCATGAAAATGTTATTAGAATTACTGTTCTCAAGATAGAAAATACTTATTCTAAGAAAGAAAAAAATAGTTTGAAAGATCAATCATGGTGACAAATAAAAATTTTGCATTGGTACTTTTTTTGTTTTGTTTTTGTTTGGTAAGTGATTTTATCCTTCAACTTTACTTGTCATGTTTGAACTCTAAACAAAATGGACAATTCAAAATGTAGAAAAAAAAGAGAGAGAAAAAATAGAAGGAAGAATCTCATATTAATTATGACGTGAAGGTTAAACAACTCTTAAGTCTTAACACAAAAACGGCTATGAAACTACTATGTATATATAAAGAAAAATATTTGTGCCACAACTATTTACCCTCACTCTTTATTTTTTAAAAGTTAATGTGATCTACTACTTCCATACCATAATAAATGACATACCATCTTTAATCATCCCCTCTGTCTAAAGTCTTGGATTTAAATCAACTACTCTCATCATTAATTATTATTATTTTGATAACTAAACTATACTCTTATTCACTGGATTTGAAAAACATAAAGAATAGGTATAAGAACGTATTTAAAGATTAAATTAACTATCTATAACAAATGCACTGCTTTTAATTTTTATTATTGTAAGATGCTTCTTTCCTCTATTAAAATAGTTAGAGGTGAGGTCGTGAATTCAAAATTCATTAAGTATATTACAAATAAGAATAATTAAAGGGATTAGAAAAAAAGCAAGATAAGCTATGATTGGTAAGTGATGATGTTGAAAATCGTGAGTAAGTTGGATAGTCCTCACGTGCCCTCAATGATCTGCGAAATAGAAATAAACAAAAAACCTTGCAGAGAGTACCAGTGTGGTACCGACCAAAGACCCTCCAAAATTTAAGTTAGCAAAAAGAGTTTTCTATCACTCTAGAGTGCCAGAGTTAGGGTATCATTATGCGTACCTTGATTTGTAAGGGTTTTGGGGTTTTTATAGTAGTGTAGAGCTGACCTTTGTGTTTTGGTGGAGAAGGTCTTTATTGTAGGGAAGATTCTCATTAATACACGTATTTTGAGGGATCATTTCCTTGTAGAGATTCCTTTGATTAGGGTTAGTTGTGGGATACAAGATGTTTCCTTGCATAGATATTCGTGGACATCAAGCTAAGCCATGCTGGACCTGTCGGCCTTTTCACCTCGTTAGTCAATTGCCTCGTCCGAAGGCTTCCCATAGGCTTTATGGAGACTCTCGTCGGGTACCGTGGGGTCGTTAGCTTCAGGGTGTTGTCGCTTTGGATCCTCGCTTGCTTTTGGGAAGCTGATGGGCCTAGAGGAACCGTCAGCTTCCTTGTGTGATGCCTTGAATAAGAACACCTTTATCAGCTGCCCCCTACTCCATGGCTTCGTCAGCTCCAACTGACGGGTCATGGAGTGCAACCATTAACCGCAATTTATTTATTATTTTTTGGAAAAAGGGGGTGTCATTAATTGCCCTTGATCAGCCTTTATGAAATGCTGAGAGACACATGGCATTAGTCGGTTGGCCTCATTTCTGATCAAAAGCGTCGCTTCGTTTCTTGTGCTTCTTCGTCCTATAAATAGCCCCTTACCTCCTCCCATGTATCCTTGTTTCATCTTTGAGAGTCTTAAGAGAAACAGAGCTGTCACGCTGTCGTCCAAGCCACCTTTTAGTTGTCCCCGTCACTCCTTAGAGGGACCATTGCTTTCAATCCATCCATCTTTTTGTAAGTTCTCTTCTCTTTGCTTTTATTTATACTTTTACAACCTATCCCCTTTTTTATATTTTGAGGCTCGTCAAGATAGGTTCTTAGAAAATTACCTTCGTCACTTGTAGGTGGATAGATGTCAGATTGGGAAGCGACGAGTGAACTATCATTGTCAGTCCATGAGAGTGTGGGCTACGATGAGGTCTTTCCATCAGGGTGTAAGCCTGGGGAAGATTCTCCTCGATCCCTAGAAAGGGAGCTGTCCACCCAGTCCTTGAGTGATGACAATGAGGAAGAGGATGAGGGATACGTTAAGGGAGGTGATGAGGGAGAAGAAGATGAAGAGGACGAGGAGGATGGTGAGGATGATGAGGATGACAAGGGAGCTCGTTCTGAAGGAGGAGATCTAGGGGATCAGGAGAATGGTGGTGCCTATCCCTTTATTCTTCCTGCGATATGGACAGTCAATGACTTTTACCTGACAATTTCCAGTAAGGTGTTCAACGTCCTTTGGGACCGTTACCAAATCCCAGAGCACATCCCTATCCGTCTACTCAGGAAGTTTGAAAAGTTTTATTCCGGGAAGACTACGGACGTGGGCATATATGATGCCATGTTTGTTGCAGGACTAAGGCTGCCTTACGGACCTACACCGTCAGTTGGACAATTATTTGGATTTGTCTGTCAGCCAAATAGCCCCCAGTGCTTGGAGAATTTTCATTGGGGTTGAAGTAATCTAGGGTCAGCTTAGTGGCCGGAACCATCAGCTTACCCTCGACAAGTTCTTCTACTGTTACAAACCCCATCACAATACCTCATCTCAAGGGGTTTATCATTTCCTAGCGAGGAAGATGTCGCTTAGGTTAGTGTTAGACATGCCTGACTTAAACAGAAATTGCAAGAACATGTATTTTTTCATCCAAGAGATGGATTGGGTGTGTAGATGGGATGAATGTGATAGCATGCCCCAAGGGTTTGACAATACATGGGGTATTGTGAGGGATTTAGGGGTGGCACCGTCCCTGTTCTTTTATTCTTGTCTGTCTTCTTTTACCATGATTTTTAACGTCGTCTATTTTTTCATTTTCAGCTAAGGTCCGTCCACAAATAACTGAAGAGCAGGAGGCTTTTGTCCGTCGTGTATTGGAGATTCCTTTTGCTCAAAGGAGGTGGAAGGTCCTCGTCACATTAGATACCCTTCACACATACTGTGGTGGTCCTAAACTGTCAGCTGAAGCCCATCGACTACACGTTTATTCTCTTCAGCGTAAGTTGTGAATTCCTTATCTTTCTCCCACCGTTTGTCTTTTCCTTTTCTAACATCCGTCCCTCTTCTAAACAAAGATGGAAGCCAGGAGATAGAAGGCGTTGGTGAGGCAAGTTGCTGCGGCACGCAAGCAAAAAAAGAAATATGGGTCTTCGGCGTCGGCCTCCAAGGTCGTCACTAAGGGGGCCTCGAAAAGAAAAAACGAAGGCAAAGACGACCCTCTAAATAAGATGGGGCCAGTCACCCTCGTTGGTGACAAGCAATTGAAATAGCTGTCGCCTCCCAGTCACGGAGTTGGCAAAGGGCTGATGATGGGGAGGGGCCCCAACGCTCAAGGAGCCGTTCACCGTTTTCTTACGCAAAAGGAATATGCCTTCGATATGGTTGATTCAATCATTAAGGAGACGGATTTAGACCCCTGTGCTGATCAGACGACTGAGGACTTAGGGGCGTCAGGTCTCTTTGATATGTCTAGGGTATGTCTCCTTTATGTTCTTATGTGCTACTTGTCCATTCTTTTACTGACGGGTGTCTTGATCTTAGGCGTTGGTGCTTATGAAGGCTCTTCAAGAAAGGTGCATTGCCCAAGAGGGGGTGAGAGCAGTATAAGGAGGTCCTCCGTACTCTCAATAAGGAGCTGACGTCCATAAATGCTAAGCTGAAGGAAGAATCCTTCTTCGAGAAGAAGCGGAGAAGGTGAAGGCAGGTTTGGCAATGGAACTGTTAACCCTCCATGAACAGATGGATAAGGCCAAGGTTGATGCCATGGTGAAGTTTACGGCTTCCCAAACCTTTATCAATGCATATAGTGTTTACTATGATGATGGATTCGAGGAATGCTTAAAGCAAGTTGGGTTCGTCTACCTAGATCTTGACTTATCCAAGATCACTCTTAATGATCTAGTGCTGACGACTCCTGGGGGTGGTGACACCGTCAATGAAGAGTCTGATGATTCCATTCATACAAAGGAGCAGGGCCCTAAAGATGACAGCGTGGTTATCACTCAACCTGTTCCTGTAAGCACCATCACTCCTTTGGTCCTGTTTGCTAAGGACCCTCCTACCAAAAATGCTGTGAACCCGTTGCTTTGGACGTTCCTTTGGTCCCGTCTGCTAAGTACCCTTTTACCCAGAATGCTGTGAACTCGTCTGCTTTGGATGCTCCTTCATCTTAGTCTTTTTTAAATTTTCTAATTTTTATGTATTACTTCTTATTTTCAGACAATGGCAAGTGCCCTTCTGTTTTTTGAGCTATACTGTAAACACTTTGCCTTTTACGGGCTTTTATTTATTGTCTTTTTATTATATCCATCACTTTCATTTAATTTTGTTGTTTGAAGATGCTTTGTCGTGCGTCGTATTCTAATCTATCTGTTCGTCTTGATACTCATTGGTATGTGTGATTGCCCGTCCACCTTGGGGATTGGACTTGGTAGAAACTTCGAGACCAAGCACCTGTTGGTGTCCTTGGTTGTCTGTCACCTAGTAGGCCAAGAGTTGTATTTTTTATAGACCACGTACCTCGTTGATATCTACAGTCTTCTGTTTTAACCCATAAGCAA
Source organism: Castanopsis chinensis (assembly GCA_032878915.1). NCBI lineage: Eukaryota > Viridiplantae > Streptophyta > Magnoliopsida > Fagales > Fagaceae > Castanopsis > Castanopsis chinensis. The sequence continues at coordinate 21,886,410 of JAVQMG010000115.1, forward strand.
TACTTAGGCTATCTTCGAAGACTGGATACCCGTTGGTATTTCTAGTCATCTGTGTACCTCGTAGGTAAGAATATGTACGGACTGTCCACCTAGGGAATTACGTAACCCACTTATATGCAATTTAAGCTGTCTCTTGGGGGTTTTTCGTGCGTCGTTTTCTAATCTATTTGTTCATCCTGATACTCATTGGTATGTGTGATTGCCCATCCACCTTGGGGGTCGGACCTGGTAGAAACTTTGAGACCAAGCACCCGTCAGTGTCCTTGGTCGTCTGTCACTTAGTAGGCCAAGAGTTGTATTTTTTATAGACCACGTACCTCGTTGATATCTACGGTCTCCTATTTTAACCCATAAGCAATACTTAGGCTATCTTTGAAGACTGGATACCCGTTGGTATTTCTAGCCATCTGTGTACCTCGTAGGTAAGAATATGTATGGACCGTCCACCTAGGGAATTACGTAACCCACTTATATGCAATTTAAGCTGTCTCTTGGGGGTTTCTCGTATCCGTCCACTCGTGGACTTGTACCTGTCCACTTAAGGACTTGTATACATTTCAAGGTATCCCTTAGGATACGTCCATCCAATTTAAGATGTGTTCGTTCCCTCCCTTGGGATGTGTACATCCACTCTAAGGATATATATATGTATATATATATATATATATATATATATACATACATATATATATATATATATATATATATATATATATATATATATATATATACATATATATATATATATATATATATATATATATATCAGAGCCAAGTTGTTGGCCGATCGTGTTGTAAGTTACTTTTCTTTTATCTATCAATTTGGACGGCATTGCCGCCATAAGTTATCAGTTATCAAATTATTTTCAGCATTATCAGTAATTTAAATTATTTTCATGGGATTATCATCCACTCCATACATATTGTTTTATATTTATTTCTTGATAACTCTTCCATTCCCATTCATCTATTCCTACATCAGTTATTTTTTCATTGTCTTTGTGTATCTCACTTTTATCCGTTGGAACATCTATGAATGGTAGGCTGAGCCTCCTTCTTCATCTATCTATTTAATATTCTGTGTTTACCTGTTCAGATTAACTATTGCTTCCTAGTTATCTGCTTCTTCATATTTGTGTTTAACCCAGAAAATCTGCTTCAGTAGTTTACTCTTGTACCTTGTTCAAACTGATCTGTTATGTGCATGGCAGAAATTCTTGTAATTCCCAAGGTCTTCCTAGGATTCGGTTTGGTTTAGCCTGTGTGAGCCGTGGAGAGGCGTTTAGGGTGGTCCCCGTTTTGGAAGATACAGGTTAAGTTTGCCTATTTCAGTCAGTTTTTAGGACACGAGTGTACCCTGTTTCAGATCTAAAGGTTAGATCCAGATTTTGAAGTCAAAGGTGATTAGGTTGTGACTGTTAATTTAAGCTCTTAAATCCAGAACAATGAATAGATTGATTAGAAGTTTCTCTTCTACCACTTCTAGGTATCCTCAACCTTCTGCACTCCTTGAGATTCCACAAGATATTGGAAATATTAACTCAGAATCCTTAGAGTTATCAGATCTAGACTTAGACATAGGAGATTGGAACATCCCCAAAGTACCTACTGATCAGATCTATAGGTCCTCATGGTCCTTGAAGAAGGCCTTCAAGACAGACTACCATGTTAAGACTATAGAACAAGTCTACAGTATTAACAAAGAGTACGAGACGTGCTACCTGTTAAACCCAGCAACCATTCTTGCCCATAAGAAGAAAGGTCACAACTTCTTACACATAGTTTTAGTCCAAGTAGGAGTTAAACCTCTTGTCAGAGAAGGGTTGAACAACTCAATCCTTATGGCCCTCAGAGATACTCGTCATATAAGATTCAATGACAGTCTCTTAGGAACCATAGAAACTAGTCTTAGTAGTGGACCAGTTCATTTCAACTGTTTCCCTAACTTCACAGTTCATATCCATGACCATAATGTCATAGAAGCTCTTACACTCAATATCAAGACCCATGGTATCCTCATGAAGCAAGGAACCAGCCAAATAGCCTTGATATATAGAGTCTACTACAAGTGCATGAGAACCAACCTCAACATCCAAGCCCTTGATAAAAAGAAAAAGGGTGAGACAACCCTCATCTAGACCACTGACCCCAGGGCTAAGATTGAGGTTCCCAGGACCCTCAAATGATCAGAAGTCACTTTTCCTGCAAACTGGACTTTGCAAAACGAAAACCATCCTTTGCAAATCCAAGCCCCTTCCCAGAATCCAGACCTAAATTTTGTCCAACAGTAGCCGACGGTACGGTTAGGTTAAGCTTTGACAGATCCAGGCTTAGCACTCCGTTGGATTATGAGTATAAGACACCCTTACAGAGTTCCAGCTTTAGATCCCCAGTAGATCTACGCCAGCCTATTAGGAAGGATCCCATCCTCCTTAGGGATAAACCAGCATCCCAGTGTAGCACATCTAAGCCTAGATCACCCTTCCCTAGATCTAGAAGAGACTTAGGACCAGAACTCCAAGGAGTTAGATCTAACTCTCAACTTAGCACACCCTGTTACACAGCTAAACAGGATTCTGTTTCCGGCTATGAAGATGAAGAAAACCGTGAACAGTCCCCCCCATCTCCTTCAGGAACTGATATGGCACAGGAGCCAGAATCTCAGTATCCTCCCATAGACCACCAAGTTTTAGTACTCAGGAAACCTTTCACCCCTGATCTTGATGAATTAGGCAAAGATTTTGACTCTGAGGAAAACAAACTCAAGAGAGAGGCCTATAGAGCAAATCATACCAGGGAACAAAAGAAAGAAATTTCGAATGCTTGGATAAAATTCATGAAAGAGATATCTAGCCATGTCCCTTTCTTTGAATACTTAGAAAATCATTTTGAATGGCACAGAAAGACCTGTGTCATCACAAAGAATGGACCAAAGAAACTAAAGAGGTTGTCCGTTCTAGCCATCCACCATTAGAAAACATAACCTTTAAACATCGGAATAGTGATATAGTTGCGTCACCCTTCAAGATTCCTACAGAAGAGGAAAAACCCATCAAAAAGGTGATAGAACAGAACAACTACACCAACCAATGTTTAGATGTTATAGGAAAACAACTTGATAGGATCGAAGATAGGATTGACAACAAGGTCATCCTCCAACTAGGAAGCCCTAGTAAACCTATCCAATCCTTAGAAAAGCCTTTGGTTAAGTTGCCCACTATCAGGCAGAAAGGTCTTAGCTGGTCTAAAAACAAAACAGCCTTGGAGATAGTCACGCAAAAGTTAGAAGAACTTAGGAAGCAAAACCCTCACATTACTCCACCTAGAAAAGGTCTCCAGCTTAAAACACTCAAAGTCCGTAAAACCCCTAGTAGTACAAGTTCCTCTGATAATAAAAAAGAACACCCTTTAGAAGCCAAATGGGAAAAACTAAGACAAGAGAGAATGAAAAAAAAAAACAAAAGACTAATGTTTATCTCTCCAAAACCTAGCACAAATAGACCTAGGCACCAAACCCCAAAGAAATGCTCCAAATGCAAAGAAAAAGGTCATGTCAGAGCAGAATGCAAAACTTTCTGTGAACCATCAACCCCAGACCTTCCCAAACAAAAAGATTTAGAAGAACTTCACAGTGAACCCTTTAAACCAATGAAGGAAGTCACGATCAACGACCTTCATAGAGAGGCCAAGCGAACCAAATTAGAAATTAGAAACCTCAGACAGAACCACCCAACCAACCTTATAGCACAACAGCTAAACAAAGTTGAGGAAGGCCTACAATCTCGAAACAAAACCAATCTTAGACCTCACAAGAAGCTCTTTGACAGCATCAACATTCAGAGATGGCATTCCAAAGTCAGGATCGTCATCAATAAAGAATTTGAACTTGAAACTATAGCCTTAATCGACTCTGGAGCAGATTTAAATTGTATCCAAGAAGGCATCATTCCCTCCAAATATTATGTCAAAACAAAGGAAAAACTAACCTCTGCAAGTGGAGGAAACATGCAGATAGAATTCAAGTTACGCAAGGCGCATGTCTGTCAAGACAACATATGTGTTAAGACAACATTTGTTCTTGTCAAAAACATGTCCGATAGGATTATCTTAGGAAATCCCTTCATGTGTTCTTTGTATCCCTTCACAGTAGATCACGAAGGAATCACTACCAAAGCTTTTGGTCAAAAGGTCAAATTTAGGTTTGTTAAAAAACCCGAACCCAAAAACATTAGCAGCCTCCATGACTTGGAAATCTTAAGACTCATTGATGCCAAAAGCCAGCATCTTAAGTACCTAAAGGAGGAAGTTACACACAAGAAAGTTGAAGAACAACTAAATTGCAAAAACTTCCAAGAAAAAATCAAAAGATTTGAAGACCAGCTCAGACAAGAAGTTTGTTCTGATCTACCCACAGCCTTTTGGCATAGAAGGAGATACGAGGTAGCTCTCCCATATGTCAAAGATTTCAATGAAAAGGATATACCAACAAAAGCCCGGCCTATCCAAATGAATCAAGATTTGATGGATACTTGTAAAGCCGAAATTCAGGACCTTCTTAGTAAAGGTATCATCAGGAAATCTAAGTCACCATGGTCTTGCCCAGCCTTTTATGTTCAGAAAAATGCTGAGTTAGAAAGAGGTGTTCCTAGATTAGTCATCAATTATAAGCCTCTTAATAAAGTTCTGGAATGGATTAGATGTCCTATCCCCAACAAGAGAGACCTTGTTAACAGGCTTAGCCAAGCAGTTGTCTTCAGTAAGTTTGATATGAAGAGTGGATTTTGGCAAATCCAAATCAAAGAGTCTGATAGATACAAGACAGCCTTTACCACGCATTTTGGCCATTACGAATGGAATGTAATGCCATTTGGTCTTAAAAATGCACCTTCAGAATTCCAAAACATCATGAATGAGATTTTTAATCCATTCTCCAACCATACCATTGTGTACATCGATGATGTACTCATTTACTCAGAATCTTTGGACCAACACCAGAAACATCTTAGAACCTTCCTAAACACCATTAGAGCAAATGGTTTGGTTGTATCTGCCCCTAAGATTAGGCTCTTCCAAACAAAAGTGCGATTCTTAGGTTTTGATATACACCAAGGCATCATCAAACCCATAGAAAGAGCCATCCAATTTGCAGATAAGTTCCCAGATGAGATCCTTGACAAAACCCAGCTTCAAAGATTTTTAGGATCTCTCAATTATATCTCAGATTTTTACCAAAACCTCAGGCAACAGTGCAAACCCTTGTTTGATAGGCTTCGCACAAACCCGCCTCCTTGGACCGCAACCCATACGGCTGTAATCCAAGAAATCAAAAAATACGTCAAGACACTTCCTTGTTTAGGGAGGATTTTGTGGTTTGTTTTGGGGTTGTAGTTGGAGTGGTGCTGAACATGTTATACTTGGAAAGATTCCGCTTGGTCTACAAGGGTTATGGTCAGAATGTGTCATGGTTAATGGTTGGAGATTTTGGTAAAGAGGAACTGGGGAGAAGGGTGAAACTAGGGGTATGGACAAGTCTTTATACAATGATTGACGAGGTTGATAAGACATGTAAACTTGCATTGGAAGAGCTTGGATAACTTCTTTCCTTGGATTTTCCATTGATTGAAGTTGTGCCAACAACTATTTTCTTTCTTTTTCTTTTTGTCCAATGAGGGGGAACGAGATAGACAAATCTTTTACTGTGGAGGCAATGGTTGCTAATTCTTACTTAACTGTTTGTATTTTTTTTTTTAAGTCTTCAATGAGAGAATTTAAGGACGAGAAAATATGAGTAACTGCTTCAGCCATCTTTTGTTGGGTATTAAGAATCTTTGAAAGGACCTGGTTTTGTGCCACAACATTTACTGCTTGCCAATTTAAAGTTGCTTTGGCTGAGGAAACCTGTCTCTCAGTTCCATCTGGATTGTTTCCAACAGGATTTTTGATTTTCCACACATGTTTGGTGTTGGCTTGAGGATGGTCAAAACTTTCAAGATGAGGGAAATTTTGTGAATAGGAGGGTGAAGCATGGTCAAACATGTAGCAAGGTAAGGAATTTCTGTTCATGAGTTTGACTGATTGGTTTGGGTTGACATTTTGGTATTTGGGGGAGGACTCTCTGGTAGTATGGGATCAACGAAGGTTTATGGTTTTGACTTGGATTTTATTCGCATGGAGAGAGCGAGGGAAGATTTTGTTTCTTAGTTCGAGGATAAAAGACATAATAATCAAACTTTCCAGAAGGTTCTCCAAGGAGGCCAACTTCTGGTTCTCCAAGGAGGTCAACTTCTGGATCTCTTACTTCATATTTTTCTTTAAGAATCTGCTGGGAGGACTTTTTCTTTCTTCGTGAATTACCTTTTTCAAAAACTTCTTCTTCTTGGCAATCATCACAATCACAAACATCCCACCATATATGACCAGAGGATGATTTTCCTTCGTAGTAAGGCTGTCCATCTTTTCGGAATGCTTTGATTTGAAGACCATCTAAGCCTTCATATGACATCGGGTGGATCATAACAATTTGAGTAGGAAAGACTGTGACCTCTTTCTTTTCTGGTGTAGTTGTGTGGAATCTGACTTCAACATCACCATTTTCTTTCTTGACAAAGAAAGGATTATTAGACTGAATTGGCTTGACTGCTTGGTGAAGCATCTCATATTTTATAATCCATGATTCTGGAAAAAGAGAAGTCATCTGGTCTCTGTTTAACTGTGTTGGAACAAATGTACACATAGGCGTCACACCTGGATCAACTTGGATTAGTAAAGCCTCATTGGATTGGGCCATCTCCAGAACTGCTATATCAAAAGCATGATTTTGGAGTCTGTAGGCTAACTGATAATGGAGTGTGGCAGTAAAAGTATCTTGCACCTGGGAAGCTCCTGTGATTTGAACTTGCACCTTAAGAGCATCACAAAGGTGAGGATCTTTGAGAGACATATTGAAATTGGGAAAGAGTGTAACAAAAACTGTTTTCGCATTTAAAGTAGTCTGAACTGTACCAATGACTGCATTATGATATTCCAAGAACCTAGAATTAAGGAGTGAAATTCTAGAGGTTACAGGGAGTCCTTTCCTTCCATGGAAAGTTAGTGCCAACCTAACTGCACTAAAGTGGAGATGTGTGTATCCTTGTTTTTGCCATAGTATTACAAATTCTCTGGGAAGGGCAAGGGTAATAAAATTTTCATTCTCACTGGCTGGAATATTGTATAGGTCAAACTTAGAGGCTTGGACATACTCTTTCACAGTAAAAGGATGAGAAGGACCTAAGAACTTTTTTATGGATTTTTTGAAGGAATTTTGAGGTTTATCAAACATAGTGTAAGGATTTACAATAGGAAAATCGGTAATAGGAATCTTACTATCTTCAGGTACATGAGAAATTTCATACAGGTAGTCTAACCTATTTGCAGTGGACTTACGAAGAGGAGGGTCAATAGTAGGTATAGTGGTATCAAGAACTGCTTCAGATGAACTGGCGATAAATATTTCTTAAGGGAAGAACTGTTTACCTAAAATGGAAAACTTAAACATATTATACTGCAATTGGTAAATATAGAATGAAAAAAAAAAAAAAAGAGATAAAAAATACTAATAAGAATTTTGTAGCTTAAATAGCACCTCTTAGTGTATTCAAAGGAAAAATTTAGATTTAAGTTCCCCTCTCCACTATATATATTAAATTATAAAAAAATGAGTTTATTTTATATTATTCTATTTTAGTTACGTCCATATTGGCATCTTGCCCTAATAACCTTGGAAGTCACTTTGGAGTTCATATGCATTTTATAAAACAAACGTTATTTTATATTATTTTATTTATAATATTTTCACAATAAATCGTAAGTGATAGGTTGTTATCGATTGTTATTATTAGGACAAAAAAGTAATCTTAGTGTTATATTTAAATTTAAACCTATAACAATTAATTACCTATGATTTGTTGTGAAAATATTGTGAATGTAGCATTTTTCTTTTTATATTTTTTATTTTTTCAATTTTTTGTCCTTTCTTCTTATTATTAGAGAAACGCATTGCATGAGGTAAGGGTTTTTTTTTTTTTTTTTTTTTTTTTTTCATCCAAGAGAAAAAAACTTTTTAAATTTTTTTGGGGAAGGGGGTCACACAGCTCTTGTAGTTTGGATATAAATATGCGACGCCCTTGCATCTGGGAAACCCCACCCGAGGTCTCATCGTCATAGGAAAAAAAAGATAGTCATTGTGATTTATTTGGATCACTTTGTACAATCCCGGAGTGCTATATAGAAGGCTAGAAGCTAGCTATAGCTAGCTAAGGCAGACGGCAATCGTGGAAATGTCAGTAGAAGATAATCATAAAACCGAAGAAAGCCAGCTGGAGGAGGGGGAGGAAGTTCCTCCACAACTACTCAAAGGGAAAAAACTTTCATGGCAAAAGTTGCGAAGATTCGACTCTTTAGACATCGAATCCAGCAGCGTACGAGGTCACCATGCCCATGGCTCCAAGGTCTCTCTCTACAAATTCACCTTCTTTTTTTTATTTTTTTAATTTAGATTCTGGCTACATAAGTAACATAACATCTTTAGATTCTTCACTGATGCATTAGTAACATATGATTGTTGAATTCTTGGTTAAACACTTAGATTTGTTGAATTTGTAGTAACATATGATTGTTGAATTCTTGGTTAAACACTTATATAGTTTTCATGTCAAAGTCAGTCCAAATCTGGACGGATCATATGAAAGATATCATCAATCATACCTCTTTCAGTTTCAATCAAATCTTTCACATAGGACATAGGTGTAATGGGCCATATTTTTTTGTTATAAACTTAATTTCCGGTTAATGTGTATCTGCGCATGTTAAGTTATTTTTGAAAACATTATATGAAAAATTAAAAAAATTTTAAAATTTTTTCAATGTTCAATATTTTTTTTTCAAAAATAGTGTATTATTGTGTATCCTTACGTATTAGTAAAATCCTAAACTTAATACCATTTTATAAAAAAATGATGTACACTTCCTTAATGTTCTAGTAAAGAATACTAAGTAAAATTGACAAAAAATTAAGTAAAGCCTCTTAAATAAATTTTCTCATTCATCTTTATTTATTTATTAATTGACATAAATTCCAATTTCAACGTTCAAATTTACAATTTGTGGTATGTTTTTTAGACGGTGGCATGGACTATGATCTTGCACCTAGCATTTCAGAGCATTGGAATTGTGTACGGGGACATAGGCACATCACCACTATATGTGTTTGCAAGCACCTTCCCAAATGGCATCAAGCATAATGACGACATTTTGGGTGTTCTTTCTATCATCTTTTACACCCTCACCTTGATCCCTTTGGTTAAATATGTTTTCATTGTCTTAAGGGCCAACGACAACGGTGATGGTAAGATTTTAGAATTTCTTATTTATTTAGTTTCTCTTATGTTAATATTGAAATACAAGTAGTACATCAAGAGAATATATTTCTTTTTATTTCTTTGTCTTACTAAAATTGTTGATATGCGGGATGCCAGCTTCGTTCGGCTCATACCAATTTTATTTTATTTTTTAAATGCTAACATTTGTTTGTTTATTTTATAAATGCTAATATTAATTTGTTTATTTTATAGTATAGGGCATACATTACTATCAATTTCTTTAAAACAATCTCTTATCTCATTTATTTGTGTGTTAAAATACTTTGTATTCTAAAAAAAATGATATTAAATTTACGTGTTCAATGCTAAATTCTTTAACCGTTCTTTTATCAAACATTAGTTTCCTTGCGCAGATTTACACATTAATTTTAAAATTATTTATTTGAAAACTAAAAAAGTGAATGGGTAAATTTTCTAAGTGTAAATTCTTTTATAGTTATACCATCTTTTCCATATTCAGCTAGCTTCTTCTGTTTCATATACCAAATATTCCTCCCACCTCAATTTTGTTCTTTGTTTAATTACTAGTCGATTAACTGTGAAAAAACTGTTCACTCTTTCTCTAAAAATAAAAAAAATAAAAACCCTTCCACGCTAATTTTTTTTCCAATTCCGTTTGGGGAGAATGTTTAGGCATTGTCAATTTTTTATCCTTCAAAGAAGAATATATTGAATTTATAGTTTTTTAAAACAACATATTTTTCAAGAAATTAAATAATTTTATTTTAATACTATACTCAAAATAAACTAAAAATAAATTCATTCAAACACCTATTAACAAATTTTACTAGGCACTAATTCCCAAATATTATAACAATGAATTATTAGTTTAATAATATCTTTTTTGGATATTTTTTTTGGTACCTAATGGTAATTATATTATTAGTTCAAAACACCACCTTCTCTCTCACACTATTTTTATTATTATTATTATTATTAAAAGTACTCCTATCTTTTTCAAAACATTTTAAGACTTTCTCTAAAGAAAAAGTTCACTCCAAACTTTCTTCCAATCTCAAAGTGATAAAGTCTAAAACTTTCATGTGTCACATTGTCGGTCTGCCATTTGGTGAACGAACATTGGCCCAAGAAAAAACAGAGTGAGAAAGACTAGGTTGTAGCTGGGCAGTAAAGTAAGAATGGGGGGCATGCACTAACTAGGGAAAAGCTTGACTAGCCAGGTCCTTCAATATAAGGATCGTTTCTGAACAACAGATTTTAGCGTCTTCTACCAATTAAGTCAATAGTCCAGACTATATAGGGCAAAACTGGAAGCACCTGGACTCTTTTAGGAGAAGGAAATAATAATAAATCTCTTTTGTTTTATGATTAAACTTCATATGTATGAGCTCAGTGGGAGTCCATATTCAAATATTTCCACTGCTTATGAAGAAAATTGAGGCTGATGGGCCATATCTGATCCCCAGCTTTGGGGGGTGGAGATTCTAATATTCGTGATCGAGCATGTGTGCGTGGGCCTATAATATTATATTGTAATGTAATAGATCGACTTCCACATTAATGGTCTTTTTATATTGCTCATATCATATGGTTTTTCAAAAATCTTTAACTTTCATTGACTAATCAAATTAATAATACGTAATAAAAAATAAATGAAATTTGTAGTACGCACAGATACAGACAATAAATGCACACACCCATAAAAGAATTACCCGTGGTGAGTGATGCTACATTGCAGATATAATTTTATAGTCATTTTAGTCCAAGTTCAGATGACATCATGAACATTTTTGAAATAGGCTACTGATTATTCTAATTTTTTTTTCTTCAAGAAACAACATATATATATATCTTTGCCAAAAAAAAAAAAAAAAAAAAAAAAACAGACTTGGAACAACTTTTTCGATTTAATAGTTTAGTTCTTTTAATAGAGAGATTACATAATAATCTTATTTATTAATTTATTGAATTTTTTCCTCAGAAACAAAATTAAAGAACTTGAATTGGTTCCCTAATTATTAATGAGTAATTATATTATTTCAGGAGGGACATTTGCTTTGTACTCTCTCATATGCCGATATGCGAAGGTCGGTTTGATCCCCAGTCAGCAGGCTGAGGATCAGGAGGTCTCAAATTTCCAGCTTGAGTTGCCAAACAATCGTCTAAAGAGGGCATCTTGGCTTAAGTCTAAGCTGGAAAATAGCCAGTTTGCCAAGTTCTTCCTTTTGTTTGCCACTATGCTTGGTACTTCTATGGTGATTGGGGATGGTGTGCTCACTCCTTGCATCTCAGGTTTGTTTATTTTCTTATTTTATGTTTCTCTAAAACTATAGCAATATAAAATAAAACATGTATAGGAATTGGACAATTACAACCGATTTCTCATAGTTGGTGGGGTCTATATACTAGTTACTACCCCACATGTTGAAATATTGGTACATATAATCCTTACTAGTTACTACCTTTATGACTCAGCAAAGAAAAAAAAAGTTACTATACCTTTATCTTTCTCACATATTGCAGGAGAGAAAGTATCAAATCTAGAAGAAAAAGGATTTACAAAAAATAGAGAGGTTTTATTTTACTAGCCATTGATATTGTTTGAATAATTGGAAGCAAATACACTAAATACATTTAAACTAAGGTTTTAGGAAAAGTTAAAAAATGTCACTGTCAAAAGAAAATAGCAAAATGGTATATGTAGTTTTGAGTGTAACAATATTAATGATTTATGTTTCAAATTGTGCTATTCATAGAGGAGGCCGCCTTGATAATTTTCTTCGAATGTAGGCAAGGCATCTCTTGGCTGCATGGCATTTACAATTTCTTAAAGATACATATTTGTTGGAATTTACTAGAGTTTCGTCTCTTAATCTCTCGCTCATTTTCTTCTTCGACTTTTGACTTATTTTCTTGTCACTTTTGATGGCAGTTTTATCAGCAGTGGGAGGGATCAAGGAAGCTACATCTGCAATGTCAGATGGTATTCACTACTACCCCACATAATGCAAAGCCTTTTTCTTTTATGGATTTCCAATTCAATTTTTTCTCTTTTGTTCACTTTTACATGCATGATGCATGGTATATTTACAATATGACTATTTTTGACTTTCAAAAAAAAAAAAAAAAGGGACAAATTTTCGTTTCCAACTTTGACTGCTAAGTAGTAGACAAAAATGACTGAATTTAATGACTTACAAACAGGAATTTTGAATCCAATGACTCTTAAGGCAAGGCAAGTGAGGCACGTTTTGAATTGGAATCTTTCTTTTTCTTTTCCAAAGGAAAATTAGACTATCGAAAATGAAATGTAATATGCTGTGTTTCCACCCTATGTCACCTTGACAATTACAGGGTCGATATATGCACAACAATAAAAGATAATTAGGTTAGTTCTATTTTTCCGAATAATTAAGTTCAGATTGTAATCTCTTATAACAAAAATTTTAATGCGATATTTTATTGCTAAAAAGACATCATTGTAATTATTTGATATTAATTATTTTACAATTTATTACAATGACAAATATGAAATGAATATATCATTGCAATAACTTGATATTAATTGTTTTACCATATATTGTAATGACAAATATGAAAAAAATTATTTATTACACCAAATATATCATTGCAATAAATATTTTTTCTTGTAGTGAATTTAAAAAAACTTGAGAACCTAATTAAAAACATTACAAAAATATAGGACCAAAAAGTTTTTTTTTTTTTTTTGCCAATTTCTATATAGAAAACACTTTTAAACATATGTACAAGAACAGCCAATTTAACACTTCTAAACATCAAGCACTAAGTTTTTACTTTGCCAAAACTAAGGGCACAGTCAAAAACTATCTGTACAAACTTTTTACTACTGGCATCCAAATGTGGTACCGGTTCTTATTGAAGCTCGAGTAGCTAAAATAGAAAACTACATGTACCAACTTTTTAGGGATAATTATATTATAATGCATAAATAAAATCAACCCAACTAATCCTTAATCCTAGTTAATCATATTATCATTCGTATATTGCAATATTTACACTACAGCTTCTTTTTGTGCAGATATGATTGTTTGGATATCAGTTGCCATCTTGGTCCTCCTATTCAGTGCTCAAAGATTTGGAACTGACAAAGTGGGCTACACTTTTGCCCCAATAATTTGTATTTGGTTTGCATTCATTGGCGGAATTGGCATTTTCAATTTCTTGAAATTTGATACAACTGTTATCAAAGCTCTAAACCCACAATACATTTTCAACTATTTTAAGAGGAACAAAAAAGAAGCATGGATTTCCCTTGGTGGCACTGTTCTTTCTATAACAGGTTGGAATTTGGTTGCATAATGAATCTATATATTTGGATAACTTGGAGAATTCGTTAATAGAGTAAACTTAGAGAATCCATTAATAGAGTGTGTGTTTAAATGAAAACAAATGCAGGAACGGAAGCTCTATTTGCTGATGTTGGGCACTTCACAGTTAAGTCCATACAAATAAGTATGTGCTCATTGATCTATCCGGCTCTCATATTGGCATACGCTGGACAAGGAGCCTTCCTTCGCAAGCACAATGACCTTATTAGGGACCCCTTCTTCCAGTCTATACCACGTAAGACAATTAATTCAGTCTGCTTATTTTTCATCTTTTTGAAAATTGGATTGTTTAAAAAACTTCTTAGAAGAAAGAAGAGAAATTTCATAAAACTGTACTTTCAAAATGTGCGGTTTGAAACTGTTGTACCAAACTATTGTTTATATTTTTCTTGATGAGGTTCATCATATATACCTTTGTTTATAATGTGTTATATTTTGACTGACCGTGGTGGCTCCTTATGATGCAGGTTCTTTGTATTGGCCAGTGTTTGTTATAGCTGTATTGGCAGCCATCATAGCAAGCCAAGCTATGATTTCAGGATCTTTCTCTATAATCCAGCAATCATTATCACTGGGGTGCTTCCCTCGTGTGAAAATTGTGCATACATCGGCTAAGTATGAAGGACAAGTTTACATACCAGAAATTAATTACCTTCTAATGTTGGCTTGTGTTGGGGTCACATTAGGTTTCAGAAGCACTGCAAGGATTGGCAATGCATATGGTAAAATTGCCAATAGCTTCTACAAAATTATCATTTAATAGCCTCTTTGTCAATTAAAATTTTTGACCTACGTTCTTTACTGCATGCAGGGATAGCAGTGGTGTTTGTGATGACTCTCACATCGTCCTTCCTCGTACTAATCATGATAATGATATGGAAAACCCACATAGTTCTCATTATGTCCTATGTTCTTGTTATTGGCACTATTGAGCTTATCTATTTAAGCTCAGTCCTCTACAAATTTGACCAAGGGGGGTATCTTCCCCTAGCCTTTGCTGCAATATTAATGATTATTATGTATGTTTGGAATGATGTGCATAGAAGCAAGTACTATTATGAGCTTGATCATAAAATCTCTCCTGATAAGCTCAAGGAAGTTGTTACTAGCACAAACTTGAGTCAAATGCCTGGGCTAGCCATATTCTACTCAGAGCTTGTTCAGGGTATCCCACCCATTTTCAAGCACTATGTTTCAAATGTGCCTGCGTTGCATTCGGTCCTTGTTTTCGTGTCCATCAAGTCACTACCTATAGGTAAGGTTCCAACCGATGAACGCTTCCTCTTTCGTCGAATGGAGCCGTATGAGCTCAATGTGTTTCGTTGTGTTGTGAGATATGGATACACAGATGTGCGCAATGAGGAGGAGCCTTTTGAGAACTTGTTGATTGAAAGGTTGAAAGGGTTTATTGCTGATGGTGAATTTTGGTTGTCCCAGAATGATCTCAACAAGGATGACGATAGTGGAGAATTTTTAGATGAAAGGGAGGTTGATGGAGAGAATAATGAACATAAGGATGTAAAGCAAGTTGATGAAGAGAAGCGACAAGAAGCAATAGACAAAGAGATTGAGGCAGTAAATCAGGCATGGCGTGCCGGAGTTGTACACTTGATTGGTGAGAATGAAGTGGTTGCGGCCAAAGGAGCTAGTGTAGCGAGGAGAATTATAATAGATTATGCTTACAATTTCCTGAAGAGAAATTTAAGACAAAGTGAGAAAGTGTTTGATATTCCTCACAAGCGAATGCTAAAAGTTGGCATGACTTATGAACTTTAGAACATGATTTGATGATGTTGGGATACAATGGGAGCATGGCAAAGCTATGGTGATTGTTGTCTCTCACACCTTATTTTCAGTTGCCACTTGTGATATTAATTCTGTACATTAAGAATAAGCATTGCAATTTTGTACATGACAGAGGAATGGCTCATTTAGATGTAATACCTAATTATATTTATGTTAAAGAGAAGTTTCTTTCACTGCAACAAAAAAAAATGTTTATTATAACGAAAAAAATGGTTATAATAACATCAGAGTCATTGCAATAGTTTATGTGAAGTGTTGCAATAAAATTTGAGGTAATAGGTTTTGTTGCAATAAACTTTAAATATTTTAATGACAATTGAGATGTAATAATATATTTGCTGTTGCAATAGACAATTTACAACTTCGAATATCTTGTAGCAATATGCTATTATATCACGAATTTTTTGTAATAGATTGCAAAGAATTGACAAAAATAATTTGGGTCAAATTATTGCAACGTATTTTTATTGTAATAGATAATTGTTTCATATTTTTTATTACAATAGATTGTAAAATAATTGAAATTAGATCATTGTAATAATATATTCATTGAAGCTTCATGTTTGTCATTGCAATAGATTGTAAAATAATTGATATTTAGAAATGTTATTAATTTCATTCCGGACCCTATTTTGATTTGTTCAGTGGAACGAAATATTTCTGTATCAGCGTATTTTGGTGTACCTGTTTCAGCTTTGCTAAAAATATATATATTATTATTACTATTATATAAAATAATGAATTTAATTTAATATTGTTAAAAAATCTAAAATAAAGTGGGATTAAAAAATATATTTATAGTTTTCCTAGAAATAAAATTTACATTTTGGATAATTATAAACAATACAATAAATGTGAAAGTCAAAAATCACTTATTGCATAATGTTACATAATTTTATGAACAATCAACAACCAACAATGTTATTGCTTATGAATCCTTATTGCATGCACAATGTTATGAATGGCAAAAATTGTGTGGCCTGCACATTTTAAGAAAATTAAATTAAGAAATAAAAAAAAGGGCGAGGTTTAGGTCCAATGTCCAGTTTGTTAAAGACATATTTTAAGTAATTGGCTAATCCTTTGACAAAATGCACTTTACTTGTATTTTGATAGATTTATGATAAGTTTAAGACTTCAAGAAACATGTTGTTCAAGTTAAGTGTTAAAGCCATGAGGAATTGAGTAAGAAACAAGTCAAGAAGAGCTATTCATTAAAGCTCGACAGCAATTTTGACAGAAAGACTTCTATTGAAATTTAATGTTAAAGCTCGACAGAAGCTGTTTCTATCGTGACTTACGAAATCATAAACTTTAGATCTAATTTTTGGCCCATGCTTGTATATTTGTATAGGGTTTCTTTTTTCATAACTCTAGACATATATAAGGTTTTTTTTTTTAAAGTCCATTGAGCATGCAGAAAGTGCCCTAGCTCATTATTCTCTTTGAAGAAGCTACTGCATCTTTACGCCAAGGGTTTTGTGACCAAGGAGTTTCCTAATCTTTATTGTTGATGAATTGAAGAACTTTGCAGCCAACAATCTCTTCACATTGCTGGAGTTAGTCATGTACTGGGATCTATGCATCATTGATTAGTCACATAATGGGATTTGTGTATTAAACGGAAAGATTGTCGTTAATAATACAATTCCAATTGGGTATTAGGGTAAGGGTTTAACTATAGATTGGCATTTTGGGATAAGCCAAAGGGTTGGTAAGATTCCTTATACTTGTAACCGTCTGTGATTGATAATAGTGGAATCTTGGGAGTGGTGACCGGTGAGGTTTTGCCTCAGTGGTTTTTCTCATTTGTAAACAAATCACCTATGTCAAATATATTTTCCTTTGCATTTAATATAATTGATGATTTTTTTGTGCTACCATGCAATTGCATGTAATTGAACCAATTAATTAACTTGGGTAATTAATTAATTTGTAAGGGGTTCATTCATTTTAACCCAACACAGTTGCACTGGACACGTGTTCACAATCACATATTCACTTCATAGGTATCCATTTGAACGAGCTTTCAAATCTCACATTTATTAAGTTTTATCTCCTCTCTCATTATTCAGACATCAATCTTCTTAAATCTCACTTTTCTTGCTTGAAAGTTGAAACACCCACTAAAGTCAAGCTAGTTCAAAATTTCCAAATTAACATTTTTTAAGACTTTTACAGACGCATTGTTACCATCACAACCAGCAAGGATCTCCTTTACAGCAAAAACAATACTCTTCTCCTCTAATCTTTTTTCTCATTGTCATCTCCTCTTCTTCTTTATTTTTTTAATCTTTTTTTCTTCACCAAGGCTCAGCTCCGTACCGGCCGAATCTTGAATTTTGGCCGGAATTCATCAAAATGAACCGTTACGCCTGGATCACACCAAAATGGGCCGAAATTTCATTTGAGGTGGAACAAGGGGGTGTGTCATTCCGGTTTGTATACTGGTACGAGATTTTCAGGCCGTTTCGGCCAAAACAGAATGTAATTCATAACATTAATATTTAGTTATTGCAATGTTATATTTGTTGCAATAAGCCATCTCTTTGAAATTTCTATTGTAATATATCGCGAAATAATTGGTATTAAGTTAATACAAATTTTTTATAAATTTAATTTATTGATTTTTTTTTTATTTCTTTAGTTTAAGTTATTGCAAAAATTTTCTAAATTCAATTTAGTATTAAAGCCTCTTTTGCAACTGAAAATTATAAATTATTGTAACTAATTATTATTAATGATATTATCTACTACTTTTAAGCTACTATTGCAACAGCTTCTAATTTTTAGATGTGATATTATGTCTAATACCACTATACTAATTTTGTTGTATTAACACTTGACGTGATAAACTTATTTTGGTGTAGTGTTTAAAGGCTTCAGGGATTTTGGATGTGCAACTCTCTAATCCTTGTTAAGAGCTTGTCATGTGAAAAGTTGTGATTCATGTGAATCATGTGATAAACCCAAGCGATTGTCAAGACTCTTGTACCTTAACGCATTTTCCAATTCACACAATAACAAGAACTTAGGTTCAAATCCTCTATTTATTGCCAAAAAAAAAATTGAAGAAATCATAAAGAAATATGAAAATATTAATTGGTAAGCTTGACATGTCCTTTGATGCTATGATTTATGAGCTTAATTATATAAAAGAGGGTTAATGACCTTGGTTTAATGGGTTAGGTGATCTTTTGATTGGAATGGTGTGAGATAATTCGTCTGCATTACACTGTTAAAATCTTCGACTTTCTCATTGCTTTATTTTTTGTTTTGGGGAGAATGAGAAACTTTTCTTGTTCATCCTAGAGGATAGGCACCATTTGGATCTAAATTATACCACTTTAATAGCTAAAAAAGATTACCCAGTTTTTCTAATATGATGGAGCACTGCAATAACCAATTAGCGAAGTACTAATTATTTTAGAAACCATGAATAACATGAACAAAGTTGTGTCTTAGCTTTTTTGTTATTTTTCCACTGTGAAAAATCTAAGATTGATCCCAATAATTTAATTATCCAATTGATTGTGGCATGAATCTAAAATTAATCATTAATAATTTAAAAATCACAATAATATTTTTTTGCAATCCAAAAATGCAAAAAAGATAATCATAAGGATTTTGGTAATGGAGGGAGGGGGGTGAATAGATTGGAAAGGGAGTGAATTGAGGGGGGTGAATAAATTGGAAAGGGAGTGAATTGACTCATCGATATGAGGCACGAACGCTCTCACATGGATAAGTGAGCGAAGGAAAACAAGCCAGCAAAGAGTTAGGATTGACAGAGCAAAAATGTATTGACCCCTTGCAAATTAATTAATTACCCAAATTAATTAACTTGGTTCAACTACATGCAATGGCGTGGTAGCATAAACAAATCACTAACTAAACTAAATGTAGCGAAAATTAAATTTGACACGGTAATTTGTTTACGAATGGGGAAAATCACCAAGGCAAAAACCCCATAGGGTGATTTTAAGGTCACCACTAAGAATCCACTAATCAATAATCAAGCGACTACAAGTAAAAGGAATCTTACCAACTACTCTTGGCCTATCCAAATTACCAACTTATAGTTGAACTCTTACCCTAATACCTAATTGGAATTGTATTGTAGCGACAATCTTTCTATTCAATGCACGAAACCCAATACGTGACTAACTTCACAACAACCATTTGATTGATGTAGTTGATTTGCAATAACTTCACATAGAAACACCAATAAGATCTTCAATGATGGTGTGAGACTTTGCTTGGTTATAGAATCCAAAGGCGTATAAGAAAAACAAGAACTTTTTCTTCTATAGGAGGAGGCTAGGGTTTCAAAAAGAAAACTTTATGAAGCTCTCTAGGGTTGGTTTTTCTTTTTCCACCTCTTTGTTTAAATAGAAACTGAATGGGCTCTCCTATTCCAAATAGGTATACACAAACCTTGGGCTTTCCTAGTCCAATAAATATTATACAAGCACATAAACAAATAACCTTTTAGAATAAAAATGTTGTTGATTATAGTCTAAATCCCGTAAGCTCGATAGATTGAGACATGTGTCGAGGTTTAATGAATCTTGAGGGGGGGATCGAGCTGTTGTCTACTAGTACTAGTCTAGCAATAGCTGTAATAGGAATATCAATGATAGGAATAGCTATAGGACTCGATACAGAGGATTTAACCTCTCCCTTCAATTGAGAACTTCCCCCCCGGCTCTCTTCCCTACTTGCCGATTCTCCCTTCTTGCTCTGGGGGTGGGACTCTTCAAATAGAAAAGAAAAAGAAAAAAGGAAAACCACTTCATTGGTAACCAACCCCGCAGGAAATTTCATTATAGAATAATAATTGTTACAACCAATCCATACTTCCACACTTTTAATTACAAAAACTTATCATGTAATGGACAAACACTAAAATCATAATAAATATTAAATTTTAATTGGAGTAATATCATTTTCATTTAGACTTATAGTATCATTGATAAGACTTTTATTATGTACCGATCATAACATATTGTGTCAAAGTATTATAAAAAAATAAAAAAATTATGAAAACTTTTTGTGTCTCTAAAGGGCTGTTTGGTAACATTGTTTTAGTAATATTATTTGTATTTTTTAGAAATACGTGTGAGTTAAAAAGTATGTTAACATATGTGTAATGTTGTTTAAAAACTAAAAACATATATTTAAACAAATTTACAAAACCGGCCCTAAATTTTAGTAGGGACGGAATTGATGCATAATGGTGATGAATTATAATTTGTCAACACGTCTAAGAGCATTCTTATTAAGGCTTGTATATGCTATAAATGCTATTTTTAAGCATTTTAAACCCAAAAATTCACTCCATCAAACTTACTAAATGCTATAAAATTTGCAATACTACTACAGTGCACTCTCACTTTTGAGAGCGCACTGTAGTAGTCTTGTATAATATTTTATTAATTTATTTATTCTCTCTCTCCAGCTCTGTCTCCCACATCTCTCTCTTTCTCTGGTTCTCTCTCTGTCTCCCACATCTTTGGTTCTCTTTCTCTGTCTCATTTCCTCACTCCCTCTCTCTTTCTCTGTCTCATTTCCTCACTCTCTCACAACAAGTTTGTACGTTTAAGATCGGCTTGGTGGTGAGGAGAATGGCGTGATGGCGTGAGATCGGCGTGGAGGAGATCGACGTGGAGATCGGCGTGTTGTGTGTTTTCTTATGGTTGTTGTGGCCGGTGTCTTGTGGTTTTTGTGGCGGTTTTTTGTGGTTCTTGTGGTGTGGTTTCTTGTTGTGATCGGAGCTATGGCTATAATGTTTGGTGGGTATCGGTGGTGCTCGGCGTTCGTGGATCATCGACGTGACTGGGGTTGAGATCGGGGTTGTGGGTTTTGGTTGGGTTTGAGATTGGGGTGGTGGGTTTTGGCTGGGGTTGAGAACGAGGTGGGTGGGTGGTGGTGGGTTTTGGTTGGGGTTGAGACAAGGGTGGGTGGGTGGGTGGTGGGTTTTATGGTGGCGGCGACGTAGGTTTTGTGGTGGGTTTTCTGCTGTGATTTGTGGTAGTGGTTTTGGTTCGGCGTAGGGCGTGGTTCGTGGGTCACCGATCCTGGGTTTGTGTTTGTGATGGGTTTTGGTTGCTACAATGGTGGTGCTGTGACTTGTTACGGTGGTACTATGACTTGTGGTGAGTTGTGGTTCCTACAATGGTGGTTATGGCAAATGGAGCGGTGGTAGGGGTGGTGGAGGAGGGGGTTGGACGGTTGCCATAGTTTTGTGTGTAGTTGTTTTATTATTATTTTAATAAGTAGTTTATATTATTTAAATGAAATGGTAAAAAATATAAAAAGTTTAATATTGAGCATATTAGAAAATGAGATGTTGAAAGTTAAAATTTTGAGTTTTGAAGTAGTATATGCTAAAAATTTTACTCAGCTTGATAAAAATGCTATAAAGAATGTTGTATTTGATGCGGACCCTATATAGTCCAGAAAACTGTCAATAATTAATTAAAGCACGTGATCCGCAAGACTTTATATAAGCTTAAAGTGAAACATGACGGCCAGGACTTTTTGTTTTTTTTAAACGCCTTGTGGAGATGCTAGCTGGTTTGCAATTGCAATTTGCAGGTTGATAAAATTTTTATCGTTGTTAAATTTTTTTTGATTTTTAATAAAATTTTTTCCAAAAATAATATATTTTTGTGTGTCTTTAGAGTACCCATTAATAAAAATCTTTAAAGATATGAAATATCGAGCAGGTGCAGTCGTGCAGGAAAACCTATTTATTTTATTATTTATTATTTCATGTGGAGTGCAATAACTTACACATCTCATGTGATGAAATTATATGACAAAAGTTAACACCGCATTAATTTACGAAAAATTTTTAATTTTCTTTTTCATTAAGAGTAATGTCAAAGTTTTTCTAAATTGATTTATTAATAACTGTTTTGAGGGCACTTATTAACTTCATTATTATCAATAAAGTTCTTATAAGATATGATATATATAGTGAAAAGATTTGAATTATAAATGTCTTTGTTCAAAATACTAAAAGTTGCCAACAAATTAAATTACAAGTAGAATTTTAACATCAACTCATTTACTCATTGGGATACATAATACGATTGTATTTGTGATTGTTGTAGGAAATAGGGATTTAAAGTATTGAGTTTTAAACTATCAAAAAAGAAGTGTATAGTTAGTTTTTTTTACAAGAAAAAGGTAGAGTTTTAGTTATAGGGTGAGTTTGGTTCAGTTTTTTGAAACTGAACTTTTTGAAAAAGTTAAGTTTTTAAAAAGTGCAGTATGACAAAGTGTTTTTTCAAAAAGCTGAGTGTTTGGTAAAAACTGTTAAAAAGTGCTTTATGAAAAAGCTGAGTGTTTGGCTAGCACTTATAAAAGTGGTAGTTTGAGGAATAAATTATCAAAAAGGACAATGTATATATAAGGAAGTTTATTTCATACTTAAATCAATATTGTGAAATTAATTTTTTTCACCAATATTAGCTAATAATAACCTATCACTTAAGATTTATTGTGAAAGTATTGTGAAAATATTGTGATAATTGATACTGATTTTAATTTGAACGTATTATTACAATTATTATTTTTTTCTCTTTCTAAAAAAATTATTTTTTCCTCACCAATATTAGCTAATAATTACTTACCACTTAAGATTTATTGTGAAAGTATTGTGAAAATATTGTGATAAAAATTGATACTGATTTTAATTTGAACGCACTATTAAAATTATTTTTTTTCTCTTTCTAAAAAAATTATTTTTTTCTCATCAATATTAGCTAATAATAACTTACCATTTAAAATTTATTATGAAAATATTGTAATAGCATTTCTTTCTTTTTTTTTTTTTCTTTTTCTTTTTCCTTTTTCTTTCCTTCTTTTTTTCTCCTCCACACACTTAGTGCATTTCCTTCTTTTTTTTTTTTTTTTTTTTTTTTTCCCACTCTTTTTTCTTCTTCACCCACGTACCCTCACTCTTTTCTTTATTTTACTTCTTTGGTCTCTTTTTCCCAGCCACTTCATCCTCTAGAATCCAGATTGTTCCACAGAGCTCTCCTTCTTTCTCTTTTTTTTTTATTTTTTTTATTTTCAAGAACTCATCCGTCCCAACAACTCTTCTTCTTCCTCTTTATTTTTTCCCTCTCTACACTCCACACAGCTCTTCTTCTTCCTCTTTTTTATTTTTATTTTTATTTTTATTTTTATTTTTTTCTCTACAAGAACTCATCTATCTACACAGCTCTTCTTCTTCCTCTTTCTTTTTTTTTTTTTTTCCTTTTTTTTTTTCTTTACAAGAACTCATCCGTCCACATTGATTTTTTTTTTTTTTTTTTTTGTTTTGCATGTTGAGGAATCCTAATTTTCAAGGGATTGATTTTTTTTTTCCTTAGCTGATTTGGGAATTTGTTATATATTTTTTTGTGTTTGGATTTGAAAATTTGTTATTGGGAGGGCAGAGGGCAGAGCAGAGAGATGAGAGGAATGAGGAATGGTGTGAAGGGTAATTTGCCCTGTGAGTCCAACAAATAGATTCAAATGCCCACTGGCTTTTTCCAAAATGGAGCTCTGAGCTAGATTTCAGTAATATGCGCGTTTCTTTACAAATATAAAACGCAACTTTTTCAAAAAGTTGCGTTTTGGGCTGAACCAAACGCACATAAAGGACTGACTTTTTTCAAACGCGTTTTTTGGGCTCAAAACGCTGAAACAAACGGGCACATAGACTTTTTGTAAAGAGTATTAACTTAAAAAAAAATTAATGCTTAAAGACTACAAATATTATTATTTTGAGAAGAAAAGACTACAATAATTAAAGTGCTTTGAGTAGTTATATCTGTTTAATAATCAAATTGATAAAAACAATTGGAGGTGAAAAATAAAAAAAGATACAAAAATATTGCATTGTATGCTCATATATATATATATCTGAAACCCAATTAATTCAATTAATTACCAATTATTATTATTATCATTATTATTATTATTATTATTGTTGTTGTTGTTGTTGTTAAGCACTGTCCCTTCCAATTAAGTGAAATATATGATGGGCCATAAAAACAGTGGACCGCCAAACATTTTTTTTTTATATAGACACCAAACTTTTGTAGATTCATTGAACCAATTCTACTCATTTCAACTCTTCTCCAAAACTCTCTCCAAAAAAAAAAAAAAAAAAAAAAAAAAACTCTTCTCCAAAAAAACATTCTACACGTTTAAAATACTTTGAAAAATCAGTTTATTTGATTTTCAACAAAAGGGTAAGATTTAGGTAAATAATATCATCTTTTCCAAGATAGTTAAATGAAATCATATGGTTGATAATCATTACAACCATATGGTTTAATTTAATTTGAGAGTCTAATATACAACATTTAAGGAATTATAGATAAGTTTTTTGTTTTTGTTTTTCTATTTTTTTTTTATTTAGAAAAAGGCTAGAAATACTACATAAATACTCTACAATTCTCTGTGACTTGAACTGAAGTCCTTAGAGCATTCTCATCAAAGGTGGGATAAATGCTAAAATCTATTTTTAGCAACAAAACCATTAAAAAATCCCCTACATCAATGGTGCTAAAGTTTAAATTTTTTAGTACATTGCTACAGTAAGATATTATTACTAACGAGTAATTCTTAGGTACTTCCAGAGTACGGAGAATGATGCTTCTTCCTCTTACATTTATGGTGGGATCAACTCATTAAATTCATGATGGGGTCCATCATGAATATGAGAGGAGGGAGTATCATTTTTTTGTATTCTGGGCGCATCAAAGAATTTTCCATTACTAACAGCCTCCTGTAGTAAGTTGATACTCATTTTTTATTATTTTTATTCCCCTTCTCTCTCTCCCCTCGGATTTCACTATCTGCCCTCTCTCAAAAAGAATAAAAAATGATAAAAAATAATATTTTAATGAAATGGTAAAAAAAGAAGAAGAAGAAGAAGTTTTGATATTAAGTGTATTGTAAAAATGATGTTTTAAATACTATATAGTTGATTTTATAGGTACTAAATGCTAAAATTTTTAAAACTCTTGACGAGAAAGAACTCAAATGAGACGAGGTGACTTCCTCTGGTTATCACCTTTA
This sequence comes from Castanopsis chinensis, assembly GCA_032878915.1. Classification (NCBI taxonomy): domain Eukaryota; kingdom Viridiplantae; phylum Streptophyta; class Magnoliopsida; order Fagales; family Fagaceae; genus Castanopsis; species Castanopsis chinensis. The sequence goes on from JAVQMG010000115.1 coordinate 21,912,052, forward strand.
GGCAAATTACAACACTTTTCCACGACGCCTTGGTCTCATCTAAGGAGTCACCGACCCACCGTGACTATAACTCAGTCCCATCCCATGACGTTGATCACCCAGCTAGAAATTTCCAAAAGGGTATCTTTAATTGATAGGCATTACATCTAAAGAAATGTGTTCATGAACTATATAAATAACAAGAGGCACACAAATAAAATTTTACCAACGTACACGTTAGGCCCGTGAGAGTGTAAGTGTTCACACGGTCTTGGAAAAAAGGGTATTATTGGACCCCAGAATTCAAAAATGCCGGCTGTGTCGTTTGTATATTTAAACTTCACCATCCCCCTCACATCTAGGAAGTAGGAACCAGGAACCTTTCCTCTCAGTTCATTGTTTTTTCATTCTTGTCATCCATATTGTATTTATAGAGAGAGAAGGGGGGTTTATACATTATAGAATATTGTGCTACTTATTCAATGAGCACCAGTACTAGTAGGATTCCTGGGGTTTCGGAAATGTCCAGTGAAGTAGCACCAAAAAATCCTGAACAAAGTATGGAGCAAGTTTCAGAAGAACTCCATGGGAAGAGAATTTTCCGAAGGTTCGATTCCTTGGACCTCGAATCCTCCACTGTTCCCGGTCGTCATGGCCATGGCTCCAAGGTTTGCTTATATATTGCACTCTCACAAAACAAATTTCCCCTGCATAGTTACCAGCTCAAATAATTAAGTAAAAGTATTACTATTATTATTATTATAATCATCATCATCATCTAAGTGACTTTTTCGGACCTCATTTGTATTATTAATAGTTACCAAGTCAATTGCCTGATTTTTTTGTGGGCTGCTTTAAGAGTTAAGGAGAATTTTTGGGTTCGAGCTGCTGTGAGCTATTGCATGGCTTGGAAACTAGGACAAAACAAAAATAATAGTTTCAGGTCTAAATTTGACTGATTGGTTATATGCGTTTTAATTTTTCAGGCTGTGGGGTGGTCAGTGATATTGCAACTAGCATTCCAGAGCATAGGAATTGTATATGGAGACATTGGTACTTCACCACTATATGTGTATGCAAGTACTTTCACTAATGGCATCAAGCACAACGATGACATTTTGGGTGTTCTTTCTCTGATCTTTTATACCCTCACTTTAATCCCTCTGTTTAAGTACGTTTTCATTGTCTTACAAGCCAATGATAACGGCGAAGGTAAAATCTAAGTATCCCTTTATTGCATTTTTTTTCCCTGTATGTACATAATCACGCAAAGCAATTATTTATCTATGTTCTCCCCAAAAACAGAACCTTATTGTGTTGTTACATCTTATAGGAGGGACGTTTGCTTTGTACTCTCTTATATGCCGATATGCTAAGGTTGGTTTGATCCCAAATCAGCAAGCTGAGGACCAGGAGGTCTCTAATTTCCAGCTTGATTTACCAAGTAGTCGTCAGAGGATAGCGTCGGTGGTTAAGGCTAAGCTGGAAAACAGCCAGTTTGCCAAGTTCTTTCTATTGTTTGCTACAATGCTTGGTACTTCCATGGTGATTGGGGATGGTGTCCTCACTCCTTGCATGTCAGGTATGTTAATCTTCCATATGTCACGCTGCAACTCTTTAAATGCATAAAGTGTTTGACGGTTAGAGAAGGGAGAGATTCGAGCTATAAGATTAGAAATGTGTGATATATATGATGGCATCTGCGACCTAATTTTTTTTGTAGGCTAGGTATTATTTTAACTAATGGAACAAATTTTGAATTCCTATTCTTTTTAGCTAGTGAAGGAAAATATAGTGTGAGAAAAATTTTACAAATTGAAGACATGGTTACGATATTTAAATAATAGTACTATTTGTTGGATAGGCTTGGGCTTATACCTCTCAGACTTCGTATACTTTTCTCTTCTTAAATTATGGTGAAAAATAAAAGTCAAAAAAGAGATAATAAGCAAGTTGCAGTGGATTTGACAAATAAAAATAAAGTTAAATTATGATGATGTTTTTACTTTCAATTGTGAAATTCTGTATCAAATAGAAACTTGTTATCCAAAAAAAAAAAAAAAAAAATCAAATAGAAACTTAGTATGTTGAAGGATTTCTATCTGGGAGGCTTAGCCACACTTCTGTCATTGTCATTGTTGCCAATTTCTTAGAAAGTGAATGAGCAGAATTTCGTAATTTAGTAGCTCATTACTTTGTCTGACTTTTTGACTTACAAATTGAAATTTTAATTTTTTTTCCCCAATATATTGGCAGTTTTATCTGCTGTGGGAGGGATCAGGAAAGCTACAACTGAAATCACAGAAGGTATCCCGCAATCAACAATGTTTACTCTGTTGCTTTTTTCCTCCCTTGTTACAAGTTATTTATGTCACATTTTATTTTGGTCTTATGCAGATATGATTGTTTGGATTTCAGTCGCTATCTTGATCTTCTTGTTCATGGTTCAAAGATTTGGAACCGACAAAGTGGGCTATAGTTTTGCTCCCATAATATGTGTTTGGTTCGCATTAATCGGGGGTATTGGCCTTTTCAATTTTATCAAATTTGATCCAACAGTCATCAAAGCTATAAATCCACAATACATTGTTCAATATTTCCAGAGGAACAAAAAAGAAGCTTGGGTTTCTCTTGGTGGCATTGTCCTTGCCATAACAGGTCAGTATTATATTTCATTCCCCATTCATATCAGATCTTATTTGATTATGTACTAAAACCTTCAAAAGTAAGTTTGTATCTAAAAAAAATAAGACTTTAAAAAACTATACATAATCAAATAAGCTAAAAGAGTAGAAGCTAATTGTTAGCATACAAAAATTATTTGTTGAACTGAAACCATGTCTTGAAGTCTCTGTTTCAGTTCAAAAATTGAAGAACCAAAGAATTTGTCTTACAAATTAGGAGAATTATAAAATGTTTAAATTTGAACTAAAATCATGACTTTAAGATATGATTTTAATTCAAAAAGAGAATTGTGTGTACTTCGTGTGTAGTAGGGCCATGTATAATAAACAGTGCCCTAGAGTAAAACTAAAAATTTAATATAAAATCACCTTTACTTGGAATTACGTGAAGATTTTTTTAATGAAGTATAATTATAATAATTTGCAGGAACGGAAGCTCTATTTGCTGATGTTGGACACTTCACAGTTAGGTCCATTCAAATAAGTATGTGCTCAGTGACCTACCCAGCTCTCATATTGGCATACAGTGGACAGGCAGCCTTCCTTCGCAAGTACAATGATCTTGTCAAAGAAACTTTCTTTGAGTCTACTCCAGGTAGAAAAGGAGTGTTTTTGTCTTAAATTTTCTCATGAATACTTTGGTTCATGTTTATGTCCATAATGTCCATTGTACAATATTTATATAAAATTTATGAGTTACTAGCAAATTGAGTTGGCTATTTGTGATGCAGACCCTTTGTACTGGCCAATGTTTGTGGTGGCCATATTGGCATCAATAGTAGCTAGTCAAGCCATGATTTCAGGGACTTTCTCTATAGTCCAACAATCTCTCTCACTAGGGTGTTTCCCTCGAGTGAAAATCGTGCATACATCAACTAAGTATGAAGGACAAGTTTACATACCAGAAGTCAACTACCTTCTTATGTTGGCTTGTATAAGTGTCACTTTGGTTTTTAAGAACACGGAAAAGATTGGCAATGCATATGGTAATCCATCATCCTACATATCAATTTGAATCTTATCAATAGTAGCTACGCGTGGTTTCAGTTGTTTCATTGCTTTGAATTTTTTGCCCACATGTTTGGTGGTGGAATTTGGCTATTCAATAAAGAATAAACATAGAAGCTAATGAATAATGTTTTCTTCCTTTGCATGCAGGGATAGCAGTGGTATTTGTTATGACTCTCACATCAGCTTTCCTAGTGCTAATCATGATCATGATATGGAAATCTCACATACTTTTAGTTATCTCCTATGTTCTTGTCATCAGTAGTGTGGAGCTTCTCTATTTGAGCTCAGTCTTCTATAAGTTTGCTCAAGGAGGATATCTTCCCCTGGCCTTTGCTGCAGTACTAATGACCATAATGTATATTTGGAATGATGTGCATAGAAGAAAGTACTTTTATGAGCTTGACCACAAAGTCCCTTTAGGGAAGCTCAAGGACATAGCTGCAGACATAAATTTATGTCGAATGCCTGGGTTGGCCTTGTTCTACTCAGATCTTGTTCAAGGCATCCCACCCATTTTCAAGCACTATGTGGTAAATGTTCCTGCATTGCATTCAGTCCTTGTCTTCGTCACCATCAAGTCACTACCTATCAGCAAGGTTCCAATTGAAGAGCGTTTCCTATTTCGTCGAGTGGAGCCTAAAGACCAAAATGTGTTTCGATGTGTTGTGAGGTATGGGTACACAGATACACGTTCTGAGGATGAGCCTTTTGAAAGGATGTTAGTTGAAAGATTGAAGGAGTATATTATAAACAATTTTTGGTTCTCTCAAAGTAAACTAAGTAATGGCAAAAATGATGGTGAATTGGATGTTGGGTTTGCTAACGGAGGGGATGACAATAATGATGTGAAGGATGTTGATGAAGAGAAGCTGCAAGAGGTGTTAGAGAGAGAGATTGAGGCTTTGGACCAAGCATCGCGTGCTGGTATTGTTCACTTGATTGGTGAGAATGAAGTGGTTGCAGTCAAAGGAGCTAGTTTAGGAAAGAGATTTCTGATAAACTATGCTTTCAATTTCTTGGAGAAAAATTTGAGACAAACTCAAAATGTATTTGACATTCCTCACAAGCGCATGCTAAAAGTGGGCATGACTTATGAGGTTTAGTGCATGTTGTTAAAAAGGTACAAGTGCTTAAGCAAGATAAGGTCTCTATGTCAATACACATGCCTTTTCTTGAATTACTATAGATTTATTCATACTGTGACTGAAATGTTGGCCATGAAGTTTCCACTTTCCACTGATATGCAGTGAATCCCTTGCCCCATCCTATACTCCCAGGGGATTGTGCAGATCTTGTTAAGTGTGGAATTTGAACTAAATGTATGTCATGGTAACGAAAAAGTCCCTTTTATATCTATTTTGTAGTCACATATTATTTGGTTCTACATTGGTTTTAGTTAATTCTACTTTGGAATGCAACCCTCATTCTAGACTTGGTTTTCTGCGGCTATAACCAATATTTAAGAGATTGGAAAAGTAAAATGCTTTTAGAAACAAAAGGAAATAACAAAAAGAAAAGAAAAGAAGACATTGTGTTACTATAAGGTTTAAGGTTTTTGATGACAGCACATCCTCAACTAAGATTGGATTGTTGTGTATCTATGAGAGAGAGAGAGAGAGAGAGAGAGAGATGCATGCATATAATATGACAAGTACAACTCAATTACAGTAGCCATCATCCCATTTTGACGTTACTAAATTGTTGGAGTCCTTCAGTAAAAGTCAAGACTACTAAAAATGCTTTTAAGCTATTTATCCTCGAACTTTACTAAGGATTAATTCGTACTAATTAAATAGGGAAAACTCTTTTGAGATCCAAATTATGGTCAACTGATGTCAAAACACGTGAAAATTGCTTTAAATAGTGAACTTAACTAATTTTAAGCTAAACTTAGAGTGGATGTTATGATCCTAGTGTCCCATATTGGTTAAGTGTAAGCTTAACCATGTATTTATAAGTTTTTAGGAATCTTCCCCTTGCAAGCTGGTTTTCAAGGGTGTGTTCTATCTATGAGTTTGTAATATTTGGTATTGAATTAAAATGTCAAAAAATCACTAGAATGATTACCAAAATCCTAAATAAGTATTATTAATGACTACTAAACTAATACCATTTATCCCAAAAAAGTTACAAAATGATGTTTGTTCACTTGTTGTTGGCTTTGTTTTTGACTTTTTTGTTTTTAATGAAGTTTCATCCTTATTCAACAAAAGAAAAAAAGAAAAAAAAAAGAGTGTAATTGGGGGTTGGGGGTTGCGATATATGACGCCCATTTTTTGGGGCTAAATGCTAAGGGCCATTATTTTAATAACCCAAAACCATTGGCCCCAACCAGAAAAATGACACCACATGCCTTGAGCCCAAATAAAGATCAAATTTTAGCCTATGGATGGAATAGCAATAAAGTTTTTGCAGTGCATCAGATTTGGGCCTTGGATCTGACAAAATTTTGGCGTAGCTTCTGGAGTTGGAATTTGAATTGATTAAGGTACATTTAAATACCACTTATTTTGATGAAAACTGAAAATACTGTAACAAAATAATTTTTAAATGTGTGAATAGTGCTGTGAGACCTATTTTTAATGAAAAAGTTGCTAAAAAAAGAGATTTGTGGGTTCTGTGAACAGTGCATGAGACCCACTGATGTGCATTGCCCACTGCTTATTTGGCTGGTCAAAGAGGTAGTGGGTCCCATGCACAATGCATGGGCTGTGCACGGGACCTACTGACAGACAAAACCCATGTGAAAACACTGTTCTGAATAAAAAAAAAAAAAGAAAAGGAAAATGCAAACATGAGTTGCAAACTCTCTAGCCAAACGCATACTAAATTTTAGCAGAGCTCTTCCACTATCCTACCAAAATTCTCCCAAAAATGGCTCTCATTCTAAGGGGCATTCACATCAAGGTTGTAAAAAATAACATATTTTACACTCTAATAAAAGACAATTTTATCTATTTTTACTAACTCATTTAATAATACACCACAATTCTTATTTTTACATACAACCCAATAAAATAATTTAAACTACATAATAAGATAATATAAACTACTCTTCTCTCTCTTTCCTCTCTCTCTCTCTCCATGGTAGGAATAAAAAATATTATTTAATTTTTAGCAACTTGCTACAGTAAGTTGGCATATTGTATTTTTTTGAGAAACATATTGTAGCAAGTTGATATAATTTTTTACATATGACAGCTCGGATGTTACATGTTTTTAAGGGTTTGAGTTGTAAAATAGCAATTTCCCAATGGCAATGCTCTATTCTTGACACTCAAATATTTATTTTGAAATGACAAGACTTAGGTATAGTGCTTAGGTGCTATTCTTTAGGTTCCTCTATTATGATTTTGCCATGTAAATTTTTTCTCATAAGATGGAAGTATATTTTTTAGTTAACTAACTACAGAACTGAATCTTAAGAGGAATCTAAGAATCAACAATGCACCTAGCTAAGTTTTGTCTTATTTTGAAAACTACCCAAAATCCCCTAAAAACTATTACACAGAGAACAATTCTATTACCCAAATTTCTAAGGGTTTGTCCGTTTGGGTGGAAAATAGGGAGGATAGAAAATAGAGGAAGGAAAATAGGGTGGAAAATACTGTTTTCCACTGTTTGTTTGGGAAGGAAAATAGGAAGGAGAGAAAATCGGGGATAAAGTTTTCTTTGCGGGCCCACATTTTTTTTCTTCCAAATCGGAAAGAAAATTTGGAGAGGAATGTGTTATAGTATCACTTTTACAAAAATACCCTCTTTTCACCTTTTTTTTTCAACGTTCTCTCTCTCTCTCTCTTTTTTTTTTTTTTTTCAACTTGACCTGATCTTCAACAAATTTTTTTTTTTTTTGTCAAACTTGAACATTCTCTTCTCTCTTCTTCTTTTTTTTTTTTTTTTTTTTCAATGTGACTTTTTTTTCCAACGTGACCTAATCTAATTTTTACATTATAATAATAAAAATAATAATATAAATTTATATATATGATGTGATAAATTTTATGTTATGTAATAAGTACAAATAAATCTATTTCTTACATATTATGTAAAAATGGTATAATAGTCTATTTATATAAATTACATTTTCCATCCTTCCATTTTTCTCTCCAAACGAACGAAAGAGTTTTTCACTCTCCCACTTTTCCACCCCTTCAACCGAACACACAAGGGAGAAAACTAAATATTTTCCATCCTTCCACAATTTTTCGTCATCTCACTTTTTCACTCCTCCAACCGAACGAACCCTAAGAGATAAAGTTGACATGTGGGTTATTATTTATTGAGTTTTTGAAAATAGGATCCATGTAATTAGAATCAGTATCATATTGCACAAATCTACATCATCACGATTTGCACACGATGAAGTTGATTCTCCAATTGTTTCATGCAACATGATACGTCGAGAGAATCAACATCATGCTAATAGATTTTCCTTGATAATTCACATGCAAATTTCCCCTTTTTCCTTATTTTGACCACATGTTTTAGGAGCTTTGGTGGGTTAGGGTGCCACTACAAAAAAACTAGTTTATTGCGGCAGGCTTATTGCGGCGGGTGCGAAAACTGCCGCTATAGGTTGCCTATTGCGGTGGGTTTTCGGCCCACTACTATACGTGAGATCTATTGTAGTGGCCACTATAGGTTGCCTATTGTAGTGGGTTTTCGGCCCACCGCTATATGTGAGATCTATTGCGGCGGGCCACTGGCTCGCCACAATAGATCTCAAGTATAATGGCGTACTATTGTGGCGGGCCAATGACCCGCCGTAATAGGCCTGCTTTAGCAGCCTTTAGGTTAGATATAGGGGTGGGTCATTGACCCGTCGCAATAGACCCTGCAATTGCCCCTTCTGCTCCTTAATTTTCCCTCTGTTTTTTTTTTTGTTCCTTTTCATTTTTAGCGCATTTTCGTTTTTACCCATTTCATCAGTCACACACACTCTTTCTCACACACACTCTCTCTCGCATAGACACTCTCATCTCTACCACCAGCCAAAGCCACCACCACCCATAACCACAGCCACCACCACCCAAAAATCGAGCCTAGTTAGGTCCAAAAACAATTGGGTCAGGTCTAGCCCAACCCATTTCTCTCATCATTCCTAACCCTAGCTGCTCATCGCTCTTTCTGCTATCTCATCCGCCTCTCTCTCTGCCTCTCTCTCTCTCTCTCTTTAACCAACAACTAACAAAAAAGAAGAAGTTTCTTTGGCTCTGGCGTTTCGAAACCCTAGATTCGCTCCCATTCTAATCCACAAGTAATGGTTTTTGATTTTCATAGATTCGTTTTTGTTTTCATTGTTTTACGAAACCCAATTGATATTCTGATATGAACTCTTCTCGGCTCGGTTTGGTCTTCACAAGTGAGAGCTCACAGTGACAGAGGTATGTCATTGAGATCCTAAGCTGAGAAACAGGTTTGTTAGTTTTGGTTTTGCAGTGGGTTTCTATTGTTTGTTTCTGCTTGTTGATTTCTATTGGGTTTTTTTTCTCTTCTTGATTTTTATATGGAGGTTTGACTCATCATTTTTCCTAAAATCAGGTTGAGAGCTTATTACTGGGCTCCTGATGAGAAGCTGCTTATTAGTGATTTCATTTCCAATGGCAACTTGATTTCTGCTCTTTGTGGTGAGTACTGGTTTCGAATTCTATTGCTCTTTTTCTTTTTTTGGATGTGTTGTTAGTTTTTTTTTGTTTGTTTGTTTGGTTGTTTTTTACTTTGTTTGCTTGCTTGCTTGATTAGACTGTAGAATGTAGAATGTAGTTTCTGGATTTGGGATGTGTTGGAAAGGGATGTTGGGTGTGTCTTTTTTAGATGGGTATAAAGTCCTGTGCAGTATGGACTACACATGCATGTAGATCGATATTCAGTGAACTCTTTGTCCATGTAACTTTCCAATAAAAAAAAATTGTGGTTGCTAATGGGTTCTTCTTAAGGCACAAAAAGTGTGAAATGCTGTTATTGAAAGGTGGAGAAGAGACTTGTAAGCTGGAAGACGCTCTATTTATTTGAGGCTCCCTTTTGTAAAAGAATATATTATCTAGTCTTCCCACATGCCCATTTACATTGCTAAATAGTTTGAAAAACTTAAAAAGAGACCTTTTGTCGTTGAATTAGGTGGTGTCCAAGTTCCATTGAGTGGAATTTAAGGTGTTTTTTGGGGGGGGGGGGGGAGGGGAGGGAAAGGGGCATTTTTTCATTGGAGGAGGTGGATTGGGGTTTCATAATGATTATTGGAGATTTGGAGTTGAGAGGGGACAACTTTGAAGGCGTGTTCGCATGCTAAAAATGCACCTTTATCTCCAATTTCCACATGAAAGTGTACATTACTAACAAAGTAGTCCACCTACTCGAGTAGCCTTCCATAAGCTACAAGCATGTGTGCTATGCACCGGCTTTGTTTTCCAGCCATCCCCTCCACCCCATGGTTTAATTCACTGCAATAATCTGTCTTTCTTAAGGCTGACTCATCCTCCCCAAACTGCGACAACCACTTTCCTAATAAAACTCTATAAAAATTGCTCAATTTGTGCACTTGTAAACCCCATCATGCATTTGGGAATCACAATGTATTCCAATCCACAAGATGGAACTTGAACTGCATCCCTTGACCTATGTTAGAGAAATTTTTTCTGCAATTTTTCTAATCTATTTGACACGTGGGACGAAATGGTAAACAAAGACAGGTAGTAAGTTCGAAGACTCGACAACAGACTCTTAATTAGCGCCATTTATCCCCCTTTGGGAAAGATATAATTTTTTTCATTCCTACAATCGTCAATCCATCTTCTCTAAAATGGAATTTCGCATTGCTTTCACCTTGAAAAAGGAACCCAAAGGCATACCAAAATAATTCATTGGCAAACTCGTAACGTAAAAAATTAGACATCTCATTTATACCCTTAAGTACGTTCCTACTTGGATTGCTTTACACTTACTCAGATTACTTTAAATTTGGTTACTGTTCAAAGCACGTTGGTGCTATTGTTATATAAGTAAGTTGCTCCCTCTTTGTGTCACAGAATTAATTTGTATTATCAATAAACAGCAGAGGAGAGATATTTAACTCATCCACAGAATCATTGCCAACACAAAACTCAGAAATATAACCCTTCGCCTCTATCCTACACTATCCTACTCAAGACCTCCATCATTAGACTAAATAGCACTACTTACCAATTTTTTTTTATTGGTAAGTTGGGTGTTTGTTTTTTTTTATTGGGTGTTTCCTTTTCTTTCTTTCTTTGTCCCTCTTTAGCTTTCTCTTTGAGCTAAAGATGGAGAAGAAACAAAGAGTTGTGAGAGAAAGAGAGAGAAGCTGCACTTGTGGTGCAAGTTTGTTTTGGTTTTAAAGGGGAAGGAGTGAGTGAAGGGTATTTAGATGGAGAGTGCAATTGTGAAGAGGAAAATATTTGGTCAATTTCCCTAGCATGGACAACTAGGGATAATAATTTAAACCTCCACCTATAGATACTTGCCTTGTTTGTCATTGATGGACGGGTTTTATTCATCTTGCATAACAAATGGGGGTGGGGATGGAGGTTAACATTTCTCCCACACCTACTGCATTTATATTTAAATAATTAAAAAAATATTTTTATAACTTTTTTTAAATTTATGACATATATTTTTATATTGTATTATTAAATTTATACTTTTATGTTTTAATATTTACATTGTTTATATATATTTTTAATTGTTGTATTGCTATGTTTGAATTGTTTTTGTACTTCTTATTGCTTGAATTGTTGTATTGTTATGCTTTGAAAAAGTTTTGTAATATTAGAACATTATTTTTTTAATGTTTTTATGAGTTTTAATTTAATGCATTTAAAATAAACTTTTAATAAATTATATATATATATATATATATAAAATTTAGGGGTAGCGGGCTGGGTACCTGTGGGCACTCGTGGAACCCACTAGAATGTGGCTGAAAAAAAAAAACCGCCCCTAAGAGGATGTGGGAAATAGAAAACCTGCCCTAATGTTTGATTTGAATGATTCCGATGTCATTGGAAAATTTTGAACTTTACTTTCAAACGATTTTAGTTGTTTGGTGAGAGAGTTATGCTTCTTCGAGGTTGGCTGGTCGGAGTAATTAATCCAAAAGATTAAAATACCCCATTTTTGACATGTGATTATTTCTAATCTGAGTCTCCAATGGATGAATCAAGAATTCCTCGTCGTAGAGAATTACCTTTTCTCTGAGAATGTTCAAACTTTTTGGATTTATATTTCGCGTTGTAGAGATAATTTTGTGTGCGATCACCTCAAAATGATAATTTTCTCCCCCAAATCAGAATTTGCCTAAGTGTAGCTCAATTGGAAATCCATGGAGAATTCCTGTGGCGATTAGCTACCTGACTGTGTGTCACAGGGTCAATTTTTCTTCTAAATTTCCTGCCTGTGATGGCACTAAGTTCGTCCCTTAGTCTCAGCCAATATACCGCACACACACACTGCAGTAACACAGAACAAAATTATGAAGAGAAATCACACACACACAGTACACACAGTATTTACAAGGCACCAATCCCAACCTTTATTACTCAATATTCAAGTACAAAGGAAGCCTGGAGAATACACACGAAATTCTCTAAGCAAAATACACTCTCTGCTGTTGACAGCCCCAACAGCTTAGGCTATATGCACAGAAATAACTGTCACGGCAGTTATTACCAAGTAACTGCCCCATAAACTGGACTTGTTGCCACTTGGGGTCTGACTTAAGACACATGCAACTGATGCTGTCTGGTCTACTATCCACGTTTCCAGCCCTCTCTAAGCATGTCTGAACACCCAACAATGCAGGAACTGACTGGTAACTGCCAGTAACTGCTGCTGCATACTCTGCACATGCCAGCCTATCACTCAGCATATCATGGGGCCTCTGCCCATGCATCAGCAGCCCACACATGATTAATCCATCACGTTTTAAATGCTTGACCCTTGCCCAAGTCCTTCTCATCAGCAACACAGCCCACATAGCATGTCTAAATGTAGCCCACTACGCAATTGCTATCAGCCCACACATACAAGTCCATGCATTCTGCCAGCACCCACCAGCCCAAATGCTTCACATAGCCTAATATCATCATAGCAGCCCAGCACTGCCTTGCACACAAGCCACTAAGCCCACACACAAAGCCACCCAACTAAGCCATTATGCCATCAACAATAATCAAAAGTCAGCACCATCTGCTGCTACCCATCATCACTAAACCACCTCTGCCCACCATGGCTCACCACTGCCATGGCCTTGGGGCATCATGTGGAGCAAGGTGCCTCCACATGCTGCTCCTCATCATGCTCATCAATCTGAACCTAGCAGGGAGACTGGGCTTGTCCCCTTCAAAGAGCGCTTAGGAGCTTCACTAGTATGGCATGAGGAGCCATGGGTGTCTTGAGAAAACGTTAAGCCATGTGACTGGCCTGCTGTTGTCCAAGCACTCATATTTCTCATGCCATCATTAGCAACTTGTAAAGCTCCTAACACTGTGTTAGACACACTAGTCTCCAATTCAACTTAGAGGAGGGCCTTAGATCTGTGGCTTTATATTGCACTAATATGGATTTAGTGTTTGTGATTAATTCAAAGAAGACTTGTTCTACAAAAGTGAGTTTTGTCATTGATCGATGGAACTAGTTCGATTAGTTATTCTTATTTTTATAAATCTTGTAATAGAGTTGCCCAAACTTTGGCTAAGTTAGCAAAAGAGAATGAGGAGGAACTCATCTCGTTGGAAGTGTGCCCCTCTCTTTGTCTCCCCATTATACATTCAAATTCTTCTTGTTAACAACTATTGTTTTCCCACTTAATATGGAATATCAGCCAAATGGGGATATCTTAAAAAAAAAAAAATTAAACAAAGAGTTTATTATTGTGTGTTAAGAGATAAAAAAAAAAAAAAAAATTATACACAAGGAGACATGTCTCCTTGGGTATAATTTTTTTTTGTAGAGAAATTGTACATGCGTCAACAATGAAGCCATTTATAAACTTAAAATTTCCAAGAGAACCACTCCATTACACATTCCATGGTCTGTGATTTTCTCCCGGCCCCTTGCACACTAGCTAACTGCCTCCTCACACTTGGAAAAGAAATTGAAAAGTTTCTTGCACTACAAGTAATATTTATTCACACATCCACTATTCACACGGACTCATATTATGCTTTAAACTTCATAAGTCGTGTCCACTTTAATTTCAACATTCTCTAGTGGGGAATGTCTAACACTTCATCACTATCCATATCTCACAACACAGTGAAACACATTAAGCTCTTTAGGCTCTACTCGGTGAAAATGGAAACGATCTTTTACTGGAACCTTGGCCAAAATTGGCAAATGCCTATTTTGCACAAATATACAGTGTTCTGTCCCTTTTCTCAAATTAATTAAGGAAATGCCCCTCTTTTGTAACTCAATTTTCTCAAAATTGAATTTTAATGTAAAACTCGATTTGTATAAAATTGAGTATGGGGAGATCAAACTTAAAAAAAAAAAAAAAATTTGCATAGAACTCGAGCTCATGGAACTAGAGTTCCATAAAAAATGCCACAATAGGCCTCCATGAAATGTAGCTATAGGTAAAACTTAAACAAAAAAACAAAAAAAAATTGTATGGAACTCGAGTTTAGGGAGTTGAGTTCCATAAAAAATGCCACTATAGGGCTCCCTATGAAGCAATTAGACTTAAGAGAAAAACTTGCATGTTAAAATGCCACTATAGGGCTTCAAAACGCCATTATAGGGCTCCATATGGAGCGATCAGACTTAAGAAAAAACTTGCATGTTTTAAAACGCCACTATAGGGCTTTAAAACGCCATTATAGGGCTTTAAAAAATTGCATGGAACTCGAGTTCATGGAGCTCGAGTTCCAACAATTTTTTTTTTTTTTAATTTTTAGTTTGTTATAACTCGATTGTCCAAAAATCGAGTTTTGAGTTGAAACCTGATTTTTAGAAAATCAAGTTACAAAAGAGGGACATTTTCCTAATTAGTTTGGGAAAGAGGGCAGAACATTGTATATTTTGCACGAAATAAGCATTTGCCCATTTTCCCCCTGGAACCTTGCTTATGGATAGTGACTTGATGGAGATGAAAACAAGAATAGAGTGATATGCGGGCACATTTGCCACATAGTGCTTGAAAATTGGTGGGATGCCTTAGTTTGTTGTATCTTGTTTTATGTTCTATTCCTTATGTTCAGATTATCTTTTATACGTTCTTAGAAATATATGCTATTAACCAGTTCTTATAATCTTCCCATAATCTTCCTACTCCGTTTATCCCTATCCCTCTTTCTTTACATACTAGTTGGTATCAGAGCCCTGTAACCAGTTTCTCCCTCCTTTAATTAGTTTACTTTGGTTATTGTCTTGATTAGTATGCTATGTGATTACAGTTGCCACATTACGTGGATCCTCTGTATTCATCACATCAGAACATTGAATTTGATAATCAAGTAAAACACTAAGGAGCTATTCTTAACATTTCAAAGAACCCTGTTTTCCTCATTTATCTTGTGGACGTGTGAGCCAAGAAGTGGCACTTTAGTCTTATTAGGTCCTAGGCAAACAGTCACTGATACCACTATCATGGCACTTTAGTCCTGTTAGGTCCTAGGTAAAGAATCCTGTTAGGTCCTAAAAGAAACTATCATGGCAAGTTCATCTTCAGCAATCACTGATACCACTACCCCTAAATTTGATCTTTCTCTGCGTAAATCCACTGCAAATAGGTTAGATTACTTGTATGAAATCTCCCACGTACTTGAAGATAGCAAGATCCCTATTACTGATTTCCCTATTGTAAATCCTTACA
The DNA here is from genome assembly GCA_032878915.1 of Castanopsis chinensis. Taxonomy (NCBI): domain Eukaryota; kingdom Viridiplantae; phylum Streptophyta; class Magnoliopsida; order Fagales; family Fagaceae; genus Castanopsis; species Castanopsis chinensis. The sequence continues at coordinate 21,927,556 of JAVQMG010000115.1, forward strand.
TTGTGTTTGATAAACCTCAAAATTCTTCCAAAAAATCCATAAAAAAGTTTTTATGTCCTTCTCATCCTTCTACTATAAAAGAATATGTCCAAGCTTCTAAGTTTGATCAGTTCAATATTCCAGCAAGCGAGAATGAAAATTTTACTACCCTTGCTCTTCCCTAAGAATTTGTAATCCCATGGAAAAAACAAGGATACACCCACCTCCATTTTGATGCAGTAAGGTTGACACTAACCTTCCATGGAAGAAAAGGACTCCCTGTAGCCTCTAGAATTTCACTCCTTGATTCTAGGTTCTTGGAATATCACAATGTAGTTGTAGGAACTGTTCAGACCACTCTTAATGTGGGAACAGTCTTTGTCACTCTCTTTTCCAACTTTAACATGTCTCTTAAAGATCCTCACCTTTGTGATGCTCTTAAAGTCCAAGTTCAGATCACAGGAGCTTCGCAAGTGCAAGATACTTTTGCAGCTACACTCCATTACCAGCTCGACTACAGACTTCAAAACCATGCTTTTGACATGGCTGTGCCAGAAATAGCTCAGTCTGATGATGCTTTATTGATCCCAGTTCATCTAGGCATGACGCCTATGTGCACATTTGTTCCAAGAGAGTTAAACAGAGAACAGATGACCTCTCTCTTTCTAGAATCATGGATTTCGAAATATGAGATGCTTTACCAGGTAGCTAAGCAAACATAGTCTAATAATCCTTTCTTTATCAAAAAAGCAAATGGGGAAGTTGAGACTAGGTTCTTGGTGGCTACACCAGAAAAGAAAGAGGTAACAGTCTTTCCTACTCAAATTGCTATGATCCAGCCAGTGTCATATGAGGACCTAGATGGCCTTTAAATCAAAGCATTCTGAGAAGATGGAAAGCCTTGTTATGAAGGAAAATCATCTTCTGGTCATATATGGTGGGATGTTTGTGACTGTGCTAATTACTAAGAAGATGAAGTTTTTGAAAACGATCATTCACGAAGAAAGAAAAAGTCCTCCCAGCACATTCTCACGGAAAGGTATGAGGCAGGAGTTCTAGAAGTTGACCTCCTTGGAGAACCCTCTGAAAAATTTGATTATTATAACCTTTATTTTCCATTACCAAGAAACAAAATCTTCCTTCTCTTTCTCCATGCAAAGAAAATCATAGTCAAAACCAGAAACCTCCATTAATCCCATACTACCAGAAAGTCCTTTCCCAAATACCAAACTGTCAACCCAAACCCACTAGTCAAACCCATACACAGAAGATCTTACCTTGTTACATGTTTGACCATGCTTCACCCTTCTAGCCACAAAATTTTCCTCCTCTTGAAAGTTTTGACAATCTCCAAACCAACATCAAACATGTTTGGAAAATCCAAAACCTTGTTGGGAACAATCCAGATAGAACCAAGAAATAGGTTTCTTTAGTTGAAGCAGCTTTAAATTGGCTAGCAGAAAATGTTGTGGCACAAAACCAAGTCCTTTTAAAGACTCTTGATAATCAACAAAAGAAGGCTGAAGCAGTTACTCATACCTTCTCATCCTCAAATTCTCTTGTTGAAGACTTGAAGAAGAAAATACAGACAGTTGAACAAAAATTGGCAACCATTGCTTCCATAGTAAAAGACTTGTCTATCTCCTTCCCTCTCATTGGACAAAAAGAAAAAGAAAGAAAACAGTTGTTGATGCAACTTCAGTCTATGGAGAATTCAAGGAAAGAGGCTACCCAAGCTCTTTCAATGAAAGTCTACATGCATTATCAACCTCGCCAATCATTGTATAAAGATCTGTCTATGCCTTTAACCTCACCATTCTCCCCGGTTTCTCCTTACCAAAACCTCCAACCACTAGCCATGGCACATCCTGATTATAATACTTTTAAAACAAGTAAAATCTTTCCTAGTATAACATGTTCAGTGCCCCTCTAACAAGAACCTCAAAAGACCACAAAATCTTCCTTCTCCTATGAAAAAGGACAAAGAACCATTATACCAACCCCCAGATCCAACTGTTGGTGCTTCTTCAAGACCTCTAGATACGAACATGTTGGCTATAGACCCTGACCCCCTAAATCCAATTTCATCATTTCTCAAAACCCTTACCCTTCAAGAATCAAAGGAGCCTTTTGTGCTCCCAATCATTGATGACACGGATCTAGAAGTGTCTGATCTTCAGTTGGAATGAGTATTTATGACAGACCCAAAGGTAGAAGAACGTGATGATGTCCTTCACCCTGAACAACCTCCCCCACCACCAATTTTTCCTCAACCACCTTTAATCCCAGATTACCAAACAAGATTAACCTACTCATCAACCATAGATTCAAAAAACTTGTTCACCATTGATTATACCCCCCCTTCAAAATGGCATGATGAGATTTTTAACATGTATTCATGGTGCATAGTTGACCTCTAAGCCCCAAATAACATTGTTGCACAAATTATTGCCAAATTTGTTGCAAGACTTACAGGAAGGTTGAGACAATGGTGGATTAATCTTGGAGAATACTGGCAAAAATAGGCAGCCTAGTGAAACACTCTAGAAGTCTTTTACTATCATTTATAGTGAATTTCTTGGCTCTGTGGCTCATTATACAGAAGTGGCAAGAGAAGAATTCTTACTGACGAAATTTTGCTCATTTGAAAGGAAAGATTTGGAAAAACATTTTGATAGAATGTCAAGCTGATGCTACTCCTTTAATGGCATGGATGATGTCAATTCTAAGTACACCTTTCTTATCTCCTTCCCAGAGCCATTAGGAGATGAAACTCTCCGTATGATGAACCTTAAAAAAATGAATTTGTAGCAAGCTTCTTTGGGAGAAATCTACCAGCATGTGCTTATTGCTCTTGAAAAACTCTGCAATCAGAGAAATTCCTTTCAAAAATTGACAAGGTTATAGCAAGCTTAAAGACAACTGTAAAATAAAAGATTTGCAAATAAAGAAAAGATTTGTAGATAAAGTGTTATGACAAAAATTGTGCTTGTACGACAAAAAGGAGAGACCATTTCCAGAAGTTTTCTTGGAAGAAGAGACACTATGCAAGTCAGAAGAAGAAATCCTTTAGAAAAAAGAAATGAAAGTTTCTCAGAAGAAAGCAGTTCAAAGGAAAGACTTCAAAAGTTTGTTTTGTATGTAGAAGACCATGTCACTTTGCAAAAAATTGTCCAAAAAAGGAAAAAGCAGCAAAGCTTCTTGAATAAGCCCATATTCATGCAGATGATACCCCATTCTCAGATGTAGATTCACTCTTCTCATTGGATGATGATTAATCTCCCTAAGCTTTGTCAGTTATGGCTTATTCTACCTTAGAAGATGATTCAGATCCAAATAATAATGATGATTCAAATCCAGAAATCCAAACTATTTACGCATCCCAGCATATTATAGCCCCTCCTTAACTAGCCCCACACCCATAGCCCAAATGCATATCCTCCTTGATATTTATTCCAGACCCATTCCAGTAGTATCCTTGTTAGACACAGGAATAGTAGCAACAATACTCCATCCCAAGATATTACTTGAAAAATTTTGGCTACCCCATCATCAGATGTTCAGAGTAGCAAATGGGGAAACATTTTTGATCACCTAGAAAAGTAAGCCTATTCTCATCAGAATCTTTCTAACCTTTACCATTAAACACCAAGTCCTTGGCTCCCCTCTCACAGGTAGAGACCTTCTTATAGGATTTGATCTCCTTCATCAAATACCTAGCCTCAAATGGTCATCCAAAGTACTTTTGCATAGACAACATTTTCTCACCTGGCCCCAAGTACCTCATTTATTCACAGTAGACCATTTTGACTCTTTGAGACTCCAAATTATTAATGGATGTTGTGCAACCACCCACTCTGAATTCCTCCTTAAAAATCCAAACCCTTCGTGAAAAAATCCATCTTTTTTCATAAATGTACTCTTTAAAAAGAATGAAGATGTTAACCCCATAAAAGCCAGTCACAGAGGGATGAATCCAAAACATTTGACCTTGGCTAAGTAAGAGTTATCCATTCTTCTTTCAGAAGGCCTCATTGAAATTACAACTTCTCCATGGGCTTATGAAACTTTCTATGTCAACAAACATGTTGGCAAGCTCATGGAAAACTCAGATTAGTAATCAATTACCAAGATCTTAATCATTTCCTTGCAGATGACAAGTTCCCTTTGCCAAACAAAAGTGCTCTTTTCCAGCATCTTTCACATGCTAGGGTATTTTCAAAGTTTAATCTCAAAGCAGGATTTTGGCAATTAGGAATCCATCCAGAAGAAAGGTACAAGACAGTGTTTTGCATTCCGGACCACCATTATCAATGGACTGTTATGCCTTTTGGTCTTAAAAATGCTTCATCTCAATTCCAAAAAGCAATGGTAACACTGTTCCAGCCACTATTGACAAATGCATTAATCTATGTAGATGATATCCTCCTATTTTCAAAGGATGCAGAATCCCATAAAAAATTGTTTACTGAATTCTATAATTTAGTAAAAGTTCAAGGAATAATGCTTTTAGAAAAGAAAATGGTCATAGGAGCATCTTCTGTAAATTTCTTGGGAGTAAACATTTCAGATGGAAAGTATACTTTGCAGCCCTACATAGTAGTTTGTTTTGGAGAATTTCCAGATAAGCTCACTGTTAGGACATATGTGGTTTAAGTGGTTTCAAACATTTGTCATTATTTTATGTAATTGTTTTATCTTTTGACAAAACGCACTTTACATGTAATTGGGTAGAATTAGGATGTGTTTAATGCTTCAAGAAATTGTGTTTCAAGATCAAGTGTTGAAGTCATCAAGTCTGTCTAAGAAACAAGCTGGAAAGTGCAAGTTACTAAAGCTCGACACCTAGTTTCGACACATGTATCTATCGAGCTTTAAGAAGCTGTTTATGTCCCGAGACTCGACAACTTCTCGACAGATCCTCGACACCTCTATCTTTCGAGATTTATGGAAAACAGATTCTAAGTTCTGTTTTGATTCCAATCCGTGAGTATGTCTTTGAGACTTCTTTTCTCCTAACCCTAGACACATAAAAGGATTATTTTAAGGGCCATCGAAGGAAGCACAAGTACACAAGTTGCACAAGCATTGAGAATCCTTGTTCAAACTATTTGTGATCCAAGACAAAGTTCATGCCCTAATTCATCTCTCTTGTGAAGAAGTTGCTGTGTAATGTGCACCTTAGGGTTTTATAACCAAGCATCTTCTTGATCTTCATCGTGTGGATGAATTGAAGAACTTTGCAGCTAACAACTCTCTCTTTAGTTGGTGAATTAAGGTCTCGTACTGGGATCTGCGAAATTGGTTAGTCACGTACTAGGAGCCGTGCATCAAAAGGAGAAACTGTCACTACAGAACAAGTCCAATTGGGTATTGGGGTAAGGGTTCAACTGTAGGTTGGTAAGGTAATAGGATTCCTTTACTTGCAATTACTCGTTGTGATAATAGTGGAGTTTCGGGAGTGGTGCCTTAAATCACCTGGTGAGGTTTTTGCCGTTAGGTTTTCCCCATTCGTAAACAAATCACCGTGTTATTTATTTTTCGCTGCATATTTTAGATTATTGGTGACTTGTTTGTGCTGCCACGTAATTTGCATGTTAACTTGATTAATTAAAAACTTGGCTAATTAATCAACTTAATTTATCACAAGGGGTCAACGAGTTTGTGGCCTATCAAGTGGTATTAGAGCAGGCACACTCTGATTAGGGTTTAATCCTTGTGCGTGATCCATTGACCCTTATTTGTCATGGACAGTAGTCAATCACTTACTTGAAGAGATCCTTGTTATCAAATACATCTTGTTTTTCTAATATCTACTTGCTTGAGTGTCTCAAAAAATACAAGTCTAAAAGTTATTTGATTTCTCATGTGATGACTACTGGAAAGGGTCGTAGTTTAAACAAGCAGGAACTAGACTATCTCAAATTGAAAGTGTGCAAAGGAGTTTGCCTATAAAGAGCAAAAATTAAAGGCCTAGCTCGAAAAAGGCAGATGAGAGAAAATACCATTCCCACCAATCTGACATCTAAGCATGAAGTGTGTTTTATGATGAAGTCCGCTTTCAAAGTAACAGACACGTGCTTGTGGTACCTTGACAGTAGTTGCTCAAGACACATGACCGGAGACCGATCCCTCTTCAAAGTCTTTGAGTCTAAGAAAGGTTGAAATGTCACTTTTGGTGATGGAAGCAAATCACAGATAAAGGGGAAAGGGATTATCTCTCTACCTGGATTGCCTGACATTGTAAATGTTCTATATGTAGAAGGCCTGAGAGTGAACCTTATAAGCATAAGTCAGATATGTGATCAAGACTTCATGGTGCTATTCTCCAAAGGAAAGTATCTTGTCATGGATGAGTCTAGAAAGAAACTCATAAGTGGTGTTCGTACTCTAGACAACTGTTATGGATTGGTTCCTGATGCTGATATTGTGTGCAATAGCATTCGGTTGCCAAATGAAGATTTGTGGCATCAACGAATGGGACATGCTAGTTACAAACATCTCTCTATTGTATCTAAGCATGAATCAGTTTTAGGAATGCCAAAGCTTAGCAAACTGAGCAATGTAGTGTGTGGACCGTGTCAGCTTGGGAAACAGACAAAAGCTAAACATCCAAGCGCTCAGACATTTGCTACATCTAGACCATTGGAGCTACTGCATTTAGATCTCATGGGTCCAACTAGAACCGAATCTTTTGGAGGTAAGAGATACATCATGGTTATGGTAGATGACTTCACTAGGTACACTTGGGTCATTCTTCTACGATCCAAGTCTGATGCTCCTAAGCACATTAAAGCACTATGCACAAGACTGCAGAATGAAAGGAGCCTAAAAATTGACCGAATTCGAAGTGATCATGGTAAAGAATTCGAGAACTCATACATAGAGTCCTTTTGCACAAGATTAGGTATATCTCAAGAATTCTCTGCTCCTATTACTCCTCAACAGAATGGTGTAGTAGAAAGAAAGAACAGGATTATTCAGGAGATGGCAAGAGCCATGTTGCACAGTAAGGATGTGGCCAGAATTTTATGGGGAGAAGCCATCAACACTGCATGTCATACGGTGAATAGAGTGTACTTCAGACCCGGTACCAAAAAGACTCCGTATGAGTTGTGGAAAGGAAGAAAGCCGAATGTGAAGTATTTTAGAATCTTTGGAAGTACTTGCTTCATCCTAAAGGATAGAGAGAATGTGAGAAAGTTTGATTCCAGAAGTGATGAAGGGATATTTCTGGATACTCTTCTACAAGCAAGGCTTATCAGGTATATTACAAAAGAACCATGAAGGTTATGGAAATAGTGAATGTTGTTATTGATGAGTCTTCAGAATCTTGTTCAGAGAAAATTGATGAGGAACTCCCCAAAGAAATTCTTCCTCCTGAACCTAAGAGAGCTCCAGAACACATGGAACAAGAGCCCACATCCCCAAGTACTCCCGGTACTCCAAGTGTTGTAGAAGGGTTAGTAGATATGCCTACATCACCAGATTCTGAATCTCATGAAGACAAAGGACCTTCCTACAGAATCAAATTAAATCATCCTCTAGAAACTATTGTGGGAAATATGAATGAACTCACATTATGGAAACGTACAGTTGATAAGTGTGTTGCTAACTTGTGTCTTACTCTTGTTATTTGTCATAGGTTGAACCCACTAAAGTTGAGGGAGGAAGCTCTTTAGGATGAAAGTTAGATTGAAGCAATACATGATGAACTACTTCAGTTTCAGAGGAATGATGTGTGGACTCTAGTTCCTAGACCAGAGGGCAAGCATGTCATCGGCACAAAGAAATTCTTCCTCTTGAACCTAGGAGAGCTCCAAAACACATGGAATAAGAGCCCACATCCCCAAGTACTCCCGGTACTCCAAGTGTTGTAGAAGGGTTAGTAGATATGCCTACATCACTAGATTCTGAATCTCATGAAGACAAAGGACCTTCCTCCAGAATCAAATTAAATCATCCTCCAGAAACTATTGTGGGAAATATGAATGAACTCACATTACGGAAACGTACAGTTGATAAGTGTGTTGCTAACTTTGTGTCTTACTCTTGTTATTTGTCACAGGTTGAACCCAATAAAGCTGAGGAAGTAAGCTCTTTAAGATGAAAGTTAGGTTAAGGCAATGCATGATGAACTACTTCAGTTTCAGAGGAATGATGTGTGGACTCTAGTTCCTAGACCAGAGGGCAAGCATGTCATCGGCATAAAATGGATATTCTGCAATAAGACTGATGAGGAGGGCAATGTAATCCGCAACAAGGCTCGACTTGTAGCTCAAGGATACACTCAAATGGAGGGAATAGACTATGATGAAACATTTGCCCCAGTTGCTTGCATGGAGTCCATTAGAATTCTTCTCATCTTAGCTTGTCACTTGAAGTTCAAGCTTTACCAGATGGATGTAAAAACAGCTTTCTTGAATGGACTACTTAAAGAGGATGTCTATATGGCTCAACCTAAAGGATTCATTTATCCACACTTTTCGGATCATGTGTTGTATCTCAAGAAGGCCCTCTATGGATTAAAGAAAGCACCTAGAGCTTGGTATGATCGGTTGACACAATATCTGATATCCCATGGGTTCACAAGAGGAAAGGTTGATCAGACTCTCTTCATCAAAAGAAAAGATGACGAGCTAGTGGTTACTTAGGTCTATGTTGATGATATCATCTTTGGATCAACTAAGGATGAACTTGCTTAAGACTTCTTAAAACTCATGCAAGCAGAGTTCGAGATGAGCATGATTGGAGAGCTATCTCACTTCCTTGGACTGCAAATTCGTCAACAAGATTCAGGTATATTCATCTTGCAATCTAAATATGCTAAGAATCTTGTGAAAAGTTTGGATTAGAATCTGCTAGTTCTGTTAGAACCCCTATGAGCCTAAATGTTAAACTCACTATTGACTTGTTAGGTAAAAATGTAGGCTCTTCACTTTATAGAAGCATGATAGGTAGTCTTCTTTACCTTGCTACTAGTAGACCTGACATTAACTACAGTGTAGGAGTATGTACTAGATATCAGGCAAATCCTAAAGAGTCACATATGATTGCTTTGAAAAGAATCATAAAGTATGTCAAGACCACTGCCAACTTTCGTGTGTGGTTTAACAAAGACACAAATGATATCTTAGTTGGATATTCTAACGCTGATTGGGCTGGGAATGCTGATGATAGAAAGAGCACCTCAGGGGGTTGTTTTTATGTTGGTAATAATCTTGTCTCTTGGATGAGCAAAAAGCAAAACTCCATTTTTTTATCCATTGGTGAAGCTGAATACATTGCTGCTGGTAGCTGTTGCACCCAACTCCTTATGGATGCAAAAACTCCTTCATGATTATGGTATTTGTCAAGAATATCTCACCATTTACTGTGACAATACCAGTGCCATCAATATCTCTAAGAATCCAGTTCAATATTCTCGAACTAAGCACATAGAGATTCAACATCACTTCATTAGGGATCTTGTCGAAGATGGTACTCTCACCCTTGAGTTTATTCACACTGATGACCAAAAGACTGACTTGTTCACCAAACCTCTGGATAGTAAACCATTTGAATTCCTTCGTCAAAACATCGGAGTCATCTTCATGGATTGATATCCCTCTATCTTTCTTCCTCCTCATGCATCTGCATCTAGTTTTATGCATTGTTTTGCTTTCTTTAACATGTTTTTGTTTATGTGTTTTCAGTTTTGTGTTTTATTTTTGGTTTTTTGATAAAAATAAAAAAAAAATTGAAAAATTAAAAAATACAAAAACAGTGTGTGTTTGTGTACATTGGTTCTTATGAACCTTAAAATGGCCATTGAAACAGAGTTTTCTAAACTTTGTATCTCTTGTAACTTAAATGAGCATCCTTATGCACAACTAAGCAAGTAAGCTTTGTAGCTCTTTGTTTGTGATGAGTAAGGTTAAGTGATCTCTTGTACTTAACACTCATATCACTCTTTTTGATGGGTAGGACTAGAAAATCCTAAGAGAAAGGTATAAATAACCATCTCACCACCGTTACCCGCCAATCATGAAATGACATCTGTATGCTTCGGTATAGCAAAAGTGCAATGTCAAAAGGCTTAACATAATTGGGTATTTCTCTTCTTTCTTATATGCCCATGCATGATATGCTCAATAAAAGAAAATATGCAAAGAAATAAAAGCAAAAAGATCAAAATGCTTTAAAATATGATTGCAAGCATGATTTCTAGGAGATGTGGGAGTTATAGGATGTAACTCGAAGGTGATAGTCCCCATCAAATAGTTATGATTATGTGTGAGTTAAAGTGATTATCTTATATCTCAAATCGTCATAACTTTGAGACATTTATGCAATCTTGCGATGTTTTTCACACACAACATGCAATATTCTTTGCTATTCTTGATACATGTGCAGGTACAATGTGATTTGGCCATCACAAGGTTTACATGCGTTAATGTATGCTCACTAAACTGTCTTAACTTATTTTTGAAATATAAAATTAGTTAGACTTATTTAGTGTGTGTGTGTGTGTTTTGGGATCCATGTGCTTAAAATTATTGTTGAGAGATGATTTTGAGAGCTTAATGTGTTGCTTAGATCATTGGTTGAGTTGCATGCGTGATTGCATTCATGTCTGTGTTTTTCTTCTCTTGAAAAATTGCTTTTTAAGGCAAGCTCGACACCTCCTTGACACCTCCTCGATACCTGGCTGTCTGTCGAGCTTCTCATCTTTTTCTTATCACAGTTTTGACACTTTCTCGTCATCTAGTGGATTGATCGAGAAACTTTCTGTCTGCTCGATAGCTTCTCGACAGCTTCTGGAATGATCGAGATTCTTTTGTGCTTGATCTTTCTTTCTTGATACCTTCTCTCGATAGCTGTATCTGTCGAAGTAGCTTTTCTCGATACCTATCTTGATAGTTGTCTTGACACCTCTCGATACCTGCATCTGTCGAGAATTACTAAAGGTCTATATATATGTTTCTCGCGATTTTGTCTCTCATTCCTCTCGATCTCTCGCTCGATAGATTTGGTTTTTCTCTCCCAAAACCTCTCTCACTCACTTCGAAGCTCTTCCTAAGGATTCTTCAAGCTTTCCTTAAAATTTTCTTCTCTTGGTAAGCTTCAATCCTCTCATTCTTCATGCATTTCATGTTTTAAAACCTAAGTTTTGGGTTTTTTGAAAAATTTTAGGGTTTTTCAAAATTAATGAGTGTTTATTGAAATTTTTGGGTTGGTTTTATAGATTTGATCTTTAAAACTACATGCATTGCATCACATTAGCATTCTAACAGTATTTTCATGCATTTAGATGTGTGTTCTTTGATTGTGTGATGGTAGGATTGGATTGGGCTGAGCCCATGATGCTTTTTATGTTGCATGTCACATGTTCATGCATTTCCCATGCATACATTCTTTCTTTTCAATATACTTATCATATATTGAACTATTTTGGAACTTTTCTGTGTGTCTTTCCTTCTCCCTCTCTTTCTGTTTGCGTTAGTAGTGTCTATGGCACCTAAGCGTAAATCCATTCCATCCCAGAACCCTCTGCGTTCTCAGGGATCTTTGTCTTCTGATCCTACTCCTCACTCAGTTTGGTTCATTGATGAGAAAACCTAATAGGACTTCTCAGATAACTTTTCTAAATGAGGTGTTCGTTCGGAACGGCAAGTTATCCTGGCAGACTTTGCCGATACTAACCTACCCGATGCTATTCACAGTCGAGGTTGGGAGTCACTGTGTGACGTCTGGGTCACTTGTCTTACCATGTTGATTCAGGAGTTTTACTCTAACATCCACGGGATTGATTCTTCAGTACCTCTCTTTCATTCTCGCGTTCGAGGTACGCACTTTGTTGTCACTCCGGAGTTGGTCTCTGAGGTTCTTCATGTCCCGAGGGTTAACCATCCTAATTACCCTAGTTGTGAGCGTCTCTGGACTGTGTCCAAAGACGAGATGATCTCAGCGTTCTATGCGCGCCCCTCTGATTGGAGTGAACATCAGTACACAACATGTAGGCCTTTTGCTAAAGGTCCTCATTTTCTAAACATGGTGATGATATTTGTTTTGCACCCACTTTCTCATTACAACTCCATCACAAAGCCACGTGCTCGATTTTTGTTGTCTTTTTTAGAGCATTTTACTATAGACTTCCCTTCACACTTCATCTTCTCTATGATTGATATCTATAGGGATACGGTTACCCGTGATAAGCTCATTTTCCCTTCTGCTATCACGAGGATTCTACGCCATTTTTTCATCCCTTTTCCATCTCCTGACCCATTTCATGTCATGCCTGCCATAGACGCCGCTACCATAAAACGTAGTGAGGCATAGTTTAGGTCACGACAGACAGACTCTACAGCTCCTTCCTCTCGTCCAACTCCATCCAGATCTGCTAGAGCCATATTTACTCTCTCCTCTTCCTCAAGCGATGTGACACTTGGAGACATCATGGTGCAACTTCAGTGCATGGATGCTCACCTCGATACACTCTATATGGAGTTGTATTAGGTGAACGTTCATGTTGGTCGCATTGCTAGGCGACAAGCGACCTTGGGTGGTTTTGCTTCTGAGGCTTCTCCTCCACCTCCTCATGTAGCTTCTGAGACTGAGGATGATGATGGTGATGACAATGATGCTTCCGATGATGATGATGGACATGCGAGCTCTTCTGATGAGATGTCTACTTGACACTCTACCCTTTGTCACTCGTGACAAAAGGGGGGAGTAGTTTTGGGTTATGAGAGTAGTCATACTTAGGGGGAGAGCTTGTATAGGACATTTTTGATAGGAGGAGTGTTGATATGAGGGATGTAGTGAGGATTACATGTATTTCTTTTCTTTTCTATCTTTTTAGAGATACATTGTTCATGTACCCCGGTCTTGTGACCATTTATTAACATACATTGTGCTTATTTCTTGATATATACATCTTGATGTATGTTTTTTTCACCTACCTTTCCATGTGTTGTTTCTTTTCTGTCTTTATACACATGTTTCTTTTACTTGTATGCAATCTATTATTTCTGCTTCACACAAAGATGCCTTGATGTGTTTTGTTTAAAAGTGCTTCAGAAATACAGGTTGTCGAAATCTACTTGCCATAAACTCTCTTCTTGCAAAGTTTTTCAAGAGTTTGTGTTATGATAAATTTTATTGTATTCAACAAGTGAATATGAGTTAAGTGATTTATGACTTCTCTCATATCTTCATTTGTTTATTGTGGTTTTGTCACGGATTGCCAAAGGGGGAGATTGTTAGGACATATGTGGTTCAAGTGGTTTTAAACATATGTCATTATTTTATGTAATTGGCTTATCTTTTGACAAAATGTACTTTACTTGTAAATGGGTAGAATTAGGATGTGTTTAACGCTTCAAGAAACTGTGTTTCAAGATCAAGTGTTGAAGTCATCAAGTCTGTCTAAGAAACAAGCTTTAAGAAGCTGTTTATGTCTCGAGACTCGACAGCTTCTTGACAGATCCTCGACACCTCTATCTGTCAAGATTTATGGAAAATAGATTCTAAGTTCTATTTTGATTCCAATCCGTGAGTATGTCTTTGAGACTTCTTTTCTCCTAACCCTAGACATATAAAAGGATTATTGTAAGGGCCGTCGAAGGAAGCACAAGTACACAAGTTGCACAAGCATTGAGAAATCCTTATTCAAGCTATTTGTGATCCAAGACAAAGTTGATGCCCTAGTTCATCTCTCTTGTGAAGAAGTTGCTGTGTAATGTACACTGTAGAGTTTTGTAACTAAGCATCTTCTTGATCTTCATCGTGTGGATGAATTGAAGAACTTTGCAGCCAACAACTTTCTCTTTAGTTGGTGAATTGAAGTCGCATACTGGGATCTGCGCAATTGGTTAGTCATGTACTGGGAGCCGTACATCAAAAGGAGAAACTATCACTACAGAACAAGTCCAATTGGGTATTAGGGTAAGGGTTCAACTGTAGGTTGGTAAGGTACTAGGATTCCTTTACTTGTAACTGCTTGTTGTGATAATAGTGGAGTTTCGAGAGTGGTGACCTTAAATCACTCGATGGGGTTTTTGCCATTAGGTTTTTCCCATTAGGTTTTTCCCATTCGTAAACAAATCATCGTGTTATTTATTTTCTGCTGCATACTTTAGATTATTAGTGATTTATTTGTGCTGCCACGTAATTTGCATGTTAACTTGATTAATTAAAAACTTGGCTAATTAATCAACTTAATTTATCACAAGGAGTCAACGCGTTTGTGGCCTATCACTCACAAGTACGAAACAAATACAACAGTTTCTTAGAATTGTTAAATACATGTCAAACTTCATCCCAAAAATCTCCAGATGCAGGGACTGTTTAACTCAATTACTGAAAAAATCTCCTCTAGAAAGAAATTCAGGTCATACAGAAGCATTCCAACAATTGAAAAAATTAGCAGAAAAACTTCCCCCTTTACAGAGTCTAGGACCAGGCAAACGAATTCTGCAGATAGATGCAAGTGATGAGTATTGGATAGCAGCTTTCTTTGAAGAAGTTGATGGCAAGAGAAGTGCTTGTGGTTATAAAAGCGGTGTATTCAAGCCTTCAGAGTTTCATTACCATCCTCCTATCAATGAAATCTTGGTAGTTAAACATGGAATTGAAAAATTCTAGTTTCACCTTCTTGGACACAATTTTCTAGTAGAAATGGACATGTCCTCTTTTTCCAAAACGCTCCAGTTCAAATAAAAAATACTTCCCTATCCTCAGTTACTCAGATAGTCAAATTGGTTTTCATAATGGTCTTTTCAAGTCAAACACATCTTACAAGGGCTTTCCTCACTCTCTATGCCTATTCTAAAGATATAAGAGGCCTATCTATAGGCAATTAGTTACATAAATATTTTACATTCAGAAGATAAGGAGACTCTTCAGCAGGTGGTAGGGGCTGGATTATTCTTAACAGATGTTCAAGAAAGTAGGGGTCTTGGAAAGGGATTGACAAATGTCATCTAGAGTCAGGGGTCCAGGTTCAGTAGTGATCTTTCTCCAGATATATTGCTGACAAAGAGATAAATATCATTTGGGAGGAGAAGATAAGAACTTCTTGCATGGTTAACAATTGTGGGATAGGGATAAACAGAGTGTAAGAAGATTATGGGAAGATTATGAGAACTGTTCAATAGCATATATTGCTAAGAACGTATAAAAGATAACTTGAACATAAGGAATGGAACACAGAACAAGATATAACAAACTAAGGGATATTATTAGATTCAACAGCTTTTTTACATCAGACATAAGAGAAACTAAAACACATCTTACAAAGGCTTTCTTCACTCTCTATGCCCATTCTAAAGATACAAGAGGCCTATTTATAGGCAATAAGTTATAGAAATATTTTACATTTTGAAGATAAGGAGACTCTTCAGCAGGTGGTAGGGGCTGGATCACTCTTAATAGATGTTCAAGAGAGTAGGGGTCTTGGAAATGGATTGACAAATGTCATTTGGAGTCAGGGGTCTAGGTTTAGTAGTGATCTTTCTCTAGATATGTTGCTGACAAAGAGATAAATATCATCTAGGAAGGAGAAGATAAGAACTTCTTGCATGGTTGACAATTGTCATCGTAAAGTAATAGGGGTATGTTCTCAACAAACATCTAGCAGGGATAGTAGGGGTTGGTGCAAGAAAAGTCTTCGATAGTCCACTAGTGGTCAAATAAGTGTTGGAAATGTCTAGTCATCCCATCCATCTTTTCCTTGGAATCATTCTTCATCAACGTCAACATCTGAATCATGGTTATGATAATAAGGGTCATCATGTCCAATAATAGGATTTGGCATTTCTCAATGGTCTTTATGTGGCCATTGCTGTCTACAAACATCTGAATCAGCTGGTACTATCTCAGGTAAGATTCCCTGATTAAGGGATTTTGCCATTGTGAGAGAATAGTGACAAGATATCCAAGACACATCCATGTGCGTGTGAAGAGTACCATTTATATTAGTTACCCAATGCATTTTCTGCAGGGTGGAGGATTCCTTCTACATGAACATCATTTTTGGAATTGAGTTTGGCAACTAAACTTGCTGACACAAGTGAGCATCATTTTTTAAGATCCCAAACCAAAATTCGTGAAAATACTTATTTTCACGAGGAAAAATATATGAGTAAAATTTTGGCTCAAAATGGAGACACAAGTGATACTCATTGAGTAAGTACCACATGTATAGGTAATGTACAATTGTCCAATTGATTATCCAAAAGGCAAAAGAGGTTTTCCATGGTTGTTCTATATCTGGGAAAATAGCAAGAAAATGGCGTTGATGCCCTTTAAGATAATTATGGAGGACTCTAATGATTCATTTGGTTTTGGCTTCAAGGGTCAAGGCTTTTATTTGGTCTTTTATTTTGGGGGAAGAGTTTCTACCATGCAAAGAATATCATGAGGGGTTGTTGAGGAAGGACCTGAGGATGAGGATGGATCTGTAATTGGATATACACACAAAGGTGGAGGAACAATTGTGGTGTTAAAGATCGGAGGTTTTCTAGAAAGATTGTCAGTGAGAAGGTTATCTTTTCCATTGATGTGTTTGACTTGAAAAAACCATTGTGAAAACCAATTTGACCATTTGAGTAACTGAGGATGGGGAAGCATTTTTCTTTTGAATTGGAGCATTTTGGGAAAAGAGGACATGTCCATTTCTACTAGAAAATTGTGTTGAAGAAGGTGAAACTAGAAATTTTCAATTCCATGTTTAACTGCCAAGATTTCCTTGAAAGTAGAATGGTAATGAAGCTCTGAAGGCTTGAATGCACCATTTTTATAACCACAAATACTTCTCTTGCCATTAACTTCTTCAAAGAGAGCTGCTGCTCAATACTCATCACTTGCATCTGTCTGCAGAATTCATTTGCCTGGTCCTGGAATCTGTAAAGGGGGAAGTTTTTCTTCTAATTTTTTCAATTGTTGGATTGCTTCTATATGACCTGAATTCCATTCTAGAGGAGATTTTTTCAGCAATTGAGTCAAACAGTCCCTGTATCTGGAGATTTTAGGGATAAAGTCTAACATGTAATTAACAATTCTAAGAAATTGTTGTATCTGTTTGGTACTTGTGAGCTTATCTGGAAATTCTCTAAGAGAAACTACTATGTGGGGCTGCAAAGTATACTTTCCATTTGAAATGTTTATTCCCAAGAAATCTATAGAACACGCTCCTATGACCATTTTTTTTTTGAAAGCATTATCCCTTGAACTTTTACTACATTGTAGAATTCAGTAAGCAATTTTTCATGGGATTCTACATCCTTTGAATATAGGAGGATATCATCTACATAGATTAATGCATTTGTCAAGAGTGGTTGGAACAGCGTTACCATTGCTTTTTGGAATTGAGATGGAACATTTTTAAGACCAAAAGGCATAACAGTCCATTGATAATGGTAGTCTGGAATGCAAAATGTTGTCTTGTACCTTTCTTCTAGATGGATTCCTAATTGCCAAAATCCTGCCTTGAGATCAAACTTTGAAAATACCCTAGCATGTGAAAGATACTGGAAAAGAGCACTTTCGTTTGGCAAAGGGAACTTGTCATCTGCAAGGAAATGATTAAGATCTTGGTAATTGATTACCAATCTGAGTTATCCACAAACTTGCTCAGCATGTTTGTTGACATAGAAAGCTTCACACTCCTATAGAGAAGTTGTAGGTTCAATGAGGCATTCTGAAAGAAGAGTGGATAACTCTTGCTTAGCCAAGGTCAAATGTTCTGGATTCATCTCTTTGTGATTGGCTTTTGTGGGGTTAACATCTTCATTCTTTTTGAAGGGTAGATTTATGAAAAAAGATGGATTTTTCCACAAGGGGTTTGGATTTTTAAGGAGGAATTCAGAGTGGGTGGTTGCATAACATTCATTAATAATTTAGAATCTCAAAGAGTCAAAAAAGTTTACTGTGAATAAATGAGGTTCTTGGGTCCAGGTGAGAAGATGCTGTCTATGCAAAAGTCCTTTTGATGACCATTTGAGGCTAGGTATTTGATGAAGGAGATCAAATCCTATAAGAAGGTCTCTTCCTATGATAGGGGAGCCAAGGACTTGGTGTTTAATGGTAAGGGTTGGAAAGATTCTGATGAGAATATGTTTACTTTTCTGGGTGATAAAAAATGTTTCTCCATTTGCTGCTATAAACATCTGATGATGGGGTAGCCAAAATTTTTAAAGTAATATCTTGGGATGGAGTATTGTTGCTGCTACTCCTGTGTCAAACAAGGCTATTATTGGAATGGGTCTGGAATAAATATCAAGGAGGATATACACTTTGGCTATGGGTGTGGGTTTAGTTAGGGAGGCAATTATAGGCTAGGATATGTAAATGGTTTAGATTTCCGGATCTGAATCATCGTTATTATCTAGATCTGAATCATCTTTTAAGGTAGAATAAGCCATAATTACCAAAGCTTGGGAAGAGTAATCATCATTCAGTGAGAAGAGTGATTCTACATATGAGAAGGGGGTATCATCTGCATGAATATGGGCTTGTTCAAGAAGCTTTGCTGCTTTTTCCTTTTTTGGACAATTTTTTGCAAAGTGATCTGGTCTTCTACATACAAAATAAACTTTTGAAGTCTTTCCTTTGAACTACTTTCTTCTAAGAAACTTCCATTTCTTTTTTCTGAAGGGTTTCTTCTTCTTACTTGCATAGTGTCTTTTCTTCCAAGAATACTTCTTGAAATGGTCTCTCCTTTTTGTCGTACAAGCAAAATTTTTGTCATAACACTTTATCTGCAAATCTTTTCTTTTATAGTTGTCTTTAAGCTTGCTATGAACCTTGTCAATATCTGAAAGGAACTTTCTCTGATTGCAGAGTTTTTCAAGAGTAATAAGCACATGCTGGTAGACTTCTCCCAAAGAAGCTTGCTGCAAAGTTATTTTTTGAAGGTTCATCATACAGAGAGTTTCATCTCTTAATGGCTCTGGAAAGAAGTTTAGAAAGGTGTGCTTAGAATTGACATCATCCATGCCACTAAAGGAGTAGTATCGGCTTGAAATTCTGTCAAAATGTTTTTTCAAATCTTTCCTTTCAAAGGAGCAACATTTCATCAGTAAGAAATCTTCTTTTGCCACTTCTGTATCATGAGCCATAACGCAAAGAAATTCACTGTGAATGATTGTGAAAAATTCTTCTAGAGTGTTGCAATGGGCAGCCAGTCATTGCCTGTATTCTCCAAGATTGATCCACCATTGTCTTAACATTCCTGTAAGTCTTGCAAAAAATTTGGCAATAATTTGTACAACAGTGTTATTTGGGGCTTGGAGTTCAGCTATGCACTATGAATACATGTTAAAAATCTCATCATGCCATTTTGAAGGGGGGTATTATCAATGGTAAACAAGTGTTTTGAATCTGTGGTTGATAAGTAGGTTAATCTTGTTAGGTAATCAGGGATTAAAGGTGGTGAAGGAAAAATTGGTGGTGGGGGAGGTTGTTCAGGGTGAAGGACATCATCATCTTCTTCTACCTTTGGGTTTGTCATAAATACTCCTTCCAACTGAAGATCAGACAAGTCTATATCCATTTAATCAATGACTGGGAGCACAAAAGGCTTTTTTGGTTCTTGAAGGGTAAGGGCTTTGAGAAATGAAGAAATTAGATTTGGGGGGGTTAGGGTCTATAGCTAACATGTTCATATTTGAAGGTCTTGAAGAAGCACCAACAGTTGGATTTGGGGGTTGGTATAATGGTTCTTTGTCCTTTTTCATAGGAGAAGAAAGATTTTGTGATATGGTTTGAGGTTCTAGTTAGAAGGGCACTGAACATGTTATACTAGGAAAGATTCTACTTGGTTTAAAAGGATTATGATCAGGTTGGAGGTTTTGGTAAGGACAAATCGGGGAGAATGGTGAGGTTAAAGGCATGGACAAATCTTTATACAATGATTGGTGAGGTTGATAAGGCATGTTGACTTGCACTGGAAGAGCTTGGGAAACCTCTTTTCTGGAATTCTCCATAGACTGAAGTTGCATCAACAACTGTTTTCTTTCTTTTTCTTTTTCCCCAATGAGAGGGAAGGAGACAGACAAGTCTTTTACTGTGGAAGCAATGGTTGCCAATTCTTGTTCAACTGTCTGTATTTTCTTCTTCAAGTCTTCAACAAGAGAATTTGAGGACAAGAAGGTATGGATAACTGCTTCAGCCATCTTTTGTTGATTATCAAGAATCTTTGAACGAACTTGGTTTTGTGCCACAACATTTTCTACCTGGCAATTTAAATCTACTTCAGCTGAAGAAACTTGTTTCTTGGTTCTGTCTAGATTGTTTCCAATAGGGTTTTTGATTTTCCAAACATGTTTGATGTTAGTTTGGGGATGGTCAAAACTTTCAAGAGGAGGAAAATTTTGTGAATAGGAGGGTGAAGCATGGTCAAATATGTAACAAGGTAAGATCTTCTGTGTATGGGTTTGACTAGTAGGTTTGGGTTGACATTTTGGTATTTGGGAAAGGACTTTCTAGTAGTATGGGATTAATGGAGGTTTCTGGTTTTGACTATGATTTTCTTTGCGTGGATAAAGAGAAGGAAGATTTTGTTTCTTGGTTCTGGGATAAAGTACATAATAATCAAATTTTCCAGAGGGTTCTCTAAAGAGGTCCACTTCTGGATCTCCTCCCTCATACCTTTTCTGGAGAATCTACTGGGAGGACTTTTCTTTCTTCGTGAATGATCTTTTTCTAAAACTTCTTCTTGGCAATCAGCACAGTCGCAAACATCCCACCATATATGACCAAAAGATGATTTTCCTTCATAGCAGCTTTCCATCTTCTTGGATTGCTTTGATTTACAGGCCATCTGGGCCTTCATATGACACTGGCTGGATCATAGAAATTTGAGTAGGAAAGACTATTACCTCTTTCTTTTCTGGTGTAGCCGCCAAGACCCTAGTCTCAACTTCACCATTTGCTTTTTTGATAAAGAAAGGATTATTAGACTGTATTGGCTTAGCCGCCTGGTAAAGCATCTCATATTTCGTAATCCATGATTCTATAAAGAGAGAGGTCATCTGTTCTCTGTTTAACTACCTTGGAACAAATGTGCACATAGGCGTCATGCCTTGATGAACTTGGATCAATAAAGCATCATTAGGCCGAGCTATTTTTGGCACATCCATGTCAAAAGCATGGTTTTGAAGTCTGTAGGCGAGCTGGTAATGGAGTGTAGTTGCAAAAATATCTTGCACTTGTGAAGCTCTTGTGATCTGAACTTGGACTTTAAGAGCATCACAAAGGTGAGAATCTTTAAGAGACATGTTAAAGTTGGGAACGGGTGTGAAAAAGACTGTTCCCGCATTAAGAATGGTCTTAATGGTTCCTATAACTGCATTGTCATATTCCAAGAACCTAGAATCAAGGAGTGAAATTCTAGAGGCTACAGGGATTCCTTTTCTTCCATGGAAGGTTAGTGCCAACCTTACTGCATCAAAATGGAGGTGGGTGTATCCTTGTTTTTGCCATGGGATTACAAATTCTCGGGAAAGAGCAAGGGTAATAAAATTTTCATTCCCGCTTGCTAGAATATTGAACTGATCAAACTTAGAAACTTGGACATATTCTTTTACAGTAGATGGATGAGAAGGACCTAAAAACTTTTTTATGGATTTTTTGAAAGAATTTTGAGGTTTATCAAATACAGTTTAAGGATTTACAATAGGGAATGTTGACGGAAATTGTTAACAATAAATTTTGGATTATGTTTAACAAACGTTGTCAAATTATGTTTAGCAAATGTTGTCAAATAATGTTTAACAAACGTCGTCAAATTTTGTTTAACAAACATCATCGAATTATGTTTAACCAACGTCGTCAAATTATGTTTAACAAATATTGTCAAGTTAGGTTTAACAAACGCTGTGAAATTCATCAAACATAATTTCACCTGTAGGCCTTTTTAGCATATGAGTTTTATTGATGTGAGTAGTGCCCATTCAAGATACTGTATCTCTTAATTACAATCCCTTGTTTCAAGGGAAGACCCTTTGATTCCAACCACGTCATCTTTATATATAAATTTATTTATTTTTATGTTTGAGGTGATATGTGCTTTTATTTATTTGTGGCTGCACCTAATAACTTGTTTAGGTTGCTTACGTACCCTTGGCGGAGATCAAGCCACTTCATAGTTCTTAAGTTGAGATCTTAGATTTAAAGTCTCAAACATGGTTTTGTCCAATTTTCAATGACGGATCTTTAAGTCAATACTTGATTTGCATAATTTTTGAATTTAGGTGAGATAATTGATTTTAATCTCAAGGATAAGTTATGGACCATTTTTTTATGGAAATTAAACCAAGGATTCTATCTTTGAGAAATTAAATGTCCAAGCAATTTTTCCTTTCTTTATTTTGCTTTTTTATAAGAATTTTAATGACATTTTGATTGAAATTCCCAAATTTAATTAAGGGAAAGAAAACTCTTTTGAAGCAATTTAGTAATTGTGAACATGTTGTTCAAGTCTAGTATTAAAGCCATGAAGATTAGACCAAGAAACAAGTGAAGAAAAGGTGTTCACTAAAGCTGGACAGATAGCTGGACACCTGCGGACACTTGTGGACGGATAGTTCGACAGCTTCTCGACAGATAGCTATCTATCGAGATTTAATGAATGAATCTCAACAGCTTCTCGATTGATCGAGGTATCTATCGAGGTTACGGGAATTCAGATTTCCAGATCTGATTTTTGGCCCATGTTTTTGTATTTGTGTAGGGTTTTTTTTCTCACAATCCTAGACATATATGAGGCTTCTTTTAAAGGCTGTCACATAAGAGAATACAAGGAGAACACATGCAAAAGGTGACCGAAGCCTTACTTTCTCTGAAAGAAGCTACCGCGTCTTATGTGCCTTAGGGTTTTTTAACCAAGTGCTTCTTGATCTTTATTGTCGATGAAGTGAAGAAATTTGTAGCCAACATTCTTCTTCTTCAAGTTGGTGAGTGAGTCATGTACTGGGATTCATGCAAAGGAGTTAGTCACGTACTGGGATTCGTACATCACAAGGTGGCGTTCATATATTGAAGAGTTCAGAGGTTCTGAAGAGGTAGAAGGTTTCTGCTGTAAGTTCATCTACTAGAATTGTAGAGTTTAGGGACAAGGGTTTTGTACTAGATCTAAAACTTCTCTTTACTATAGTGGATTGCTTTTTGGGAAGGTTTCCCCCTAGTTTTTTTACTATGAAACTGGTTGGTTTCATTGGTTTTCCTAGGTCATCATATTTTGTCTTATTTACTTTTCTGCTGCATATTATTTGTGACATGATATTGATGTTTGTTTGTTTTAACAATTTATTCATAATAAATCTAATTAACAGCTTAGGTTTAAAACTTTTTAATTCTATCAACCGAGGTTTAAATTTCCCAACAGATGGGGTAGATTTAAATACTCCATTATTTTTATAGAGTTAAGGACTCCATTAATGGGGTAGAGTCAAGGACTCCGTTATTTTTGTAGAGTCAATGACTCCATTAATGGGGTAGAGTGAAAGACTCCATTGATGGAGTAGAGTCAAAGACTCCATTAATGGGGTAGAGTCAAAGACTCCATTATTTTTGTAGAGTCAAGGACTCCATTAATGGCGTAGAATCAAAGACTCCATTAATGGCGTAGATTCAAAGACTCCATTGATGGGGTAGAGTCAAAGACTCCATTGATGGGGTAGAGTCAAAGACTCCATTGATGGGATAGAGTCAAGGACTTCATTATTTTTCTAGAATCAAAGACTCTATTAATGGGGTAGAGTCAAAGACTCCATTAATGGGGTAGAGCCAAAGACTCCATTAAAGAAGAACAGTGTATCACAACTTGAGAAAATTTTTATTTGATAATATACAAATAGGAGTTACGAGTCAAAGACTCGTATTTAAGGCTTCATGCTTGGAGTTAGAAACTCCCTATGAAACCTGATCCTATTTGCAATACCCAACAAAAATTCTAATTTGAAGAAGAGGAGGAGGGAAAGATTTAAAGAAGAAAGGGATTGATAAAATCCCCACCTAATGTTGTATGTTCCTCCTTTGCTTGATGCTCTCTATCTCTGCCTCTGTCTTTTCTTTTCTTTTCTTTTTACTCTGTGTGTGTGTGCTTCTCTTTCTACTTCCGTGTCTCTGCCCTTTTTTTACGTGTTCCTCTAAAATTTATAGAGGATCTGAGAAGCCGTTTTCTCCTATTTTTTTCTCTTAATTGATCAGTTATTGGACCAAAATTCCAAAGAAAGTGCACTAGCTTTTGGTACAGCTGTGGCTAAATTTTAGGTGCATTGCTTTTTGGGAACTGTTGAGTGGTGTGTGTGGCAAGAAGTTATCCAGCCACACGTCCCACTTTCATCATCTTATATATATATATATATATATATATATATATTTTTTTTTTTTTTCCTCTAATGAGGACATGACATACTGCCATTGTGGCAGTACTGCCACAAAACAACCCCCACTCACGTAATGTGAGTGTGGGGTTTTGTAATATTATTTTTTTTCTTTTTTTTAACATCTTCTTATATTATTATTTTTGCACCATTTTTTAATTAATTTTGTTAATTTTGAAGGGCTTTTTTTTTTTTTGTCCCATAAACTTGTCCAAAATTTACATTCTTTCATAAATCTTGCTTGAACATTTTTTATTTTATATAAACACATTTTACTTTTAAATTTCATATTTCAACAATGCCCCCTAAGTGTCATGTGAGAACGATGACGATTCTCGCGTGACACTCATATCTTGATTTTTGTTTTTATTTAATTTTCTTTGGTGTGGTTTGGAATCTCATTCTTTTGAATTTGATGTCCCAAGTGGCATATTGATTTGATTTCGACATCTTTTTTCTTGAATATTTATTTTTGAACATTTGTTTGGACTTTATACTTATGCAAATTTTCTTGCATGCATAAGATTGATCACTTATATGGTGGGAAATAGTATTTTTTTTTTTTTTTTTGAAGGTGTGACTGAATTCGGTAAATGATATCAAGCTGCCTACATACTCGAAAAAGGATCAAGTCAACACGTAGTTCAGAAGGGGATGTTTATTTTTGGAAGGTGTGACTGAACTCAATAAATGATACCAAGCTGCCTACGTACCCGAAAGGGGATTAAGTCAACGCGTAGTTCTAGAGAGGATGGTGATTGTTTTTTTTTTTTTTGAAGGTGTGACTGAAGTTAGTAAATGATACTAAGCTGCCTATGTATCCGAAAGGGGATCAAGTCAACATGTAGTTCAGAATTTTTTTTTTTTTTTTTTTTTTTTTTTTTGGAAGGATTTTTTTTTTTTGGGAAGGTGTGACTGAACTTAGTAAATGATTCTAAGCTGCCTACGTACTCGAAAGGGGAGCAAGTCAACACGTAGTTCAAGAGGGCAGAGTTTTTTTTTTGCCCTAACTTTTGCCTTGGTTGCCTTAGAAAAAGGTTCTCAACCTAGCGGGCTTCTTTTATTTTTTTTGTGCCCTAACTTTTGTCTCGGCCACCTTATAAAAAGGTTTTCAACCTAGTGGGCTTTTTTTTTTTTTTTTTGGTAGAGTTATTTAATGAACTTCCCATTTACACAAGGGTAAACACAATGTTCCTCACCCTTCTTCCTTAGCATCCTTGTTTTGGGATAGATGCATAAGGATGGTTGTTGCTTAAACTTTGGCATGAAGAAAATTTGCCTCTTCTCCCATGAAAGGGTTAGGATCAGTGTACACCATTTTCACATTTCAATCTTCATCGCAAAGTTTAAAGCATTGATGAAATGTAGAACCGATTATGCCATAAGTGTGTACCCAAGGGCGTCCCAACAACACATTGTAGGAAGTATTGACATCAATTACGTGGAAAAGAGCTTCAGAATACAATTCTCCGATTTCCACTTTTAATGAGATACTTCCTATGGCTCTTTGTCCAACTTGGTTGAAGCTTCGAATGGTCAAGTTGGATGGGGACAATTTTTTGGACTTCATCTCCATTACTTTGAATGTCTTATAAAGGAGAAGATTTACAGTTGATCCATAATCCAATAGGATTGATAACCATACATCTCCAATTGTGCCCTTGACTTGATTCTGAAAATTTTACCCAAGCTGGAGGTCTTTATCACTAAACATTATGCATGCCAAACATGAAACACATAGTCTAGGTGACAAGGCTTGTGAGGAATTGCCTTCTTTCCCTTTAGAAACATCAACTTTTGCATTTTGGCTTAATTTTTCCTTCTATGGTAATGAAAAATGTTGGCTTGAAAGCAGAGTTATTTCATCAACATCTCGTTCATTGTCATCAATTGAAACCATGCAACATTGCATAACTTCCTCTTTCATCTCATCCTCGGAATGATTTTGAAGAAATTCCTTAGGAAGATATTCAACTAGAGTTATTGGCATTCTCTCAAATTGAATATATTTTTCTTCCTCTAAACTCATGCTTTTCTTTTGAGTGTTCTTCTTTTTCTTGGAATCCTTCCTTCCATGGATTTTGACTCTTGGCTTCTCAAAGGGCATAATGATTGGTAATGGTCTTTTGGCCATTTTCTTGGATTGCTTACCAATATATGTTTGCCATTCTTCTTCATTTCCATCTTTAGAGGTATTTACCCAAAAGTCTAATTTTGCTTCAGCCATAAGCTCATAAAGACTTGGGAGACTGCTTGACTCGGCCTTGACATTAAGATTCTTTTTGATCTTTTCAGCATTATTTGGTTTTGCCCCCAGTGAGCAAGGCAATGTGGACTTTGGTTCCTCCTCAAGCAAGGAAATGCTATTTGATGCAGCAGCTGGTGCTCAAGAGGAACTATCTACCTCAATTTCACCATCATTTATCATTTTCTGAATTATATATTTCATGATATAGCATTCTGATAGAGGATGGCTAATGATTTGATGGTAGCAGCTATATTTAGGATCATTTATCTTATCAACTCTAGAAGGTCTTTTAGGCTCAGGGAGTTGTATAGCTTTTTCTTTCATCAACTCATTAAAAATCCCTTCCACATCATTATAATGGAATGAGTATTTTGTTTTTTTTTTTTTTGTTTTTTTTTCTCTCTTCAAAAGTGAGCTTTTTCGAGCCTTCCTTACCTTTTCCATTTTACCTTCCATTATTGACAAAGGTAGCCATTACTTCTCCATTATTTCGGGGCTTTTTTCCTTCTGTATCCTTTTCTTCTAAATTACACCCCCTTTGCGTGGTACTCTTTTGTCGGGCAATTTGTCTTTCAACATTACTCGCTTTAGAGACCAATTCATCAAAACTTTGAGGTTCTGTAGTTCCTATGAAAGTGGCAATCTCTGGTAAGAGATTATTTGAGCACATTTGTACTGTAGATTGTTCAGTCAACTTTTCAGAACGTTGGAGATTTAGGATTCTCCACCTTGTAATGAAGTCATTGACACTTTCATTTGACTTTTGTCGAGCATCGGCTAAATTAATGATTGACACCTTTTTCTTTGAACTTACAAATTGGGCAAGAAAAGCCTTTTGCAAATCATCCCACGTATGGATTGACCCTGGTTGTAATTGGGTGTACCAAGTAAACGTGGAACCCTTAAGAGATTGCACGAACTGTCTTATCAACAAGGCATCTGTTAAAGCGGATTCTCCACAAGTCGAATAGAAATGTGCCAAATGTTCTTGAGGTGAACCGGTCAAACCATCAAATTTCTCAAAGTTTGGTTTTTGACAACCGGTTGGGAATGGAACAATATCATAATGAGCTGGATAAGGCTTTTGACACCCATGAACGGGTAAATTTATAGATGCCTGAAATTCTTTGATTCCCTCAGCAATGAGCGTCTTTAATTCATCTTGTGTTATAGAACTAGATGATGTATGCCCTTCTTCGGCTGTAGGCATATGAGTTTGAGTAGATGTACTTGCTTGAGACACTACTCAGGCTGCCAAGGTTGCTATTTCGGCATCTTTTTCAATGAGTTTCCTTTGCAACTCTTAAAGTTGCTCTTCTAAACTTATGGTGCTAGTTACTAGAACCGGCATGTCTTCAGAATCACTTTTATTTGAGATCTTTAACACTTTGCCAAGTTGGTTTATTAGAAGTTCTGGAAAGTCTTCTTCTCGAAAAATAGACTCTGAATCTCCATATAGTGGACTATGAAAATCACTTTGTGTTTCCATAGTATCGGAAGAAGTGGTGGAGATTGATGAATCATTGATGATGGATTGGGACATGAGGCAAGCTTTAGAGCTTGTGATAAGACCCGAATAAGGCCTTGGTGGTTTGTTAACCTCCTCACAAATCCTTGTCACATTTTTGTGCTTTGAACTTGTCCCTAATCCAAAATTTTCTTCTTTTGGCAACAAATGGCTTAAGAAGAATGCCCATTTTTGAACCTCCAAGTTTGACTTGGCCCTTCTCAATTGTTCAACACAAAGAGCCATTAACGAAAAGTGATCAACTAATTTAGAAATTTGGCTTTCTTCTCTCCTTACCCTTTTTCTAGGCCTTTGCATGGTTGGTGGCAATGTTTCAAAGGAGGCATCAATATCCATGGCTACTTCTTTCCTTTTGAAAACAGGATCACGCTTGGGTGAAGCTGATTTAAGAATGCAAGGTCGCATTATCTTTGGTTGAGAAGTCACCTTTTGCTTTAGTGATGATGCCTTTTTCGAAGCCTTGATAGATTTCTTAGTAATCTTAAGCTTCGAGATTTCAGGAGGACTAGCTTCCCTTTCTTCAGTTGAAGTCACCATTATTGACTTGGTTGTTCCCAATGTGATTGGGATGGAGCCAATCATGATTTGGGCAGGGAGAAGCCTTGGAGCCATACCCATAGTGTTAGAGTCATTCACATTTGGACCCTTGGTTTGGGATTTCTTAGCTTTAGTGCTTTTCCTTGCCCTTCTTTTCTTTGAAGTCTTTGAAGTTGACGAAACCTGGATGTTAGTGATGCATTCATCATTTGGTACTTCGAGCTTGATGGAAGGGCGACCAAGGGCAATTGTCATGCGACAACCACTTGCTCCTTGTGCTGTTGCAAGAAGCTTATGGAAGTAACGGTAACTTGGGGAGCCATTGGTTAACCTATTTACAACACAAAAATTGATGTATAAGAAACAATAAATGTCAGATTATGTTTAACCAATGTTGTCAAGTTATGTTCAACAAATGTTGTTAAATTATGTTTAACAAACGTCGTCAAATTATGTTTAACAAACATCGTCGAATTATGTTTAACCAATGTTGTCAAATTATGTTTAACAAATATTGTCAAGTTAGGTTTAACAAACGTCGTCAAATTCGTCAAACATAATTTCACCCATAGGCCTTTTTGGCATGAGTTTTATTGATGTGAGTAGTGCTCATTCAAGATAATGTATCTCTTAATTACAATCCCTTGTTTCAAGGGAAGACCCTTTGATTCTAACCACGTCATCTTTATACATAAGTTTATTTATTTTTATGTTTGAGGGGATATGCTTTTTTATTTATTTGTGGCTGTACATAATAATTTGTTTATGGTTTTGTCCAATTTTAAATGACGGATCTTTAAGTCAATACTTGATTGGCATAATTTTTGAATTTAGGTGAGATAATTGATTTTAATCTCAAGTATAAGTTATGGACCATGTTTTTATGGAAATTGAACCAAGGATTCTATCTTTAAGAAATTAAATGTCCAAGCAATTTTTCCTTTCTTTATTTTGCTTTTTTGTAAGAACTTTAATGACATTTTGATTGAAATTCCCAAATTTAATTAAGGGAAAGAAAACTCCTATGAAGCAATTTAATCATTGTGAAAATATTTGGAATCGAAAAATTTCCTTAAATCAATTTTTATGGTCATTTTATTTTATGAATTATTAACTTTAATTTTGATTAAGGAATTAGTAATCCCAAAGAATTTGTCATGATTAATATGGTGGAGTCAAGGACTCCATAAAATTTAGTAGAGTCAAGGATTCTATTGATGGGGTAGATTTAAATACTCCATTATTTTTGTAGAGTCAAAGACTCCATTAATGGGGTAGAGTCAAAGACTCTATTGATGGGGTGGAGTCAAGGACTCCATTATTTTTGTAGAGTCAAGGATTCCATTAATAGGGTAGAGTCAAATACTCCATTATTTTTGTAGAGTCAAAGACTCCATTGATGGGGTAGAGTCAAAGACTCCATTGATGGTGTAGAGTTAAAGACTCCATTATTTTTGTAGAGTTAAGGACTCCATTAATTGGGTAGAATCAAAGACTCCATTGATGGGGTA
This sequence comes from Castanopsis chinensis, assembly GCA_032878915.1. Classification (NCBI taxonomy): domain Eukaryota; kingdom Viridiplantae; phylum Streptophyta; class Magnoliopsida; order Fagales; family Fagaceae; genus Castanopsis; species Castanopsis chinensis. Next base: position 21,957,730 of record JAVQMG010000115.1, read on the forward strand.
GAGTCAAAGACTCCATTGATGGGATAGAGTCAAGGACTCCATTATTTTTGTAGAGTCAAGAACTCCATTAATGGGGTAGAGTCAAAGACTCCATTGATGAGGGTAGAGTCAAAGACTCCATTAAAGAAGAACGGTGCACCACAACTTGAGATAATTTTATTTGATAATGTACAAATAGGAGTTATGAGTCAAAGACTCATATTTAAAGCTTCATGCTTGGAGCTAGAAACTCCCTATGAAACCTGATCCTATTTGCATTACCCAACAAAAATTCTGATTTGAAGAAGAGGAATAGGGAAAGATTTAAAGAAGAAAGGGATTGATAAAATCCCCACCTAATGTTGTATGTTCCTTCTTTGCTTGATGCTCTCTATCTCTCCTCTGTCTTTTCTTTTCTTTTCTTTTTTCTTTGTATGTGCATGCTTCTCTTTCTATTTCTGTGTCTTTGCCCTTTTTTTACGTGTTCCTCTCAAATGTATAGAGGATCTGAGAAGCAGTTTTGTCCTATTTTTTTTTCTCTTAACTGATCAGTTCATGGGACAAAACTGCAAAGAAAGTGCACTAGCTTTTGGTACAGCTGTGGCTAAATTTCAGGTGCATTGCTTTTTGGGAACTGTTGAGTGGTGCGTGTGGCAGGAAGTTATCCAGCCACACGTCCCACTTTCATCATCTTATGTTTTTTTTTTTTTTTTTTTTTTAATGAGGATGTGACATACTGCCATTGTGGCAGTACTACCACAAAACAACCCCCACTCACATGATGTGAGTGTGGGGTTTTGTAATATTATTTTTTTTTTTTTTTTTTAACATCTTATATTGTTATTTTTGCACCATTTTATTAATTAATTTTGTTAATTTTTGAAGGGCTCTTTTTTTTTTGTCCCATAAACTTGTCCAAAATTTACATTCTTTCATAAATCTTGCTTGAACATTTTTATTTTTATTTTTTATATATAAACACATTTTACTTTTAAATTTCATATTTCAACAGGGAAATCAGTAATAGGAATCTTGCTATCTTCAGGTACATGGGAGATTTCATATAAGATAGCTTGAACATAAGGACAATAATCAAAGTATACTAATCAAAGGAGGGAGAAACTGGTTACAGGGCTTTGATACCAACTAGTATGTAGAGAAAGAGGGATAGGGATAAACGGAGTGTAAGAAGATTATGGGAAGATTATAAGAATTGGTTAATAGCATATATTGCTAAGAATGTATAAAAGATAGCCTGAACATAAGGAATGGAACACAAAACAAGATACAACAAACTAAGCGATATTATTAGATTCAACAGCTCATAGTAATATTTTCTTCTGTAAACATTGTTCCAAGTATACATTACAACCATTGGGACTGCGGTAAATGCCAAGGGAAGATATCCTCCTTGGTTAAATTTGTAGAGGACTGAACTTAAATAGAGAAGCTCGACACTGCCAATGATAAGAATGAAGCAAACTACAAGTATTAAGTGGGTTTTCCATATCATTATCATGACTAGAACTAGGAAGATGTGTTAGGATGTGTGCTCTTAAATCCTATTGTATGATGCTATGTATGACATTATGTATGACTTAATGTTGTGTTTAATAAAGTTGTTTATTTTTATCTAAAATAATGATAACATGAATATTTGGACATTATCATATAGTCCATGAGATGCATAGTATGTGATTTATGTGATTTAGTCATAGAAGATATAAATCACAAGTTCTTTGTAAACTCAGAATTTATAGTTCATAGTCGGTGATGAAATTGGGCATTTCATCTGCGAAAACTATAACGTATCAACTAAGATGATTTGTCTTAATCATGGAAGTGGTGACTTCTAATTGATATGTTGATATGTTTTAAGAGTTAAGACAAATTGAACTGGACCGTTGTGAGATTTATTATTCTCCTAACGACTGTCAAATGAATAATAAATCTCACGACTTCTATTTGCATGAACTCTTAATCCTGAGAGAATAATGGACTTGATCATGAGGTGTAGATTGCTTTAATATATCAGGAGTGAGATCTAAAGTAACGATCAAAACCTCAGTATGTTGGGCAGCCACATTTAGTGTTGATGGAACATATATTCTCAAGATGGAATTCATAGTCTCTTAATGGAGATACAAAATATTCCCTTGAGATAAGTTTAATGGGTTTGGTTATTTAGAGAGTTAGGCCTAACCACTTCAGTAAGCAATTACTAAAGTATATATTTATGAAATTGCATTTCATAAATATAAAATGAATAACTTTAAAGGATTAAACTGGGTACTCAAGGATAAAATGTAGTAATTTACAAAGTGGCAGTCTACATTTATGACTTTGTATTACTACGAATATTTTATGAAGAGGTTGCGTGTATAATAAAGTCTTGGGATATAATTTGTTAATAAGGCATAGAGTGCAATTATATTTATATAGTGGTATTAAATATAATTAATGGTAACTTTGGAATTGTCAAGAGTTGACAGAAAAGCCCAAGGCCCATTGGAGCTAGTGTCTTATTGGTCCCTTTTAGTCCCACTCCAAGCCACACACTAAAGCCCAATTGGAAATACCCAATAGGCTGGCCCAATTAGATAATCAGTTAGTTATAAAGGGAGAAACATACAGAATTTTTTAATTAATAAAAAAGAATCGTAGAGAAAAAGAGAGAGTGTGAGACACACTTTCATTCTCTCTTTGGAAACTGATTGAGAGACCACACAACTTGGGCGTAAAGTGGAATTGGAGTGAAGATTAAAAGTATTCCCAAGTGCTTCTAATCTTTGTTTTGAATTTCTCCACACCAAGGTATGCTATCTTGTTCTTAAATTCTGAAATTTATATAGTGCATGTTGTCAATCATGAATGAAATAGATCCTTGTTTGTTGCTTCCGCTGTGTGTGTTTTGTATGAGATACAAAACCATAATTTTTCCAACAAGATGTTGTGAGGGTCATAACAAAAATGACTGCTATCCCTGCATATAGTAAATTAACAACTTGTTAGTTGCAATTTATATTATGGAGCTCTATTTGAATCACAGGAAAGTGCTAAATAATTCTTAAATTTTCTTTCCATTTTGAGAATTTATGTTAGGAAAATTCTTAGTTTACATTTTACTAGCAGTGTAAACTTATGTTGTACACATTTTGTGTGTTTACAAAGTAAGTTTATATTGCAAGTACAATGTAAACCTATAGAATTACCTTTTGTGATTCCATTGTATTATAATTGTATGAATAGCAATACTTTATCCCATTTTTTAGTTTTTCACTTAATACTTCATGTATTGCAATATATTATGTGTCTAACTTTTTTAATTTTAAACTTTAATTATTTTATATGAAAAAAGGGTTGTGGTAGGCTACGATTGGTGAAGTATAAAATAAAACGCTTAAAATAGGACAAAATGATTTTCATTATTTGTATGACTTAGAGTAAAGACAACTAAAAGAATATGTAGAATTAAAAGCCTTAGAGGATTACCATAGGCATTGCCAATGTTTGTTGTAGTCCTGAAACCTAGAATGACAGCTACACAAGTCAACATAAGAAGGTAATTAGCTTCAGGTACATAAACTTGTCCTTCATACTTAGTTGATGGTGAATTACTTTCACCCGAGGAAAACACCGAGAGGGATTGTTGGGTTATAGAGAAAGTCCCGGATATTATGGCTTGGCTTGCTATAATTGATGCTAGTACGGCCACCACAAAGGTTGGCCAATATAAAGGTCCTGCATCATATATATAGAAAAACCACATTTGAATGAGTTAATTAACTATGTCAAATACCATTTAGACAATATATATGTGTGTGTGGAGAGAGAGAGAGAGGGAGAGAGAGAGAGAGAGAGAGAGAGAGAGAGAGAGAGAGAGGGGGGGGGGAACAATGTGGCCATGGATCGATATGCATGTTGTAACGACCCAAACATATACTTCAAAATTTAGAGCATGACCGGCATGTTACTATCAAGTTTATCTCAATATTAACATGAACCAACCTAAGCTAAAGGTGTTTATCAAGAATCGTTTCTTGTATTCCTTTTTATTTTCTTGTATAAAAGCCATAATATACAAAAATGATGAAAACCTTGAAACTTCATTTCATTTGAACTTTGCAAGATTACCACTTGGGTATTCGTGTAAATATTACATAGCTAAACGTTTAGCTAAACTCTTCTTTACAAACCTAACCCCAAAGACATACAACTGGGGTTCAAAACAAACTAAGGTTCTGAATTATATTTGTGCTCAAGATCAAGTAGATCTTGATTCCTTGTATACAACAAAAGAGCTAAACTACTATACAGCAAAAAAACTTTACATTCTAACAAACGAGAATCACAGAATCCTTGCTACCTTTAATACTCTCTTTGCTTCTAGAAAAGAACCTGTGCACTGAAATATAATAAGGTGAGCTGCAAAGCCCAGTAAGATTTTAAGGTTCAGGGGAATTTAATAAGAATGCATATAAATCAAATATTTTATGGATATGCCAGCTTTGATAAAATAGCCTTCGTCCTAATCATATTGTTCTTAAAATAACTTATGAACTTTCAGATGAAAATACTTTAATTTTCTTTCATATAATAATAAAAGGACATAATAAGGAACTTAAACATAATCTAGTAACCTTATTTTTAAATAAACTATAAAATACTTTATCATAAACTTCCTATCAGACTTATAACACATTAAACATACCTTTCTTATCATCATACTTTTCTTATAATTTCCAAATAGCTTAATAGCTCATTTATAATATATATTAGTCAGTCCAATTGTAAGTCTGTCACAACTTTGGGAGACTTCTAGCACAATGTGCTAGGCATCTAACATTTTCCACAATACTAGGTAATCCCTAAGAAAATATCACCCATTTCGGTTTGATTATATCATCAACCATGGGGTTCGGTTGGCATCGTCTATAAGTTGGCCTTTCCCAACAAGGGCGGGTACAGCAGAGTCCTCACCACTTATAATGGCCAATCAAAATCTCTATGGAAATGTCAGTACTGTAACCTCTACTAGCTGAGTTCAAATCATAACAATAGAATAACCGAAAACTATATTTTTTCTGATAATTATGCTTCTACATAAATGTTTCACAACAGTAGCATATCCATTTCATTCTTAAATATTATGTTTGTGATATAAAGAATAGCATCAATATGCTAAAATTATCATGTATATAAGATTGAACAACTCATGAACATATATTTTACTTAAATCATGCTTATATGTAATATCTCTAATTAAAAGGTTTTAATGCATAATAGTTTTCTAAATAGTTTTTATACTTATCAAATGCATATGTCACATATCCCTTACCGGAAAACAGAAGATGCAAGAGATTTGTACAAGAAGAGCTCAAGTGTCCATGTTCTTATTCTCATCACCTAAATGAAAGACCAAAAATATTACTGACAAACTCTTCCTAAGTATTTGAACTTATACATGAATCACAACCTAACTCTCAAACCCAAGAAAATCTTAATTCCCATCACACAAAGGTTCCCCAAAGCACATGATACATTCATCAAACACATTATGTACCAAACCATAGAGAAACCAAGGCATAAAATTTATCTATGATCCAAAAATACCAAAGGATGAGCATACTAATTTATAGCTGAAAACATTAAACCTAACTTTAGAATTAAATCCTCAAAGTCAGGTGTATCATATGTTGTTCACTGCTCATTTCGGCAGCATATGCCTCATTTGTAAAGTACAAATGAGCTGTCCATACACATCCAAGCGTCATGAAATTTTACAGAGCCACTTACCTGGATGTCTAGTATATACTATATCAATTTTAGAATTAACGCATAGAACCATGATTAATTAAAAACCATACAAGACAGCATGCTCAAATCTGTCCTGACAGAATTTCATGCAACTTAGAAATTAAGCCATTATTTTTATATTAATCCAAATGTTGTGAGACCACTTCCATAACAACTATACGTGTATTAGAATTCATAAAAAACTACTCCTAACATCCTAATTCACAGAATATGATTTTATCCAGATTTTTCTTGTTGTAAACACCAAATCTGTCACAGTGACAGCTTCAACAGATTCTCTTACAAAATCATTAACTAATTGCAATTGGCCTTCATTTCATGTGGTTATTTTTATACCTATACTATACATTATAGAAAACATGAATAAACATCCAACTGACCATAATATCTTCAATATTTCAAATTGCTAACACAAAACCTTGGATTCAGCTTCTAACAATCAGATTAGAGAACATAGAAGTGAAACTAAAGCAAACCATTACACCATTGAAATACCCATAACATAAAATAAACATATATACTTACCCACAACTGAAGCTGAACTTTAGTAAGAGTTTGATTTCTTCTTAGAGAGAGATATCTATGATTTTCGGTGAACGAAAAGGAGGGCTATTGTGAGATGGTGCTGCTGATAAGAACAAAGGAAGAAGAAAACAAAGGAGCAAAGAAAAATGAACCAAGGAGGTTTCTGGTGCAGCAAAGAAGATAAGGCAAATAACTTGGGTGGGGCATGTGTATGCTAAGGAAAGAAAAGGTTATGACTCACCTTTACAACTTTTAGCATTTATACTTTTCACCCTCCCATAGTTCTATATTCTAGAAAGGTCCAAATAATAAAACAACTATGCACATATGTCCTTACCTTTATAAAACTTCATTCAACAACATTAAAAGAGCATATATCTTCTATAATATTACAATATCAAAACTTTATGCACTTAAAGTAATTAAGATAATAACAAGCATATAAATTCATAAAATTAATTATGCAATTAGGTTGGGATGCTACACATGTAATCTTATATCATTTACCTGGTATGGATTTGTAAAAGGTATTAACACTTAAAAGGTCCCCAAAGCTTAAACTATTAGGAAATGGTGAGTTTAATCACTTTAACCATAATTCTAACACTCCCCCTTATTTGTAGGCCTAAACTTCCCCTTAATGAGTGGGGATCCAACAAGTGAGAATTTAACATTTTAAATGGGAGGTAGAGTGAAGACAGAGATCGAACTCAGGATCTTTTGCTCTGATACCATGTTAAATTACCGATTATCCCAAAAGTTTAAGCAATTAGAAAATCGTGAGTTTAATTATTTAACCATAATTCTAACAGCAACAAGATCATTGTTCTTGTGAAGGAAGGAGGCTTGTCCAGTATATGCCAATACAAGAGCTGGATGGGCCAAAAAACACATGCTTATTTGAATGGATCGAACTGTGAAGTGACCAAAATCAGCAAATAAAGCCTCAGTTCCTGCATATTTTTAATTAAAAGTAATAACACTTGTTAACAAACTTTTCAGCTAATTAATTGAAGGTATATATTAAAATTTATGTAGGAAAGAAGTTGCAACCTGTTATGGCCAGGACAACACCTCCCAAGGAAATCCAAGCATCTTTTTTGTTCCTTTGAAAATAATCTATGATATACTTAGGATTTATCGCCTCTGCAACAGCCGGATAAAATTTGATGAAATTGTAGAGGCCAATGCCCCCAATGAAAGCAAACCAAATGCATATTATTGGAGCAAAGCTATACCCTACTTTGTCTGTTCCAAATCTTTGAACCATGATAAACAAAATCAAGATAACCACTGATATCCAAACAACCATATCTGTATAAGACAAAATAACTAGTTATTAGTCTCTTGTCATGTAAATTTGCACCTAAAATACCGTATATCACATTACTGCAATTTGAAGGAAAGAGTCTCAAAATGATCTTTTAACCTTTATATATATCACATCCACTTAACATCCCATTAATATGAAATTTGAAATGCATATTAAGAGCAACAAAAATATAAAATTTAGCAATGAGTTTTTTTAAACATTAACTTAATAAAAGTTATAGTGTTTTATCATCACAAAGAATTACACAAAGTATAATTTGATCCTAATCCAAAGATATAGTATATGGAAGAGGAACTCTATTATTATTATTATTATTATTTTTTGGAAGATCAATTGAAATCACCAGATCATACTCTCTTTATTGTGATAAATAATGTAATTTATTTAACTGGAATATCATATATATAAATACATATATATATATATATATATATATATATATATATATAGAGGGGCACTTTGTAGTTTTTTTTTTTTTTTTTTTTTTTTTTTTTTTTTTTTTTTTTTTTTTAAGGAAATAGTATTACTTTATTAGAACACACAAACATGAAAGTATATATAAAGTTTTTTAAATAAGCTTATAATACATTATATAATCAAAGTACCATTACAAAAGGGCTCAATTTTTGTAGTAACAGCTTGGGGTTATAAGGACTGAAAACTCTAACACAAATAATCGATGTGAGATAAACATCTTTATATTAATTGTGTAGTGCTTGTATTTGAGAAAATTATGGACTGCCTAAGTGGAATCTGAACAAATTGTTGGGAATACCATAGGTAAATAAAATTAATTGAACATTCTTTTTTGTTTGCTTAGATAGCTATTTTTTTTTTGGGTCACTATTCAAAATTATTCACCTTAATTTAAAATTGAATAAATGAAAATGTTTGAAATCTTATGAAAATTCTGTCTATTGATTTCTTAAAGTAGAGAATATTTTAAGACATTCTAAGACAAAATAGTGGACAGAAAAATTGAAATGAACGTAGTTTATAATAAATTGATTCTATTTTTTTTCGTTTTGCTAAATTTAAAAAAAAAAAAAAAAATCTTCCTATTCAAAAATTAATAATAATCATGATGTGTGGGTACCTTGTGTTACTTTCATTGTGGCTACCTGGATTCCTCCCACAGCCTATAAAACTGGCATCACAAACATTGGAAGCGAGAAGATTGTAATTCGTATTCAAAAGCCAAATAATTTGAGGGAGAGTAAAAAGACAAAAGTGAAGTAAAATTCCAAGCAGATTGCAAAAGGGTAAAACTTCAAAGCAGTATATTAGGTTCCACAATCAAGTGTTTGAATTTAATTGTCTAAGGTACTGTTAATTGAATTATTATTTTATATATATTTTTAAGATAAAGTTTTAACATATGACATCTGCTTTTGATAATTATGCTATTTATCACCAGACCAATACATCAATTAATTTCTAATGTAGGCGGTGATTGAATCACAAATTTCTTACTCAATCATCAGAAACTTTATCAGTTAAGTTAACTGAAACTCACTTTTACTTTATATTTTTTTATTCTTAGTAAATATGGGTAAAGTTGTAGTTCTAATTATTTTTATTTTTAGAAAAATCAAATGCTATAGTTAAATGAGCAGAGATTTTACATGATAATTCAAGAAGGATAGCAAAAATGCAACACCCTATCCAACTTTTCTTGAAGACGATATGTGAATGACAAGTTTTACTCACTCCGCAGCCACATTTGATATAAATATAAGTATATTATTTTATTTTTATTTATTTATTTTTATACATATTTTACTCACTCCAACGTACCTTTCTCATTCTCTCTTATCCATCTTATTAGTGTTGGAGTCACTGTATTAATGATGGCAGAATGTCTGTACTTTGTCCTGCTTCACTTCGGGAATCTTTAGGTTAAACTTGCCTCATTTGCCAAATAAATAAAAATAGCCAAAATTTTTCTAAATCGAGCTTGAATTGTTCATTGATGACTTGATTCCTTTAAAACTATACTTCCAAGAACTAAGAAAACAAGGTGACCCTTTACTCTATGCATGAAAAACCGAGGTATGTCTATGAACACCTGTATTTGCTGATTGCAATTGCACTAGCTAGTTTCTTTACATATTGTAAAATTATGATTCTAATTTATATCAATTGTACAATTTAAAAATCAAAAGATGATTTTACGTATCCTTTTAAAAAAATAACCATGTGACATTGACGCCTAGAGCATATCTTCTGACTTTCATTTCATCACATGGAAGTACTTGAATTCCGAGCCTATAAAGATTTTTTTTTTTTTTTTTAAGAAACAAACACGTACAAATTAGAAGAAATGAGACGGCTCATGTCATATGTATATAACATGTATCCCATATACATTCAAGATCTATAAATGACTACATTTCACACGTGTGAGTTCACACGTACCTAAAAGTAAAGTTCGTATATAATTTATATATTAATTGAGATAATTTCTAAAACACCATATGCATGGGTAAATTATAAGTAATAATGATCTAGAAATAAACATTTTGGAAAGAGAAAGTGTATACCTGAGATACAAGGAGTGAGAATGACGTCCCCAATCAACATGGAAGTGCCAAGTGTTAAGATTTAAACCCCTTAACACAATATGATTAACCTAATTATTAAGCCAAGTAGATTAACAAGTTTGTTAATTAATACTAGGTTAAACCAATATGTGCAAAACAAATAAAATGCAGAAAATATAAAGAACACAAAGATCTTATGACCTAGGAAAACCACATCAGTAAAAAACCTGGAGAGGATTTAGCCTAGCTATCCTCAAGGTAAAACAGATCCACTATGAAAAAATTGAAGTTTATACAATAAGACTTAGACCACTAATATCTTATTACTACCTCGAATAGAAAACTTATTACTATGACCACGTGACAGTTTCGAATCCATAGACTACTTCTTTCTCTGATCTATTGCAATCATAAGTTCTCCTACTTGTGAATCTTGATCTTCTTGAATGTTCTTTGTGTAGAAATTGAAATGATCACCAAACTCTTGACATTAATCACGATCTTGATAACCCTAAGTGTGTATGAAGGTAATCATCTCTAGATTTCATAAGAGATTCAAACACACAGCATATCAAAAGCCTTTAAAACATAGCTAGGGTTTATCTTTTTATATGAAACATAAAACATAAAACTAAGGGAGTTAATCTCGTACTTGAGACTGTACCGGTTTGACCAATGGAATGATATATTTCGATACTGGTCAATACTGGTGTACCGTTTCGGGTTTATCATTATTTTTTATATTTAAATATGTGTGTGTGTGTGTGTGTGTGTGTGTGTGTGTGTGTGTGTGCTCGGTACCGGCTGGTATTGCCCGAAATTGGTTGGTATGGCTGGTACGGTTGGTATTTAAACCAGTACGAAACGTTGGCATTTCGATACCAGTATACGTACCGGTACGGTACATACCGACCGGTACCAGTACGAAATCGACTACATTGCATAAAACTCTAACTGTCAAACGGGTTTGGGCTGAGTTTGAAATTTTGCCGAAAAAACAATCTGCACGAGGTTCAATTGATTGAGTCTAATTTTTGATCAATCGAGACCTGCAAATTTAGTCCAATAAGTTCTGCAATTACTTAATTCCAACTTTACAATAAAACATGCTTTGAGTAAGCCTAAACCTAGACTTTATGTTTTGATCATGGTTTGCCAACTGAATACACATTGAAGTTCTAATACATTATGTTAAGGACATATTTTATGTAGTTAGCTAATCCTTTGACAAAACACACTTTACTTGTATTTGGATAGATCTAGGATGTGTTTAATACTTCAAAGAACATGTTGTTCAAGTCTAGAATTAAAGCTATGAAGATTGGACCAAGAAACAATTGAAGAAAAAGTGTTCACTAATGCTGGACACCTACTGGACACTTGCAGACACCTGTGGACACCTGCGGACAGCTTCTCGACAGCTGCTCGATACCTCTATCTATCGAGGTTTAATGAATCTCGACAGCTGCCCGATCGATCGAGGTATCTATCGAGGTTACAGAAATCAGAATTTTCAGATCTGATTTTTAGGCCAAGCGTTTGTATTTGTGTAGGGTTTCTTTTCTCACAACCATAGACATATATAAGGCTTATTTTTGAGGCCATCACACAAGAGAATACAAGGAGAACATATGTAAAAGGTGACCGAAGCCTTATTCTCTCTGAAAGAAGCTACTGCGTTTTTGCGCCTTAGGGTTTTGTAACCAAGTGCTTCTTGATCTTCATCGTGTGGATGAAGTGAAGAATTTTGCAGCCAACATTCTTCTTCTTCAAGTTGGTGAGTGAGTCACATATTGGGATTCGTGCAAAGGAGTGAGTCATGTACTTGGATCCGTGCAACAAAGGGTGGCGTTCATATATTGAAGAGTTCAGAGGTTCTAAAACGGTAGAAGGTTTCTGCTGTAAGTTCATCTACGGGGATTGTAGAGTCTAGGGACAAAGGTTTTGCACTAGATCTGAAACTTCTCTTTACTATAGTGAATTGCTTTTCAGGAAGGTTTCCCCCCAGGTTTTTTACTGTGAAACTGGTTGGTTTCATTGATTTTCCTAGATCATCATATCTTATCTTATTTATTTTTTTTCCGCTGCACTTAGTTTTGACATGATATTAATGTTTGTTTGTTTTAACAAGTTTTATGTATAATAAATTTAATTAACAACTTAGGTTTAAAACTTGTTAATTCTATCAATCGGGGTCTAAATTTTCCAACTTGTAGTATCAGAGTGGGTACACTCTGATTGGATTAATTTCCCGAGTGTGATCCTTAACCCCCGTTGTCATGGATCGTGGACAATCTCTTTTGATTCCTCCTTTATTTGATGGCATTAATTAAGCGTACTGGAAAGTTCGTATGAAAGTGTTTTTGCAGGCTCTAGGTGAACAGGTATGGCAAGCTGTTAAAGTTGGCTGGATTAAGCCAAAGAAAGCGCCAGTTGATTGGGATGATGCAATAATCACAGTGGCAAATTTCAACAGTAGGGCCTTGAATGCCTTGTTTTGTGGGGTGACCAATGAGGAATTCAATAAGATATCATCCATGGAAGTTGCCAAGGAAGCATGGACCATTCTTGAGACCACATATGAAGGTACCAAGGCAATGAAGAAGCTTCAAAGACTTACAAGTAGCTTTGAAGAAATAAGGATGGAAGAGGATGAGACCTTTGATGAGTTCTATGCTAAACTCAAGGATATTGTGAATTCTGCCTTCAACCTTGGAGAGTCTATAGCAGAATCCAAAATTGTTAGGAAAATCCTTAGGTCCTTACCTAAAAGATTCCATGCCAAAATCACTGCCATTAAAGAAGCAAGGGACATTGATCAAATTCCTTTGACTGAGCTTGTAGGGAACCTTCAAACCTATGAGATGGGATTAGGCTCAATGGGAAAATGTGGAAAGAGTAAAAACTTGGCTCTTAAGGGTATAAAGGAAGAGATTGAGGACTTTGAAGATAAAGATGAAGATGAAGATGAAGATGAAGATTAAGATGATGATGAGGATGAGGATCTAACCTTCATAATTGATGAGATTATCAAGCTTCTTCAGTTTAGAAAAAAGGATAAGGACAAACCTCCTAGAAAATCTAAATCTTCTAGGAAGGGTAAGAATGAGAAGCTCATCATCCAATGCCATGAGTGCAAAGGTTTTGGTCATATGAGGATAGAGTGCCCAGACTACTTTATGAGAGAAGAGGCCAAGAAGTCAGAAGACAAAGGGTTGGTTGCTACTTGGAGTGACACTGAGATTGACTCTTCTGATGAGTACGTGGATGAATGTCGTCATGTTATGGTCTTTGCTATCTTAATTGATAAGGTGATTGTGGAGAGTGCTCAAAAGCCTAGTTCTGATAAGATTGGGTTAGGATATGTTGTCTCTTCCAGCCCCTCCTCTTCCACGGCTTCTGGATCAAGGATTGTCATTGTGCCTCAATTTGAAAAAGGTAATAAAGGTATGAAATCCAAAACTGTTTTGGCTAATTCTAAATCTTTTGTTAGACCTCATGTTTGTCACCATTGTGGTGTTTCTGGACACATTCGTCCTAATTACTTTAAGTTGTGTCCTCATAAGCATTTGTCCAAACGGTCACAGGTCTCCTCTCAAGGACCTACACCTTTGTTTGGAGAGTTATTCAAAGCTTTGAGCCTTTTAACTCAATTTCAGGAGAATTTTAATTATTCTATGTTCTTTAGTAGACATATTAGGACACGTGCCTTTTCATCTTCACGGCTAAAGACTCGTGCTGTGTGGGTGAGAAAGGAGCCTAAGACTTAATTGTCTTTTTTGTTTGTCCTCTGCTTTAATTCTTTTTATCTAAAGTGGGACTCTTTTTACTTGATTTCTTTTCTGCTTTTGAAATCATGCTTTCATGCATTTGCATTCTTCTATCATGCCTTCATGCATTTGCATCTTTCTTTCATGCTTTCATGTTGTTTGTTTGTTTTTGTTTGGTTGTTTAGTTTTTATTTTGTTTTATTTTCAAAATAAAAAAAGGGGGAAAAATCAGAAACATACAAAAATAGTGTGTGTTTGTATACATTGGTTCTTGTGAACCTTAAAATGGCCATTGAAACAGAGTTTTCTAAACTATGTATCTCTTGTAGCCGAGATAAGCATCTTTATGCATAACTGAGCAAGTGAGCTTTGTGGCTTTTTGTTTGTGATGAATAAGGTTAAGTGATCTCTTGTACTTAACACTCGTATCACTCTTTTTGACGGGTAGAACTAGAAAATCCTAAGAGAAAGACATAAATAACCATCTCACCACTGTTACTTGCCAATCATGAAATGACATCTGTATGCTTCGGCATAGTAAAAGTGCAATGTCAATAGCTTCACATAATTGGGCATTTCTTTTCTCTCTTATATGTCCATGCATGATATGCTTAATAAAAGAAAATATGCATAGAAATAAAAGCAAAAAAAAAAAAAAAAAAGATCAAAATGCTTTAAAATATGATTGCAAGCGTGTTTTCTAGGAGATGTGGGAGTTATAAGATGTACTTCAATGTGATAGTCCCCATCAAACAGTTATGATTATGTGTGAGTTAAAGTGATTTTCTCATATCTCAAATCGTCATAACCTTGAAACACTTATGCAATCTTGCGATGTTTTTCACACACAACACACAATATTCTTTGCTACTCTTAATACATGTGCAGGTACAATGTGATTTGGCCATTACAAGGTTTACATGTGTTAATGTACACTCACTAAACTGTCTTAACTTATTTTTGAAATATAAAATCAGTTAGACTTGTTTAGTGTGTGTGTGTGTGTGTGTGTGTGTGTTTTGGATCAAAATGCATGACATTTTTCTTGTTGAGAGATGTTTTTGAGAGGTTAATATGTTGTTTGGATCTTTGGTTGAGTTGCATGCTTGATTGCATTCATATCTGTGTTTTTCCCTCCTTGAAAAACTATTTTTAAAGCATCTCGATACCTCCTCTACACCTCTCGATACCTGGCTTATCTGTCGAGATATTCTGTTGCATCTTATCGCAATCTTGACACCTCTCGATAGCTAGGTGGATCGATCGAGACATCTTCTGTTTGCTTGATAATCCTCGATATCTTCTCAAACCATCGAGGTTGTCTCGATAGCTTCTCGAGACCTCTTGATCCATTGAGATTCCCTTGCATGCATTTCATCTTTCTTTGTTTTGCATGTTTCTCTTATCTTGTCATCCATAGCATCTTGTTTCATTACATTCATGCATTTTTATGGATTCTTTGTGCCCCCTTGATCATCCTTGATCATCTTTATGTTTCTCGGGTAAAGCTTTATAGCTTCCTGTATCCTTTGTCAATCGTGACAAAAAGGGGGAGAAATTGGAGAATTTGTAGTTTCTTTCTTTAAGATTCTACAAGTTAGGGGGAGAAATACATGCCCTTGTAAGGAGGAGTTGTGTTTCATCTTGTTAAGGGAAGTGTTTACCTCTGTGTTCATGTACCTAGGTCTTGTGACCATTTTTACATACAACATGGTATTTATCAAGTGGTATATATATGATGATGTATGTTTTCTTCACTTATCTTTACATGTGTTGTTTCTTTTTTATCTTTATACACGTGTTTCTTTATTTGTATGTAATCTATTATTTCTACTTCACATAAAGATGCCTTGATGTGTTTTGTTTAAAGTGTTTCAGAAATACAGGTTGTCAAAGTCTTCCATGCCATGAACTCTCTTATTGCAAAGTTTTTCAAGAGTTTGTGTTAGGGTAGATTTTATTATATTCAACAAGTATGAGTAAAGTGATTTATGACTTCTCTCATATGTTCATTTGTTTGTTGTGGTTTTGTCACAAATTGCCAAAGGGGGAGATTGTTAAGGACATATTTTATGTAGTTGGCTAATCTTTTGACAAAACGCACTTTACTTGTATTTGGGTAGATCTAGGATGTGTTTAATACTTCAAAGAACATGTTGTTCAAGTCTAGTATTAAAGCCATGAAGATTGGACCAAGAAACAAGTGAAAAAAAAGTATTCACTAATGCTGGACACCTGCAGACACCTGTGGACACCTGTGGACAGCTTCTCGACAGCTGCTTGATACCTCTATCTATCGAGGTTTAATGAATCTCGACAGCTGCCCGATCGATCGAGGTATCTATCGAGGTTACGGAAATTAGAATTTTTAGATCTGATTTTTTGGCCAGGCTTTTGTATTTGTGTAGGGTTTCTTTTCTCACAACCATAGACATATATAAGGCTTATTTTTGAGGCCGTCACACAAGAGAATACAAGAAGAACATATGCAAAAGGTGACCGAAGCCTTATTCTCTCTGAAAGAAGCTACTGCGTTTTTGCGCCTTAGGGATTTGTAACCAAGTGCTTCTTGATCTTCATCGTGTGGATGAAGTGAAGAACTATGCAGCCAACATTCTTCTTCCTCAAGTTGGTGAGTGAGTCACGTACTGGGATTCGTGCAAAGGAGTGAGTCACGTACTGGGATTCGTGCAACAAAGGGTGGCGTTCATATATTGAAGAGTTCAGAGGTTCTGAATCGGTAGAAGGTTTCTGCTATAAGTTCATCTATGAAAATTGTAGAGTCTAGGGACAAAGGTTTTGTACTAGATTTGAAATTTCTCTTTACTATAGTGAATTGCTTTTCGGGAATGTTTTCCCCCAGGTTTTTTACTGTGAAACTGGTTGGTTTCATTGACATGATATTGCTGTTTGTTTGTTTTAACAAGTTTTATGCATAATAAATCTAATTAACAACTTGGGTTTAAAACTTGTTAATTCTATCAATCGGGGTCTAAATTTCCCAACAGATTAGTCTTTAAGATCTTAGAACCTAACAATCTCTCCCTTTGACAATCCTTGACAAAACACATCACAAACATGAAATGCTCAAAGTTACAAAACAACCCATTACAAACTAAAATGCCTTAAACACAATTCAACCTAACTACTATCTATCAGTTGCTAGTGTAGACAGTAACTACGGCTGAATTAACTTGTATATTCTTGAAACACTTCAACAAACACATAAACGCATGTGTGGAAAATACAAGTAAACCGAAATAAATTCTTGATTTCACAAAACATAAATTAAAAGATATATAACATGAATAACCTCATAATATAAATCAATAACTAATGTAGCACATATGAAACAAGATACAATAAAAGAAATAAAGCATAAAACATAGTGTCTATACAACTCATCTAAAGTAAAAGACAACATCACCAAAACAAATATCATGAGCCAAAAATAATATATACATGATGAATTTCCTAGATACAATCTAAAATAAGAAACTCCCCTTATATCCAAACTCCCCCTATCTCCATGCCATATGTACTCCCCCTTTTTGTGACAAATTGCCAAAGGACAATCAAGACTCATCATCAAAAGTAGGTGGTGGAGAAGACCGTCGAGCACCAACCAACTCCGCACGCAAAGCCTGAAGCTTCGTGAGCACATCCATGAGAAGCTGACCATGTGCCCCCTGAACGGTCATGATAGTATCCAGCATGCTCTGCAAGGATGAGTCACCCGAAGAAGGAGGAGGATCAATAGCAGTTGTAGGATCTAAAAACTCCTTAGTAGTGGGGTTGCCAAATGGAGGACAAGGTGCATCTGTAAAAGACTCGACTCTAGAATGCTTAGAGCTAGCTTTCAACTGAGTTGCTCTTTGCCTAAGAAAGGTGGCACCTATAGGAGCTATAATATGCACGGACTCAGATGTAGGAAAATCCTCTAAACCAAAATCTAAAAGAATCCTATGAATAAAACTGGAAAGAACAGACCATGAGATTTTGCACTATTTCTATGAATCTCAATAAGAGATAAAAAAAAAAGTAGGAAAACTTATAGGAGCATTGGTAACTAGGGCATACAAAAATGCACATCTCTCAATGGGAATTGTGTGAAGATAAAAGATAGGCCAAATGGATTGACGAGATATCTAGAAAAATAAGTGATTGAGCTCAGTAAGCTCATGAGTAGTGATATGAGGATCAGTACCCCAACTAATGGTGGTACCGGTGACTAAAGATGTGTCAGCAAGAGGAGTGGTCTCAGTGTATGGTACACGGGCTGCTGTACCAAAGGTACACCAAGAGCAGAGGACACTTTATGGGGTGTAATGACATACTCCTCACGTCTTATCCAACTCCTGACATATTGAGTGTTGGAAGCACTAGAATGGACAAAGAGGTTAGAATAGAACTCTCTAATCAAAATAGCCGGAGGAGGATGCTCAACCCCTAAGAGTGGTAACCAGCCCCTACGCTCAAAGTTCCTATGTATCTCCGAATCTAACTCATCTAGTATGACCTTGCGCTCAGCCTAGACCGACCTAAAAATCTTTAACTTCTTATAGGTTTCTTGGTTTTTCTCAGTTCTGAACCTATCACTCTAAAAAACAAGAGTAGAAGTGGTGGAGGTTTTCTTATGGGCTCTAGTTTTCCTAACCATGATGCTAAAGAGTAGACAAAAGGAAAATAGAAATAAAAAGAAAAACAAGGGCAGACTGCATTAGACAAGATTAGAGCAAAAGCAAATCTCAATATATAACAATCTATATGATGCATGTGATGAATGCACATATGATGCATGCTCTAATGCATTGAAATTTGTCCAATTTTACATCAAAAACCATCAATTGACTTGAATAAAGAATTTTAGACTAAAAACCCCAAATTTTGAAAAACCCTTTTTCATAAATTAAACCAAAATGATCAATTAAACATTACACTAATTAGAAAACATCATATAATGTCATAATCAATCAAACACCCAAGTCAATTTCATCAATTTTAGCCCAATTGAACAAAATCTCCAATTCCACAAATTTTCAAGCCCTAGAAATTTCAATTTATCTCTAATCACCAAATTAATCAAATTAATGCATGGGAAACATGATTAAAACATCTAAGAACAAAAACCCATTGATTAATATTGATTAAACACTACCCTAAAATAAAAAAATCCCCAAAAATGCATGGTACAAAATTTTCAGAAAAAAAAAAAAAAAAACATGAGAATGCATGAAAAATGTGATTTTATTGAAAAATAAATGGTAAAAGAGACTTACATATGCTTGAAGACAAAAACCCTCGAGAAATTTAAGGAGGAATATGACAAAAATGGCTTAGATTGGATTGGTCGAAGAGGAATAATGAGAAAGTGTTTGAAAAGTTTTAAAAAGTATGAAGAACACATGAAGAAAGACCTTTTTAAAACACCTTCTAACCGAAATTCAATTGGTCGAAAATAAGCTTCGATCGATCTAAGAATACATTCGATTGATTGAGTACCAATCGAGCCAGGCAGATTCAAACCAAAGTTTTTATCGCATTTTTGATAGGTCGAAAAACAGGTTCGATCGATCGAAAATCTGGAAAATTCACATTTTTGAAAAACAGTGTAGTT
Source organism: Castanopsis chinensis (assembly GCA_032878915.1). NCBI lineage: Eukaryota > Viridiplantae > Streptophyta > Magnoliopsida > Fagales > Fagaceae > Castanopsis > Castanopsis chinensis. The sequence continues at coordinate 21,977,314 of JAVQMG010000115.1, forward strand.
TTATGCAAAAACTCCTTAAAGCAGAAAAATTCATGAATGAAATTCATGAGTATGAGATACAAAGTTTTTCAAAAACATTTGAATTTAACCCAGATTTTCCACAAACAATATTTTCATACAATTTGTCCCCAAAACTCAAACATTAAACACATTTTGCATTAACATCAAGAAACATATAATCTTAGATGGCCAAAACACATTCACTCATAATATCATGTACTAAGTTTAGCAATACAGAATTCATCACATAAGTTTGAAAGTGACTATCACCTACAGAGTTACATCATATAACTCCCACATATCCTAGAAAACAAGTTTGCGATCATGAAATTTTCTTGTATTTGCCTCATAATGTACACACCAATTTTATTTCATTGATAAATTGATATTTAGGCCAGATAATGTACACACCAATTTTATTATTAATCCGAGACTACACCTTATGTTCTTTTTGTGCATGTGCTACACTTTTTCAAGCACAAAATCTTATGATATGCACTAAGGTGTTCATGGTTGGCTAGTAAATAGTGGTGAGATAGTTATTTATGTCTTTATCTTATAATATTTTTAGTCCTTACAATCAAAAGCATGTGACTTCAAAATTAAGATTATGTGATCAACAACTATAAATAATTCCCACACAACATGCACTACATAGCCAAAACTAGCAAGGTGCATCAAAATTAAGCTCATCCAATCTAAACAAGGTACACCCGCATGTTATGTAAAAGTATTATGGCTAACCTTGATTACAAAATCCAAGATATATAAAGCAAAACACATTTTTCCCTTTTCTTTTTCCTCATTTATTTTTATTTTTATTTTTTATTTTTATCTTTGAAAAAAATAACAACCTATCATGAAATGCATGAATGTAATACAATGCAATTCCTAAAGGTAAAAAGGAAAACAAAATAGCAAAAGAAAATGGTCACAAGGACCATGTCAGAAGGACTCAATTAGATTGAGCATTTTGCATCCAAAAGTTTTTAAATGTAACTCTAGCATTGAAGTTATTATTCTCATGAGAATTATGAGTAGCTCCAAGATTGGTAGAAAGGTTCAAAGCCTTTACCAACTCACCAATAAGTACCATAGGATCTTGTGCTTGAGGCATAGGTATTTTTGGCTTATTTGCTCGCTTTCCAACTTGCAACTTGAAAAAATTTGGACGAATATGTCCAGTCTTTCCACAAAAATGACAAACCCAGACAGGTCTATTGTCCTTAGAGAGGTTAGGATTCTTAGGTTTGATCTCTTTAAGATCAACTCTAATCTTCTTAGGAGGTGGTGTAACTTCTATTAGTTTGACACTCTCACTCTTGGGAGGCTCAGAAGAAGGAACAAAATTTGTGGAACGAGTTTCAGATATCAAGATGCTTTCTACAAAACCTAAACCAGTTTTGCCTAAGGGAGACTTCTGAACACTCAACATGTGATCCAGTTTAGAATTAGTAGACCTATTAGTTTGTTCTCTAACAATAGATAATTCTAGTTCCAAATTCTTAATCTTATCAAACAACATCATGTTCTCTGTCTTCACCCTATCAATCAAAGTACTAGCATCAAGAAATTTCAACAACAAATCTTTCTTATCAAGTTCAAGAGAAGCAATTTTCTTTAAACCTTTATCAACATTCATTGCATCTTTTGCTACAACTTTGCATAACTTATTGTAAGCTTCTTGCAAATCAACACATTCAGAGAGTTCCCTATCAGAAGGGTTCTTTTCAATCACACTACTTTCATCAACTACAGTGTAGCTGTGAAAGTAATGAAGTTTCCATCTTCATCATTATCAGACTCATGATTAGAAACTTCATCATCACTAAGGGTTACTATTCGCGTAAAGTAATCTGCAAGTGCACAGAATCGTAACAACAAGTAAAGTGTTTTTAGAAAACGAATGTCGAACCCACAGGGATTAACTATGTTATTGAATACCGAAATTCACTAAATCAATTACTATTTGGAAAATTGAAAATAAATGGAACGTTCTACTATCTGAATTAAAGTAAACTATTTAATATAAATAAATCTACGAATAAAAGACTAACAAAATGCAAAAATCTAAAAGTGTAAAAATATGACAAGAATGGATCTAGAGCGGTTGATTTCACCTAACAAATCCCACACAATCTATTCTTCCTAATTATTAAATTCTAATAGTCTCCCGTTGATGATTTAAAATTCCTTAAGTATTCAATATCTTCTCTCGAAAAATATCAAAAATATCTTCAACTAACAATTCCATATCTCTTTGTGAATTTAATTAATTAGAGACTCATTACATACTTTGAATTTTTTGAAAAATCACACTAATTGCGGTAAAGCATCTCTACTTTTGCTCAACTAATGATGTTTAATTCTAGAACTAAAATAACAAATCACCTCTCGGTCTCATTGTAATTCAATTGATCAAACAATAATTCGTAAAGAAAATAGTAAGCATTAAGAATAAGAATTAAACACTCAATCATGGAAACATTAAAAATAAAATAACTCAAAAAATAAATTGTGTGTTCATTGCTAGATTACATCAACTTCTAAAAAATAAATTCAGTTCATGATAAAGTTGAAAAGAAAACAAATAAAACTTATGTCTTTCATTTGAATTGGTTGATCAACTTGAAGCTCTTGCCGTTGTCCTCAGATCCTCCTCCTCTTCATAATGACTCCTCAAATACAAGTTCTTCTATGCAGCCCCCTTTTCCTCTCATGGTTTTTTTTTTTTTTTTTTCTTTTTTTTCTAAAGACTCTTTAAATAGGTCAAGGAGTCCTATTCCCGTTCAGAGAAAATCCCAGATTTTTAGGCTTCATTTAACCGACGATTTTGGCCCATTTAACGTCAGAATTTGGACTTTTGGTAAACTACAAAGTTGTAGCCCTTTAAGTTAAATTTCCAGCCCAACTTGAATAATATCGATTGGATATCTGAGCCAAAAGTTATGCCAAAAATACTACTGATGCGCAGGCTGGAATCCTAATCCGAATTGGACTTGGATTTGGTGCAAATCTCCTTTGATTCCTTGCTCCACTTGGACTTGAATTTAATTGGCTTAGCCTTCTCTTGAATTCATGCCTGGCTGGATGTAAGTTGGCTTGATTCAATTGGCTTAGCCCTACTTTGCATGTAAAGCTCTTGTTACCTTCAACACAAAGATATTAGATAATCAGTAACAAAATAACATAAAAATAAGGTTAAATATGTAGATATGTGAGTACTTTATTGTATATATTTCACGCACATCAGTTACAACCATAGCTTTACCCTTTGATATCAAGAATGTAGGATATTTTGATTTCCCCATACCCTTGACAACCAAAACATTGTTGACCTAAAGAGTTACTAGAGGTTTGACTAGCTTTCTCTTTTGATTTATCATTATTGTTATTGAGCTTAGATGATTCATTCCTCTTAAAGTTTCTAGGGTCAGCATTGTTTTTACCTCTTTCCCTTCTATTATTATTCCTAAGAAAATTTCTAAAGTTCTTGGCAAGATAGGCAGTCTTTGTAGAAGAGAGTTTCTCATCAAATCCATTCCCATCAACATCATCAACTAACTTAAGAGCCATTGATTTGGATTTATTTGTCTTGGGTAGGTCTAGCTCATAGGACTAGAGAGATCCTACAAGCTTATCAACAGGGATGGAGTCCACATCCTTACTTTCAGTGATGACAGTCACTTTGCGTTTAAAGTCCTCAGTCAACGATCTAAGAACCTTCCTAACAATCTTAGGTTGATCATAAATTTTACCCAAATTATAAGCAGAACTAACAATATCCTTTAGTTTAACATAGAATTCATTAAAACATTCATCATCGGACATTTTAATACTTTCAAATGTAGTGCTTAACTGCTGCAATTTATTGAATTTAACTACCTTTGTGCCTTCATGCACAGTTTGGAGAACATTCCAAGCAGTATGAGCAACCTCAATATTAGAGATTCTCTTGAATTTCCTTCATAGAAACAGCATTAAAAATAGCATTCATGGCTTTGCTATTAAAAGCGACTGCTTCTTTTTGAGAAGTTGACCACTCGCTCATAGGAGTAGTCGGTTTCTCCCATTCGTATTCATTAGAATTCCAAACTCTCTCATTAATAGATTTCAAGAATGCTTCATCCTTACTTTCCAATAAGCATAGTTGTTCCCATCAAAGTGAGATGGGATCACAAGAGAGTGACAGTGTTCCATGACAGCAGGGTTTAAGGATCAACTTTTAGATCAAAGGATCTAAAGACTAGAGCTAACCTGCTCTGATACCACTTGTTAAGATATACACCCCTTAACGCAAGATGATTAACCTAATTATTAAGCCAAGTAGATTAACAAGTTTGTTAATTAACACTAGGTTAAGCCAATATGTGCAAAACAAATATAATGTGAAAAATATAAAAAACACAAAGATCTGATGACCTAGGAAAACCACACCGGTAAAAAACCTAGGGAGGATTTAACCTAGCTATCCTCAAGGTAAAACAGATTCACTATGAAAGAATTGAAGTTTATACAAAAAGACTTAGACCACTAACATCCTATTGCTACATCGAGTAGAAAACTTACTACCACGACTATTTGATAGTTCCAAGTCCACGGGCTACATCTTTCTCTAATCCACTGCAACCACAAGTTCTCCTACTTGTGAATCTCAATCTCCTTGAATGTTCTTTGCAAAACAACTGAAACGATCACCAAACTCTTGACATCAATTATGATCTTAATAACCCTAAGTGTGTATAAAAGTAATCACCTCTAGATCTCACAAGAGATTCAAACACACAGCATATCAAAAGCCTTTAAAACGTAGCTAGGGTTTTTCTTTTTATATGAGACATAAAACATAAAACCCTACACGTCAAACGGGCTTGGGTTGAGTTGAAAATTTTACAGGAAAAACAATCTGTACGAGATTCGATCGATCAAGTCTAATTTTCGATCGATCAAGACTTGCAAATTTAGTCCAATAAGTTCTACAATCACTCAATTCCAAATTTACAATAAAACAAGCTTTGAGCAAGCCTAAACCTAGACTCTATGTTTTGATCATGGTTTGCCAACTCAATACACATTGAAGTTTTAATACATTAGTTCCTAAGGTTTTAGAACCTAACACCAAGCATTGTGGCGAACAATAAGATTTGCTTCACAAAATTGCTGTTCTCTAACGCAGACTTAAGCCACGATGCCATCTGTACACGACAATTTGGCAATTCAAGCTCGTAGTTTGACACTTTAAAGTCCTCAGCCTGTTGATTTGGATAAATCCCACTTTGGCATACCGGCATAAGGGAGAGTATAAGGCAAATGTCCCTCCTGAAATTTATTTTCATTATGTAGCATAGAATAAGGGTTATTATGCCTATGAAAAATCGGAAGTGAAAAGTAGTACACAGCCAGATTACTATTAGCTCTAGCTTTATTTGAAGACTAGTCTTGATTCTTCAACACAAATGAATATCATGCTGTTATGCAATTTTGATTTATTATTATGTTAAATTACTGATTATTTTAAATTTTCAAATTATTGAAATATGGTAAATTTAATTATTTAACTACACAATTTTAACACTCTCCCTCATATGTGGACTGAAACTACCTTTGTAATAGGTAAAGCTCAACACGTAGGATTTTAAATGAAAGATAAAGTGGAGAAGAAAGGGATCAAATTCATGACCTCTTATTCTGATATCATGTTAAATTACCAATTTTTTTCAAAGTTTAATCAATTAGGATAATGTAAATTTTATTATTTAACCACTTACTTTTAATTAACCTATTAGCCATTCAATTTATTAAAAGGTCCAGGTAATGTCTACCTTTAAGGCATATATTAATCATTTATTTTAAGAAACTTTTTATAGAAAATAAAAGAAAAAACTGTAAAAAGAACAAAAAATCAATCACTTAGAGCATACGTTAGTAAAACCCTTGATTAAAAGTTTACTTTAAACTTTTTCAAACATGATTTAAAAAATGGAATTTTGGTCAACATTCCTTAAAGTTCAAGCCTAAACATTTTGTGAAAAAGTTATGACAGAAGAAATTTTGTGCTAACAATATAAATATATTACGAGAAAACAAAATTTTGGTACAATGATTTTTTTTTTTTTTTCTTGCATGGCTTTTACTTAAACCTCCCAAATTTTTAATTCTAACATGAAGAGAAATCTTTTTGTAGTAGGATATCTAACCTTCGCCATTATCATTGGCCTTTAAAACAATCAACACTTATTGATGAGAGAAATTAAAGTGATGGTATAGAAGATCAAAGAAAGTACTCCCAGGATATCATCGTTGTGCGAGATACCATTGGGGAAGGTGTGGAATACACGTATAGTGGTGATGTACCAACGTCCCCGTACACCACTCCAATACTTTGAAATGCTAGACGCAAGACTGACCATCCCACAGCCTAAACAAACAAAGATATTCCAAAAGATGTAAATTGTATGAGTCAAATACTAATCAAAGCACGTCTAACTGCCTATGCCATGTAAGAAAAATTGATAATTATGAATATTTATATTAGTATTTAGTAATGATGGAAAAAATAATTGATGTGTGATGTGGGATATGGAAATGTTAAGATAATAAACGGATTGATAGAAGTAAGGGCAAAGAAAAGAAGAAAATCATCAAAGAACAAGGTTGTAAGCTAAACGACAGTATTGTTCTATAGCAGATAGTGTAAACGGCAAGTAGTTTAGCTTCTGTATATAAGTATTAAATGTTAAGTGTGTGATTGGCATGTGTGTTAGTTTGTTAGTCTGTTATTATTGGAGGGAAAGTTAGTTACTCTGCCTCCTCTATTGTATATATATGTGATTGTATCTACAGAATGGAATACAATATAGAATTTTTCTAGAAGTTTCTCTATTTTCAGATATGGTATCAGAGCAATTATTTGCTTCCGCTTAGTTTCCCAAACAATAATTTCACTTCTTCTCTTTCAAAAGCTAGGTTCTCTTATTCGAAGCTTCATCAATGGCTTCCTCTGATCAAGCATCTGCAAGTATCACTATTGATGAATTGCATCCATTATTTCTTCACCACGCCGAGAGTCCTGGTACAATTCTTGTATCTCAACCACTAATTGGAGGAGAAAATTACCCTACATGGGCGCGATCAATGGAGAGACCCTTAGATTTAAGAAAAAGTTTTGGTTGATTGATGGCTCTGCTTCTCTGACTTCAATTATGGAGAAAATTCCTTTCCGTGCTCAAAACTGGCCACAATGCAATGAAATTGTGGTTTATTGGATCATCAAATGTGTTTCCCCTAAAATTGCAACTAGCATGGTGCATCACAAAACTGCTATGGAGGTTTGGAAGAAACTTTGAAACATGTTCTCTCAAGGTAATGGAAGTAGGGTTTACCAATTGCAAAAAGGATCTTGCCATCCTCTCTTAAGGAGAGCACTTTGTGAGTGATTACTTCACTAATCTTTCAATTTTGTGGGATGAGATTGTTAGGATATGTGCCCTTAAATCCTATTGTATGATGCTATTTTTGACATTATGTATGACTTAATGTTGTGTTTAATAAAGTTGTTTATTTTTTATCTAAAATAATGGTAACATGAATATTTGGACATTATCATATAGTCCATGAGATGCATAGTATGTGATTTATGTGAAAAGTCACAAAAGAAATAAATCACAAGTTCTTTGTAAACTCAGAATATATAGTTCATAGTCAGTGATGAAATTAGGCATTTCATCTGCGAAGACTATAACGTATCAACTAAGATGATTTGTCTTGATCATGGAAGTGGTGACTTCTAGTTGATATGTTGATATGTTTTAAGAGTTAAGACATATTGAACTGGACCGCTGTGAGATTTATTATTCTCCTAATGACTATCAAATAAGTAATAAATCTCATGACTTTTATTTGCATGAACTCTTAATCCTGAGAGAATAATGGACCTGATCATGATGTGTAGGTTGCTTTGATATATCAGAAGTGAGATCTAAAATGACGGTCAAAACCTCAGTATGTTGGGTAGCCACATTTAGTGTCAATGGAACATATATTCTCAAGATGGAATTCATAGTCTCTTGATAGAGATATAAAATATTCCCTTGAGATAAGTTTAATGGGTTTGGTTATTCAGAAAGTTGGGCCCAACCACTTTGGTAAGAAACTACTAAAGTATATATATTTATGAAATTAGATTTCATAAATATATGATGAATAAATTTAAAGGATTAAATTGGGTACTCAAGGATTAAGATGTAGTAATTTTCAAAGTGGCAGTCTATATTCATGACTTTGTATTACTACGAATATTTTATGAAGGGGTTGCGTTAATAATAATGTCTTGGAATATAATTTATTAATAAGGCCTAGAGTGAAATTATATTTATATAGTGGTATTAAATATAATTAATGGTAACTTTGGACTTGCCAAGAGTTGACGGAAAAGCCCAAGGCCCATTGGAGCTAGTGTCTTATTGGTTCCTTTTGGTCCCACTCCAAGCCACACACTAAACCCCAATAGGTCGGCTCAATTAGATAATTAGTTAGTTATAAAGGGAGAAATATACATAATTTTTTCTTTAAGAAAAGAATCGTAGAAACAAGAAAAGAAAAGAGAGAGTGTGAGACACACTTTCATTCTCTTTTAGGAAACTGATTGAGAGACCACACAGCTTGGGCGTAAAGTGGAATTGGAGTGAAGATTAAAAGTGTTCCCAAGTGCTTCTAATCTTTGTTTTGGATTTCTCCATACCAAGGTACGCTATCTTGTTCTTAAATTCTGAAATTTACATAGTGCATGTTGTTAATCATGAATGAAATAGATTCTTGTTTGTTGCTTCCGTTATGTATTTTGTATGGGATACAAAACCAGATTTTTATCCAACAATTGGTATCAGAGCCAAGTTTTCATATCATGATTGTATAGCATGTAATTGAATTTTAGAATTTAAGAAAAACGGTTTCTAAATAGTTATTGCATCAATTGGAAATTACAAAGCTTCATCCAATCTGTGTATAAATATATATGAGTTTACAATGCAATTGCTTGTAAAGTCATTGTTTCAGGTTTGAAAGTTTTTTGTTTCATGGCCCACGGATTGCAATACTTTTTGGTAGTTATTGCTTATTGATGTAACTATTTCGTAACTACCATATGCATTATTCATGTTGATTGTACCGCATGGCCATTATGCATGAATAATGCATATGGTAGTTACGAAACAGTTACATCAATAAGCAATAACTACCAAAAAGCAGTGCAATCCGTGGGCCATGAAACAAAAAACTTTCAAACTCGAAATAGTGACTTTACAAACAATTGCATTGTAAACTCATATATATTTATACATGGATTGGATGAAGCTTTGTAATTTCCAACTGATGCAATAACTATTTAGAAACCGTTTTTCTTAAATTCTAAAATTCAATTACACGCTATACAATCATGATATGAAAACCTGGCTCTGATACCAATTGTTGGATAAAAATCTGGTTTTGTATCTCATACAAAACACACAGCGAAAGCAACAGAGATACAGAACTATGAGCCACTTCCTCTTTGTTCATGTGAGAAGTGTATATGTCACGTGAATGAGAAGATCTATAATCTTCATCATAGAGAAGCAATTATGCAGCTTCTAATAGGTCTCAAAGATTCTTACTTTCACATTCGAGGCCAAATTTTACTGATGGATCCTATTCCATCAGTTGACAAGGTGTACTCCTTGTTGATTCAAGATTAAAAGCAAAGGTTAGTTAAACAAGACATAAGTTTATATGGATCTTCCACCAAGCTTCCATAGCAAGGGGGGCTGGTATGCAAGCTTGCTAAGTCCTTATATGGAATAAAGCAAGCTTCAAGGCAATGGTTTGCAAAATTCTCCACTGGCTTACTCCTTTTAGGGTTCACACAGTCCAGAGCTAACTATTCTCTTTTCACTAAGAAGAATTCTACTTCTTTTATTACCCTATTGGTATATGTTGATGACATTTTAATTGTTAGTGATCATAAGCAAGCAATGTATGAATTGAAGGGTTTGCTAGATTAGCAATTTAGGTTGAAGTACCTAGGTGATTTGAAGTTTTTCTTGGGTCTTGAAATGGCAAGGATTGTAGATGGTATCAATTTGTGACAAAGGAAATACACACTTGAAGTACTAAGTGATGCTAGTGTGATAGGGTGTAAGCCAGCAAGGATACCAATGGACCAAAATCTCAAGCTTAGCAAGTATGAAGGGAAGGAGTTACAAGATCCTAGCTCTTACAAAAGGTTAGTAGGAATACTTTTGTACCTAACCATAACCAGGCTTGACATAACCTTTGCTGTGCACAGATTGAGCCAATTTAGTGCACAAATTGAGCCAATTCATGGCACATCCTAGAAAACCACACTTGAATGTAGCTAATAAAGTCTTGCAGTATCTCACAGCAACACCAGGACAAGGCTTGTTCTTTTCAAGTAAGTCAGAACTGCATCTAAAGGCCTTTGTAAATGCAGATTAGACTTCCTGACTTGACACTATAAGATTAGTGACTGGTTTCTGTGTTTTCCTTGGTGAATCTTTGATCTCATTGGAAGTCTAAGAAGCAATAGACAGTCTCACGATCCTCAACAGAATCAGAGTATAGATCCATGGTTGTAGCAGTTTGTGAGATTATTTGGCTGCTATAACTGCTCAGTGACATTCAAATAAAACACCCTCAAGCAGATCTTGTTTTGTGACAATCATACAACCCTTCACATAGCTGCAAATTCTATTTTTCATGAAAGAAAAAAATCATTGAAATTGATTGTCACCTTGTTAGGGACAAAGTTTTGGAAGGGTTCGTCAGGTTGCTACATGTTAGAACAAACTCACAAATTGTAGATTTGTTAACAATGGCTTTGAATGCACAACAATTTTCTTAGTTTATGTCCAAGTTGAACATGGTCAATATACATGCCCCTCTTCCACTTGAGGGGGGTGTCAAGATAGTAAACGGATTGATAGAAGTCAGGGCAAAGAAAAGAAGAAAATCATCAAAGAACATGGTTGTAAGCTAAACGACAATACTGTTCTATAGCAGATGGTGTACATGGCAAGTAGTTCAGCTTTGTATATAAGTATTAAATGTTAAGTGTGTGATTGGCACGTGTTTTTGTTATTATTGGAGGGAAAATTAGTTACTCCTCCTCCTTTGTTGTGTGTGTGTGTATATATATCCCGCATTGGTTGTGTGTATCTAGTGTTCGCTGTTTATAACCCTAGTCTACAACTACAAAGGTTAGACCTTTTTGTAGTTGTATACTAGTTAAATAATGTATTATAAATCCGGTTTAAAACACTAATATTACTATTTTTGTGTGTGTTCTAATAAGTGTTACTGTTTACTAAAAAAAAAAAAAGGATATTTATCCTACATTGGTTGTGTGTGTCTAGTGTCCATTATTTATGACATTGAAGTTGATCCATGACAAATTGGGATTAAGGAGATCACGCTCAAAAAATTAATTATATATTAAGATTGTACCTAAACTTTGATCCCAGTTGAAAGTATATACTTATACCCTTGTTTAATTTTATAGCCTAATTAATCAACTTCTTAAACTAATTGATTATACAATATCAATTAGCACAAGTTGATTACTATATATTAATAATCCTTACATTTAAAGAAATAACAACAAAGTAATGAAAAACCATTTTGATTGAGGGAAACCTTCCCCAATAAGACAATCCACTATAATACATAAGAGGAATTTTACAGTTTAGTATAATGCCTTATGTGGGAATAAAAGGCCCAATATGCGTTTTTGGGCCATGGGCTGTGTCCGAGGATGGGTACTTGTCCGAGGTCGGATTGATAGTAATAGAGATGTTAAATTTAAAGGCCTACAAGCAAGCTGTTACGAAAGAGGTTAATGAAAGTAATCCGAGGAGGGGTATCTCTTCAAATAAATGAAGTAAGGGTTAGGTGGTATGTCATGTCGATTAGAATGATCTTTTAGGAGGACTTGTGGGTGAAGATATGTTTCACAGGGTCACAAATATCAGGGACAGTTGGGAAATATCTCAGAGAAAGCTGCTGTCACCACATTGAATACTCTGTACCTAAGTCTCTGGCCGCATTAATAAGGAAGTTGAACAGTGATTTTCAACTTTACAGTTATTACCTAAAGACTTCAAGAAGAGGCTGATGGGACAAGTATCAGGGGAAGTAGTCTAAATCTACACATGGAGAGCAAAAATGAAAGGGAGAAGGAAGTATAAGAAGGAGGAAGGTCCCAGAGAAAAAGGGATAGGAGAAAAAAAAAAAAAGAAAAAACATTGTAGACTGAATATCTGTAAAACATCTTTGGGAGAGAAGAAAAATAAGAATCTATTCCTCGGCTTGAATCCGAGGATAACTTTCATCATACAAATTAATCCATCCCTATTATTTTGCAATCTTGGGCTATTGTTATTATTGTTTGAGCTCATTAGAAGCAAGATTTCTGATCCGCTCTCTATAAATTTATTGTATTGAGCTCTTTGGGCCTATACCCTTCCTCTTGTTGGGCTTAGATGCAAATTGCGACCTTACACCCTTATACCTAAACCATGGTTTTTAGGCTCGGCCAGTTTAACAAACTAGAGAAGGAAAATGTTGAAGATTTTTAAAGTTGGACTGAGATCCAACCAAGGTCGAACCAAGATGACGTCAAAATTAATTTAATATTATTTAAAATACAAATAAATGTATTTAATGTGTAAAAATATGAAAATTTACCCTTAAAAAATATTAAGCAATTGAAACAACTTTCAAATGAATTTTCGTTGTTTTATATAAAGTTAATAGAAAATAATAAATATAACAACCTTTAATAAATTGTGTTTATTAATCTTTCAAACAAAAAAGAAAAATGCATGTTGATACAAAATAAAATCATTTTTAACATAAATTTACAACTTTCACATTCATATTTGATGATGTGAAAGAATAATTCTTGAACAAAAAAAATTAGAAAATACTATTAAGTAAATAGTGATAAAATTAAATGCAAAACTGTTAATTTTGTAAAATTAAAATAAATAAAATATAAATTTCGAGAATGACACAAAGAAGCCAACTAGTTCAGTAGTTAGTGTGTTAGACAAAGTTCCTAATCGCGTAGGAGGCCATCAATTCTATACCTGGAGCATGCATTTTTCCCAATTTATTTTAGGACCCATTTTAACTTGCTAAAGAACAGAGTTGAGGCACAGGTCACGAGTAACCTGGTCGGACTGTCTGGTTCAGTCTAGATTTGACAACCTTGCCTAAAACTCTACCTAGTAGATACTTAAAGCAACCACATCAGTCTGTTTAAAATTTTTTGTCTATTTTACACGAAAAACCTACTTTTTCTATTTTACACTACCACATTTCCAAAACACCCACATCAGTTTATCTATTTTACACATCTATGATAATTAAATAATATTATTTATTGTTTTTTATTATTATTACTAACTATCTCACCGGTTCCTCAACATTTTTACTTTTTCAGCTCTTTCAAGTCTCACCCGTTCCTCTCCTTCCCTCACTCTTTCCTTCATAGCCGCCAATCCAGCTCGCCGCCTCAACCTTCCACTGATTCGGCCTCCCTCTTTCCTTTGCCCCTCCCTCTCTCCTACACCATTGACCCTTCACCTACCACCCCCAACTGACGACTCTTCGCCTCCTACCCCCAACCGATGGCAGCAATGGAAGATCTGGCAGCAACAATAGAAGACCTGGTGACAGTAGATCGGGCGGCAGATCTAGCTCTATTGGGCATTTCACATGAGTATTCCGTTGAGTATGGTTTGGGTTGGGTTTTCCAGTGGTTTTGGACTATTTTTGGGTTGGGTTTACCAGTGAGTTTTGATTGATTTTGAGTTGGATTTGACAGGCCACAAACGCATTAACCCCTTGTGAATAATTAATTGATTAATTAGCTGAGTTATTAATTAATCAAGTTAACATGCAAATTCACGTGGCAGCACAAACAAATCACCAATAACTAAAGTATGTAGCGGAAAATAAAAGACACGGTGATTTATTTACGAATGGAGAAAACCTGACGGTAAAAACCCCACCGGGTGATTTAAGGTCACCACTCCCAAAACTCTACTTTTATCATAACAAGCGATTACAAGCAAGGAATCCGAGTACCTTACCAACCTACAATTGAACCCTTACCCCAATACCCAATACCCAATTGGACTTGTACTATAGTGACAGTTTCTCCTCTTAATGCACGGCTCCGAGTACGTGACTAACCAATTGCATGGATCCTAATACGTGGCTTTAATTCACCAACTAGAGAGAGAGTTATTGGCTGCAAAGTTCTTCAAATCATCCACACGATGAAGATCAAGAAGATGCTTGGTTACAAAACCCTACGGTGCACATTACACAGCAATTTCTTCACAAGATATGAACTAAGGCATGAACTTTGTCTTTGATCACAAATTGCATCAACAAGAATTACTCAATGCTTGTGCAACTTGCATTACTTTAACGGCCTTTAAAACAATCCTTTTATATGTCTAGGGTTAGGAGAAAAGAAGTCCCAAAGACACATTCACGGCTTAAAATTAAAACAGAACTGAAAATCTGTTTTCTTTAAATCTCGACAGATAGAGGTGTCGAGGATCTGTCGAGAAGTTGTCGAGCCTTGGGACTGAAATAGTTTCTAAAACTCGATAGATGCATGTGTCGAGACCAGGTGTCGAGCTTTAGTAACTTGCACTTTCTAGCTTGTTTCTTGGACAGACCTGATGACTTCAACACTTAATCTTGAAACATTGTTTCTTGAAGCGTTAAACACATCCTAAATCTACCTAATTACAAGTAAAGTGCGTTTTCTCAAAGGATAAGCCAATTACATAAAATAGTGACATATGTCAACAACTTGAACTACATATGTCCTAACAATCTCCCCCTTTGGCAATCCGTGACAAAACCACAATAAACAAATGAAATATGAGAGAAGTCATAAAACACTTTAACTCATATTCACCTGTTGAATACAATAAAATCTATCCTAACACAAACTCTTGAAAAACTTTGCAAGAAGAGAGTTTATGGCAAGTAGAATTTGACAACCTGTATTTCTGAAACACTTTTAAACAAAACACATCAAGGCATCTTTGTGTGAAGTAAAAATAATAGATTGCATACAAGTAAAAGAAACATGTGTATAAAGGCAGAAAAGAAACAATACATGGAGAGATAGATGAAAGAAACATACATCAATATATATCAAGAGAAAAACACAATGTATGTCAATAAATGGTCACAAGACCGGGGTACATGATCAATGTATCTCTAAAAAGATAGAAAAGAAAAGAAATACATATAATCCTCACTACATCCCTCATATCAACACTCCCCTATCAAAAATGTCCAATACAAGCTCTCCCTCTAAGTATGACTACTCTCATACACCAAAACTACTCCCCCTTTTTGTCACGAGTGACAAAGGGTAGAGTGTCAAGTAGACATCTCATCAGAAGAGCTCGTATTATCGTCATCACCGTCATCATCATCCTTAGTCTCAGAAGCAACATGAGGTGGCAAAGGAGAGGCCTCAAGAGCAAAGCCGCCCAAGGTCGCCTGTTGCCTGGCGATGCGACCAACACGAATGTTCACCTGATACAACTCCGTGGAGAGTGTATCGAGGCGAGCATCCATGCCTTGAAGCTGCGCCATGATGTCTCCAAGAGTGATGTCGCTCAAAGAAGAAGAAGGAGTAGATGTCGCTCTAGTAGATCTGAATGTAGTTGGACGGGAGGAAGGAGCAGCAGCATCCGACTGTCCCGATCTGAACTGATCCTCACTATGTTTTACGGTAGCGGTGTCTATGGCAAACATGACATGAAACGGATCAGACGAAGGAAAGGGGATGGAAAAACGGCGAAGCATCCTCGTGATAGCGGAAGGGAAAATGAGCTTATTACGGGTGGCTATATCTCTATAGACATCTATGATAGAGAAGATAAAGTGTGAAGGAAAGTCTATAGTGAGATGCTCTAGGAGAGACAACAAAAATCGAGCACGAGGCTTTGTGATAGAGTTGTAGTAAGATAGTGGGTGCAAAACAAAAGTCATCACTATGTTAAGGAAACGATGACCTTTAGCAAAAGGTCGACATGGTGTGTACTGATGATCTCCCCAAGTGGAAGGGCGTTCATAAAACGCAGAGATCATCTCGTCTTTGGACACAGTCCATAGACGCTCAAATCCGGGGTAATCAGGATGATCCACCCTCGGGACATGAAGAACCTCGGAGACCAGCTCCGGAGTAACAGCAAAGCGCGTACCTCGAATGCTAGAGAAGAAGAGAGGTACTGAAGAATCAATCCCTTAGATGTTGGAGTAAAACTCTTGTATCAGCACGAGAGGACAAGTGACCGGGATGTCACACAGTGACTCCCAAGCCCGACTGTGAATGACATCGGGTAAGTCAGTGTCGGGAAAGTCTGCCAGGACAACGTGGCGTTCCGAATGAACACCTCGTTTAGAGAAGTTCTCCGAGAAGTCCTTTTGGGCTTTCTCATCATGGAACTGGATAGACAAAGGAATGGAATCAGAAGAAGAAGATCCCTTAGAACGCAGAGGGTTTTGGGATGGAATGGATTTACGTTTAGGTGCCATAGACACTACTAACGCAAACATAGATAGAGGGAGAAAGAGATAAACACACAGAAAAGTCCCAAACAGTTCAAAATAGGAAGAGAAATATTGAAAAGATAGAACATATGCATGGGAGATGCATGAGCATGTGACATGCAAAATAAAAATATCATGGGCTTAGCCCAATTCAAACCTAACAGCACACAACAAGTTTGCACACATCTAAATGCATGAAAATAAAATTAGAATGCTAATGTGATGCAATGCATGTAGTTTAAAGATCAAATCTATAAAACCAACCCAAAAATTTCATGAAACTTTCAACAATTTTGAAAGACCCCAAAAATTCTCAAAAACTTCAAAACCTAGGTTTTTAAAACATGATATGCATGAAGAATGAGAGGATAGAAGCATACCAAGTGAGGAAGATCTAGAAAAACACTTGAAGAATCCTTAGGAAGGGGTTTGGAGAGAGTGAAAGAGGTTTTGGTAGAGAAAACACGAAGTATCGAGAGAGAGAGATCGAGCGAAATGAGAGAAAATCGCGACAAAATCCTTATATAGCCATTCAGTAATTCTCGACAGATGTAGGTATCGAAAGGTGTCGAGACAATTATCGAGGTAGGTATCGAGAAAAAGCACTTCGACAGATACAGCTATCGAGGACATGTGTCGAGAAAGAGAGATCACCCACTTAAGAATCTCGATCGATCGATCTAGAAGCTGTTGAGAATCTATCGAGCAAACAGAAAGTTTCTCGATCGATCCACCAAGTGTCGAGAATGTGTCGAGACTGCGTTTAGAAAAAGACTAAGAAGCTCGACAGACAGCTAGGTGTCGAGAAGCTATTGAGGAGGTGTCGAGATTGCCTTAAAAACAGTTTTTCAAGAGAGGAAAAGCACAGACATGAATGCAATCACGCATACAACTCAACCAAAGATCCAAGCAACACATTAAGCTCTCAAAGTCATCTCTCAACAATAATTTAAAACACATGGATCCTAAAATACGCACACACACACTAAGCAAGTCTAACCAATTTTATATTTCAAAAATGAGTTAAGACAGTTTAGTAAGCATACATTAAAGCATGTAAACCTTGTGATGGCCAAATCACATTGTACCTTCACATGTATCAAGAATAGCAAACAATATTGCGTGTTGTATGTGAAAACATCACAAGATTGCATAAGTGTCTCAAAGTTATGATGATTTGAGATATGAGAAAATCACTTTAACTCACACACAATCATAACTATTTGATGGGGACTATCACTTTCGAGGTACATCCTATAACTCCCACATCTCCTAGAAAACACGCTTGCAACCATATTTTAAAGCATTTTTAATCTTTTTGCTTTTATTTCTTTGCATATTTTCTTTTATTAAGCATATCATGCATGGGCATATAAAAGAAAGAAAAGAAATACCCAATTATGTTAAGCTTTTGATATTGCACTTTTGCTATACCGAAGCATACAGATGTCATTGACATTGCACTTTTGCTATGCCGAAGCATACAGATTTCATATTATGATTGGCGAGTAATAGTGGTGAGATGTGACAGGCCACAAACGCGTTGACCCCTTGTGATAATTTAGATTAATTAATTAGCCTAGTTTTTAATTAATCAAATTAACATGCAATACAACGTGGCAGCACAAACAAATCACCGAAACTAAGTTATGCGGCGGAAAATAAATAACACGGTGATTTGTTCACGAATGGGGAAAACCCTAAGGCAAAAACCCCACCGGGTGATTTAAGGTCACCACTCCCGAAACTCCACTATTATCACAACAAGCAGTTACAAGTAAGGAATCCCAGTACCTCACCAACCTACAGTTGAACTCTTACCCCAATACCCAATTGGACTTGTTCTGTAGTGACAATTTCTCCAGTTTAATGCACGGCTCCCAGTACGTGACTAACCAATGTGATGCGCGGATTACGCGGCTTACTCCTTTGCACGAATCCCAGTACGTGACTAACTCCACAGCAACCCTTTGATTGTTGTAGTTGATTTGCAGCAGCTTCACATAGAAACACCAATAAGATCTTCAATGTTGGTGCAAGAGATTTTGCTTGGTTACAAAACCCTAAGGCGTACAAGAAACGCAGCAAGAACTCTTTCTTCTGTAGGAGGAGGCTAGGGTTTCAAAAAGAAAACCTTATGAAGCTCTCTAGGGTTAGGTTTTTCTTTTTCCACCTCCTTTAAATAGGAGCTTAATGGGCTTTCCTATTCCAAATAGGTTTACACAAACCTTGGGTTTCTTAGTCCAATAAGCTTTCCTATTCCAAATAGGTTTACACAAACCTTGGGTTTCCTAGTCTAATAAGAATTATACAAACCCATAAACAATTAGCCTTTTAGAATAAAAACGTTGCTGGCTATAATCTGAAACCCGTAAGCTCGATCGATCGGGACATCTGTCGAGCTTTAATGAATCTCGACAGATCGAGATTCTGTCGAGGAGGTATCGAGACCTGCAGTTTGCAAGCAGTTCTTGAGTAATCTTCATGTCTTCAATTTAACCACTTGTAATGATCATCTTGAACCTACTTAGATTTACCCAAATACAAGTAAAATGCGTTTTGTCAAAGGATATGCCAATTACATAAAAATATGTCCCCAACAAGATGGTTATTTATACCTTTCTCTTAGGATTTTCTAGTCCTACCCGTCAAAAAGAGTGATACGAGTGTTAAGTACAAGAGATCACTTAACCTTACTCATCACAAACAAAGAGCTACAAAGCTCACTTGCTTAGTTGTGCATAAAAATGCTCATCTAAGCTACAGGTGATACAAAGTTTAGAAAACTCTGTTTCAATGGCCATTTTAAGGTTCACAAGAACCAATGTACACAAACACACACTGTTTTTGTATTTTTCAATTTTTCATTTTTTTTTTATTTTTATCAAAAAAGCAAAAATAAAACACAAAACTAAAAACACACAAACAAAAACAAGTTAAAGAAAGCAAAACAATGCATAAAACTAGACTGACTCAAAACAGTAAAGCAACACACAAGTAATGCAAAACAGTAAAACGGGGAGAGAGAAGAAGAAGTGAACAAAATCACTTAGATCCCTTTTCCTTCCATACCTTGGAAGAACTTTTCCTTTTTGTCAACTCTTGAACCAGTGATAAGGGGGAAGAGTTTAAACCGTTCAAGTTCGAAAGGAACATGAGGGCTTTGAGAATGTCTCCAAGAGGAGCAAGAGAGGTCTGAAGCTAATTTTGGTTCTCAGATGCTATCATGCCATTGCTTTGTTGAATGGCTAGCCACTTGTAGCAATTTGGTCAAGTATGACCTGCAATAATACAATGATAACAGAGATGCTGCTTCTTCTGTTTGGGCTTTTGAGAGATAACCTTCTTAGTTCTAGGGTTTCTAGTTTCCCTTTTCTCTACTTTAGGAGGTGCTCCTAGGGTTGACTTGACCTTGTCTACGTTCTCACTTGCTAACTCAGTTTTAACATTTTTATCCTCAATTTTAATGTTATTAGCAGGAGGAACGAAAATAATAGTACTAGCAGAAGGAGTATTAGAGAGAGAGAATTCATACCCCAATCCAGTATGATCTGAAGAAGATTTCTAAACTCTTAGCATCTCGTTCAGCTTTGCACTCGATGTCCTCTCCAATAGTGCTCTAACTTGAAACAGCTCCGCTTCAAGCTTCTTGGTCTTCTTAGCCAAGAAATTGTTCTCGAATCTCAGTGCCCCAGTGGTCTGATTTGCTTCATCAACCTTGGTAGAAAGCTCCTCACGGTCAAGTTTCACATCACTGAGCTTCTTGGTGGCCAGCCTATAGAGTTTTTCATGCTTCTCAGAAAGCTTGTACAGTTTCTCATAGGCAGTATGGATATCATCTTGATCATCTTGATCATCCATAGTTTCAAACTTGGCATCCACTAATTCCTTTTTTTCATCCGCTTCTTCAGTAATCCTATCAGTAGGATTAACAGTGGCAGTGAAGGCATTCAAGATTCCGTCATCTTCATTTTCAGAATCATCCTCGGGCTTCGTGTCGCTTAAGGTAGCAGCGAGTACCTTGCTCTTCCCAATGCTCCTAAGGTACGTTGGACACTCTTGTTTCATGTGTCCGAAGCCTTAACACCTAAAGCATTTCGGTCCAGCAGGAATAGTGTACTGACTGCCATCCTTGACATCCTTCTTCCCTTTATCTGAGTTATTGAACTGAGAAGAACTAGATTGCCTACGGTCCTTGTTGAAGCTTTTTGCATTGGCATTCTTTATGAATTTCTTGAATTGCTTGGTAATATAGGACTTCATCTTAGAATCTTCATCATCTAAAGAATCATCTGTATCACTGCTCTTGGCTTTTAGTGCCATGCTCTTGCTCTTGCTCTTGCCCTTGCTTGACTTGCCCATCCTAGTTAGCCCTAACTCGTAGGTTTGCAAGTTTCCAACCAGCTTAGTCAAAGGAATTCTGTCAATATCCTTCGATTCATCTATCATCGTGATCTTAGCATGGAATCTTTCGGGCAAAGATCTGAGCACTTTTCTTACTATCTTGGGTTTAGGAATGGTTTCCCCAAGATTGAAAGCTGAGTTCACTATGTCTTTGAGCTTTGCATAGAACTCATCAAATGACTCATCCTCCTCCATCTTAATTTTTTCAAAGCTTGTGGTGAGCCTCTGTAGTTTTGAATCCTTGACAGCCTTAGTTCCCTCGTAGGTTGTCTGGAGAATGGTCCATGCTTCCTTAGCAGTTTCTGTGGAGGAAATTTTCTTGAACTCCTCATTGGTGACGGCACTGAATAGGGCATTCAATGCTCTGCTGTTGAAATTTGCCGCCTTGATCTTGGCATCATTCCAATCGACAGGCGCTTCTGTAGGCTTGGTCTAGCCTATCTCCACAACTTGCCACACTTCATCATCTAATGACTGCAAGAAAGCTCTTATGCGTACTTTCTAGTATGCATAGTTAGTACCATCAAACAATGGAGGAATTATAAGAGACTGACCTCTATCCATGACTAACAGGGGTCAATGGATCACACACAAGGATTAAACCCTAATCAGAGTGTGCCTACTCTAATACCACTTGACAGGCCACAAACGCGTTGACCCCTTGTGAATAATTAATTGATTAATTAGTCGAGTTATTAATTAATCAAGTTAACATGCAAATTCAAGTGGCAGCACAAACAAATCACCAATAACTAAAGTATGCAGCGGAAAATAAAAGACACGGTGATTTGTTTACGAATGGGGAAAACTTGACGGTAAAAACCTTGCCGGGTGATTTAAGGTCATCACTCCCGAAACTCCACTATTATCACAACAAGCGATTACAAGCAAGGAATCCGAGTACCTTACCAACCTACAGTTGAACCCTTACCCCAATACCCAATTGGATTTTTTTTGTAGTGACAGTTTCTCCTCTTGATGCACGGCTCCGAGTACGTGACTAACCAATTGCGCGGATCCTAGTACGCGACTTTAATTCACTAACTAGAGAAAGAGTTGTTAGCTATAAAGTTTTTCAAATCATCCACATGATGAAGATCAAGAAGATACTTGGTTACAAAACCCTACGATGCACATTACACAGCATCTTCATAAGATATGAACTAGGGCATGAACTTTGTCTTTGATCACAAATTGCATCAACAAGAATTACTCAATGCTTGTGCAACTTGCATCACTTTGACGGCCCTTAAAACAATCCTTTTATATGTCTAGGGTTAGTAGAAAAGAAGTCCCAAAGACACATTCACGGATTGGAATTAAAACAGAACTGAAAATCTGTTTTCTTTAAATCTCGACAAATAGAGGTGTCGAGAATCTGTCAAGAAGCTGTCGAGTCTCGGGGCTGAAATAGCTTCTAAAGCTCGATAGATGCATGTGTTGAGACCAGGTGTCGAGTTTTAGTAACTTGCACTTTCTAGCTTGTTTCTTGGACAGACTTGATGACTTTAACACTTAATCTTGAAACACTGTCTCTTGAAGCATTAAACACATCCTAAATCTACCCAATTACAAGTCAAGTGCGTTTTGTCAAAGGATAAGCCAATTACATAAAATAGTGATATATGTCAACAACTTGAACTACATATGTCCTAACAGGGTTTGTCTTGATTTTGAGTTGGATTTTCTAATTGCTTTTCCGTTAATTTTGGGTTAATTTTTTGCTGATTTTTGGTTAATTTTCTGTGCTATGATAGGGTGTTTAGTGGTGCGCTAGGTTTGGTGGTTAGGTGGTTATTTTCTTCTTCCCTCTTCTTATTTTGGCGCACTGGGTTGTTGTATAGGTTTGGGAAGAGAAGTAGTTTGACAGAGCAGAAAGAAAAAAAGAATAAACAAATCTTTTACACATGAACAATACCGTGTAAATATACATGGTTACTGTAGCTAAAGGATGAATTTGCATATCTTTACACAACTTTACACCTACTGATGTGGGTGTTTTTTTGTTAAAATTGTGTAAATTTTGTGACTTTTTGCATTTTAGAAGAGTTTAAAAGCACTGGTGCGGATGCTTTTATTGCAGAAGTTTTCTACAACTTTAGAATGTTTGTACTCTTCAATAAAGTTAGACTATACAAGGTTTGCAGTTACAAAGTGATCACAAGATCAAAGGTACATGAACAATGTATCTAAAAGAGAAAGAAAAGAAAAAGATACATAAGTTCTCACTACATCTCTCAAAAATATAAACACTCCCCGTAACAAAAATCTCCAATACTAACCCTCTCCCTTATGAGTATGACTACTCTTATATCCAAAACTACTCTCCCGTTTTGTCACGAGTGACAATGGGTAAGTACATCAAGTAGACATCTCATCATCATTAGGGGAGCTAGCACCATCGTCCTCATCAGCATCATTGCGGTCGGAGCCATCATTACTCTCATCCTTTGAAGCCGGTGGAGATGGAAAGGAAGCAACGAAACCACCCATGACAGCCTATCTTCATGTGATACGGCCAATACGGGTGTTCACCTGACATAACTCATCATTGAGAGTGTCTAGCGAGCATCCATATGCATAAACTGTGCCATGATGTTCTCAAGAGTCACCCTACCCATGGGAGAAGGAGCGAAAGTGGATGGAGTGGTAAAAGCTGGAGGACTCATCGTCCCAGGCCACCTCGATCATAGCTGGGCCTCACTCCGTTTAACAATAGTGGCATCTATAGCACACATGACTAAGAAGTGGTCTAACTCGGGATAGGAGATAGAAAAATGGTGAATGTTCCACGTGATAGCTGAAGGGAAGATGAGCTTATCATGGGTCGTTGTATCCCTATATACATCAATGAGGGATAAAATGAAAGCAAAAATCGCTGTATCTCAAGAAGGGAAAGCGAAAATCGAGCACGGGGCTCTGTGATGGAGTTGTAGTGAGACAATGGATGTAGAACAAAAGTCATCATCGTGTTAATGAATCTCGGACCTTTTGCAAAGGCCGAGCAAGGAGTGAACTGGCGATCATCCTAATCAGAAGGTCGCTCACAGAAAGACGACATGAGCTCATCTTTGGACACTATCCTCAGACGATTACAGCTAGGGTAGACAGGATATGCTACATTCGGGACATGGAGCACCTCGGATACAATATCCAAAGTGACCATGATGCGCATACCTTGAATGCGAGTAACAAAGAAAGGTACTGAATAATCAAATCCATGCATGTTGGAGTAGAACTCCTGAATGATCATGGATGGACAAGTGACCAGGACGCCATACAATGACTGCCAACCTATACTGTGAATGACAGTGGGTGGGTTAGTATTGGAAAAGTTCGATAAAATAACTTGGCGTTCCGAATGATTGCCTCGTCTAGAAAAATTCTCTGAAAAGTCCTTTCGGGCTTTATCATCACGAAACCAAACGTGGGAGGGGGTAGAATTAGAAGAGGATGCCCCGGAATGAAGAGGGTTCTAAGATGGAGTAGATTTTCGTTTAGGTGCCATAGAGTAACTAACCGAAAGAAGAGAGAGAGAGAGAGAGAGAGAGACACGTAGAAAAGCACCAACACAATCAATATATAAGAACATAAAGAATTGAAGGTACGCATGCATGAAAATGCATGAGCATGTGATATGCAATAGTAAAGACATCATGGGCTCAGCTCAATCCAAACCTACCAGCACATAACATTACAACAAGGTGAAACACACATCTAAAATGCATGAATCATTGTTATAATGCATATGTGATGCAATGCATGATGAGACAAGATCATTTAAACAAAACCAATCCTAAAATTTTATCAAAAACCTCAGGCAAAAACATAATTGTAGTCAACTCAGGCAAAAACATACCACTTTAAAGAATGTAACATTCCTACAAAAAAACAAGCAAAATAAATTGAAGGAACCAATTGCAAAATAGCAACAAAAAGAAAGTATGAAATGACACCTATAAATTTTAAATTTTAAAATATTTAAAAAATTAAATTTAATTAATTAAATTTATAATATGAAAAAAAAATTGAAAAAATAATGAATGAAATGGTACAATTAGAAACACACGTTATATTGGACGGCCTTTAAAATAATCATTTTATATGTCTAGGGTTGTGAGAAAAGAAAGCCCAAATATACAATCATGGATTGGATGAAAAATAGACCAAAAATTCTGAGTTTCGTAAACCTTGATAGATACCCTATCTGTCGAGCCACGGGCTGGAATAGCTCTTCAAGGCTTGATAGATGCTAGCTGTTGAGTTTTAGTGAACAAAACTTTTCATACTTGAATCATGGATAGACTTGCATGGCTTTAACACTTGAACTTGAAACAAGGTTTCTTGAAGCATCAAACACATCCTAGATCTACCAAATTACTAGTAAAATGCGTTTTATCATAGGATTAACCAATTACATAAAATAGTGACATATGGTCCTAAAATTGAATCACATATGTCTTAACAAAAGGCTCGATGGATCGAGGAGCTATCGAGAATCTATCGAGGAGACAGAAAATTTCTCGATGGATCGAGAAGCTATCAAGATTGCGATAAGAGAAGTGAAGAGCTTGATAGATAGTCTAGCAGTTTAGAAGTGTCGAGGAGTTATCGAGATTACTAAAAAATAGTTTTTCAAAGAAGAGAAAAACATAGACATGAATGCAATCAAACATGCTACTCAACCACAGATCCAGCCAACATTTTATGCTCTCAAAACCATCTCTCAATCAAGAAAAATGTCATGCATTTAGATCCAAAACAAACACACACACACACATTAAACAAGTCTAACTAATTTTGTATTTCAAAAACAAGTTAAGACAGTTTAGTGAACATACATTAACACATGAAAACATTGTGATGGTCAAATCACTTTGTACCTACACATGTATCAAAAGTAGCAAAGAGTATTACGTGTTGTGTGTGAAAAACATCACAAGATTTCATATCTCTATGTTATGAAAATCTGAGATATGAGTAAATCAATTTATCTTACACACGATCATAACTGCTTGGTGGGGACTATCACTTTCGAGGTACATCTTATAACTTCCATATCTCTTAGAATACACGTTTGCAATCATATTTTAAAGCATTTTGATTTATTTGCTTTAATTTTCTTGACATATTTTTCTTTTATTAAGCATATCATGTATGGGAATATAAGAAAGGGAGGCGAAATACCCAATGATGTTAAGCTTTTTGACATTGCACTTTTGCTATACTGAAGCATACTAATGTCATTTCATGATTGGCAAGCAATAGTGATGAGATGGTTATTTATGTATTTCTCTTGGGATTTTCTAGTCCTTCCTGTCAAAAAGAGTGATACGAGTATTAAGTACAAGAGATAACTTAATCTTACTCATCACAAACAAGAGCCACAAATCTTATTTGCTTATTTGTGCATAGAGATGCTCATCTAAGCTACCAGAGATACAAAGTTCAGAAAACTTTGTTTCAATGGTTATTCAAGGTGCACAAGTACCAATGTACATAAACTCATACTGTTTTTGTATTTTTTTTTATTTTCCAATATTTTTTTAAAATTTTTATGAATAAAAACAAAATAAAACAAAACTGAAAAGTAAACAAACAAAAACATGTCTGTTAGGCCATTTGTGAATTATGTTAGGAACATATGTCAATTTTATGTAATTGGCTAATCCTTTGACAAAACGCACTTTACTTGTATTTGGATAGACCTTGGATGTATTTAATACTTCAAGAAACAAGGTTTCAAGTTCAAGTGTTAAAGCCATACAAGTTTGTCCAAGAAATAAATGGAGAAGTATTGATTCATTAAATCTCAATAGCTTCTAGATAGCTCTGACAGCTAGGCTATCTATCAAGACTTTTCAGCTTTTCTTTATTGCAATCTTGATAGCTCTCGATAGCTACTTCGATTGATCGTGAAACCTTCTGAATGTTCGATAGCTTCTTGATAGCTCACAACAGGTCTCAACAGATAGCTATCTATTGAGGTATCTATCGAGAATTACGAAAATCAATTTTCCAGATCTGAATTTCAACCCATGCTTATGTATTTGTGTAGTTTTTCTTTTCTCACAACCTTAGACATATATAAGGCTTATTTTAGAGGCCATCACACATGAGAATACAAGGAGAATGTATGTAAAAGGTGACCAAAGCCTTATTCTCTCCAAAAAAAAGCTACTATGTCTTTACACTTTAGGGTTTTGTAACCAAGTGCTTCTTAATCTTCATTGTTGATGAAGTGAAGAACTTTGCAGCCAACATTCTTCTTCCTCAGGTTGGTGAGTAAGTCACATACTGGGATTCGTGTAAAGGAGTTAGTCACGTATTAGGATCCGTGTATCAAAAGGGTGGCGTTCATATATTGAAGAGTTTAGAGATTTTGAAGAGGTAGAAGGTTTCTGCTGTAAGTTCATTTACGCGGATTGTAGAGTCCAAGGATAAACGCTTTGTACTAAATCTAAAATTTCTCTTTATTATAGTGGATTGCTTTTCGTGAACGTTTCCCCCCAGGTTTTTTTATTGTGAATCTAGTTTGTTTTATTGATTTTCTTGGGTCATCATATCTTGTCTTATTTACTTTTCCGTTGCATACGATATTGACATGATATTGATGTTAGTTTATTTTAATAAGGTTTATTCATAATAAATCTAATTAACAACTTCAGTTTAAAACTTGTTAATTCTATCAACCGAGGTCTGAATTTTTCAACAATGTCGAACAAGGCAATGCATAAAAACTAGACTGACTCAAAATAAAAAAGCAAAACACACAAGTAATGCAAAAACAAAAAGAAGAAGGGGAGAGAGAGAAAAAAAAAAAAAAAAAAACTAAATCACTTGGAGCCCTTTTCCTTCCATACCTTGGAAGTATCATTCCTTTTGGCGGATCATTGAACCGGCAGTGAGGGGAAAGAATTGCAACCATTCAAGTTCGAAAGGAACATGAGGCCTTTGAGGAGATCTTTTAGAGGAGCAAGAGAGAATGGAAACTGACTCAGGTTTCCAGACGAGATCATGTTGTTGCTCTGTTGAGTGGCTTGCTACTTATAACAATTAGGTCGAGTGTGTCCAGCTACTCCACAATAATGACAGAGATACTACTTCTTCTCTTTAGACTTTTGAGCATTACTCTTCTTAGCTCTAGGGTTTTTGGTTTCTTTCTTAGCAAGCTTAGGGGGTGCTCTTAAGATAGATTTACCCTTATCTATGTTCTCATTAGCTATCACAGTTTTAGCATCATTATTCTTAGATTCAATATTATTAACAAGAGAAACAAAAATAGTAGTACTAGAAGAAGCAATATTAGGAGAAGAGAGATTATACCCTAAACCGGTTCGGTCGGAAGCATATTTCTGAGTACTTAGCATCTCATCAAGCTTTGCACTTGAGGTCCTCTCCAATTGAGCTCTAACTTGGAATAAGTCTGCCTCAAGCTTCTTGATCTTCTCAACCAAGATATTGTTTTCAAACCTCAATGGTCCAATAATCTGATTGGCTTCATCAAACTTTGTGAAGAGTTATTCTCGTTCGAGCTCCACATCACTGAGCTTCTTGGTGGCCAATGCATACAACTTCCTATGCTTTTCTGAGACCTTGTATAACTTTTCATAGGCTGTGTGGATGTCATCTTGCTCATCCATCTTTTCAAACTTTGATTCCACCGAGTTCTCTTCTTCATCCACATCTTCTACAATCCCCTTAGTATAATTGACAGTGGCCGTGAAGGCATTTAAGATTTCATCATCTTCATTTACGGAATCATCCTCCAATTCCGTGTTACTCAAAGTTGCAGTAAGTGCCTTACTTTTCCTAATGGACTTGAGATAAGTAAAGCACTCTTGTTTCATGTGACCGAAGCCTTGACACACAAAACACTTGGGTCTTGAGGGAATAGTGTATTGACCGCCATCCCTAGCATCCTTCTTCCCTTTGTTTTGGCTCTTAGACTAAGAAGAACTTGATTGCCTACGGTCCTTGTCGAAGCCCTTTGCATTGGCATTCTTCATGAACTTCTTGAATTGCCTGGTGATGTAAGACTTCATTTTAGAATTTTCATCGTCTGAAGACTCATCTGTGTCACTGCTCTTGGTCTTCAGTGCCATGCTCTTACTTGACTTTCAGATCCTAAACAAACCCAACTCATAGGTCTGTAGATTTCCAACTAGCTCTGTCAATGGAATTTTGTCAATATCCTTTGACTCCTCAATCATGGTGATATTAGCATGTAATCTCTTGGGCAGAGATCTGAGCACTTTTCTCACAATCTTGGGTTTTGGAATGGTTTCCTCAAGATTAAAAGCTGAGTTTACTATGTCCTTTAGCCTAGCATTAAACTCATCAAAAGACCCATCCTCCTCCATCTTGATCTCTTCAAAGCTTTTAGTGAGCCTCTGTAGTTTCGAATCCTTGATAGCCTTGGTTCCCTCATAGGTTGTCTGGAGAATGGTCTATGCTTCCTTTACAGTTTCAAAGGGGTATATCTTCTTGAACTCCTCATTTATGACCGCACTGAATAAGGCATTTCAAAGCCCTACTATTGAAGTTTGTTGCCTTGATCTTAGCATCATCCCAATCGGCCGGCGCTTCCTTCAGCTTGGTCCAGCCTATCTCCACAGCTTATTACACTTTCTCATCTAAAGACTGTAAGAAAGCTCTCATGTGTACTTTCCAGTATGTATAGTCAGTACCATCAAATAAAAGGGGTATAATAAGTGACTGTCTTCTATCCATGACAAGCAGGGGTCAATGGATCACACAACAAAGATTAAACCCTAATCAGAGTGTGTCTGCTCTGATACCACTTGATAGGCCAACAATGTATTGACCCCTTGTGATTAATTAATTGATTAATTAGCCAAATTTATTTCTTAATCAAATTAACATGCAATGTATGTGGCAACACAAACAAATCACCTACTAAAATATAATGTAGCGAAAAAATAAAATTGATATTTAAGGCCACCACTCCCGAGAATTCACTATTATCAAAACAAGCAATTACAAGAAAAAGAATCCTAGTACCTTATACCAACCTATAATTTAACCCTTACCCCAATACCTAGTTGGACTTGTTCTGTAGTGACAATCTCTTCTTGTATTGCATGGCTCCTAGTACGTGACTAACCAAAAGATGTGCGGATTCCAGTACGTGATTTTATCACCAAATTTAGAAGGATGTTGGCTGCAAAGTTGTCCTGTTCATCACACGATCAGGATCACGAAAGTTGTTTGGTCATAAAATCCTACGGTGTATAAACACAGCAGCTTCTTCAAGATGAACTAGGGCAAACTAGGTTTCAGGTCACACTTTTCTTCACATTTGTGCAATTGTGCTCTTATGCAACTGTGTCACCTGCGACAGCCCTTAAAATAATTCTTATATATGTTTAGGGATGTGAGAAAAGAAAGCCCAAACATACATTCAGGAATTGGATGTAAATAAGAACTGAAAATTTGTTTTTCATAAATCTCGACCAATACCCTATCTATAGAGCAGCTGTCGAGCCTCGGGATGAAATAGCTCTTTAAACCTCGATATATACTAGCTGTCGAGCTTTAATGAACAACACTTCTTTACTTGATTCTTGGACAGACTTGCATGGCTTTAGCACTTGAACTTGAAACCTTTTTTCTTGAAGCATTAAACACATCCTAAATCTATCCAAATACAAGTAAAGTGCATTTTGTCAAAGAATTAGCCAATTACATAAAATGTTGACATATGTTCCTAACATGGATCACATATGTCCTAACAGCCACTACAATACAAGCCCAATTGGGTATTGGGGTAAGGGTTTTAGTGTGGGTTCGTATTTCGAGATAAGTTAAAGAGTTTGTAAGATTCTTTATACTTGTAACTGTTTATGATTGATAATAGTGAATTCTCGGGAGTGATGACCTTAAATTCACCTGATGGGATTTTGCCTGGGTGGTTTTCCCCATTCGTAAACAAATTACTTGTTTTAAATTTAATTTCTGTTGCATTGGTGATTTGTTTGTACTACCACTCTATTACATGTAATTTGACTAATTAAATAAGTTGGGTAATTAATTAATTTGCAAGTGGTCACTTTATTTTAACCCAACTAAACCTAAAATACCTTGCTTACAAAAATGAAATTCTTAAGGCTAGAGCCTCCAGAACGTCTTTAATGTAAGAGAGCAAATAATAGAAAATGAGAGTTAGAAAGAGGGGAAATCAGAGAGCGTCAAAAGTGTGCGGAATTTTAAGATGCAGCCTCTATTTATAGAAGTTGAGGTGTTCGAAAAATTAGCTAGATGATCAAAATACGAACGAGGACACGTCCTTATCTGTAAAAAAATCGAAAAGGATGTATTTTAGCATAATCCAAGTGCCCTCAGGTCGGGGCTTGAGTTTGTGCTAACCGACACTCCAAAAGTGTCAAATGGCCTTTTTGGGTGCTGGTCCCTCGTTTGAGTTTTAATCTATTTTGGACTTCTTTTCTGAGGATTTTTGAGCTGAGACTTGCACTTAGATGCATTTTTAAACCATATTCTAAAAATTAAAATCTTTTTCTGATAATTAAAATCTTTTCAGTAATGATTATTTTGTAGATAAATACTTTAAAGGTCTTGATTATCCACAATTTTATTGTTATCCACTTATCCCTTTTATTCCCATGCAAACAAGCCTATTTTTGGCACTAACTAGCAACCAATCACAAAATTATTTAATTAATTTTAATTGTCTAGCCAATCAGAATTAATTTAAATTAATCATGTGTGGTTGATTCTACCTAAACACAATGCAGGCTGACCATGTGAACTTGATCATACGATATCTTTTAATCTGACAGTCTGATTTGGAAATCGAGCATACCATCGCAACCATTAGAATCTCAAGATCATTTTCATGACATGCAATAAACAAATTAATGCATGTAATGAAACCATGAATGTCAGGTATATAATTGGTCATTCTAGTCATCTTCATTGATTAAATTATGGGTGCAAAATTGAGTGTTTACAACTTTGTTTTCATTTATTTCTGTCTTTTAAGTTTTAGATTTATTCAATTAAGGTCTTTCTGTCAAATTTTGTTAAAATTTTTTAAAATAAATCTGGAAATTATTTTTCAATCATTAATTGAATTTTTTAATTTAAAAAATTTGGAGAAAATTAACCACAACTTATAATAAAAGTTGATGGAAAACCTTAATTGAATAAATTTGAAAGTTAGAGGACTGGATTGAATTTTTGTGAAACATAGAAATTGAGTTTTGTATTTTAACCAAATAAATATGTTCATGACTTTTTTTTTTCCTCTCTCTATATCTCTCCTTACAAAACCGGGCCTACTGAGGGTTCCATTCCAAAATAGAATTAGGTATAAATTGTAATCAACGAAGAACCAAATAATATGAGATAGCAACATAGGCATTAAATGGACTTTCCCCTGCCATTGCATACATTTTGTTAAAATTTCACACTTTACAAGACCTAAATCACCCCCTGGGAATATGGGGAGGAGAAGGAGATTTAATGCATTGGGCAGATTACAACTGATTTATTTGTGGTTTGGCCAAAATTTAAGTTGCTAAACAGTGATTTCAAATTTGACATTTTATCCACTTGAGGTTAATTTGGTTAGATTTCCCTAACTCATCTTTGTTAAAAACATGGTTAAATATGTGATTTTGCTTCATTTTTATATTTCCCTCCTCAAAAAATACAAAAAAAAAAAAAAAACATAAAAAGTACAACATGAAACAAGATAAAAAAGAATCCAACGGAACACTTAAATCATTGGATTTCAAACCACAGGTAAATAACTTAAATTTCGATCAAATCTCTAGTGGGTAAAGTGTCAAATTTACACCATTATTCAGTTAAACCATAGGTAAGTAAGTTGTAATTTTCCCTAATGCATTTAAGTGGAAACTCCTTGGCCAACATTCAATCCCTGTATGATAAAAACTGTACTAATTTTAGAAGAGGCATATATACAAAGAACTTAGCTTGCGTATGCACCTTCATTTTAGAAAAGGCATATATACAAGGACCTTAGCTTGCGTATGCACCTTCACTACATGTTCTAAAGCTCATAAGTCATGCCCACCTTTAGCATGCGCTTATGGGGAATTTCAAATACATTTTCAGTTTGTCTCAAATTTTTCTTCAAGAAATTAAAAGCATAATTTATCAGAAATCTCTTTCCAATACCAGCTCCTTTGCATGCAACTACTTCATTCTCACCAATTAAGTGAACAATACCGGCACGCGATGCTTGGTCCATAGCTTCAATCTCTCTCTCCAATTCTTCCTCAACATGCTCTACATCCTCATTTTCATCCTCTTCATTAACAAACTCAACTTCCAATCCACCATCATTTTCACCATTACCGAGTTTACTTGGTGAGAACCGAAAATCATCTATAATAAATTGCTTCAATCTTTCAACTAACATTTTCTCAAAAGGCTCATCCTCAGAACGTACATCAATGTACCCATACCTAACAACACATCGAAACACATTTTGGTCTCTAGGCTCGACTCGACGAAAGAGGAAACGCTCTTCCACTGGAACCTTGCTAATAGGTAGTGACTTGATGGTGAGAAAGACGAGAACTGAATGCAGTGCAGGAACATTTTCCACATAGTGTTTGAAAATGGGTGGGATGCCTTGGACAAGCTCTGAGTAGAACATGGCTAACCCAGGCATTCGACATAAATTTTTGTTTGCAGCTATCTCCTTGAGCTTCTCTGAAGAGATTTTGTGGTCAAGCTCATAAAAGTACTTTCTTCTATGCACATCATTCCAAATATACATTATAGTCATTAGTACTGCAGCAAAAGCTAGTGGAAGATATCCTCCTTGATCAAATTTGTAGAAGACTGAGCTTAAATAGAGGAGTTCCACACTGCCAATAACAAGAACATAGGAGATAACTAAGAGTATGTGGGATTTCCATATCATGATCATGATTAGCACTAGGAAAGCTGATGTGAGAGTCATCACAAACACCACGGCTATGCCTGCATGCAGAAGAGGAATTATTCATTATTCATCGTACTAATACTACAACTATAATCAAGTCTTAAGTCTCAAAACTTTAGGATTGACAATGGATTATCATCATACTAATCAGCTTTAGCCACATGTATACAATCACCAAACATCTAGATGAAAATTTAAATTGCGAAAAACACAAAATAAAATGTTAAGTGGGATAGTGGATTACCATATGCATTGCCAATTTTTGTGGTGCTCTTGAAAGCCAAAGTGACCCCTACACAAGCCAACATAAGAAGGTAATTGACTTCTGGTATATAAACCTGTCCTTCGTACTTAGCCGATGTATGCACAATTTTCACTCGAGGGAAACACCCTAGTGAGAGAGATTGCTGGACTATAGAGAAAGTCCCTGAAATCATGGCTTGACTAGCTACTATTGATGCAAAAATAGCCACCACAAACATTGGCCAATACAAAGGTTCTGCATCCCAAGTGGCAAACTCAATTAGTTAGTAAATCATGCACCTTTTATATAAATATACAACAATAGACAGTGTGGATACATCAACAAAAATATTCATGGATAAAAATTAAAGATAAAAAAGAAAGCAATTTTCTTCTACCTGGAATGGACTCGTAGAAGGTTTCCTTGACAAGATCATTGTGTTTACGAAGGAAGGATGCTTGTCCAGCATATGCTAATATGAGAGCTGGGTAAGTCACTAAGCACATACTGATTTGTATGGACCTAACTGTGAAGTGGCCAACATCAGCAAATAGTGCTTCCGTTCCTGCAATCATTAAAATTATACTTCATTAACAAACTTTCCAAGTAATCCAAATAAAGATAAATTTGGATTAACCTTCTACTTTAGCCTTTTAGCTTATTTGTTCATATATAGTATAGCTTTTTAAAGTCTTGATCCCTTTCAGGTAGTACTATATTTTTGTCAACTTTCAATAAATAAGCTTCCAACAAAAAGTTAATCCAAAACGTGCTTAAGATTTTCTGTGAATGGGGAATGAAATCCTGACCTGTTATGGCAAGGACAATGCCACCTAGAGAAACCCAAGCTTCTTTCTTGTTCCTTTGGAAATATTGTACTATGTATTGTGGGTTTATTGCTTTGATGACCGTTGGATCAAATTTGATGAAATTGAAAAGTCCAATACCCCCGATGAATGCAAACCAAACACAAATTATTGGAGCAAAGGTATAGCCCACTTTGTCAGTTCCAAATCTTTGAACCATGAACAAGAAGATCAAGATAGCAACTGATATCCAAACAATTATATCTGTATAGGGGAAAAAAAGTGATTTGAATAACTTGTTACAAGGGAGAAAAAGAGTAACAAATCACTATTTTATTTAACTTTACAAATAGTGCAGTAGCAATTCTAGTGCACTATTTGTAAAACTTTAGCCACAACTTACCGGAATAATAGAGGTAAATAATCACGTTCACAAAAACATAATTATTTACCACTATTATTTCTCTACAACTCATGATTGATATGTCTTTGGACTAATTGCATGAGTGCAATTTGTAAAGGACTAAATTATTGTAAAAGTATTCATAAAAATAAATTATGGAAAAATACCCTTCATAAATTATGGAAAAATACTCTTCCATGTAGCATGTTGTTATCAAGTTATAAAATTACACGAGTGTTTTTGTGAAAAAAACAACACCCATAAATTATTGTGAGTGAGAAATTTTACTGTTACTATAATAAAGGGGAAAAGTAAAACATTAACGTGGGTCACCTTCTGTGATTTCAGTTGTCGCGTTGGTGATCCCTCCCACAGCGGATAAAACTGCCATTAAAAATTGGAAAACAGGAAAATTGCAATTTGTACGTCAAAAAGTCAGACAAAGTAAAGAGCCAGCCAGCCACTTATTAGGAACGAAACTACGCTTCGTCTTTTAAACGTTTTTTTTCTTTCTTTGTCTTTTTTCTCTTTTCTAAGAAATCGGCGATGACAATAATGGAATCGTGCCCCAATGCACGATTACTTTGACTTTAAGGGTATGTCTTTACATATATGTTAAGACGGGGAATCTCAATAAAAAAATGAATTTAAAGCTGATTTGATAAGAGTCATACGATGCAGCCGCCATGATTTCACTATTGAAACTAAAATTATGGTCAATAATATCAAAATTTTTTTTTGTCAAATCCACTAATATCTTGTTAATTATTTCCTTTTTGACTTTTTTTTTTATATATAATTTTAAGGAGAGAAAAGAATGCAAAAGTCTTTTAAACGTAAATCCAAGCAAATCCAAAAAATAGTACTATATTCGTAAATATAATTTATCTAATTTATGTGTGGATCAATTTAATTGGTCATATAATAAAATATTTTATTGTTTAATAAGAATCCGACTGTAGCTACGCCTACAATTTGTATTATTTGTATTTATTAGTTATTTCCTTCACTATCTAGAAGATAGAAATATTAAGAAGAAGGGAAATGCTAACAAATGCCCTTAGGGCATTGGTTAACAATCTATTTAAAGAAAGTTTTTATAGGAAAATGAAATAAAATAATTAATGTTTTGACAGCTTTTTTCATTTCTCATAAAAGTGATGTGAAAACTTTCCTAAAATGGATTGTTAACTAATGCCCTAAGGGCATTCGTTAGCATGACCCTATTAAGAATTCAAAATTTGTTCCATTTTAAAAAAGCAAACAGTTTACAAAAATATTATATTGCAGATTATACACGTTTAGAGGTCATAAGGATTGTTTGCCAACAATTTTTTCTTCTAGTTTTTTTATTTTTAATAGTTTATTTGTTTATGTAACATCTTTTTAAGGTTCAGTTTTTTTGACATATAACAGTTTTTTAACCAAATTTTAGTACCTAGGCAAATCAACAAAGTGTTGATCCAAACACAACTTTTTAGAGTTGAAGCTTCACGCAGAAGAATGACATACCTGAGATACAAGGCGTAAGGACACCATCCCCAATAACCATGGAAGTACCAAGCATTGTTGCAAACAATAAGAAGAACTTGGCAAACTGGCTGTTTTCCAGTTTAGCCTTAACCACTGATGCTATTCGCTGACGACTACATGGTAACTCAAGCTGGAAATTAGAAACGTCCTGATCCTCAGCTTGCTGATTTGGGATCAAACCAACCTTGGCATATCGGCATATAAGAGAGTACAAAGCAAACGTCCCTCCTACAAAATATTAATAACACCTTAATGGAGTCGATATATAATAATAAAAGTTAGGTCAATGGTTGTCTTTCGGAAAAATATTAAAAGAAAAAACAAGAGGAAGAAGAAGCTTTCTGCGTGATTATATATATGTACGTGTGTTCGTATCCAATAATCCAATACAAAACATGACTAAATTGAGTATGCCATCATATAGGCATATGTAGATGTCCTTATAAATATGCGAGAGAGAGAGAGAGAGAGAGAGAGAGACAAAAGGGTTCTAAGATGTTACCTTCCCCATTATCATTGGCCTGTAAGACGATGAAAACGTACTTAACCAGAGGGATTAAAGTGAGGGTATAAAATATCAAAGAAAGAACACCCAAAATATCATCGTTGTGCTTGATGCCATCGGTGAAAGTGCTTGCATACACATATAGCGGTGAAGTACCAATGTCTCCGTATACAATTCCTATGCTCTGGAATGCTAGATGTAATATCACTGACCACCCCACAGCCTGAAAATTTAAAAAGAACACATCCAATTAGTCAAATTTAATACTTAGATTAATTAATTTTGTTTTGTCCTTGTTTCCAAGCCATGCAATAAACTTGTGCAAACCTAAATAATTATCGTATTCAAAGTTTGTACTGTGTATTCAAGAGTTAAGTCCTTTTAGAAATATATCATTGTAAGTTTTTTTAAAAAATTTTCTCCCCTCTCCTCGTATGTGTGTTAATACTAAGTATTCTTAAAAAAAAAAAAAAATGCCATCATTTCATATATGCATTATTGTTTTCTCTTACAATATGTAAATTCCACAATTACATAAGATCCACATGATAAGAATAATTATGCAGATAATTAACGTGTGAGATACCTTCTCCTTGAGAACCTCTTTTGGTTCAATGTCTCAAAATCAAAAGACTCAAATCACAAAAAGTTCCTTTGTAGTGGTAGTAAAACAAAACAAAACAAAACAAAAGCAATATAAACAATAGTTTATATATATTTATTTATTAATTAGAGAAGATAATAAACAATAGACTAGGTTACTATTAAAAAAAAAAAAAAAAAAAGGAGATAGACTTGGTTAATGTTAAAGATATAAGAATAAAAATTACACGAATAAAGTTCGAAAAAGTCAGTTAGATATGATGCTGTTAATAATAATACTTAATTATTTGAGTTGGAAACCATGCAGGAGAAATTTGGTTTGTGAGAGTGCAAGCAAACCTTGGAGTCATGGCCATGACGACCTGGAACAGTGGAGGATTCGAGGTCCAAGGAATCGAACCTTCGTAAAATTCTTTTCCCATTGAATTCATCAGAAACTTGCTCTATGCTTTGTTCATAAATTTTTGATGCTACTTCAGTAGACATTTCTGTTACCCCAGAAACTCCACTACTGTCCATATATGGAACAATAACCTCAATCTATGTTTACATAACTCTCTCTCTCTCCCTCTCTCTCTCTCTCTTAAACCACAAGAGTGGTAGAGATCAGCGATGACAAGAATGAAGAAGCAGTGCACTGAGGAGGGGTTTCAAGATGTGAGGAGGGAGCTGTGGAAGTGATGAGGTTTATATATACAAAAAGACTGAGCCGACATGTTTGAATTAGGGGCCAATAATACCTTTTTTTTCCAAGTCCGTGTGAACCCACGGGATAGAAAATTTTTATTTGTGCACTTCTTGTCGTATAATCTCTTGTGTACACATGTCTTTCACAAATACTATCAATTAAGCATCTTCTCGGAGATTTCTAGTTAGTTGGGTTATCATTGATCAATGTCACGGAAGAGTTAGTAACGGTCACACTTTAGCTATGAAATTGATCATGGTATACACCAAGATATGT
The DNA here is from genome assembly GCA_032878915.1 of Castanopsis chinensis. Classification (NCBI taxonomy): domain Eukaryota; kingdom Viridiplantae; phylum Streptophyta; class Magnoliopsida; order Fagales; family Fagaceae; genus Castanopsis; species Castanopsis chinensis. Next base: position 22,016,384 of record JAVQMG010000115.1, read on the forward strand.
CAAAAAGTGTTCTAAAATGCCTGAGGTGACAATATAGGAGGAAAAAAACATTTAAAATCATAAACTATTCCATAACTTCTTTTTTATAACTGTGATATGAAGTATGACAGATGAAATTGTGAAATAATTTATAGTTTTAAATTCACTAGCAAAGGAAACCTTTGACACACAAAAAAAAAAAGGGTGCAATGAATCTATAGAAGTTTGGTGGTCCAAAAATGTCTAGTATTGCGTTCAAAAAGGGTACAGATGGTTTTATTTAATAAAATTTGCCACTCCTTGTTAAATACCTTTTTCTTCCTAGAAAGTTGAAAGAAACAAAAACTAAACAAAACAAAAAGTTGTCATTTTAAACTTTAGCTTTATTAAAAATAAATAAAAACCATCGCGCACCCTTGATGCAATTGGTGTGGGGCGAAATTTGTGAGGTGTGGGGCAAAACCTGAAACTTAAGTCTCTAAGAATGAGTTTCACACATATATACTTAAAACATTTTAGAGTAGAATTTTTATTTTGTATTAAAAAAAAAAAAATCAAAACACTCTTATCATGTCCACTTTTGTTTCTCACATAATTTTTCTTTCTTTCTTTAATCAATTTGATTACCAAACGAAAGCAATAATTTCAAAACACCTTGTCAGTATAGTTTTTGAGAAGATTGTCAGTATAACATTTCAAAGACAAATTCTTTTTGATTATAGTTCATTATCATAAAACTCTACAACTAAAACTCTATAGCTTGATCAAGCTCTAGTTATTAGTTACTACAGCCATCCCAAATAAACTAGTAGAGCGACAAGCATTAAAGCATCCTAATGAGTGACGTGTTAATGATGTTATTGTGGTCAAAAGCCTTGTGACGTAATTGGTGTTGCTAATTATAAAGACAACCAGAGTTAAAAAAAAAAAAAAAATTGTGACATCAAACAGTATATCTTATAATGAAGTTATTGACAATTGAATTAATTAATTCCACCACATTAGATAATTCACCAATTTAAAACTCTTATATTAACACTATTTGAACTGTAATCTTAACATAACCTATCGATCCTAATAATAAAATAGATAAGAAAAAGGGAAATCCGTTGCTCCACACGGTGTATAAATAGTCTTTTGTTTGCAAATTGTTTATTTGGGGACTGCCACCATCTTTCTAAAAATTATTAGAAATTTTAAACGATTCAGAAATGGCATTTCAAACTTAATGATATTGGGATAACAGGATGTGAATGGTCTAATTAATGCATTGAGCTGTTGAAAGAAACCTCTATGATAATATCCTCCTCGGGAAAGTCTGAGGATCAGTTTCTTGTATATAAGTTTAGTTTTGGTTCTTTACAAGGTAATCCTATATTCTCCTCACTAGTCTCTTTTTACTTAGAAATTGTACATCCCCTTTTTTTGGAGGGTTTCCTTCATTTTATAGTCTCTTTCCTAGCATTCCAACCATCCATTCGTACGCTTTAGGTAATTCCTTAGGATACTTGTCTCATCAGGGTCCTTCTAGAGGTGGTAGAGAGAGCTGTTAGCTGTGATATTGCTATTCAGGGTTCATTTCCTCATTAATGTAGTTGATAAGGTTGTGCAAAGCATTCAATGTAGAGGTGGGAGGTATCTCTTTTAAGAAATATCCTCCCACCAACCTTATTCCAGCCATTGTTCCACTCCTATCCTCGGGCCTCCAAGGAATAATAGTTGTCCTGATTCTCTTGCTCTCCTTGGGTAGGCGCAATCCATGGAATTTGCTTTACCCATCTTAGCCCGGATTGGGCGAATTTATCCTTGGCAGGGACTCTTTGGTCCTCGGACCCCCCACAAAACTAATTAAGATCTTTAGAGAGATAGAATGAATACTCTTCTATTTTTCAATTTTATTTCTAAACGTTCATTGTTGTCAATCCCCTTGTATATATCTGTTTTTAGGATTTTAATTTATTGTCCATTACGTTGACTAACCTGTTACTAGTTCAATTTGTTATCATATTTTATGCTATGTTTTGTGATATTTGCTACTCTATTTTTTACAGATGACTCCGAAAAAGAAAACCACTGCACAATGTGATGAAAAAGGGAACCGAAGTACTTGACGAAAAACCTCTCCGTCGCCCTCTAAGCAGTCAAATAATCCACTAGAGAATGAAATTGAGATACATGAATAGCATATACCCTCCAAGCCTAATCTACCTAGTGCACCTAAGCCCTTCAAGCTTCTTGCTCCAACAGGGTTACGCTGAATATTGTCTTTTCTAGCTTATCGGATCCCGCAATAAGCCGATTGTATCAACCAAATGAAATTGGTCCTCTCTAAACTACTTCCCAAACACCAAAATGTCTCCTCACTGAAATGGGTATGGTGAGATAAGGATTTGGGAAATGAGCCTCTCAAGGATGTATTAATGGAGAGGGTAAGAGTAGAGGAATTTAGAGAATCAATAGATTTAGATTGTGGATGAGTCAATCTTGTTTTTCTCTAGGGTTTCTCTCTCAATATTCTCTTTGGAAGCTCTCTATATTTTGTGGGTATAAGGGTGTTTATAAAAGGGTGCGTAAGGAATGTGGAAAGGCAAATTTCATCTAAACAAGGCATTCTGGTGACTCGGCCTCATGACTGGAACTAGTCATGAGTCTGAGTCGCAAGATAACTGTCTGGCCAGACTGTACTTTTTGTCCTGTAGTGCTCCAGCTGTTGTGACCCTTCAGTTCCCTACATGCTTCACACGTGTGGTACTTTGGCAACTTGCCAGTCGCGAGCCAGTCGCGAGATCCAGTTACGAGACTCCTTTAAGTGTACACATCTTAAGTTTTCTTCATACTCTCTCACACACTACCCTTACATAATTCCCACCTAAATACAGGGTATCTAATTACTAAAATATAAGCAAATCTGGCACAAAATAAAACCAACACATGATTGAATTTATTCAACCTTAGAATCTCCACCTTTGGCTATTTCGTAACAAAACCCTAAAACAGACTCTAGACTTGCAATGTGAGTTGGGAACAGTTGCCAAAACTCATTCACACCTAGCTCTAGATTCTGAGAAGCTCTTGAACCATACGAACAAATTACCTAAAAACAATAACACAACAAGATAATTGTAAGCAGACATCTTGAACTGCATATGGAGCAAGCACAATGCAATTAAGCAATAGATAGTGAAATAATAAAGCATGGCTTGACCAAGAAGAACAATCACTATAAATAGTGATCACAATGATCATTCACACAAGGAATGAACATCCGGACATGCAAGATAATAAGCTCAATGCAAAGTATTATTTACATGTCCAACACTCAACTGATACCAAAGCACTGGTACAAAAGCACTAAGTTGTTTGTATCAAGGATACAAGATCCAATAAAGGGCACAAGAGTAGAGTACTAAAGAAACTGCACAACATTCACTAAAAGTACTAAATAGCTACAAAGCAAAGGTACAAAACAAAGCAAGCATAGCCAAGCACACAATATCAGTCATGAAATATAAACAAAGACTATAAAAACATGAAACAAAAGAAACAAAATATTAAATGAGCTTGCTGCGGTTGCTTTTCTTGTTACTCTTGCTCTTCATCTCCAATGCTCCCCGTTTAATCTAGCTCTCTCTCCCCCTATCATGACACTCCCTTGTAAGTCATCTCCCCCTTTTTGTTACAGAATAGCTAGTCCTCATCTTCCTCTAGCTTCCTTTGGATTTGGTCCAATTGAGTTTGGAGAGATGTGAACTTTGTATCAAACCGAGTGTGGTGAGAATACATGATAGACGCTAGATTGGATACTTTGGTGCTAAGGTCTTGCATAGAAGCAAGTATGTGGTCCAACTTCTCATCATTCGAGTGTGAACTAGAGCGTGCACCACCTTGAGGAGCATTACATTCTTGCTTGACCCCCTTCTTGCTGTGACCAATGCTATCATTTAGAGTCCAAATGTTGATAGGACTTGGTTGAGGGTAAGGATACTCATCTTTCGTTGGATGAACACCTTTAAGCTTCAATATTTTTGAAATGAGGCAGCAAAAAGGAACGCAATTCCTTGAGGAAATTCTCTAAGCAGTTTTGCTTAAAATATGGAAGATATGAGAGCTATCAATTTCTTCTTCATTGACCAGCTCATGAAGGAACAAAACTCTACCAAGATTCATGTATCCAATGCTGGAGAGAGGGTAGAGGTTGTGGAGCATAAGTGTTGTAAGGACCCTCAATTCAGTAGATGGTGATAAATCACTCATTGATTTCCCATTGGGAGAGAACTCCAAGTTCACTCCTAGAGTTTCCTGAAGTAAATTCTCTTCCAGATACAAGTCATTATGCACCTGTGGCTTTGGGAACATTGGCCGGTTAATGCGCAAGATATCTGCAAGATAGGTCGATGTCGCCATGAAACCCTTTCGTCGAACCCAACATTTTAGCTCATCTCCTTTTGAAATAGCATTTGCATAAAATTCCTTGACCATATTTTCATATGGTTCCTCAAAGCTAGTCAAAAGAAAGTTCCAATTCTTGGTGGCGAACCATTTTGGAATGTTTGTATCAAGAAGAGAGGCTTGATCCACCACTCTTTCCACCAACATGGGGGCATCCATGAAGTAACTGTCATATCTTTGAGTTGCTGCATGGGATCTGAACTTCTCGATATCATAAAAGCCTGCGGATGACCGAGTCTTCTTGGACTTAGGGGTGAAGTTGTCAAGATCGATCACAGGTTTTTTACCTTTGCTACAACTGCCTTTTACAGCTGATTTCTTGCAAGAGTCATCGACAAGCTGTATTACGTAATATTAAAGAGCAAGATGATACACAAAGAACAACAAACTTGATTAGCAACAAGTTAGTCCCTAAGAAGAGATTTTGAATTAACACCCTAAAAACATATATATATATATATATATATATATAGGGGAATTCAAATACAATTGACATGTGACAAAATGTATCATCAAGACATGATAGAATCATGAAAATAAGCACTTAAACATGTCAAAATGTGTGTGTGCATGCATCAAATGCAAAAATGTGCAAACTAGGGAAAAGTGGAAAAACCACATAATCATATGAAGTTTCAAGATCAAAGAACCATGATTATCCCCACACCTTGTATTCCATGGAATCCAAAGAAACACACGAAAACATCTAAGAGACATTTTATCATGAACATAGTATGCACAACACAACACAACACAAACATGGTATAATGCACAACAATGAAGAACAAACACGAGAAACATGTTAAATAGGAATTATGTGGACAAGATCAACAAAAAATCATTAAAACCATATTCAAACATCATATTTTCAAATCTCATCACAAACACAAAAACCAAGAAATCTAGGGCTAGAAACATGAAATACTTTTGAAATAAAAGAGAACCCATACCTTTTCTTAAAGAGTGATGAAGGATTGATGAAGAAAATGGAGTTTTTGTGAGTGAAAATGGAGGTTTTGGAAGAGGAAGAGGCGGACAAGACAATGTAGAAGCATGTGATGTGAGGGAAAACTGAAATGTTTTTTAAAATTGTCATTGATTTAACCCATTTCTGCAAAACATGTATTTTTCGCAAATGGAATGAGTCGCAAGCAAGTCGCCAAGTCAAGTCGCCAAGTCAAGTCGCCAAAATCTCGTGACACAAATTTTGAAAAATTTGTCCAAGTGTTTTTGTGATTGGGATATTCACTCGCAAGCAAGTCACGAGGGGACCAGCGAAACCTTCTGAGTAAACTCGGGACTAGAGCTACACTTGTGACCTAGTCACCAAAATGAGTCGCGAAAATTCCAAAAACTCAGATTTTTAAAAAAATTTCCAAGTCTTTTTTGCGACTGAGGGACTGACTCGCCAGAGAGTCACGACAGCTTCTGAGTAAGCTCGTGACTTGCTAGACCTGTGAGTGAGTCGCCCGAAATAAAGTTGCATAGAAATTTTGAATTTTTGATTTTTTTTTTCAAAACAAAACACTTTCCAAAAAACAATAAAAATACTCAAAAATCTTTTTGTGTTTGATCAACATAGGATCGAGCATGTGCAACACATTTAATCAAGTACAATCACACAAATGAATAAGGCATTTGTTAAATATAGACAAGTGTGATGTGTGTGGATTTCATAAATGAGATAGTCTTTAGTCCAATGTGAAGTTTCAATGATCAATTCAACCAAGGCAAACACAATTAGTACTAGAAAGAGCGACCAATCTTAATTATAGAAATATGCATATATGACCTCCCACAAAACTTGATTACGTAACTTTAAAACTTTTCATTTGGCTTCTTTACAATACATAACATTTGATAATTTTTGAGCTTTACATCTCTTTTTGAGATCGATGCCTGAAATTTTTATAATTCATTTTGTTGAACAAGCCTTTGGCTTTTTGGGCATCATACATTTTCATCACAAGTCACTTTCTTTTTTTCCTAGTCGAATACTAGTATCTGCCACGGCTTTTGTAGCTCATTATCTCTTTTTGAGATTTGACATTGGGAGAGCTATATTAAGCAAAAACATAAAAGAGTGTAAAGATATATAGGCACAAGTCTATGCATGACTCAAGATCAACAAAAACATTGACTAATCATTCATGACAAGTTTGAAGATTTACATACAACAGTCACATAGATGTCAAGATTTCTCCCACAATGATATGAATTCAATGAAAGCAATCTATGCTCATAAATGCACAAAGCCATTTGTACAAAGGTACAAGGCAAAACATGCATGTGACAAAGCACAATAATACCGATCAAACTTTTTGGATTTTCTATTTTTTATGTGTTTTTGGATTTTTGACTCAACAACAAGTAAGGATTGATCAAAAAGAAACAAAAACTCAAAGCATTTAAAAACAACAAACAAAATAGTAAAAAAACATGCTAGAATGGAAAAAAAAAAACGCACACAACCAAACAATGTCACATCTGGTAGGCCGAAAATGTATTAACCCCTTATGATGAATTAATTAATTAATTACCCAAGTTAATTAATTAATTCAATTAACATGCAAAACGCGTGGTAGCATAAACAAATCACCCAACTAAAAATAAAATGCAGCGGAAAATAAAGTTGACATGGTGATTTTTTTACAAATGGGGAAAACCTTCGAGGCGAAAACCCCAATGGGTGATTTTAAGGTCAACACTCTTGAGAATTCACTATTATCATCACAAGCAGTTACAAGTAAAGGAATCCTAGTACCTTATGCCAGCCTACAATTGAACCCTTAGCCCAATACCCAATTAGACTTGTTCTATAGTGACAATCTCTCCTTGTATTACACGGCTCCTAGTATGTGACTAACCAATCTGATGTGTTGATCCCAATACGCGACTTGATCACCAACTTGAGAAGGATGTTGGCTACAAAGTTCTTCTGTTTATCACACGATAAAAATTATGAAGTTGCTTGGTCACAAAACCTTATGGTGTACAAACACAACAGCTTCTTCAAGAGAAAGAAGAACTAGGGAAATTCTGTCTCTGGTCACAATTTGCATAAACAAGACTTTGCTCAATACTTGCGCAATTGTGCAACCTTTGACGGCCCTTAAAAGAATCCCTATATATGTTTAGAGTTGTAAGAAAAGAAACCCAAACATACATCCATGGATTGGATGAAAATTAGCTCTAAAAAACTGAACTTCATAAATCTCGACAGATACCTTATCTATCGAGTAGCTGTTGAGCCTCGAGCTGAAACAACTACTTTTAAACCCCGAGAGATACTAGCTGCTGAGCTTTAATAAACAAAACTTCTTAACTTGATTCTTGGACTCACTTGATTCTTGGACAAACTTGCATGGTTTTAACACTTGAACTTGAAACATTGTTTTTTGAAGCATTAAACACATTCTAGATCTACCCAAGTACAAGTAAAGTGTGTTTTGTCAAACGATTAGCCAATTACATAAAATGTTGACATATGTTCCTAACATGAATCACATATGTCCTAATAACATCAAGTAGGAAGTATTAATGCATGGACATGTTGTAATGCCTATGCATGTGTACCCTTCTTCACCTACATGACACGTGCATTTGGGGTAATATCCCTAGAGGATTGGGTACTATTGTTATGACTTTCAAACCTTCTGGTGAAACTTGCCAAACAAGAAGTGAAGGCATCAATCATTTCATCACATCCCTCACACAAGGATCACCTTCTTAACCTATTAATTGCTAGGCAGTCCAATTCCCTTTGCCTTTTCTTGGTCCTCTTGAACTTTGAGCGCTTGCATTCTTTAATGCTTTAAGCTTATGACAATTAAGTCTGGTGTGTCCTTAAATTCCACAATCATGGCAGAAATGTTGAGTTTGTGGACCTTGTTATGACTTTGGAAGGGATTTCCCTCTAGCCTTGGGTTTGACCACTAATTGTTTAGGAGGCTTTGCCAAACCATCGTTGAGCAATCACAATTTGCTTCTTCTCTGTCTTCACTTTCTCAACAATAAGAGTTGCTACCATCGGTTCCTTTGCTTTCACAAACTTCAATTCCTTGGAACATTAGCACTTGAACTACTCTCTCTAGTGTATCCTAATCCACTTTTGACAGAGAAAGGCTTTTGATGAGCAAGCATTTCACCAAGCTTCTTGGAGGCAAGCCACTCCACTTTAGCATTAGCTTGAATCACTCTAAGCTCCAGAAACTTGATCTTTGAATAGATTTCGGTTAATTCTCCATTTAGTGCATTAATCTCACATTTAGTCTTCTTGTACTGCACTAGAAGACTTTTGTAATCTTGCTCGACTCTCTTCATTCTCTTAATGGCTGCTCTTGCCACTCTTGCATATTCACCGATTTTCTCAAGGAGAGAATTGTTGGATTCTTGCAGTCCTATTGTTCCTTCATCTTCATCATCATCGGATTCCTCTACTATCCCCATCAAATCCATTTCAGTGTGCTCCCCAAGCTCTTCCACTAGCCCACTTAAATCATTTGAAGATTGTACGGGAGCAATGGCCATGAATGTGGAGTAGTTTCCCTCTCCGTCACAACTTTCTTCCGAGTCTGAATTAGAGGAGTCCGTGTCACTAAGGGTAGTGGCATACACTTTACCCTTCCCTCTCAAATAATTGGGACATTCTTTCTTGAGATGTCCATGACCGTTGCATTTGTAGCACACGATTCCTTGAGGGGATTGAGAATCCTTCCCATCTTTCTTTTTGAAATCCTTTTTCTCCTTTCGAGAATTCGAGAATTTTTCTTTCTCAACAAACTTTTTCATTCTTCTTGAACTTTAATAATTTGTGGAAGTTCTTAGCAAGATATGCCATTGCTTTCTTAACTTCAACCTCATTCGAGGAGTCTTAAGCTTCCAACCTTTCACTAATCATCTTGAGAGCAAGAGATTTGCTCTTCCTATATGATGGTAGAGACAACTCACATGTTTGAAGTGAGCCAATAAGTTTTGAACTTTAATCTCATTAAGGTCCTTACTCTCTTCAATGGCAATAACCTTTGCATGAAAGTTCTCTGATAAGGATCGTAGAATTTTTCTCACAATCTTGGAGTCCTTCGTCTTTTCTCCCAAATTAAATTTTCCAATCACCACTTCATTTAGCTTCCGATAAAATGAGTTGAAAGACTCATCTTCACTCATCTTTAGCTCCTCAATACGTGTGGTAACCATTTGCAACTTGGTGTCCTTCACCTTTTTGGTTCTCTCATAGGTTGTCTACAAAATTTACCATGCCTCCTTGGAAGTTGTAACATGAGAGATCATATGAAATTCATCAGGAGAAACACTACAAAAAATAGCATTAAGAGCCTTGCTATTAGCATTGGCTGCCACAAGAGCTGCCTTATCCCATGTGGATTTGGCGGCCTTTAGCCTAGTCCATCCTATCTCAACAGCGTCCCAAACACTATCATCAATGAAGCATAGAAATGCTCTCATACGGACTTTTCAAAATGCATAGCTGGTCCCATCAAAGTGGGGAGGTGCATTGAGGGATTAAGATCGTTCCATCTCAAATGGGGTCTAGGATCATACTTCAGTAATGAAACCATACAAGTGTACCCGCTTTGATACCAATTGAAAAGTTCAATTAGTGTATAAAACATTAATGAACGTTCAGACCCCCAATTTAAACTTAATCGGTACAAGCTTATTCTCAAACAATAGATGTGTGAAATGATAAGTACAAGGAATACCCAAAATAATAAACAACTCTAGTCCATAATTAATCACAATGCAACAACAATTAATATGAAAGAGTAAGGGAAGAGAAATGCAAACAAAAGGATAATACGGCAATGTGTTATCAATGAGGAAACCAAAGTACTTTGTGAAAAACCTCTCTGCCACCTTTCAAGCAGTCGAATAATCCACTTGAGAATGAAGTTGGGATACATGAATAACAATAGACCCTCCAAGCCTAATCTACCTAATGCACCTAAGCCCTCCAAGCTTCTTGCTCCAATAGGGTTATGCCAAACCTTGTCTTCTCTAGCTTACCGGATCTCACAATAAGCCCATTGCATCAACCAAATGAAATTGGTCCTCTCTGAACTACTTTCCAAACACCAAAATGCCTCCTCACTGATATGGGTATGGTGAGATAAGTATTTGGCAAATGAACATCTTAAGGATGTATCAATGGAAAGGGGTGAGAGTAGAGGAATTTGGAGAATCAATAGATTTAGATTGTGGATGAGTCAATATTTTTTTTCTCTTGGGTTTCTCTCTTAATATTCTCTCTGGAAGCTCTATACATTTTGTGGGTATAAGGGTATTTATAGTAGGGTACGTGAAGAATGTGAAAAGGCAAATTTCATCCAAACAAGGCATTCTAGCGACTCGGCCTCACGACTGGAACTAGTTGTGAGTTTGAGTCGCGAGATAATTGCATGGCTAGACTATATTTTTTGTCCTGTAGTACTCTAGCTGTCGTGACCCTTCAGTTCCCTACATGCTTCACATGTGTGGCACTTTGGCGACTTGCCAGTCGTGAGATCCAGTCTCAAGACTCTTTTAAGTACGCACATTTTGAGTTTTCTTCACACTCTCTCACACACTATCCTTACATAATTCCCACCTAAATATAGGGTATCTAATTGCTAAAATACAAGCAAATTTGGCATGGAATAAAGCCAAAACATGACTGAATAAATTTAACCTTACAATTTCTTTCAACATTTTTTACTTCTTATGCAACACACCACAAAAACTGATAAGATCAAATATAAAACTTGGATTTTAGACAGTAAAAGTATTTGGAACAGGTTTCTCTCCAAACTATTTTAGAGAGAAATCCTTCTATCTCCTCTTATATTTTTTTTATTGGATGTGAATTTTGAAAATCTAGCGGCTAGATTGCATGTTTTTATTATCTCATCCATGCTTGTAAAATTTTCAGAAGATCAAAATTTAATAGTCATGTCATCAATCACTTATTTAAATATTTAAAGTTTTTACGGTATAAATTTTGTATAAAAAATAACTTTATTGATTGAATAGTATATAATATCCAATTTGAACAAAATTTAACATGCGTGTTAACATAAAGAAAATACAATTCAAGAATTAGATTTTCAAAATTTATATCCAATAAAATGATATAAGAAGAGTTTGAAAGATTTCTATCCAAATTAGTCTGAAGAGAAACTTTGTTCAAAGTACTAATGGTATACCATACAAAATAACATAAATAGGTAGTACTAGTACTACTAGATATTTCAGATATTGAACTTTGTATCTTTCTTCACTTTGTGTTTTATGCAGCACACTACATTAAACACATAAGAACAAATAGTATCCTTGATTTTAGTCAAAATTAAAGGTTGTTGTTTGTTCTGTTTGGAACCCTTAAATCAGATTATTTAACCTAATATATTAGCCAAGTAATTACTTAGGTTAATTATTCAGATCTAGGTTAAACACCATGATATGATGACCCAAGAAAACTAATGAAACTAACCATTTCAAGGTAAAAACCTGGAGAGGATTTGACCTAGCAGTCCTCAAGGCAAAGGAAATCCACTAAAAGAGAATTGAAGTTTTTACAATAAGATTTAACCCTAAATCTATTGCTATTTCAAGCAATAACTTACTGGCACAACCACGTGCAAGCTCCGAATCCACGGACTCATTCTCTCCTTGGATTTACTAAAACATAAGCATCCACGCTTGTGACTTTGAGATCCCACTCAAAGGTTTCAGATCACCTGTAGTTGTTGACCTTTGTAGCAATAAATAGGTTCTACCACCGCTTGATTGTAGATCTTGCTCTGGTAGAAGCTTGTGTAGTTAGAAAGTACAAAGCCTCTCAGATCTTACAAAGAGTAACACACAAGCCTTCCAAAAGTCTGAAAAACATAGCTAGGTTTTTCCTTTTATATGTGGACAAGTTAGATTGAAACCATAAACGTTTTTGTGGCTTAGGCCTGATTTAAAATTCTGCAGAAATTCTTTTTCTGCGATTCTCAATTGATCGGGTCTAATTCTCAATCAATCAAGCTTGGCAGATTCTAACTCCTCTTCTTTGCAGTCAGCTCAAACTTGAAGCTTGAAACATACACCTTTTAGCATTGTCTAACGCATAGATTAGAAATGTTTTGTTCTCGGTTTACCAACACGTATGAAATATGATTCTAAACATTTAATCCTAAATTTTTAGAACCTAACAATTTCCCCCTTTGGCAATCCGTTAACAAGCTCACATGCAAAATGAATTGCTCAAATCAAACATTAACCCAAATACAAAGTATTGCCCTAATACAATTTTAACACTTCTACTAACTTTTAGTTGCTAGTATAGACAGCAGCTGTTGAAACAATTAACTTGTAAATTCTTGAAACACTAAAAATAAACCATAAATGCATGTGTGGAAAATACAGCAGAAATCCAATAAATAAAAACTGAACTTGAATTCACAAAGCTTAAGCAATAGACAGAATATAATAAAGGAAAAAATACATAAAAAATTATCATCAGCTCAAAAACAACTCCCCCTAAAGATCCACATGTAGGGCAGTGACAGAGGGGGGGTAATCGTAAGGCCAACAACATCATCATCACTAGAAGGATCCACATGTATCTCCTCAGCAGTAGGCATAGCACAATAGGCAGGAGTTGTAGTAGAAGCTTCACCTCTTGATCTCTTTGAAGTCTCAGTGCTTGGTTTAGCACTCTTCATCTGAGCTTGTCGCTGTCTAAGAAAAGTGGCTTCTATAGGGCAGTGATATGAACAAACTCTAGAGGAGAAAATTTTGATAACCCTAGAAATTTCAAGACCCTATATATATATATACACATAGGAAAGAACAACTTTTGTGCTTAGCACTTACTCCTATAAATATCAACAATAGTTTGAATCAAAAGAGAAGGAAAACACACAGATCCATCAATGATGAGAGCATAAAGGAATGCACATCTATCTATAAGAACAGTATGAACATGAGAGATACGATAGATGTTATGGTAGGATATCCTTAAATAAAGATAGTTAAGCTTAGTAAACTCACATGAGTTTATTCTTGGTTTAGATCCTCAAGAAACTAACCTACCATAGAGCAATGACATGATATAATCTACAGGAGGAAATTCAGTCTATGGATATGTGGATTTATGAACTTAAGGTACACCTAGAGCTTTGGAAACTATTTGTTTAGTAATCCTAAACTCTTTACCTCTAATCCAAGTAGTCAAATAATGACCATCTATAATCTCAAAATAAACTAAGAGATTGGAGTAAAACTCTCTAATCAAAGCAGTAACAGGAGGATCAAACACATCACATAAGGAAACCTATTTCCTAGACACTAGATTCCTACATATAGAAGGATTTAACTCACATAAAAAAAATCTCTCCCTTCCCATATAGACCCATACTTGGTTAAGGTCTCATATACTTCTTTAGTCTTAGTAGAAAGAAACCTAACCCTATCAACTAAGGGAGAGGCAGAAGAAGATGAAGCAGTGTTTCAAATTGCTTTGGTTTTAAATTTTCAACTAACCTTGGGAGCCATGTCTAAAGATAAAACAAAAGGCAAACAAAAACCAAGGGCAGACTGCATTAGATTGAGTTAAAGACAAGATAACATGAATTTTTTGAAAAACTATATGATGTATGTCACTAGTACACAGATGATGCATGATCTAATACTCTAAAACAGTTCAATTTCATCTTAATCTTGAAAATTGCCCAAGAAAATTAGAAATTTATCGAAAACCCCAATTTTGAAAAACCTAATTTTCAGAAATTCTTATATTGAGCAATTGAACAATACAACAAGTATAAAACATGTTGGAATCACTCAATTAAGCAATATCAAGAGTCAATTTTAATTGATTTAGCCCAATTGATTTAGCCCAACTGTTTAATCAATGGTTATCATTTAAACCATTGGTATTTTAATATAAAATATGGTTTACTGAATAAATTTGTGTTAAGGTCATATTTTTCATGTATTGACATATCTTTTGACAAAATACACTTTATAACTTGTAATTGGGTAGATCTGAGATGAGTTTAATGTATCAAGAATTGTGTTGATCAAATATCATAAGTGGTATCATTAAAGACATGAAGATTGAATCAAGAAACAAGTGTAGAAAAGCTGAAACAGTGAACCTCAACACTAGTCTCGACACTAAAATCTATCGAGACTTAATGAGTAATTCTCGACACTAAGTTTGACACCTCTCGATCTATCAGGCTTTGCGAATCCAAAATTCTCATATTAGAATTTTGGCCTATGATGACTTGGATTGCTAGGGTTTTGTTCACTAAACCTCTAGACCATATAAAAGCTTTATTTTGAATTCATTAAAGACATAGAGACTTAATTTAGAGAACTCATACACTCTGTGAGAAGCTACTGCATTCTTGTATGCCTTAGTTTTTTGTAACCAAGTGCTTTCGAATCTTCAACTTGCTTTGAAGTGAATAACTTTGCATCTAACAACAATCAATCAGTTGCTGGGAAGTTAGTCACTTATTGGGATTCGTGCAAAGAAAGAAGTCTCTACAAGATCAAGTCCAATTAAAGATTGGAGTAAAGGTTCAACTGTAGGTTGGTATTTTGGGATATACTAAGGTAGTGGTAAGATTCCATATACTTGTAACTGCTTGATTATTGATTAGTGGATTCTCAGAAGTGGTGACCTAAAATTCACCCTGTGGGGTTTTTGCCTTGTGAGAGGTTTTATAACACCCCATGATTTTATTACTTATTTCTTTTTTATACGTAAATTAAAAAGGAGGCCCACAATTAAATGGATTTAATTGGTTTAGGCCTAAGATATTTAAATTTGATAATTATTGTGGTATAAGAGACCCAAGTGAGATTGCATAAATATATATATATATATATATATATATATATATAAACCTTGATAAGCTTTAAAAAAGAACCCTAGCATTTTACCACTTAAGCTACACGTGTATATACATATGAGGTTTCCTTTTGTCTCGACTACAACACACTATTGAACTTTTCTTTTCTTCTCTGTGGTTGTGCGTAGAAATTGTAGGTATGGTTTTCTCCTGCTCTAAATTTAGGAAGTTTGAATATTCAATGGGTAGAAATTGTCCAACGCTTACAAGAAAGACATGGGTTTGTGCATGCATTTATTTTTGTACCGAATAGGATGATAGGCGTCAGTCCATGAACCTAATCTACCATTATGTTAATGGAAAAAGGGCTCTTATAATTGTTATTATATTAGATTAGGAGTGATGTATACGGCTGTATATTAGGAAAAGGGTACTCCACAGGCTTTGAGAATTGTACTCGATAGAGTAATAGGCTTGGACTTTATCAATTTAAGTTTGTCACCATGTGAAAGGGAAAAGGTTGATTTATGGTTGATATTTATCTTCTTTATCATCCTTCTAATGACGTGTATTCATCTCTAATTTATTGTAGAAGGCAGCAACGTTTTTCAAGCCTAGAATATCTTTTTAGCCCCTATAACGCAGGAATAAGAAATTATATAATATCTAAGTTAACCAATTTGTCATCCATGCACTGCCATTGTTTAGAAATTTGACTAGCAATATCTTTAAGATTTTCGGCATCAAGGGAATAATGGGTTAGCTATGGGATTGATAAATTAAGATATAATATTAGCTTCGACTGTATACTAGACGTTAGGATTAGTGCCCTTAAATCCTATTGTATGATGCTATTTATGACATTATGTGTGATTTAATGTTATGATTAATAAAGTTGCTTTATTATTATCTAAAATAATAGTAACATAAATATTTGGACATTATCATATAGTCTATAAGATGCATAGTATGTGATTTATGTGATTTAGTCACAGAAGATATAGATCACAAGTTCTTTATAAACTCAAAAATTTTGGTTCGTAGTCGGTGATTAAATTGGACATTTCATCTACGAAGACTATAACATATCAACTAAGATGATTTGTCTTGATCATAGAACTGGAGACTTCTAGCTTATATGTTAATATATTTTAAGAATTAAGACATATTAAACTGGACCGCTGTGAGATTTATTATTCTCCTAATTACTTTCAAATGAATAATAAATCTCACGACTTCTATTTGCATGAACTCTTACTCCTGAGAGAATAATGGACCTGGTCATGAGGTGTAGGTTGCTTTGATATATTGGGAGTGAGATCAAAAGTCGCGATTAAAATCTTAGTATGTTGGACAACCACATTTAGTGTTGATGGAACATATATTCTTAAGATGGAATTCGAATCTATTAACAGAGATATAAAATATTCTCTTGGGATAAGTTTAATGGGTTTGGTTATTCAAAGTGTCACTTTAGTAAAGAATTACTACAGTATATATTTATGAAATTAATTTTATAAATATATGATGAATAACTTAAAGGATTAAACTAGGTACTCAAGGATTAAGATGTAATAATTTTCAAAGTGACAATCTACATTCATGACTTTATATTATTATGAATATTTTATGAAGGGATTGCATGTATAATAAAGTCTTGGGATATAATTTATTAATAAGGCCTAGAGTGCAATTATATTTATATAGTGATATTAAATATAATTAATGATAACTTTGGACTTGTCAAGAGTTGACAGAAAAGTCCAATGCCTATTGGAGCTAGAGTTTTATTTGTTCCATTTTGGTCCCACTCCAAGTCACACACTAAAGCTCAATTGGAAAGGCCCAATAGGCTAGCCCAATTAGATAATCAATTAGATATAAAGAGAGAAATATACAAAATTTTATAAATGATACATCATTGAGAAATGGTGTGTATGTGTGAGTGAAGTCACTCGATTATTCTCCCTTGAAAACTAATTGAGAGATCACACTTCTTGGGCATAAAGTGAAATTGAAGTGAAAATTAAGTGTTCCCAAGTACTTCTAATCTTTTGTTTTGAATTTCACCACACCAAGGTACGCTCTTTTGTTCTTAAATTCTAAAATTTACATAGTGCATGTTATTAATCATGAATGAAATAGATCTATGTTTGTTGCTTCTACTGTGTGTTTTGTATGAGACACAAAACCAGATTTTCCAACACCAGATTGATCAGATATTTATCATTCAACTATATTAGAGTTTCATGAATATCTAAAATTAAATTAATGGGAAAAATCTTATTGGGCAGCAATATTTTTAAGCCAAAAATCTAATTATGTAGCAATATTTGTAAGCCCAAAAATCTGACATAGCTAAAATGGCTCTCAAAAAATCTAAACACATACCTAGGCTTTAATATTGATAGATTAAACTATTTAAGTGTGGAAACTGATATTAAGTGAGAAATTTGTGTATTGATGAACCTATTTTCAGTGTTGCTAGGTTCTAATTCTAGTGATTTATTGTGACTCAAGGGTGGTTCATTTCATTTTTATAATGAAGAGGTAAGTGGTGTTTACTAATTTTGGGGGTTTTCCCAAAACAGTTTTGATTATCAAATGTCCTTATATCAAAGAAATATGTTGATATTCTATAAATATATTAACATCCTATAAATTTTTTATGTGCACATTGTATGGAAACGTTGACTATTTATTATATGAAAAACTTGTGGGACAACTTAAACTTATTCAAATTTATATGTGTGGAGAAATCTTTGTATTTTTTAGTATTATGACAGGATTATTTGTGGTGAGCATCTTAAAATTTCTTTTAAATCCTATTGCGAGTCGTGATTAAAATCTCAGTGTTGTATTTAGTCCTTAGTAAAAGACAATCATACTGTAGCTATCCTTAGTAAGGGACGGTCTCAGAAAAGGTGGACAGTGCACAATTGGTAGCTCCTTAGCAAGGGAGTATACCATTAAGGATCCAAAAAGAGAGCTCCTTAGCAAGGGAGTGCACCTTCAGGTTCCAAAGGAGATATCCTTAAGAAAAGGGAAGAAAATGAGGTTTCAGTCTCAAAAGGGGACAGCACAACCTAGTCAACGAGGAGTAAACATTGGCTACGAGAAAAGCCTAGGAAAATTTTTTATATGATGGCATTGGTACATTATGATGGCTCACAACATAATGATATTTTTATATGAAATATTTGATGTTAAAGTACAGATAGTTTTGCAACTTATAACTTTGTTGTATGGAGTATTCATTTAAAAGGCTTGTTCTCACACCTCCAATGTTAGTAAATTCCACTTATTGAGTTATCTCAACCCCTTTTATTCCCCCTTATAGATACATTAGAGGGATCATTGTAGTAGAGATTCTTAGAAGACAACAGTTACAAATTATATTGTGAAATTGAGAATTTTATTATTATTTTATGGTATTAGATATTGTACTGGAAATTATTTTAAGGATGTTTTATCTTTGGTGGGTTTAGAGCTCTGACAATTGTATTGAGATTTTAGGTTGCTGATTGCATTTATTTAATATTTTTATGAATTTTTATGATTTTGGGGTGTTACAAGTTTTCTCTATTCGTCAACAAATCACCATGTCAATTTAATTTCCGTTACATATTAGTTTATTTGGTGATTTGTTTGTGCCTCCACAATCTGCACGTAATTTGACCTAATTAATCAACTTGGGTAAATGAATTAATTAATTGGGGTCAATTTATAACCCAACAATTTGTAATTTTAAATAGTATGTTTAAGATCCAAAATTTTATTAACTAGTTAGTAACTCATTCTATGCACGGGAACTTACCTATTTGTGAGGTAGACTAAAATAATTTTATAAAATCTTAAATTGATTAAGAAACTACACCATTGCATGATTTACTCTTGTATAACTTCAATTTGTGTTACAATTTGATGAAGAAGTCATTGCTTGAACGTGCAATGTGCAATGCTTTACAAAAAAATAACTCAAAATTTAGATATTAAAATTTCTGAAAGACCAAAAAATATTAAAGAATTAGATGATTCATTGTTTAGAAATTATTGAAACAAAACAAAATATATATGACTAAACAATAGAGAAATATAAGAGAAACATGGGTTACATTCAAAGGAATAATCCATGACTATAACTATTGAAAGGAATCAAAAGATTCAAAACCTACAAATTATATATATATATATATATATATATATGTATGTATGTATGTATATATGTAACTTCACAACATATAAATATAAGAGAAAGATATGTTATTACCAAAAGAATCATTCAGATGTTAAGACTTTTAAAAGGTGAAAATATATTAAAGAATCATAAGATTTACTTTTTATAAAGTTTTGAAACAAAAAAAAAAAAAAATGTATGTAATTACTCAATAGAGAAATATAAAAGAAAAATTGATTGCCTTCAAAAGAATAATACATGGTATAGTAGTTGAAATCTTCTAAACATGTTCAAAATTTGCAAAAACTAATACAAATTTAGATGTTAAAACTCCCAAAATGTCAAAAAAGATATATAATTAAAGAATAAGTTATTGAAACAATTCAAAACATATATGACTATTCAAAAGAGAAATATAAGAAAAAGAAAAAAGTACACAAAACCATAAAGCAATAAGTTTTAAATTTTAATGGGTCTAAACTTTAAACGAATCTTATCAACATGTAGCCCACGCTAAAAAATATTGAGCAAGAGCCTATGTTGAAATAATGAAAGTCATACTTCCTCTTAATATATCGTATATAAGTTTTCTTCCCAAGAAATTAACATACTTTCATATCAAGAGGTGAAACAAAGACATATGCAGTAGCAGTAACCTTAAATTTCAATTATTGCAAGCTTTTTTATCTTATAAAAAAAGGCTAAAGAGAGTTTGTTGGTTCATGTATGAAAATTACTTTTAAAAAAATACATGAAAAACCATAAAATAAATTTTTTTTAATAAAGTAGAAAATAAGAAAATAACAGAACAAGAGCTCATACCTCTACTCGGCTTAAAAAAATATATATATTGGGGTTTGCACTACTTTTATAGTGTTCATGATGAACCTCGCAAATTTGAAGATAAATTATCAACATTTGAGTTTGAGTTTGAGTTTTAGTTAGACTTGTTAAGAGATAGAGTTCTCACTCCTTGTTAAGTTTGGACTAAACAAAAATAATTTTTTAAAAAAATAATAATAATGATGTGGAAAACTCTAGAGAGGTCAATAAAATATCAACAAAAGTGGCTCTGGTAGGTTAAAATTGGCTAAGTTAGATTTCAACCTCACACAATTTACTTATAGGGATGTATGCCAATCAACCTTAATTACCCTTTTTTAAATAAGTCAATCAAGTGATATTGAAATGTGTGCTTGGTATATATGTAAGTCAAGAAAAACTGAATAATACAAGTCTAGGATTGATTTAACAATGCTCCTCGGATTTAGTCCGAGGTGAAGGTTTATATTTGTTCTTGTATGACAATATTCTCAATCTTTCTTTCTCTCTATTTCTCTTACTTGCAATACTTGATCTCCTTCTTCATAGGGATCTCTTTCTTTTATATAGTCATCCAGGCTGTATCCTGACCTTCTGGTTGGAGGGGCAAGGCTTATTTCCCCTAATACTTGTTCCATCAAGGCCTTACTAGAAGGTTTCTCTGTTAGGTTATGAGCTGTGATGACACTGTTCAAGGGTCATTCCACAATTAATGTGGCCAACTAAGTAGGTGTAGAGTATTGAATGTGGAGGTGATAGATACTTTATTTGTACTCTTCCTTCATTTGCTTAATGACATTCCTTCCTTACTTTCCTCAGTTGTGTGTTTAGTGGTCTTTAGAACTAGACCTCGGCCCTTCCGGGGACATATCAGTATCCTTGAGATCCTCGAACACTCCAATCTTCTTGGGTTTGTGGTTGTGTTATCATATTTTCTTTAAGAACTCCTTGTCAGAACTTCTTGGGGTGTGTCTCTTTGGTCTTGACCTCTTCTAGCTCATTCCTGTCCTTGGTTTCTTGTCCTCCCATAGAGGTCTTGTAACTTAGTGTTAGGTAGTTCAATCTAATTCAACCAAAAGAAAAGAGACTCATCTTTGTTAAAATCTTATTGGGTATATATATATATATATATATATATAGACACACACTAATCACTAACCCGTGCTTTGCATGGGAACCTACCTATTTGTGAGGTAGACTAAAATAATTTTATAAAAAAAAATTAAGAAACCATACAATTGCATGATTTTCTCTTATATGACTTTAATTTGTGTTACAATTTGATGAAGAAGCAATTGCTTTAACGTGCAATGGCCTACAAAAAATTGTTAGACAGTTACAGATACTACAAAAAAATAACTCAAAAATTCATATATTAAAACTTCTGAAAAACCGAAAAATATTAAAAAATCAGATGATTCACTGCTTAAATATTATTTAAACAAAACAAAATATATATGACTAAAAAATGGAGAAATATGGGTTACATTCGAAAGAATAATTTCAATTATTGCAAGCTTTTTTATCTTGTAAAAAACAGCTAAAGAGAGTTTGGTGGTTCATGTACCAAAATTACTTTTTAAAAAATAAATGAAAAGCCATAAAATCATTTTTTTAACAAAGTAGAGGAGAAGAAAATAACATAAGAAGAGCTCATACTTATACTCAGCTTTAAACAAAAAATATTGGGGTTTGCTTTGCTTTTATAGTGTTTATGATAACCTCGCAAATTTGGAGATAAATTATCAATATTTGAGTTTGAGTTTGAGTTTGACTTGTTAGAGAGATAGAGTTTCACTCCTTGGTTAGTTTGGACTAAACAAAAATAATTTTATTTAAATACTGTGCTGACGTGAAAAATTGTGAGAACATTAGAGGTTTCGGTTTTATATATATATATATAT
The DNA here is from genome assembly GCA_032878915.1 of Castanopsis chinensis. Lineage (NCBI taxonomy): Eukaryota > Viridiplantae > Streptophyta > Magnoliopsida > Fagales > Fagaceae > Castanopsis > Castanopsis chinensis. The sequence goes on from JAVQMG010000115.1 coordinate 22,038,562, forward strand.
ATATATATAGAGAGAGAGAGAGAGAGAGAGAGAGAGAGAGAGAGAGGAGTAGATATCGAAAATAAATAAATTAAAAGTAAAAAATAAATAAAAATTAAAGAATTATTATAATATAATTAGATAGAAAAGAGTCAAGCTTTGAATTAAGTCATTTTACTATATATTAGCGGTAAACTTTTATCGCTATTGAAGATGGTTTAAGATCTTATTACAGAGGCTACTAATCCTTTAAGATAGTCTAGACAAGTTTCTCTTTCTCCCTAAAATAGACAAGCAACGAGAAAGTCTGATTTTGACATTGTAATACAGGCAAATTTTCCATGACAACTTTCACACATAAACATATATAGGCACCACTCCACAAATATTATCAGAGTTTAAATCTAGATGAACTATGCGATTGTCATGCATAAAACTGTGATGCCTATTCTATATGTACATATATCTAATATCACAAGTGTCATCCAATAAAATTGGAATTTGAATGTTCAAAAAGTGTGTAAAACACCTATGAACGTTTAGACCCCCAAATTACAAATTACAAACACAAGCTTATTATTAAACAATGTATGTGCAGAATATGAAAATAAGCTAAATCAGAATTGATAAAACAATCTAAACTGAAATTAATTACAATCACAGTAGTAATTAAAAGGTAAAGATTAAGGGAAGTAAGATGCAAACACAAAGACAACAGAGTGATGTGTTATTGAAAAGGAAACCAAAGTCCTCGACGTAAAACCTCTCTGCCGCCCTCCAAGCGGTCAATAATCCACTAGAGAATGAAGTTGGGATACATAAACAGTAGAAGACCCTCCAAGCTTAATCTACCCAGTGTACCTAAGCCTTCCAAGCTTCTTGCTTTAACAAGGTTACGCCAAACCTTTTTCTTCTCTAGCTGACCGGATTCCGCTATAGCCCATAGCATCAACCAATATTACTTAGTCCCTTCCTAATTGCTTCCCAAGTACCAAATAACCTTTTGACAAATATGAGTGTGGTGAGAAAATGATTTGGCTAAATATACCTCTCAAGGATGTAACAATGGAAAGGGTGAAAATAGAGGAATTTGAAGAATCAAAAGATGAAGATTGTGGATGATTCAATTTTGTTTTTCTTTAGGGTTTCCCTCTCAAAATTCTCTCTAGAAGCTCTACACATTTTGTGGGTATAAGGGTATTTATAGTAGAGCGTGTATGGAATGTGAACAGTCGGTTTCAGCCAAAGAGGGCATTATGGTGACTCGAGCTCTGGACTGGAATGAGTCGCGAGTTTGAGTCGCGAGCTAACTACCTGACCAGCTGGAGGTTTTGTCTTGTAGTGCGATAGTTGGCATGACCCTTCAGCTCCCCCTGCATGCTTCAGACGTGTGCCTCTTTTGGTGGCTTGCTAGCCGCGAGCCAGTCACGAGATCCAGTAGCGAGGCCCTACTTAAGTGCACACTCTTAAGCTTTTCTTCACACTCTCTCACACACTGCCTTTATATGATTCTCACCTAAATACAGGGTTTCTAAATTCTAAATTACAAGCAAATTGGCACGGATTAAAGCCAACAAAATGATTGAATAAATTCAATCTTACAATCTCCCTATTTGGCTATTCTGTGACAAAACCCTTAAACAAACTCTAGACTTAACATGTGAGTTAGGAATAGTTGAACAGAACTCACTCACACCTAACTCTAGAATCTGTGAAGCTCTTGAACCATACGAACAAGTATTTCTTGAAAACAATAACACAATACAATCATTGTAAGCAGAAAAACTTGAAATGCATATGGAGCAAGAACAATGCAATCAAGCAATAATGAATAACAACATTAAAGCATGGCTTGACCAAAACGAGCAATCACTATAAATAGTGACTACAATGATCATTCTCACAAGGAATAAACATCCGGACATGCAAGCAAATAAGCTTAATGCAAAGTATCTGACAGGCCACAAACGCGTTGACCCCTTGTTATAATTTAGATCAATTAAATTAGCCCAGTTATTAATTAATCAAATTAACAGATAATATCACGTGGCAGCACAAACAAATCACCAAACTAAGATATGCAGCGGAAAATAAATAACACGGTGATTTGTTCACGAATGGGGAAAACCCTAAGGCAAAAACCCCACCAGGTGATTTAAGGTCACCACTCCCGAAACTCCACTATTATCACAACAAGCAGTTACAAGTAAGGAATCCCAGTACCTCACCAACCTACAGTTGAACTCTTACCCCAATACCCAATTGGACTTGTTCTGTAGTGACAATTTCTCCAGTTTAATGCACGGCTCCCAGTACGTGACTAACCAATGTGATGCGCGGATCCCAGTACGCGTCTTACTCCTTTGCACGAATCCAAGTACGTGACTCACTCACCAACTTGAGGAAGAAAGAATGTTGGCTGCAAAGTTCTTCAAATCATTAGAGATGAACTAGGGCACGAACTTTGTCTCACAGATCACAATTTGCATGAACAGAGAAGAAGCAACTTGTATCTTGTGATTTCTGTTTTTCTGCTCACCTTGACGGCCCTTAAAATAATCCTTTTATATGTCTAGGGTTAGAAGAAAAGAAGTCCCAAAGACACATTCACGGATTGGACTTGAAACAGACCTGGAAATCTGCTTTCTTTAATTCTCGACAGATAGAGGTGTCGAGACAGCTGTCGAGGCTCGGGCTAAACAGCTTCTTTAAATCTCGATAGATGTATCTGTCGAGGTATCTATCGAGCTTTAAAATCTTGCACTTCCTTGCTTGTATCTTGGACAGACTTTGACGGCTTCAACACTTAATCTTGAACCACTGTTTCTTGAAGTGTTTAACACATCCTAGATCTACCCAATTACAAGTAAAGTGCGTTTTGTCTAAGGATAAGCCAATTATATAAAATAGCGACATATGTTCACAAGCTTGAACAACTACATATGTCCTAACAGTATCATATGCATGTCCAGCACTTAACCGATACAACAACACATGGTAATTGCATCAAGGATATAAAATCCAACAAGGGCACAAGAGTGATGTACTTAAAGAAATGCATAACATTAACATCAAGTACTAAGCTACAAAGCATGGGTACAAATACAATACTGAATATCATGTTATATATATATATATATATATGAACCAAAATGCCTCAAAAGCTTTAACCAAAGTATTAAAGCCATATTCATGAGGTTAAACCAAGTAATTAACCAAACTATTTAACGTAGTAATTAGCAAACCCATAATAAAAAAATATCCAAAACATAACACCCAAAAACCATAAATAATATGAAGTAAAATGCTCAAAGAAGTTTTTGGCTTGCTCCCCCTCAAAATGGTGCTTATGGTGCTCCCTGTTAGGACATATGTGTTTCAAGGTGTTTTGAGCATATGTCATTCTTTTATGTAATTGGCTTATCCTTTGACAAAATGCACTCAGCTTGTATTTGGGTAGCTTTAGGATGATTTTAATACTCCAAGAAACAAGGTTTCAAGATCAAGTGTTAAAGCAATGGAAGTTGTCCAAGATTCAAGTTGAAGAAGTGTCAGATTTTAAAGCTCGACACCTAGCTCGACATATGCATCTATCGAGCTTTAAAGAAGTTGTTCAGCCCTGATGCTCTACAGCTGCTCGACAGCACCTTGACACCTCTAGCTGTCGAGATTTAAGAAAAACAGATTCTAAGTTCTGTTTTGATTTCAATCCGTACATGTGTCTTTGGAATTTCTTTTCTTCTAGCCTTAGACATATAAAAGGATTATTTTAAGGGTCGAAAAAGGGTTCGCAAGTTGCACAAGCATTAAGAAACCTTTATTCAAGCAATTTGTGACCTGAGACAAAGTTCATGCCCTAGTTCATCTCTTGTGAAGAAGTTGCTGTGTAATGTCCACCGTCGGGTTTTGTAACCAAGCATTTTCTTGATCTTCATCATGTGGATGAATTGAAGAACTTTGTAACCAACAACTCTCTCTAGTTGGTGATTGAAGTTGCGTACTGGGATCCGTGCATTTGGTTAGTCATGTACTTGAGAGCCGTACAACAAAAGGAGAAATTGTCACTATAGAACAAGTCTAATCGGGTATTGGGGTAAGGGTTCAACTGTAGGTTAGTAAGGTACTTGGAATTCATTTACTTGTAACCGTTTATTGTGATAATAGAGGAGTTTTGGGAGTCGTGACCTTAAAATCACCTTGTAGGGTTTTTGCCGTTTAAGTTTTTCCCATTCGTAAACAAATCACCGTGTCAATTTATTTTCCGCTGCGTACTTTAATTTATTGGTGATTTGTTTGTGTTACCACGCTATTTACATGTTAATTTGATTAATTAATAACTTCGCTAATTAATTAATTTAATTCATCACAAGGGGTCAACGCGTTTGTGGCCTATCAAGTGGTATCAGAGCAGGCACACTCTGATTAGGGTTTAATCCTTGTATGTGATCCATTGACCCTTGTTTGTCATGGATAGAGGTCATTCTCTTATTATAACTCCACTATTTAATGGTACTAACTATGCATATTGAAAAGTACGCATGAGAGCTTTCTTGCAATCACTAGATGAGAAAGTGTGGCAAGCTGTGGAGATAGACTAGACCAAGCCTACAAAGCACTGGCCGATTGGGATGATGCCAAGATCAAGGCGGCCAATTTCAATAACAGAGCATTGAATGCCCTATTCAGTGCAGTCACTAATGAGGAGTTCAAGAAGATTTCCTCCACTGAAACTGCTAAGGAAGCATGGAAAATTCTCTAGACAACCTATGAGGGAACAAAGGCTGTCAAGGATTCGAAGCTACAAAGGCTCACTACAAGCTTTGAAGAAATTAAGATGGAGGAGGATGAGTCATTCGATGAGTTCTATGCCAAGCTCAAAGACATAGTGAACTCACCTTTCAATGCTCAGATCTCTGCCCGAGAGATTCCATGCCAAGATCACGACGATAGAGGAATCAAAGGATATTGACAAGATTCCTCTGATAGAGCTAGTTGGTAATCTGCAAACCTACGAGCTAGGGTTGACAAGAATGGGCAAGTCAAGTAAAGGCAAAAGCATGGCACTGAAGGCCAAGAGCAGTGAGACAGATGAGTCTTCAGACGATGAAGATTCTAAGATGAAGTCCTACATCACCAGGCAATTCAAAAAATTCATGAAAAATGCCAATGGAAAAGGCTTCGATAAGGACCGTAGGCAATCAAGTTCTTCTCAGTTCAAGAGCCAAGATAAAGGGAAGAAGGATACTAGAGATGGTGGTCAATACACTGTCCCTGCTGGACCTAAATGCTTCGGGTGTCAAGGTTTCGGTCACATGAAACAAGAGTGTCCCACATATCTCAAGAGCACTAGAAAGAGCAAGGCACTTACTGCTACCTTGAGCGACACTGAACCTGAGGATGATTTCGACAATGATGATGACGGAATTTTGAATGCCTTCACTGCCACTGTTAATCCTACTGAAGGGATTACTGAAAATGTAGATGAAGAAAAAGAATTGGTGGATGCTAAGTTTGAAACAAAGGATGAACAAGATGATATTCATACCGCCTATGAGAAACTATACAAGTTTTCTGAAAAGCATGAGAAACTCTATAGGCTGGCCACCAAGAAGCTCAGTGATATGGAACTTGACCGTGAAGAGCTTTCCACTAAGTTTGATGAAGTAAATCAGACTATTGGGGCACTAAGATTCGAGAACAATTTCCTAGTTGAGAAGACCAAGAAGCTTGAAACAGAACTGTTTCAAGTCAGAGCTCAATTGGAGAGGACATCAAGTGCAAAGCTGGATGAGATGCTCAGCATTCAGAAATTTGCTTCTAATCGAACAGGTTTGGGGTATGAATTCTCTTTCTCTAACACTATTTCTACTATTACTACTGTTTTTGTTCCTCCTGCTAATAACATTAAAATTGAGAACACTGATGTTAAAGTTGAATTAGCTAGTGAGAACTTAGACAAGGGTAAGTCCATCCTAAGAGCACCCCCTAAACTTGAGAAGAAGGAAACTAAAAGCCCTAGGACTAAGAAGGCAAACTCTCAAAAGCCTAAATAGAAGAAGTAGCATCTCTGTCATCATTGTGGTATTGCCAGTCATACTCGACCAAATTTCTATAAGTGGTTAGCCACTCAATAGAGCAATGGCATGATAGCATCTGGGAACCAGAATCAGCTTCAAACCTCTCTTGCGCCTGTTGGAGATCTTCTCAAAGCCCTCATGCTCCTTTCGAACTTGAATGGTTTCAATCCCTCCCCCTCATCACCGGTTCAAGGGTTTGTAAAAAGGAAAGGTTCTTCCAATGTGTGGAAGGAAAAGGGTTCTAAGTGATTTTTTTTTCTCGTTTTCTCTCTCTCCCCCCTTCTTGTTTTTGTTTTTGCATTACTTGCGTGTGTTGCCTTACTGTTTTAAGTCAGTCTAATTTTATGCATTATTTTTCTTTGTTTAACATGTTTTTGTTTGTTTGTTTTCAGTTTATGTTTTATTTTTGCTTTTCAGATAAAAATAAAAAAAAAATTGAAAATTTGAAAAATACAAAAACAGTGTGTGTATGTGTACATTGGTTCTTGTGAACCTTAAAATGGCCATTGAAACAGAGTTTTCTGAACTTTGTATCTCTTGTAGCTTAGATGAGCATCTTTATGCACAACTAAGCAAGTGAGCTTTGTGGTTTTTTGTTTGTGATGAGTCAGGTTAAGTAATCTCTTCTACTTAACATTCGTATCACTCTTTTTGATGGGTAGGACTAGAAAATCCTAAGAGAAAGGCATAAATAACTATCTCACCATTGTTACTTGCCAATCATGAAATGACATATGTATGCTTCGTCATAGCAAAAGTGAAATGTCAAAAAACTTAACATTTTTGGGTATTTGTTTTCTCTCTTATATGCCCATGCATGATATGCTTAATAAAAGAAAAATATGCAAAGAAAATAAAAAGCAAAAAGATCAAAATGTTTTAAAAAATTATTGCATGCTTGTTTTCTAGGAGATATGGGAGTTATAGGATGTATCTCGAAGGTGATAGTCCCCATCAAATAGTTATGATTGTGTGTGAGTTAAAGAAATTTTCTCATATCTCAAATCGTCATAATTTTGAGACACTTATGCAATCTTGCGATATTTTTCACACACAACATGCAATATTCTTTGCTATTTTTGATATATGTGTAGGTGCGATGTGATTTGGCCATCACAAAGTTTACATGTGTTGATGTATGCTCACTAAACTATCTTGACTTATTTTTGGAATATAAAATTGGTTAGACGTGTTTAGTGTGTGTGTGTGTGTGTTTTGGGATCCATGAGCTTAAAATTGTTGTTGAGAGATGTTTTTGACAGCTTAATATGTTGATTGGATCATTGGTTGAGTTGCATGTGTGATTGCATTCATATCTGTGTTTTTCTCTTCTCGAAAAACTGCTTCTTAGCTTTTTCTTATCGCAATCTCGACAGCTTCTCGACACTTGGTGGATCGATCAAGGAAGTTTCTGTCCTCTTGATAGCTTTTCAACAGTTGGTGGATCGATCGAGATTCTCTTTGTGTTTGATCCTTGATCCTCGACACCTCCTCGATAGCTGTATCTGTCGACGTTGTTTTTCTCAACACCTACCTCGACAGATGGCTCGACACCTCTCGATACCTACATCTGTCGAGAATTACTGAACCTGTATATATAGGTTCTGCGCAATCCGTTTCTCATTTCTCTCGATCTCTCTCTCGATATCTTTGAGTTTTCTCCTCCTAAACCTCTCTCACTCACTCCAAACCTCTTCCCAAAGGTTTCTTCAAGCTTCCTTCACGTTTTCTTCACTTGGTAAGCTTCTAATCTCCTTCATTTACATGCATTTCATGTTTTGAAACCTAGGTTTTGGGGTTTTTGAAAAATTTTGGGGTTTTTCAAAATTGATGAGTTTTTGTTGCAATTTTTAGGATGAGTTTTGTAGATTTGATCTTAAAACTCCATGCATTGCATCACATTAGCATTTTAACAATATATTCATGCATTTAGATGTGTGAAAACTTGTTGTGTGCTGATAGGTTTGGATTGGGCTAAGCCCATGATGTTTTTCATGTTGCATGTCACATGTTCATGCATTCTCATGCATACATCCTTTCTTTTCAATATACTTGTTATATGTGAATTGCTTTGGGACTTTTTTGAGTGTTTCATTCTTTCTCCCTTTCTCTTTGTTTACGTTAGTAGTGTCTATGGCACCAAAACGTAAGTCCATTCTGTCCTAGAACCCTCTTCATTCTAGGGCATCTTCGTCTTCTGATTCTACTCCTTCCTCTATTTGGCTCTGTGATGAGAAAGCCCAATGGGACTTCTCGGAGAACTTTTCTAAACGAGGTATTCATTCGAAACGCCAAGTTATTCTTGCAAACTTTGCCGACACTAACCTACCCGATGTCATTCACAGTCGGGTTTGGGAGTCACTGTGTGACGTCCCGGTCACTTGTCCTTCCATGCTGATACAAGAGTTTTACTCCAACATCCATGGAATCGATTCTTCAGTACTTCTCTTTTACACTCGCGTTCGAGGTACGCGCATAGTCGTCACACCAGAGTTGGTTTCTGATGTGCTTCATGTACCGAGGGTTGCGTATCCTAACTACCCCGATTATGAGCGTCTACGGACTGTGTCCAAAGACAAGATGATGTCTGCTTTTTGTGAGCGCCCTTCTGATTGGGATGAGCATCAATTTACACCATGTCAGCCTTTTGCTAAAGGTCCTCGTTTCATGAACATGGCGATGACTTTTGTTCTACACCCACTCTCTCACTATAACTCCATCTTAAAGCCTTGTGCTCAGTTTTTGTTGTCACTTCTAGAGCACTTCACTATAGACTTTCCTTCCCACTTCATTTTCTCTATCATAGATGTCTATAGGGATACGGCTACCCGTGATAGGCTCATCTTTCCTTCTACTATCACGAGGATTTTACGCCACTTCTCCGTCCCCTTTCCTATGTCCGACCTCTTCCATGTCATGGTTGCCATAGATGCCGCTATCGTAAAGCATAGTGAGGCGCAGTTTAGGTTACGACGGATGGATTCAGTAGCTCCTTCCTCCCGTCCAGCTCCATCTAGGTCTGCTTGAGCCAAATCTGCTCCCTCCTCTTCCTTGAGTGATGTGTCACTAGGAGACATCATGGTGCAGCTGCAGCGCATGGATGCTCACCTCGATACGCTCTCTATGGAGTTATATCAGGTGAATGTTCGTGTTGGTCGCAATGCTCGGCAGCAGGCGATCATGGATGGTTTTGCTTCTGAGACTTCTCCTCTACCTCCTCATGTGGCTTCCGAGACTAAGAATGATGATGGTGATGGTGATGACGATGATGCTTCAGATGATGATGATGATAGAGATGCTAGCTTTACCGATGAGATGTCTACTTGACACTCTACCCTTTGTCACTCGTGACAAAAAGGGAGAGTAGTTTTGAGTTATGAGAGTAGTCATTCTTAGGGGGAGAGCTTGTATAAGACATTTTTGATAGAGGGAGTGTTGTTATTTTGAGGGATGTAGTGAGGACTATATGTATCTTATCTTTTCTTTCTTTTTGGAGATACTTTATTCTTGTACCTTAGGTCTTGTAACCATTGTTTACATACATTGTGTTTATCATTGATATAAATGTGATGATGTATGTTTTTTTCTTTCACCTACCTTTTCATGTGTTGTTTCTTTTCTTTCTTTATACACATGCTTCTTATGTTTGTCTGCAATCTATTATTTCTGCTTCACACAAAGATGCCTTGATGTGTTTTGTTTAAAGTGTTTCAGAAATACAGGTTGTCAAAGTCTACTTGCCATAAACTCTCTTCTTGCAAAGTTTTTCAAGAGTTTGTATTAGGATAGATTTTATTGTATTTAACAAATGAATATGAGTTGAGTGATTTATGACTTCTCTCATATCTTCATTTGTTTGTTGTGGTTTTGTCACGGATTGCCAAATGAGGAGATTGTTAAGACATATGTGTTTCAAGGTGTTTTGAACATATGTCACTCTTTTATGTAATTGGCTTATCCTTTAACAAAACGCACTCAGCTTGTATTAGGGTAGCTCTAGGATGATTTTAATGCTCCAAGAAACAAGGTTTCAAGATCAAGTGTTAAAGCCATACAAGTTTTCCGAGATTCAAGTTGAAGAAGTGTCAAATTTTAAAGCTTGACACATGCCTCTATCGATCTTTAAAGAAGTTGTTCAGCCCTAAGGCTCGACAGCTGCTCAACAACACCTCGACACCTCTAGCTATCGAGATTTAAGAAAAACATATTCTAAGTTCTGTTTTGATTCCAATCCATACATGTGTCTTTGGGACTTCTTTTCTTCTAGCCCTAGACATATAAAAGGATTATTTTAAGAGCCGAAAAAGGGTACGTAAGTTGCACAAGCATTGAGAAACCTTTGTTCAAGAAATTTGTGACCTGAGACAAAGTTCATGCCCTAGTTCATCTCTTATGAAGAAGTTGCTGTGTAATGTGCACCGTAGGGTTTTGTAAACAAGCATCTTCTTGATTTTCATCGTGTGGATGAATTGAAGAACTTTGCAGCCAACAAGTCTCTCTAGTTGGTGATTAAAGTCGTGTACTAGGATCCGTGCATTTGGTTAGTCACGTACTTGAGAGCCGTGCATCAAAAGGAGAAATTGTCACTACAGAACAAGTCCAATCAGGTATTGGGGTAAGGGTTCAATTGTAGGTTAGTAAGGTACTTGAGATTCCTTTACTTGTAACCGCTTGTTGTGATAATAGTGGAGTTTCGAGAGTGGTGACCTTAAAATCACCCGGTAGGGTTTTTGCCGTGTAGGTTTTCCCCATTCGTAAACAAATCACCGTGTCAATTTATTTTCTGCTGCATACTTTAGTATATTGGTGATTTGTTTGTGCTATCACACTATTTATATGTTAATTTGATTAATTAATAACTTGGCTAATTAATTAATTGAATTCATCACAAGGGATTAACGCGTTTGTGGCCTATCACTCCCCTCAAGAGCTATCCCTTCTTCTCTAAAATCCTCCCCCTTTTTGACCAGAATGGCCAAAAGGCTACTGCTGAGTGGTAAAACTGTCAAACTTTGCTGAAAGTAGGTTCGTCTGCTCTTGGATAGCGGCCAACCTATCAGATTGCTCATTTCGGACATCTCGGAGTCCATCAATCCTTTTAAGGATTATCTGGAGTGCATTTAGAGGTACTGCAGAGGATGATGAAGCTCTATTCCATTTGCCACGGCTTCTTGATCTTGATGGTTGTCCTTTAGCTTCTGTCTTAGTCACCATTGGTTCTCCTTCTTCTTGAACACATTCCTCTTCATCACCCGGAAGACGAACTTTGATCCGCATAATGGTTAGAGCATTATAGTTGGAGGAGTAGACATGAGACTGATTTCTCGAGGAATCTCCACCCCTTTTACTTGAAAGAGTCGCATGAGTAGACTAGGGAAAATTAGCCTTGCCCTTGATGTGGTTCTTGTCTCATCAGCAATAATGTTGAAGATATGAGCACTTATATCAATGTTAGTGTTCTCCTTGAGCTCTATGAGGAAAATGCCTCTAGCATTATTATTGGCGGTCATCTTTTTTATCGGGTACAAGTTGAACATCATGATCACTGTAAGACATCTCATGTCACCTGAAAAAGTAGTAGTGTTGAGGCACCTTCCCTCTCTAACTCGACCAATATGAGATTAGACAGTTTCTATAGAGAGCATCTTGTCCTTGTAATGTGTGAAATTATGGTCTAACTCCTTAAAACCCAGCACCTTATCAATATTATCCAGATCTATGTTGAATTCATGTCCTCGTATTCAACAGTTGATCTCATCCTCTCTTAAAATTGCATTAGCATAGAATTCTCTAATTAGAGATTCACACACCCCAGGCATATCACTCAGTAGCTTATCCCAACCTCTTTCCTGAAAACAACTGGGAATGAAAGTGTCCTTCAAATCAACCAAATCCACAAATCTTTCTTGGATGATGGGTGCCTTCAAGTAGAACTGAGTCACCCTTCTTTACAGTGGTCTTCTTCTTTGTAGGAGTCATCTGCAAGACCATACCAACAAAGACCACAAAAACAAAGCACACATATGATAACACCACAAATTAGTACCAAGTTAGCAACACAAAAAAAAAAAAAAAAAAAAAAAAAAAAAAAAAAAACCAAAGATTCAGTCTAAAGCACAAATCAGAACCAAATAGACAAAAAACATATAGCAATAGAACATAACTCTGTGCATGTGAGTTCAAAACATTCATGGATAGCCTAGGGCAAAATGGAAACTACATAAGCAAATATGCAATGGGCAATCAGTGTACATCAAAGACAATCCACAATCATACCAACTCACAAAAACCCTAAAAATTCAAGCACATGTCTATAAGACATTTTACAATGGGTATGATATGCACAACAGAACTCCAAAAAATAATCATACTCAAGAATGAACATCAAGCATATCAAGAATCATATTATCAAAACCATCAAAACGCATTCAATCAAACTAAAAAAAAAAGAGCCCAACCCATATTCGAATCATCATATGTATCAAATCTCAACAATAACTCAAAATTCAAGATATCAAGTCTATAAATATTAAATACTTAGAGAAAGATAAAAAAAATCCATACCTTTTCTTGAAGATTGAAAATGAGATGATGAAGGAAAATGGAGGTTTTTGATGGAGAAACACAATGAGTTTGTGAGTGAGAAGAATGAACAAGACAATGAATAGTAAAAAATGTTCGAGGGAAAACTGAAAAGTTATAAAAAAAATTGTCCTTAAAGGTCAAAACACGCATTTTTCATGACTGAATTGAGTCGCGAATAAGGCGCCAAAACAAGCCGCCAAAAACCTGAGACAAAATTCTGAAAATTTTGTTGTTAGGACATATGTAGTCAAGTTGTTGACATATGTCACTATTTTGTGTAATTGACTTATCCTTTGACAAAACTCACTTTACTTGTAATTGGGTAGATTTAGGATGTGTTTTAACGCTTCAAGAAACAGTGTTTCAAGGTCAAGTGTTGAAGTCATCAAGTCTATCCAAGAAACAAGCTGGAAAGTGCAAGTTACTAGAGCTCGACACTTAGTCTCGACACTTGTATCTATCGAGCTTTAGAAGCTGTTTCAGCCCCGAGGCTCGACAGCTACTCAACAGATCCTCGACACCTCTATCTGTCGAGATTTAAAGAAAACAGATTTTCAGTTCTGTTTTAATTCCATTCCGTGAATGTGTCTTTGGGACTTCTTTTCTCCTAACCCTAGACATATAAAAGGATTGTTTTAAGGGCCGTCAAATGGATGGAAGTTTCACAAGCATTGAGCAATCCTTGTTCATGCAATTTGTGATCAAAGACAGAGTTCATGCCCTAGTTCATCTTTTGTGAAGAAGTTGTTGTGTATTGTGCACCATAGGGTTTTGTAACTAAGCATCTTCTTGATCTTCACTGTGTGGATGATTTGAAGAACTTTGCAGCCAACAACTCTCTCTCTAAGTAGTGAATTGAAGTCGCGTACTCGGATCCGCGCAATTGGTTAGTCACGTACTTGAAGTCGTGCATTAAAAGGAGAAACTGTCACTACAGAATAAGTCCAATTGGGTATTGGGGTAAGGGTTCAACTGTAGGTTGGTAAGGTACTCAGATTCCTTGCTTGTAATCGCTTGTTGTGATAATAGTGGAGTTTCAGGAGTGGTGACCTTAAATCACCCGGTGGGCTTTTTGCCGTCAGGTTTTCCCCATTTGTAAACAAATCACCGTATCATTTATTTTTTGCTGCATACTTTAGTTTTTGGTGATTTGTTTGTGCTGCCACGTGAATTTGCATGTTAACTTGATTAATTAATAACTCGGCTAACTGATCAATTTAATTAATCACAAGGGGTCAACGCGTTTGTGGCCTATCGAATGGTATCAAAGCGGGCACACTCTGATTAGGGTTTAATTATTGTTGTGTGATCCACTGACCCCTGTTGTCATGGATAGAGGTCAATCTCTTATTATACCTCCATTGTTTAATGGCACTAACTATGCATACTAGAAAGTACGCATGAGAGCTTTCTTGCAGTCATTAGATGAGAAGGTGTGGCAAGCTGTAGAGATAGGCTGGACTAAGCCTACAGAAGCGCCGCCCGATTGGGATGATGCCAAGATCAAGGCGGCAAATTTCAACAGCAAAGCATTGAATGCCCTATTCAGTGCAGTCACTAATGAGGAGTTCAAGAAAATTTCCTCTACAGAAACTGCTAAGGAAGCATGGATCATTCTCCAAACAACCTATGAGGGAACCAAGGCTGTCAAGGATTTGAAGTTACAAAGGCTTACTACAAGCTTTAAAGAAATCAAGATGGAGTAGGATGAGTCATTTGATGAGTTCTATGCAAAGCTCAGAGACATAGTGAACTCAGCTTTCAATATTGGGGAAACCATTCCTGAACCCAAGATAGTAAGGAAAGTGCTCAGATCTTTGCCCGAGAGATTCCATGGTAAGATCACTGCAATAAAGGAATCGAAGGATATTTACAGGATTCCTCTGACTGAGCTGACTGGAAATCTGCAAACCTATGAGCTAGGGCTGACTAGGATGTGCAAATCAAGCAAGGGAAAGAGCATGACACTAAAGGCCAAAAGCAGTGGTATAGATGATTCTTCAGACGATGAAGATTCTAAAATAAAGTCCTACATTACCAGGCAATTTAAGAAATTCATGAAGAATGCCAATGGTAAAGGCTTCAACAAGGACCGTAAGCAATCCAGTTCTTCTCAGTTTAAGAACTCAAATAAAGGGAAGAAAGATGCCAAGGATAGTAGTCAGTACTCTGTTCCCACTGGACCGAAATGCTTTGGGTGTCAACGCTTCGGACACATGAAACAAGAGTGTCCAACGTACCTCAAGAGCATTGGGAAGAGCAAGGCACTTGCTGCTACCTTAAGCAACATGGAGCCCGAGGATGATTCTGACAATAAAGATGATGGAATCTTGAATGCCTTCACTGCCACTGTTAATCCTACTGATGGGATTACTGAAGAAGTAGATGAAGAAAAGGAATTGGTGGATTCCAAGTTTGAAACTATAGATGATCAAGATGATATCTATACCGCCTATGAGAAACTATACAAGCTTTTTAAGAAGCATGAGAAGCTCTATAGGCTGGACACCAAGAAACTCAGTGATGTGGAACTTGACCATGAGGAGCTTTCCACTAAGGTTAATGAAGAAATCAGACCATTGGGGCATTGAGGTTCGAGAACAATTTCTTGGCTGAGAAGACCAAAAAGCTTGAAGCGGAGCTGTTTCAAGTTAGAGCATAATTGGAGAGGACATCAAGTACAAAGCTGGATGAGATGTTAAGTGTTCAAAAATCTTCTTCGGATCGTATAGGATTGGGGTATGAATTCTCTCTCTCTAATACTCCTTCTGCTAGTACTACTGTTTTTGTTCCTCCTGCTAATAACATTAAAATTGAGAATAAAGATGTTAAAACTGAATTAGCAAATGAGAACTTAGACAAGGGCAAGTCTATCCTAGGAGCACCCCCTAAGTTTGAAAAAAAGGAAACTACAAACCCTAGGACTAAGAAGGCTATCTCTCAAAAGCCCAAACAGAAGAAGCAGCATCTCTGTTATCATTGTGGTGTTACCGGTCATACTCGACCAAATTGCTACAAGTGGCTGGCCACTCAACAAAGCAATGGCATGATAGCATTTGGGAACCAGAATAAGCTTCAGACCTCTCTTGCTCCTCTTGGAGACATTCTCAAAGCCCTCATGCTCCTTTCGAACTTGAACGGTTTAAATTCTTCCCCTTCATCACCGGTTCAAGGGTTGACAAAAAGAAAAGGTTCTTCCAAGGTGTGGAAGGAAAAGGGTTCCAAGTGATTCTGTTTACTTCTTCTTCTCTCTCCCTGTTTTACTATTTTGCATTACTTGTGTTTTGCTTTACTGTTTTGAGTCAATTTAGTTTATTCATTTTTTTGCTTTCTTTAACATGTTTTTGTTTATGTGTTTTCAGTTTTGTGTTTTATTTTTGCTTTTCTGATAAAAATAAAAATAAAAATTGAAAAAATTGAAAAATACAAAAACAGTGTATGTTTGTGTACATTGGTTCTTGTGAACCTTAAAATGGCCATTGAAACAGAGTTTTCTAAACTTTGTATCTCTTGTAACTTAGATGAGTAATTTTATGCACAACTAAGCAAGTGAGCTTTGTAGCTCTTTGTTTGTGATGAGTAAGGTTAAGTGATCACTTGTACTTAACACTCGTATTACTCTTTTTAATAGGTAAGACTAGAAAATATTAAGAGAAAGGCATAAATAACCATCTCACCACTGTTACTCACTAATTATGAAATGACATCTGTATGCTTCGGTATAGCAAAAGTGCAATGTCAATGACATCTGTATGCTTCGGCATAGCAAAAGTGCAATGTCAAAAGCTTAACATAACTAGGTATTTCTTTTCTTTCTCATATATGCCCATGCATGATATGCTTCATAAAAGAAAATATGCAAAGAAATAAAAGCAAAAAGATTGAAATGCTTTAAAATATGGTTGCAAGCATGTTTTCTAGGAGATGTGGGAGTTATAAGATGTACCTCGAAGGTGATAGTCTCCATCAAACAGTTATGATTGTGTGTGAGTTAAAGATTTTCTCATATCTCAAATCGTCATAACATTGAGACACTTATGCAATCTTGCGATATTTTTCACACACAACACGCAATATTCTTTGCTATTCTTGATACATGTGCAGGTACAATGTGATTTGGCCATCACAAGGTTTACATGCGTTAATGTATGTTCACTAAACTGTCGTAACTCATTTTTGAAATATAAAATTGGTTAGACTTGTTTAGTGTGTGTGTGCGTGTTTTGGGATCCATGTGCTTATATTTTGTTGATAAGAGATGTTTTTGAGAGCTAAATGTGTTGCATGAATAAGTGGTTGAGTTGCATGCATGATTGCATTCATGGCTATGTTTTTCCTCTTTTAAAAAATTATTTTTAAGGCAATCTCGACACCTCCTTGATACCTTCTCGACACCTAGTTGTCTGTCGAGCTTCTCAATTTTTTTCTTATCACAGTCTCGACATATTCTCGACACCTGGTGGATCGATCGAGAAACTTTCTATCTACTCAATAGCTTCTCGACAGCTTTTGGATCGATCGAGATTCTTTAGTAGTTGATCTTTCTTCTCGACACATGTTCTCGATAGCTGTATCTGTCGAAGTTCTTTTTCTCGATACCTATCTCGACACCTCTCGATACCTTCATCTGTTGAAAATTACTGAAGGTCTATATGGATTTGTTGCGATTTTTCTCTCATTTCACTCCATCTCTCTCTCGATACTTCACTGTTTTCTCTCCTAAAACCTCTCTCACTCACTCCAAACCCCCTCCTAAGGATTCTTCAAGCTTTTCTCAAGATCTTCCTCATTTGGTAAGCTTCAATCCCCTCATTCTTCATGCATTTCATGTTTTAAAAAACCTAGGTTTTGAGGTTTTTGAAAACTTTTGGGGTTTTTTTTTTTTTTTTTTTTTTTTAAATTGATGAGTGTTTAATGAAATTTTTGGGTTGGTTTTATAGATTTGATCTTTAAAACTACATGCATTGCATCACATTAACATTCTAACAGTATTTTCATGCATTTAGATATGTGCAAACTTGTTGTGTGCTGGTAGGATTGGATTGGGCCAAGCCCATGATGTTTGTATATTGCATGTCACATGTTCATGCATTTCCCATGCATACGTTCCTTCTTTTCATTTTTTTTTCTCTTCCTATATTGAACTGTTTGGGACTTTTCTGTGTGTTTTCTTCCTTCTTTTTCTCTCTATGTTTGCGTTAGTAGTGTCTATGGCACTTAAGCGTAAATCCATTCCATCCCAGAACCCTCTGCATTCTAAGGGATCTTCTTCTTCTTCTGATTCTACTCCCATGTCTGCCCGGTTCTGTGATGAGAAAGCCCAAAAGGACTTCTCAGAGAACTTCTCTAAACGAGGTGTTCATTCGGAACGCCAAGTTATCCTGGCAGACTTTACCGACACTGACCTACCCGATGTCATTCACAGTCGGGCTTGGGAGTCACTGTGTGACGTCCCGGTCACTTGTCCTCTCGTGTTGATACAGGAGTTTTACTCCAACATCCACAGGATTGATTCTTCAGTACCTCTCTTCTATTCTAGCGTTCGAGGTATGCGCTTTGCTGTTACTCCAGAGCTGGTCTCTAAGGTTCTTCACGTTCTGAGGGTGGATCATCTTGATTACCCCGAGTGTGAGTGTCTATGGACTGTGTCCAAAGACGAGATGATCTCTGCGTTCTGTGAGCGCCCTTCCGCATGGAGAGATCATCAGTATACACCATGTAGGCCTTTTACTAAAGGTCCTCGTTTCCTTAACACGGTGATGACTTTTGTTTTGCACCCACTATCTCACTACAACTCTATCACAAAGCCTCGTGCTCGATTTTTGTTGTCTCTTTTAAAGCACCTTACTATAGACTTTCCTTCACACTTTATCTTCTCTATCATAGATGTCTATAGAGATACGGCCACCTGTGATAAGCTCATTTTCTCTTCCGCTATCACGAGGATTCTTCGCCGTTTTTCCATCCTTTTTCCATCGTCCGATCCTTTTCATGTTATGTTTGCCATAGACGCCGCTACCGTAAAACGTAGTGAGGCACAGTTTAGATCGTGACAGTTGGATTCTATTGCTCCTTCCTCCCATCTGACTCCCTCTAAATCTGCTCGAGCGACATCTGCTCCCTCATCTTCTTCGAGCGACGTCACTCTTAGAGACATCACGGCGCAGCTTTAATGCATGGATGCTCTCCTCGATATAGTCTTCACGGAGTTCTATCAGGTGAACGTTAGTGTTGGTCGCATCGCCAGGCAACAAGCGACCTTGGGCGGCTTTGCTTCAGAGGCTTCTCCTCTGCCTCCTCATGTTGCTTCTAAGACTGAGGATGATGACGACAGTGATGAGGATGATGCTTCTGATGATGATGATGGAGATGCAAGCTCTTCTGATGAGATGTCTACTTAACACTCTACCCTTTGTCACTCGTGACAAAAAGGGGGAGTAGTTTTGTGTATGAGAGTAGTCATACTTAGGGGGAGAAGCTAGTATAGAACATTTTTTATAGGCAGAGTGTTGATATGAGGGATGTAGTGAGGATTACGTGTATTTATTTTCTTTTCTTTTTTTTTTTCTATCATTTTAGAGATACATTGATCATGTACCCCGGTCTTGTGACCATTTATTGATATACATTGTGCTTATTTCCTGATATATATGTTGATGTATGTTTCTTTCACCTATCTCTCCATGTGTTGTTCCTTTTCTATCTTTATACACATGTTTCTCTTACTTGTATGCAATCTATTATTTCTATTTCACACAAAGATGCCTTGATGTGTTTTGTTTAAAAGTGTTTTGTTTAAAAGTGTTTTAGAAATACAGGTTGTCAAAGTCTACTTGCCATAAACTCTCTTCTTGCAAAATTTTTCAAGAGTTTGTATTAGGAAAGATTTTATTGTATTCAATAAGTGAATATGAGTTGAGTGATTTATGACTTCTCTCATATGTTCATTTGTTTATTGTGGTTTTGTCACGGATTGCCAAAGGGGGAGATTGTTAGGACATATGTAGTCAAGTTGTTGACATATGTCACTATTTTGTGTAATTGGCTTATCCTTTGACAAAACGCACTTTACTTGTAATTGGGTAGATTTAGGATGTGTTTTAACGCTTCAAGAAACAGTGTTCCAAGGTCAAGTGTTGAAGTCATCAAGTCTGTCTAAGAAACAAGCTGGAAAGTGCAAGTTACTAAAGCTCGACACCTGGTCTCGACACTTGCATCTATTGAGCTTTAGAAGCTATTTTAGTCCCGAGGCTCGATAGCTTCTCAATAGATCCTCGACACCTCTATCTGTCGAGATTTAAAGAAACCATATTTTCAGTTCTGTTTTAATTCCATTCTGTGAATGTGTCTTTAGGACTTCTTTTCTCCTAACCCTAGACATATAAAAGGATTGTTTTAAGGGCCGTCAAAGGGATGCAAGTTGCACAAGCATTGAGTAATCCTTGTTCATGCAATTTGTGATCAAAAACAAAGTTCATGCCCTAGTTCATCTTTTGTGAAGAATTTTCTGTGTATTGTGCACCGTAGGGTTTTGTAACCAAGCATCTTCTTGATCTTCATCATGTGGATGATTTGAAGAACTTTACAGCCAACAACTCTCTTTCTAGTTGGTGAATTGAAGTCACATACTCAGATCTGTGCAATTGGTTAGTCACGTACTTAGAGCCATGCATCAAAAGGAGAAACTGTCACTACAGAACAAGTCCAATTGGGTATTGGGGAAAAGGTTCAACTGTAGGTTGGTAAGGTACTCGGATTCCTTGTTTGTAATCGCTTGTTGTGATAATAGTGGAGTTTCGGGAGTGGTGACCTTAAATCACCCAGTGGGGTTTTTGCCATCAGGTTTTCCCTATTCATAAACAAATCACCGTGTCATTTATTTTCCGCTGCATAGTTTAGTTTTTGGTGATTTGTTTGTGCTACCATGTGAATTTGCATGTTAACTTAATTAATTAATAACTCGGTTAATTGATCAATTTAATTAATCACAAGGGGTCAACGCGTTTGTGGCCTATCATTTGTTAAGTGTTTTTCGCAACTAGAAGTTCCACCCATGAGTAAGTTGCGACAGGAGTCGCCAAACCTTCTGAGAAAAATCACGGCTGAAGCTTCTACTCATGAGCAAGTTGCCAAACTGAGTCGCGAGAAATTTAAAAACTCAAATTTTTGAAAATTTTCTAAGTCTTTTTCGCGACTGGGACTTTGAGCAGCCAGGGAGTCGCGATAACCTTCTGAGTAAGCTCGCAACTGAGGCATGCGAACTGGCTTGACCCGCAAGGCTAGTCGCCAAAACAAGGTTGCATAGTTTTTCGAAATTTTTCAAAACAAAAATACTTTCCAAAGACAACTAAAACACTCAAAAAAAATTTTGTGTTTGATCAACATATAGTTGAGCATGTGCAACACATTTAATTATGTACAATCACACAAATGAATAAGACATTCATTGAACATAGACAAGTGTGATGTGTGTGGGTACCAAAAGTGAGATAGTCCTTAGTCTAATGTGAAGCTTCAATGATCAATTCAACTAAGGCATACACAATTAGCACGAGGATAAGTGATTCATCTCAATTATAGAAATATGTGTATATGACCTCCCACAAAACTTGATAACATTATTTTGAAGCTTTTCATTTGGCTCCATTTACATTATAACATTTGATCTTTTTGAATCAATATATCTCATTTAGAAATCGATGCCTGAAATTTTTTATATTTCAAAATGATCAGCAAGCCTTTGACTTTTTGGGCATCATGCATTTTTCACAAAAGTCGATTTCCCTTTTTCCTAGTCAAATACTAGTATGTGCAAAGGTTTTTGCAGCTCATTATCTCTTTTCATTTTGAGACTTACATTTGTTGAGCTTTTTAAACCAAAAAAAAAAAAGTGGGAAGATATATAGGCACAAGTCTATGCAAGTTTCAAGATCATCTAAACCATTGACTAATCATTCAGACAAGTTTAAAGATCTATTTACTACAGTCACATAGATGTCAAGATTTCTCCCACAGTGATATGAGTGCATAGAGAACAAGCTACGTTCTTAAATGCACAAAGCCATTAGTACAAAGGTACAAGACAAAATATGCTTGTGACAAAACACAACAATGCCGATCAAACTTTTTGGATTTTCTACTTTTTATGTGTTTTTGGATTTTTGGCATAAAAGCAGAAAAAGATTGATAAAAAAAATGTAAAAACATTCAAAGTGAAAAGTAAACAATACAGAATTTTCAACACATGTTGGCATGATAACAAAAAGTGCACAACCAAACAAAGTCATAAAATATAGGAAGTATTAATGCATGGACATGTTGTAATGCTTATGCATGACTACCCTTCTTCACCCACACGATACTTGCATTTGGGTGATATCCATAGAGGATTGGGTACCATTGTTCTGAATTTCAAACCTTCTGGTCAAGCTTGTCAAATATGTGGGGAAAGTATCATTCATCTTCATCACATCCCTCATTTTGGGATTACTTTCTTGACCTTTAGATTGCTTAGCAGTCCAATTTCCTTTGCCATGTCTTGGTCCTCTCGACCTTTGACCACTTGAATTCTTCAATGCTTGGAACTTATGACAATTTGGTCTAGTGTGTCCTGAAATTCCATAGTGATGGCAGAAATGTTGAGTTCTAGGACCTCTTCGTGATTTTGGGAGAGATTTCCCTTTACCCTTAGGTTGGACTACTGATTGGTTAGGAGGCTTAGTCAAAAACCTTTGGTCAGTCACATTTCGCTTCTTTTCAGGCTTCACTTTCTCAACAACAGAAGTTTCTACCACTTGTTCCTTAGCTTTCACAAATTTCATTTCCTTGGATATATTAGCAACCGAACTACTCTCTTCGATGTATCCCAATCCGCTTTTGTCGGAAAAAGGTTTTTGGTGAGCAAGCATTTCATCAAGCTTCTTAGAGGAGACTCACTCTATTTTAGCATTAGCTTGAACCACCTCAAGCTCAAGAAATTTTATCTTTGAGTAGACTTTGGTCAGCTCTCCATTCAGCATCTCGACTTCACACTTAGTCTCCTTGTATCGAACTAAAAAACTCTCATAGTCTTGCTCTGCTCTCTTCATTTTCTTAATAGTTTCATTAGCCACTTTTGTAGATTCACCGATCTTCTCAATGAGAGAGTTGTAGGTCTCTTGAAGTCCCTTGACTTTTTCATCTTCCTCATCATCGAATTCTTTCGCTATCCCTACCAACTCCAATTTAGTGTACTTACGAAGCTCTTTCACCAACACACTTAAATCATCTAAAGATTCCACATGAGCATTGGTCATGAATGGAGAGAAGTTTTCCTCTCCAACACAACTTTCATCTGAATCTGAATCAGAGGGGTCAGAATCACTAAGAGTGGTGGCATACATCTTTCCCTCCCTCTCAAATAATTGGGGCACTCTTTCTTGACATGTCCATGTCATTGCATTTTCAATTGGAATCATAGAATGAGTCGAATGACTCGTCGTCACTCATTTTCAGCTCTTCAAATCGAGTGGTTAGCTTTTGCAATTTAGTGTCCTTGACTTTCTTTGTTCCTTCATAGGTGGTCTCCAATATTTGCCACACCTCCTTGGAAATTGTTACATGAGAAATCATATGAAACTCATCTGGAGAAACACCACAAAAAATAGCATTCAGTGCCTTGTTATTTGCATTGGTTGCCACAAGTGATGCCTTATCCCATGTGGATTTAGCGGCCTCTGGCCTAGTCCATCCAACATCTACAGCATCCCAAACAATCTCATCAATTGAACACAAGAATGCCCTCATGCGAACTTTCCAAAAAGCATAGTTGCTTTCATCAAAATATGGTGGAGCAATAAGAGATTGAGATCAATCCATCTCAAACAGGGTCAAGGATCGCACTTAGGTAATTAACCCACAGCAAATGCACCCTCTCTGATATTAATTAAATGTTCAAAAAGTGTGTAAAACACCTATGAATGTTTAGACCCCCAAATTACAAATTACCAACACAAGCTTATTATCAAACAATGTATGTGTAGAATTTGAAAATAAGCTAAATCAGAATTGGTAAAATAATCTAAACCGAAATTAATCACAACCACAGTAGCAATTAAAAGGTAAAGATTGCGGGAAGAGAGATGCAAACACAAAGACAACACAGCGATGTGTTATCAAAGAGGAAACTGAAGTCCTCGGCGTAAAATCAAAGTCCTCCGCCCTCTAAGCAATCAATAATCCACTAGAGAATGAAGTTGAGACATGAATAGTAGAGGACCCTCCAAGCCTAATTTACCCAGTGTACCTAAGCCCTCCAAGCTTCTTGCTCTAATGAGGTTACGCTGAACCTTTGTCTTCTCTAGCTTACCAAGTTCCGCTGTAGCCCATAGCATCAACCAATATCAATTAGTCCCTTCCTAACTGCTTCCCAAGCACCAAATAACAGTCTCACAGATATGGGTATGGTGAGAAAAGGATTTGGCTAAATGTACATCTCATGGATGTAACAATGGACAAGGTGAGAGTAGAGCAATTTAGAGAATCAAAGGATGAAGATTGTGGATGAGTCAATCCTATTTTTCTCTAGGGTTTCTCTCTCAAAATTCTCTCTGGAAGCTCTACACATTTCGTGGGTATAAGGGTATTTATAGTAGGGTGTCTATGGAATGTGAAAAGTCGATTTTAGCCAAACAGGGCATTCTGGCGACTCAAGCTCGCGACTGGAACAAGTCGCGAGTTTAATTCGCGAGCTAATTGCCTGACCAGCTGGAGGTTTTATCCTGTAATGCGACAGCTGGCATGACCCTTTAGCTCCCCCTGCATGATTCACACGTGTGCCTCTTTTGGTGACTTGCCAGCTGTGAGCCAGACATGAGGCCCTGCTTAAGTGCACACTCTTAAGTTTTTCTTTACACTCTCTCACACACTACCCTTACATGATTCTCACCTAAATAAAGGGTTTCTAAATGCTATATTACAAGCAAATTAGCACGAAATAAAGCCAACAAAATGATTGAATAAATTCAATCTTACAGGATTGCTTATTCTAAAGTTCATAAGTCATGCCAACTTTTAGCAAACGCTTATGAGGAATATCAAAAACTTTCTCACTTTGTCTTAAATTTCTCTTCAAGAAATTGTAAGCATAATCTATTATAATTCTCCTCCCTATACCAGCTCCTTTGCCTGCAACCACTTCATTTTCACCAATCAAGTGGACAACCCCAGCACGTAGAGCTTTGTTTACTACCTCGATCTCTCTCTTTGTTGCCTCTTTCTACTTCTCTTCATCAACTTGTTTTACATCCTTATGTTCATTCTCTCCATTAACCACCCCTTCATATAATTCTCCACTATTTTCGTTATTGTTAAGCGCATTGTGTGAAAACCAAAAACCATCATCAACAATAAACTATTTCAAACTTTGAATCAACAGGTTCTCAAAAGGCTCTTGCTCATTGCGCACATCGGTGTATCCATATCTCACAACACAATGAAACACATTGAGCTCTTTAGGCTCTACTTGATGAAATAGGAAACGCTCTTCTGTTAGATCCTTGCTTATTGGTAGTGACTTGATGTGCCTTGCTTATTGGCAGGCACATTTGCAACATAGTGCTTGAAAATGGGTGGGATGCCCTAAACAAGCTCTGAGTAAAATATGGCAAGCCTTGGCATTTGACTAAAGTTTGTATCAGTAACAACTTCCTTGAGCTTATCTGCAGAGATTTTGTGATCAAGCTCATAATAGTACTTTCTTCTGTACACATCGTTCCAAACATACATAACAGTCATTAATACTGCGGCAAAGGCTAGGGGAAGATATCCTCCTTGATCAAGTTTGTAGAGGACTGAGCTTAAATAGATTAGCTTCATGGTGCCAATAACAAGAACATAGGAGATTATAATAAGTATAGGGGTTTTCCATATCATTATCACGATTAGTACAAGGAAAGACGATGTGAGAGCCATCACGAAAACCACAGCTATCCCTGTATGCAATAAAAGATGTGGGATAACAATTAGATTTAGAAGAGGCTAAAATGATAAGTCAGTAGAATTTGGAATTACCATATGCATTTCCAATCCTTGTGGTGCTCCTAAAACCTAAAGTGACCCTAATACAAGCCAGCATTAGAAGGTAATTAATTGCTGGTATGTAAACTTGTCCTTCATACTTTGCCGATGTATGCACAATTTTCACACGAGGGAAACACCCTAGTGATAATTAGACATGGCAAAACGGGTCAAAATTTTTTGACCCGACCCGACCCGACCCGAAAAATACTCGACCCGAACCCGACTTTTTTGACCCGAAACAAAAACGGGTTGACCCGTGACCCGACCCGACTTTTTCGAGTTTTTTGCGAGTCAACCCGACCCAACCCGCAACCCGACCCGAACCCGAACCCGAATAACTTTTTTAAAACTTTTTTTTTGGGTAAAAAAAAAAAGTAAAATTAAGACAATAGTAGTTTAATTGTTTATTGTGAGATTTAAGGAAACAATTGATACATTTACATATGCAAATTAATTGAAAGATAAAAAGTTGAGCATTCTGTAATGAGTAAAGATTTTTAGATATTAAATAACAAAGTACACGCCAAGATAATATGGTTACAATAGAGTTAAAAATATAGATTTAAAATTATAGACATGTGTGAGAAATATTTACAAGTATAAATATAGTGAAGCCAAAGTATCAAATTAGCATAAATTATGAATGCTTAGACTCATTTTTTAACAATTTATGTCCAAAATAAACGGCTTTTCAAAATAAATTATGATATTTCTTAGAGTGTGTGTTGCTTAACAATGATATGATATTCATAAAAGAGACCATGTATAACTAAGTAAGCAATCCAATTTTAATGTATATCTCAAATTGAAATAGAGTGTCAACCACAATTGATAATAGATTATAAAATTAATTTTCAAGATTGTAAATTTCTTATATGTTTTTATTCTTTATCAAATGAGTTATCCAATAAGTCATTTGTAATTTTGCTTTATATTTTGGAATGTTGATATTGTGTAGAAATAAAACATGTGTATTTTTTTTACTTATGTTTGTATTATTTTGTTTTAGATAGCAATGTTAGGATTTTTATAATTTTAAAATTATTGAATAAGTATTAATAAATTTAACTGAATTCATTCTTGATATAAGTGGTAAAGTCAAAATAATGCATTTTACATAAAATAATTTGTTGCATAATTTTTCAAATGACAAATACATGTTGTTTTATTTATAAAAAAAATAAATAAAAAAAAAGAATCATATGAAAAATACGGGTCCATACGGGTTGACCCGACTCGACCCGACCCGCAACCCGCTTGACCCGAACCCGTTTTTAACCCGCTTAAGATGACCCGTTTTTGACCCGTAACCCGTTTGACCCGACCCGAACCCGACCCGACCCGCCCGTTTTGCCATGTCTAGTGATAATGATTGCTGGATTATAGAGAAAGATCCTGAAATTGTAGCTTGGCTAGCTAGGATGGCTGCCAATACAGCTATACCAAACATTGGCCAATACAGAGGACCTATACCATAAGTAGCCCATTACAGTTGGTCAAAATATAACACATGTTATTAACAAATGATATATATGATAA
This sequence comes from Castanopsis chinensis, assembly GCA_032878915.1. Lineage (NCBI taxonomy): Eukaryota > Viridiplantae > Streptophyta > Magnoliopsida > Fagales > Fagaceae > Castanopsis > Castanopsis chinensis. The sequence goes on from JAVQMG010000115.1 coordinate 22,065,801, forward strand.
TTCTTAGCACAAAACAAATGATATAATCAAAAAAACATATGGTTGTAGAAACACAAGAATAAATGTCATTTTCCTTTTGTTTATTTGTGTATGTACTGGCCTTTTAGAATGTCACATTTTCTAATTATAACTACAAGTGAATAAGCTTTGTAGTAAAAGGTTGCATCCAAACAGACCAGGTATATACTTGTAGAAGGTGTCCCCGACAAGGTTATTGTGCACTATAAGAAAGGCTGCTTGTCCAGTGTATGCCAATATGAGAGTTGGGCAGGTCACTGAGCACATACTTACTTGTATGGATTGAACTGTGAAGTGCCTAACATCAGTAAATAAGGCTTCAATTCCTGCATCTTATCATTTCAACTTGTACGCTTTAGACCCCTTAAACACAAACAGATTAACCTAGTTATTTAGCCAAGTAATTAACTTAGGTAAATTATTTAGATCTAGGTCAATACAAGTAAATCATATTATTGAAACAGTGCGGAAAAATAAAGAACACAATGATATGATAACTCAAGAAAACCAAATTGATGAAAAATCTGGGGAGGATTTAACCTAGCTATCCTCAAGGTAAAATAGATCCATTATGAAAGAATTGAAGTTTTACAATAGCGATTTAGACAACTAACATCCTATTGATACCTTGCGTAGAAAACTTACTACCACAACCACGTGATAGCTCCCAGTCCACGAACTACTTCTTTCTCAGATCCACAGCATCTACAAGTATACCACTTGTATTTCTTTAAGTTCTCTATGCAACAACTGAAACAATCACCAAGCTCTCAACATCAATCTTGATCTTGACAACCTTAAGTATATATGAAAGCAAACACCTCTAGATCTCACAAGAGATTCATACAAACAGCATAAACAACAACATAAAAATGTGGTTAGGGTTTTTCCTTTTATACTTAAAGCAAAACATAAAACCATACACGTCAAACGGGCTTGAGCTGAGTTGGAAAATTTTGCAGAAAAACAATTTGCACGATCTTCAATCGATCAAGTCTTGCATATTTACATAATAAATCCTGCAATACACTCAATTTTAACTATACAAATAAATACACTTTGAGCAGCCTAATTTTAGACTCTAAGTTTTGATCATGGTTTGCTAACATTACACATTGAAGTTCTAATACATTTAGATCCTAAATCCTTAGAACCTAACACAACTCACATTCTATTAATGGATTCTCCATGTTATCGAAATACAGATTTGTTATGCAAACAAATTCTAAGCTGTTATGGCCAAAACGATGCCACCAAGGGAAATCCAAGCTCCTTTTTTGTTCCTTGTAAAATACTCTATAATGTATTGTAGATTTAGAGCTTTGATAACTGTTGAATCAAATTTGATGAAATTGAAAATGCCAATGCAACCGATGACTGCAAACCAAATACAAATTATTGGTGCAAAAGTGTAGCCCACTTTGTCAGTTCCAAATCTTTGAACTGTGAATAGGCAAACCAAGATGGCAACTGATATCCAAACAATCATATCTGCTCAAAAAAAAAAAAAAAAATTGTTGTATAAATAACATGAATGATTATATAATTAACTGAGATTAAGCTAGGTTTGGTTGAGTAGAGTTGAATTTATTTATGTATGATAATATGATTACCCCTAAAAAGTTGGTACAGGTAGTTTTTAATTTTGGCTACTCAATCTTTAAGATTACATGTTTTTTGGTAACATTTTTTATACTTTACGGACAATAATATGTCATGTGATCTATTTCTCTACCGACTATAATATGTCATGTGATCTAAAAAATCAATGTGTCTTTTTTTGCTCCCACTTTATGAAAACAAAAGTGGACTAAATATCATTCAATCTAAACATAATTATTTGGAAAAATAGAATAATTAACTATAAATTTACCTCGTAGCTGTCACTGTGACATAGGGAATGGAAAAATTGCCCATTATACATGCACTACAACAACAATAATTAAAAAATAAATAAAAAATCTCAATCCTACAACCTTTTAGGATTAAGACTTTTATATATATATATATATATATATATATTTATCACTCTTTTTTTAGTTTATATATACAATACTCATCGTATTGAAATTTGAATTTGGCCACAAATTACTAAGAACTCTAGCACTTTCCCTGTATTTAAAGTTTTTTTTTTTTTTTAAAAAAAAAAAAGAAAAGAAATATTGGGATTTGAGTTTGTGGTGTTGACATACCAAGACAAAAACCAAGTCTCATTGAGTTAGAATGGTGTACTTTCAAGTTCAAGACAAAATAACTCAAGTTCATGGTGAAAAAAGTGAGATACACTTTGGTCCTCTCGATTGCTCTCAATTCCGCTCGCTTGCTGTTCAATTTTTGTTCGATTGCTCTTGATCAATTGAAAGTCACATATCAACAAAAAACAGCAAACATAAAAAGCCCATATCTTGTCCGTTTGAAACCCAAATCACGGCCTATTTTTTCTAGTATTTAAAGGACATTATAAGCTAACTTTAGGGGGTTTTTAGTGAGAGAAGAGTGCATCTTGTGCCTCCAATTGTAGATCTAGGGTTTTTGTACTCAAAACTCTCTCAAGTCTTCTGTCAGCAATATTCTTTGAAGAAACTCAAGATCCAGTATTGTAGAAGTAGCTACATACAAGTAGACATGGCAAAACAAGTGGATCGGGTCAATCGGGTTGCGGATCAAACGGGTCACGGGTCAAAAATAGGTCATTTTAAGCTGGTTAAAAAGAGGTTCAAGTCAATCGGGTTGCGGGTCGAGTCGGTTTGACCCGTATTTTTCATATGAATTATTTTTTATTTTTTATTTTTATAAAGAAAACAACAAGTATTTGCCATTTAGAAAGTTGTGTAGCAAATTACTTGATGTAAAATGCATTATTTTAAATACACCACTTATATTAAGAATGAACTCAGTTAAACTTATTAATATTTATTCAATAATTTTAAAATTATACAAATCCTAACATTGCTATCTAAAAAAAAATAACATAAAGATAACGAAAACAAATCCACAAGTTTTATTTCTATACAATATCAACATTCCAAAATATAAAACAAAATTACAAATGACTTATTGGATAACTCATTTGATAAAGAATAAAAACATATAAGAAATTTACAATCTTGAAAATTAATTTTATAATATATTCTCAATTGTGGTTGGCACTCTATTTCAATTTGAGATATACATTAAAGTTTGATTTCTTATACTTTATACATGGTCTCTTTTATGAATATCATATCATTGTTAAGCAACACACATTCTGGAAAATATCATAATTTATTTTGAAAAATCGTTTATTTTAGACATAAATTGTTATAAAATAGGTCTAACTATTCATAATTTATGCTAATTTGATACTTTGACTTCACTATTTTCACACATGTGAATGTTTCTCACACATGTCTACAATTTTAAATTTATGTTTTTAACTCTACTTTACTATTTGATATCTAAAAATCTTTACTCATTATAGAATGCTCAACTAGTTATCTATCAGTTAATTTGCATACAGTTATGTAAATATATCAATTGTTTCTTTAGAGCTCACAATAAACAATTAAACCAATATTGTCCTAATTTTACCTATTTTTGTTTTTTACCCAAAAAAAAGTTTTTAAAAAATGGTTCGGGTTCGGGTCGGATCGCGGGTCCGATCGGGTTAACCCGCAAAAAACACAGGTTGGGTCATAGGCCAACTCGTTTTTGCTTCAGATCAAAAAAATCAGGTTCGAGTCGGGTATATTTTAGGTCGGGTCAGAAAATTATGACCCGTTTTGCCATGTCTACATACAAGATCAACTACTGATGGTGATTTGAAAGTTTTGAGTAGGATCTTAAAGTCATAAACGTGGGTGTTTGTGTTTCAACAGATTGAAGATAGAAGAGTCTGTAGATTCGAAACTGCATGTGGTCATGTGAGCAAGTTTTACAAGAGGTAGCAGAAAATTTAGGGTTAAATTTATTGTAAAAACTTCCTTTCTATCCTAGTGAATTTTTTTACCTTGAAAAAAGTTAGGTTAAATCCTTTTTAAGTTTTCTATCTTGAAACTAGACAGTTTCATTGATTTTCCGGGTAATCATATCGTTGTCTTTTTTAGTTTTTCCACAATGCATGATATGATTTATTACTATTTAACCTAGATTTGAGTAATAAACCTAAATGTCTACTTAATTAATTCATTAAGTTAAATGAATCTGGTTTGTAGGGGTCCAAACAAACAAACATAATTTTTTTTTATTAGTTCCTATATTTAATGTTCACAGTTTAAAAACCCACATTTCATTTTCGATAGTTTATTTTTCCTTTGAGAAAAGGAAAGATTCCAATTCATAACGTGACTCACGTGCCTTATCTTAGAGTCATTGGCTTCAACATTTTATGTCCATGTATAGAGAGAAACATTTTCTGTATGCGCCAATAAATTCAGCCATATTTGTCAACTTCTTAACAGTAAAAGTTGGAAACCAAAATTAATCACGTCGTAAATATACTATGCAATGCATCATACATTAAAGTGGAAGTTAACAAAATTGAGAAAAGAAAAAGAAAAGAAAAAATTTTCATGCGGGTTTAATAATTAGTACCTTCTGTCATTGAAGATGTAGCGTGCTTGATCCCTCCCACAGCTGATAAAACTGCCATCAAAAGTGACAGAAAATCAAAATCTTTTAATAGTCAACGGTCAAACAAGAAAATAAGGGTAAAAGCGTACGAATCTATAGCAAGTTCAAACAAATCCTAAGAATTTTGAAATGGCGTGCGGCCAAGGGATGTTTGCGTGGCCCAACCTCCGAAGAAAATTATGACAAAAATTTCCAAGATTACGTAAAATACGGATTGCAATTAAACATTGTGTGCGAAGGATGAAAAAATAAAGTGTAAAAATGAAGAGGTAAAAAATTAAGGGTTAAAAAAATTTATTTAAGAATTGAGATTAATAATGACTTTTGCAATTTTTAATCTAAACCGTTAATATCTTATTGAGTAGTGCAATAGCCCTAGCTATTACATCGGATCTCAATTTGTAAAATACCACAATTTTAGTCACAATTGTCAACATAGCAATTTATGAGTGGTAAAAAAAATAAGCAAGCATTTGTTGTAAACTAAGTTGCAACAACTCTTGTAAAATGCATACTTGTCAAATTGCCATTTGGTGAGAAATTCAATCTTAATAAGAAAGTTTTTATTTAAACATAAATCTGGATAGGTGTCTATTTGAGACATTGACACATGTGCATTTTTACAGAAGTTACGTGTAACTTAGTTTGTAATAAATCCTTACCCAAAAAAAATTATAGGTTTATACAAAGTGACATGCAACAAATAATAGCCTACCATATAAGATAGTTGTAACAGAAGTTTGTAAAATTTTATGTGGTAGTAGAAATATTTAAATTATGAAGGCGTGATCTTCCATGATGGTTGGTTGCACAATTTGATGCATAAATCATCAATCTTCTTGCACTCAACTCCATTATACTATTTTCTTTTGAATACAATGACATTTTTTTTTTTTTTTTAATTCTACTTAAAATCTCATTTATCCAATTATTCGTACATTATCAATGTCAAGAAACTATAGACCCTCTTCTTTTTAAATCTCTTTTCTGATGTAAGACAAGATATGAGATTTAATTTTATAATTTGTTGATTTTAGAGTTTTTTTTATGCAATTTTCATAATTTTATGTGATAAGAATTTTTTGGGGGTGATTTTAAGGATTTTCTAGTCAAATAAGAGTCTTCCTATTATGAATTTAAACAAGTTCAATAAAATTGATGGTTTTATTATTTTTGGTGGATTTTTTTTTTTTTTTTTTTTTTTTTGGAGATAAGGGTCTCTTATGAATTTAAAGGTTTTGTTAAGCTAGAACGATATCTAGCTCACTTTCCAGTTTCCATTCTGTGTCAATTTCTTCTAGAAATGTTGTTGTAAGTCATAGCTAGGGCCATAATAGATGACAACCATATGATTTTTTTTCCTTATAATAACTGGGGTAGGGAGATTCAAATTTCAAAACCAGATTCTCCTCATAGAAAACTAGACAAAAGGGTCTCGGAACCATATAATTTATTTGTTTTATTATATTATAAACATGTATCAAGGCAAGCTAATATTCATAGTTTGAGAGAGATTGTAAATAAGATAATAACCAAACCTGAGATGCAAGGAGTAAGCACACCATCTCCAATCACCATAGAAGAACCAAGCATCGTGACAAACAAAAGGAAAAACTTGGCAAAGTGGCTATTTTCAAGCTTAAACTTGAGCCATGATGCTCTCTTTAGACTGCTGTTTGGCAATTCAAGCTAGAAATTTGAGACCTCCTGATCTTCAGCTTGTTGACTAGGGATCAAACCGACCTTTGCATATCTGCGTATGAGAGAGTACAAAGCAAATATCCCTCCTAAAATAGTTCAATTAATTACTCATTAATTAGTATGTAACCCATACTACCGCACGAGAATAGATATAATTTAATAAAACAATAGAAATAAATATATTGTATTTTATTATTTAAGTGATACTATTGGTTTTTTATTTATTTATTTATTTATTAAACATGAGTTTTGTCATATTTAAAACACTTAGTTTATTCATGTTTAATAAAACTTAGCATTATGTAATTTTTTAACAAATAATTTTATCATACAAAATTCTAATGAAAGAATGCTACATAGACATATATATTTGAAGTTGATTCATACACGGTACATATAGCTATGATTAAGATGTTTTATTACAAACCATTTTTAGCAAAATATTTTAATCAATTAAATGGGAATCTCATAATGTGCATTTCGTAACAATATATAACAATAGAATAACGTGGATCTCATAAAAAATTTTTTAATCAATTAAAAATCACTAAAATTATAAGCATAAAACTTAAAGACAAACAAATAGAATAAATACTAATTCCTTAAAAAAAAAACTTACAGTGAGTTAAGAAAACTACACAAGTAATCTTTGATGTTTGAAGAATAATGGGATTATAACTTCCTTTCAAAATTGAGTGGAGACTTGCGTTGATAACGTATTATGAAAAAGAAAAGAAACATGCAACATCAATGACAGGAAAACAAAACAATTTTATAATTAAACAATAAAAATTATTGACAAAAAGGAAAAAAAAGTATAGGCAGATGAAAGAAAATAAGCATGCAACATCAATTATAGAAAAATCACAAAATTATATAATTAAACAATAAAAAATTTACACAAAAAGGAACGACAGTATAGGTAGATGAAAGAAAGCAGTAATCAAACCTTAGGAATGGTTGGAATTTATTTTGCAGAGCATAAACCAGGACCATGAAAATTGTAAAGACAAGTACAATCGGATTATCTGGAAAACATCTTCTTATATAAGATACAAAAATACCTCAATACATGCATCATTGATACCAAGAGATTCTTTTGAAATTTCATAGCATTAATTGAAGAAGAGGGGAGCTATATATTAAGGTACCTAAATCGGTGTGGAAAAGAAAGGTGAACTTGAAAATACATGGATGTGGAAAAGTGAGGTGAACTTGAAAATACGTATCTGTGAAAAAGGGAGGTGAACCTAAAAATATGTGGGTGTAAAAAAAAAAAAATATTGGAATTACAACAGATGGAGGGAAATTAGACTCCAATTTCATATTTACATTGACACGTGACACAATATAGATTAAAATTCTAATTTGGAATTGCAATTGAAGTTTCTTTTTGCTTCACCTATTATATATATATATATATATATATAGATTAGGAGTTTCAATATATGTGTTATGTGTTCTTTAATTTTCCTTCTTTACTCTAGGGAAAATATAAAAGAATAAATAAAACTTATGCAATCTCTCTCCATTAAAGGAACTATATAAACTATTCCTATATAAAAATAAATAAATAAAAGAACTAAACTTTTAAATCAATAGAGTTGTTCCAAGTCTTTTCTTCTTCTTCTTTTTTTTTTTTTTTTTTTTTGTCCCTAGGGGTGGGGGGGGGGGGGTGGGGGTGGGGGCGGGGGCGCTAGCTACACTATTAGACTTGTTCTCCACAAAAGTTTAGATTTAATTGGTAGCCTATGTAAAAAAATGTTCATAGCTCACAACAGGTAATTTCCTTGTCTCTCTGTATATGAATAGAATAAATTTCATTAGTCAATGAAAATCAATTAAAGACTTTTGATAAGGCAATGCTAAGCAATATAAAAATAAGTAATACTTAGTTATTTTTGAAATACAGAGAATTGTGTTATATCCTATTACATTCATGGTGAAATCTACTCATTAAATTTATAGCGGAGTCCATCAATTTATTTGATTAAATTATAACATATATATATATATATATATAAGCTCGCCCATGCATGGTCATCAATATTAAAAAGAAAAGCCATTACCAGATGGGCCTTTCTTTTCTTCACGAGAAGTGAAAATATTTGATCATGCGTTATTTGAATATTTGATCATACATTATTTGAATATTTCATTAAACAAAAGGAAATTTCTTTTTTTAAAACTTTTTTTGATCTTCTTCTAAAAGAAGCCTAGCGCTTGCAGTTTTGCCCAACACCGTTGGCAGTCCTTTTCTTTCCCCGGACCGATGACTCGCATGTTCAGTACCCCTAACTATTATAGGAGGATGTCGTCCCCTTGGTAATAATGTCACATTTGACTTGGTACGTAGAAAAAGCTGAATCTTTTTTCAAAAACAATAGTCATTATATAGAAGGACTTGGTTAGTCAAGCTTATCCCTGGTTCATGCATCCTTACTTAGGGTTGTAAACGAGCCAAGTTTTGTCGAGTAATGCAAGTTCAAGTTTGGCTCGTCAAGAAAAATCAAAAACTCTAGATTGGCTAGAGCTTGTGATAAGCCTAAAAATTGTGTTTGAACTTGAGCTCATGGGAAAGCTAAAAAGCTTGAGCTTGGCTTGATTAATTAGTCAAGCCAAACTCAAGCTTAATATCAAACTCAAACTCAAGTTCAAGTCAAGTTTTTGAGCTTGAGATCTAAAAAAATTACATTATTAGATGCTTAAATCTCTAGAATTAAGAAAAAAGAAAAAGAAAATAGTATATTCATTTTATCATGCATCTAATCTTACTATGATTAGCTATTATTCAAATTAATAATTTACATAATAAAATTCATTCATTTATCATTCATTATCTACAGTTTCAACAATTGTTTAAAATATAATTTTTACATTCACATTAGATAGTGAAGGACTAGAAAAATATCTGTTTGTAACTGTTTTGAATGAGAAAATACTAACATATTTCATAACTTTACTTTAGATGATTGACAAGGAATGATCGTATGTGGCCTACTTAATTATTTATTTATTTTAAAATGTAACTATAGTCTAAAGTCATTCTTGATCATTTTAAAGGGAATGAAAAATTTAAGGTAATATAGGTAATGGTCTCATGTTGACTATGTCATTATTAAGACATGTGTAATGAGTATAGTAATGAGTATAACTAGCTAACACATATAAACTTATAAATGAGTCTATGCTTGAATTATTGTGTATCAAGCCTAATAGCCCACGAGCTTGTTTGCGAACAAATTTTTTTGCTTAGGCTTGGCTTGTTTATTAAACAAGCTTAAAACTAAGGCTTAAGCTTGGCTTATTTATAAGCAAACAAACATGAACAAGTTTTTGATTAAGCCAAACCTGAATTGTTCGTAATCAGCTTAGTTTATTTACAGCCTAGAACCTTACTTGTGTTAGGACATATGTGGTTCACTTGATATGAACATATGTTGTTCTTTTTATGTAATTGGCTAATCTTTTAATAAAACGCACTTTACTTGTATTTGGATAGATCTAAGATGTGTTTAATACTTCAAAGAACATGTTGTTCAAGTCTAGTATTAAAGCCATGAAGATTTGACCAAGAAACAAGTGAAGAAAAGGTGTTCACTAAAGTCGACACCTGCGGACAGCTGCTCGACACCTGCGGACAGCTGCTCGACACCTACGGACAAATAGCTCGACAGCTGCTCGACAGATAGCTATCTATCGAGGTTTAATGAAACTCGACGCTTGCTATCTATCGAGGTATCTATCGAGGTTACGAAAATTAGAATTTTCAGATCTGATTTTTGGGCCAAGCTTTTGTATTTTTGTAGGGTTTCTTTTCTCACAACTCTAGACATATATGAGGTTTATTTTAGAGGCCGTCACATAAGAAAATACAAAGAAAGCACATGAAAAAGGTGATTGAAACCTTATTCTCTCTGAAAGAAGCTACTGCGTCTTTGCGCCTTAGGGTTTTGTAACCGAGTGCTTTTTGATTTTCATTGTTGATGAAGTGAAGAACTTTGCAGCCAACATTCTTCTTTCTCAAGTTGGTGAAAGAGTCACGTACTGGGATTTGTGCAAAGGAGTTAGTCACGTACTGGGATCAGTGCATCAAAGGGTGGCGTTCATATATTGAAGAGTTCAGAGGTTCTAAAGCAGTAGAATGTTTCTGCTGTGAGTTCATCTACAAGGATTGTAGTGACTAGGGACAAAAGTTTTATACTAGATTTGAAACTTCTCTTTATTATAGTGAATTGCTTTTGGGAAGGTTTCCCCCTAGGTTTTTTACTGTGAAACTGGTTGGTTTCATTAGCTTTCTTAGGTCATCATATCTTGTCTTATTTATTTTTCCGCTACATATGATTTTGACATGATATCGATGTTTGTTTATTTTAACAATTTTTATTCATAATAAACCTAATTAACAACTTGGGTTTAAAACTTGTTAATTCTATCAACCGGGGTCTAAATTTCCTAACAACTTGTTACTTTTTGTTTTTTCCCACCCTCTTTAGGCCAATGCATGTTCAAAAAGTGGCAGACTAAACACTGTGACACATTAAAGTTTTAGACTTTAAAATCATTAAAGTCTTAGACTTTTTTTTTTTTTTTTCCTCTTTTCTCAAGAGAGTAGAGAAGTCAATTTGAAAATGTTTCTTAAAGGAATTAAAATAAGAAATCATTATTATGAGTATAAAATTTGAGGGTTAGTGACAATTAAGTAGTTGGTCATTTAATATTACACCCTTGGGACAAAATTGAGGTTGGAGGACTTTTTTTTTTTTTAGTTATATACAGTATTATTTTGAATCACCCCTAGGACATAATTGAGGTTGGAGGACTTTTAAAAAAAAAAAAAAAAGTCATTAGTCCACTAGTAATTAAATAAGAGTAATGCTATTGTTACAAACTATTTTATAAGAATTTTACAAAGTGTTGATATGACCAATCTCTTATTGGCTTTTATTTAGATTCACCATTAATATCACTTTTTCATTTACCAATAATTATTCACCATATCAACAATTTGTAAATTTTTTGTAAAATAGTTTGTATTTCTAACATTATTCATTAAATAAGCAACAAAATTGAGGTGGGAGAATTTATTATATTCAGAAGCTAGCTGGATATTGGCTTTCAAAAGTTACATTTAAAAAATTTAGAAGTTATAAAAGAATCATTTAGAAAATTTTAAAACGTTCATTTATTTGGCTCTCAGAGAAATACTTTGAAAATTAATGGTAGATCTGCGCAAGGAAACTAATGATTGATAAATAAAAACACATTTTAATTTAGCATGTAATACACAAAATATCCTCCATATTTAAAAGTTTATGTTAGCAAAATAAAAAATTAAAAAAAAAATCTAAAAAAATATGAGGCGGACAAATTAAGTTGGCTTCCCGCTGATCAATAAATCTGATATTTTCATATAAAAATAATAATAAATAAATAAATCTGGTAAGACAAATATTATATTCGTCACTTGGGATAGCAAATTGTCACGGAAAACACATGGGATAGCCTGTACTTTTTGCAACTTGTATTTCTATATATTCTATGTTAAGATAAGAACAGCAAATTAATTAAGAGGGCCAAAATGGGCAAATGCCCATTTCACACAAAAAAAAGTAGCATTCTGTCCCATTTTTCAAACTAATAAAGAAAATGCCTCTCTTTTGTAATTTGATTTCTTCAAAATCGAGTTTCAATGTAAACTTGATTTGCAGAAAATCGAGTTTGAGGCGATCAAACTTAAAAAAAAAAAAAAAAAAAAAAAAAAAAAAAAAAAAAAAAAATTGCATTGAACTCGAATTCATGGAGCTCGAGTTCCATAAAAAACATCACTATAGGTATTAAAAATGCCACTATAGGCCTCCATGAAACGCAACTATAGGTAAAATTTTTTAATAGAAAATTGCATGAAACTTGAGTTCGTGGAGCTCGAGTTCCATAAAAAACTTGCATGTTAAAAGGCCACTATAGGTCTCCCTATGGAGCAATCAGACTTAAGAAAAAAACATGCATGTTTTAAAATGCCACTATAGGGCTTTAAAAAATTGCATGGAACTCGAGTTCATGGAGCTCGAGTTCCATGCAATTTTTTTTTACAATTATTTTCAGTTTGCTATAACTCGATTGTGCAAAAATCGAATTTTGAATTTAAACTCGAATTTTAGAAAATCGAGTTACAAAAAATGGACATTTCCCTAATTAGTTTGAAAAATGAGGTAGAATGTTGCTTTTTTGTGTGAAATGGGCATTTGTCCATTTTGGCCTAATTAAGAGTCTAAAATCTTACCATTGCCATTGTCATTAGCCCGTAGCACAATGAAAACGTACTTAACCAAAGGGATCAAGGTGAGAATGTAAAAAAATCATAGAAAGAACACCCAGAATGTCATCATTATGGTTGATGCCGTTTGTGAAGGTGCTGCATGTCAAACACATATAGTGGTGATGTACCAATGTCTTCGTACACAATTCCGATGCTCTGAAATGCTAGGTGCACGATCACCTTCCACGCCATAGTCTAAAAAATTCCCATCCACAACAAATAGGAACGTTAAAATTGGAATTAATTTGTGTCAATTTTTTCTAAAAAAGAAAATAATAATAATAAAATAAAAAAGAAGAGGAAGAGGAGGAGGAATTATTAAAGGGGCTTTTTATTTTTTATTTTTTTATTATTTTTTTTGCTGTTGTCAATTTTACTTCGTAATTTTAATATAACATTAATGAAATATTCCCCTAAAAAAAATTAATGAAATATTGTACATCACTGTTTATATAGTAAGGTATTATAATTATAACTAAATATTAATTATATAGGGTCTAATATTGTACCGACGTCCCATAATATTAAAGATTTGATTGAATTTGAAAGAAGTATGATTGATGTATTAAATCACAAAACTATCATTCTAATTATTTATTCAAAAATAGATATGTTAAAAATTAAAAAATAAAAGAAAAAGAAAAAGAAGGAGACCTTGGAGTCACTGTGGCCATGAAGATGACCTCATATGCTGCTGGATTCGATGTCTAAGGAGTCGTATGATCTGCTTGACTTTTTCCATGAAAGTTTCTTTCCTTTGAGTTGTACTTCCAACTCTCAGGCAGGGGGCAAACACCAACAAGGATTACAAATTGGTTGACAATGATGGCGTAAGGATCAGCCCTATCAATGGGAAGTTCCTCAAATGCTTCTATGCTTGAAAATCGAGGACTGCTCCTCGGTAAGAGCTTAAACTGCCCACTGCAGCGCTACAAGGATACATGATGTCTTCCCATTACCTTTGAAAGCATACAAATAAAAAAAATCATAAAAAAAAAAAAATCATCATAAAAAAAAATCATAAAAAAAAAAAAAAGAAATCATCAAAAAAAAAAATCATCAAAAAAAAATCATAAAAAAAAAAAATCTGTTGAACTATGTAATGACTTGATCCCTCTCCGAGGTACGTAGGTAGGTTAGTACTTTTCACTAAGTTCAGTCACATGAAAAGAAGAAGGATTGCCAGTCTAACTTGAAGAGTTCTCCAACGATCATCAATACGCTTTTAAGGTCCCTTTGGTTGGCAAGGCATTGCTTAGGCAATCAACTGCTCAATAGGATGATAAAAAAAAATCGTTATACTCAAAGATGAAGACTAAATGAAGTGTGCATGGCACTCCCCATCTTCTATGGACATTCTCCAACGTTTATGAAGCATGTTTTACATCATCTCTCCTCTATGGGCATATTTTGACATCTTTGAAGTCTAGGCGACATTCTTCTCGCATCTTTAAGGTTTTGTTGACACCTCTTTGAATCCTCAAAGTCTTAATGGGAGCGTCTTGAAAATTCAAGTTTTTGTTGGCCTTTCCTTGCATCTTCAAGGTCTTGATAGGGACTTCTCACATCTTCAAGGTTTTGGTTGGCACCTCTTTGAATCCTCAAAGTCTTGATGGGAGTTTCTTGAGACTTCAAGGTTTTGTTGGCATTTCCTTGCATCTTCAAAGTCTTGATACGGACTCCTTGCATCTTCAAGGTCTTGATAGGGACTTCTCACATCTTCAAGGTTTTGGTTGGCCCCTCTTTGAATCTTCAAAGTCTTGATGGGAGTTTCTTAAGACTTCAAGGTTTTGTTGGCATTTCCTTGGATCTTCAACGTCTTGATACGGACTCCTTGCATCTTCAACGTCTTGTTGGTATATTTGAAGTCTTAATGTCTAGCAACAGTGCTAAGTGCCCTCGATGTCTGAGCTATCTTGCCTCTAGAAATTGGTGTTGTTATAGCTTTATTATAAATATCAATATTGGTGCAACTTCAATGCGAGTGCAGTGCAAATGAAGTGTTGACGTGGCTTCATGGCAAAGATGAATGCTGGCATGACTTCAATGTGAATAAAGTGTTGACATGGTTTCATGGCAAAGATGGATGTTGACGCGGCTTCAATGTGAATGAAGTGTTGACATGACTTTATGGCAAAAATGAATGATAGCACGGCTTCGATGCGAAAGAAGTGTTGGCGTGATTTCATGACAAAGACTCATGATGTAGCTACGTTGCAAAGATTCTTGAGATGGCTGCATTGCAAATACAAGTGTTGGTGCGACTTAATTGCCAATACTAGAGCCAGTACGACTTCAAAGACGAGTTGCCTAGCTGCATAGCTTTATGGAAACGTTGTTACGAAGACGAATATCATTAAAAGATTGTTTATGCAAGAAAAGAATGTAATAACATGAAGACATACGTCATTACAAGAACGTTGGTATCGATGAAGTACAAAGCCACCAAATGAAGGCAAAGACTTCTATGAGAGTGTTAGCGTAAAGTTCGATGTCAAAATCTAAAGTTCAAGAAAATTGTGCTGCAAGGTTGAAGGTTGAGCAGGAGAAGAAGGTTGAAGGTTGAGCATGTGATGAAGGCAATAGCATGCCTTTATATAGAAAAATTATGAGATAACGAACCAGAGAAATGTGAAAACAATGGAGCTCAAAATTCAGATTTTGCACATTCACGGCCCTCAAAGTCAAAGAAGACTGCACCAAATTTTGAAATCAAAAAAAGATGTTTAGCCACAGATAGTTCATTGTCAGAGTAGCCAGCACCAAAAAATAGACCAACAAGACCCACGACTTTCCCATTCAAATTTGTGAAAATCCAAACCTTATTTCACAAAACTAACACCACAGCACTCTTCTACGGCCCTCAATGTACAAAACCCAGGAAGATCATCAATAATGGAGTTGCCACGCTCCACCACAAATTCGCGATGACGAACGGCTTAGTCCCTCCCCACTGTGCAAATCTGTCCACAATTTCACAAAACTGACCCTACAGGAGCATTCTACGGCCTTATATCGACAAAACCAGAAAATTTCAAGCCCAAATGATGTGCCACGAGCCGCCACGCGCCGCTAGAAGATCCGGCGTTCACAGCCTTACTTACACGCACCTCCACGCGCCGCCAGGATGCTCCACGCGCTCACATGCGCAGGCTATCGTTCACGCGCTCACACGTGCCAACATTATCTCCTCACGCACTCCACGCGCTGCTCATGTGCGTGCTCACGTGTCTCACGCGCGCTCGCCTAGCTTATTGATGTCATCAATGAAGTCACCGAACCGGTTTGACCTGATCCGACCCGGTTTGACCCGCCTTAAAAAAAAAAAAAAAAAAAAAAAACAAAAAAAAAAAATCTTGACCATGATTGACTTTGACCAAAAATCGAAAATTTCAAATTGGACCTATCCCACTTGGTTTTTCGAGTACATTCTGATTTTGGAATCAGTTTCTTCATCCGAAACTCAAAAAGTGTGCAAACAGTCCAGTCTCCAAAAAAATTGACTATCGCACAAATCTTGGCCAAAAGTCAAAAATTGCAAGACAGACTTGTCCCACTCAATTTTTCGAGCACATTCTGATTTTGGGATCCATTTCTTCATCTGGAACTCGAAAATTGCATTACGGTCCAATTTCTAAAAAGTTGACTTTTGCACAAATCTTGACCAAAAGTCAATATTTTCAAGAATGACCTGTCTTGCCCAATTTTTCGTGTATGTTCCAATTTTGGGGTCTATTTATTCCTTTAAGGATCCAAAATCGCTCAAAGTTGTGTGATTCTACAGTTGTTGGCTTTGATGTAAACTTTGACCAAAAATCGAAATGCCTGAGCAAAGTTTGCTCTACTCAGATTTTCACAAAGACCCTGTTTTGAAATTAGCTTATTTATTCGGACTTGAAAACCACCAATCTGAACCACTTCTCCCTGACCCACTTCTCCAAAATACTAGCGGTGTCCAAAATTTAAGCTCTTAGGATCAGAATTCAAGGTCATCATTTGGTCTGGATTCCCTCGAGATTATCCTCTAGACTTCATCAAAGCTTCCCTTTCAAAGAATAGACGAACTCTCACAAATATGTCTTAAATTTGAAATTACATTGGGTCACTACTCCAGCCTACCATTCCCGTTCGGTACCTACCATTTCCGTTCGGTGCCTACCAGTCTCCAACCGACCGTTCCCATTTGGTGCCTACCGTTCTCATCCACCATTCTCACCAAAAATTTTCGTCCGTCATTCTCAACTACCTAACTACCGTTCTTCCTCTCTCTGCTATAAATAGAAGGGTCGGATTCATCGAAGGCTCATTGAGAAAAACACACCGAGTCATGAAATGAAGATTTGCTTCTTTCAAATTTTCAGTCCCTCATTCTCACGGCCATTTCTCACTATGGCCTCATCATTCTCAATGCCTAGCAACCAAAATTGCTTGATAATCAGTTTGAAATCAACCCTCTTATGGTTTAGTAGAAACTCTTCTCACAACATCATCATTGTTTTAGAGTCCAAACAAATTTTGTTTCCTCACTTAACGACCACATTTGTCCATAAAGTTATTCATAACAAGGTTTGCATCGTGGTTCCATGCTTCCTTGGACTTGGCTGGCCAAGAAATCTAAGTCCAACAGAGACACCTGTTTCTAAGATCAGGGCTCTTATAGCTTCTCTTCAACTGTTTGCTCTCCCATCCAAAGCAGCTATTCGGAGCAAACAGCAACTTGACCGGTTTCTAAAACCAAGATCGCAAGTTAGCTCCACCCTTCATTTTGTTGTGCTTTCCCAACAAGTGGCATTATGTGAAGGTGGTAAAAGGTGTTGGGGTATCCTACAAATTGTCTCCCATCCAACACTTGCGATAACCTCCAGGGTACCAGCTCATTAGAAATCAACCTTTGGTGCTAGTAAATGGTCGCCAAAGCCTTATTCCATGTTTCCACCAACATGTGGCCCAAGGGTCTTCATTGCTGGTACCTCAAAATACACTTTCTGGAATTACTCCAACTTAAAATAAGCTTGAAGAATTTCAAAAGATATACTTTTGAAATTACTTCAACTTAATGTCCTTCAGCCTGGTCCAGTTACACAGGCGCATTCAACGACTTGTTGTCGGACCTCATTCAGAATGCAGTCAGTCCCGCATCCCAAGGTGTACTTCCCAGAAACATCTACACCAGAGGGATCCCAACGTACAGGGTCAGCGCCATGGTGTCTGTGTTTCACCCATTCACTTTGCTTCCTCTCTATCTTCTGCATCATCACCACCATTAGACCCAAAATCCATTCTGAAATTACCTCAACTTAACCTGAGTGATGCAATAACACATGCACATTCAACCACTTTCCCACATGATCCCTCCGTGATCCGAAGTATATCCTTCAGATATAACTTTACCAGAAGTTCTTAAAAATGGGAGGCCAGCTCCACAGCTCTGCATGTTGTACCCAGCCAATATCCTCACTTCTTCTCCATCTTCAACCCCCTGTGATCACCGCCAACGATCCAAAATACTCCTCTGAAATTACTTCAGCTTAATCTTTGCCAATATGATTCAATCTTGCAAGTACATCCAACTTCTTGCAAATAGCTTTCAGCTTCACCAACCCACTTCAAGTACCATGAAACACTCTTTTGAAATTACTTTGACTTAACTTCTGTTAAGAAGGCTCAATCGTGCAAGTACATTCAAATACTCGCAGACCCCTTCTCGGTCTCATCAAAGCCTTTCATGTGGGTGGGTCTACTCTTCTGAAATTACTTCATCCTGCTAAAAGCTCCACCACCTTCAATCACTACATTTGCATCTTGCTAAAAGCTCCACCACCTTCAACCACCACATTCGAAGAGTCAAGTACCAAATTCATTCTTTTCAAGACTCATTCCCTCACCACACTCTGAAGTTGTGTACGTGAACAAGTCTCGAGGGGGCATTTGTAGAGAGGGAAAATTTTCGGCCTATTACAAGCTGACATGTCATGCCACCAAGTCCACAAAGCATCATATATTGCTACTGAAAATTTGCCAAATTCCATTAAGGTAAGAACATGAAAAGCATGCAAAATGCTAATCACATGTAGGCGCGTGTAAGCAATGATGCAAGCAAGTCAGCGCGTGTAAGCGATGACTCAGGCGATCTGGCGCATGTAAGCGATGACACAAGCAGACCAATCAAGCTATGACATGTGTCACCAATCAGACTCCGCCACGTGTCACCCACCTACCCCCAAACTCCTATAAATAGAAGCCTTCCTAAGGCATTTGGAGGGGGGAGGAGACCAAGACATCTGAGGAAGACACCAAGACATCTAGGGAGAGACCAAGACATTTGAGGAAGAACTAGGAAGAGATCTTGAGTTCAGAAATTTAGAAGCTCTGCTGGAATCAAGCCCTGAAGCCTCTAGGAACTTCAAGAACTTCAACTTCGAATACGAAGAACATTCGAAGAAAGATCATCCAAGTCATCCTCCTAGATCTCAAAGGTCACTAGAATCAAGCTCAAAAGCCTCCAGAAACCTCAACAAACCACAAATCAGCAAAGCTCTACGGATTCAAGCCTCCAAAGCCCCGAAGAACTTTCACCACAATCCTTCGAATACGAAGAACATTCGAAGCTAAATCATCCAAACTACTTGTCTAGATCTCAAAGTTTACTGGAATCAAGCTCAAAAGCCTCCAGAAACCTCATAAACCACAAATCAACGAAACTCTACGGATTCAAGCCTCTAAAGCCCCGAAGAACTTCCACCACAAACCTTCGAATACGAAGAACATTCGAAGAGAAATCATCCAAATCATCCTCCTAGATCTCAAAGGTCACTGGAATCAAGCTAAAAAGCCTCCAGAAACCTTAACAAACCACAAATCAGTGAAGCTCTAAGGATTCAAGCCTCGAAAGCCCCGAAGAACTTCTGCCACAAACTTTCGAAGACGAAGAACACACGAAGAACGCGAAGAACAAAGAATTTCTAATAAGCTCATAGCCAGAAATTCATTGTAATTCCATTTCAATGGTCTTCAATCCATCCTTCAGCCAAATTGAAGGATATCTTGTATTCGAATCAAAATCATACCACAAGTCTTTCAAGGAGATCGAATCAGAGGATCACTCTTTTGTAATCACAAAGAATTGTACCACACATTCATTAATACAAATTCCCATTTGCGAAATTATTTTACTTGTTTGACTTATTTCGAACCGAGAAATTTAGTCGTCCACAAAGACTTTTGATTTAACTTAATTAATAAACCCTTAAAATTAGTATAGTTGATTAGGTAACTTAAAATGTATTAGACAAATAGGTGAACAATCACACATAATACAAAACCAATGATTACTAGTGACTCCTAAAAAAAAAAAAAAAGAAAAGAAAAAGGGATTCACATACACACACATCCACCATAGAAACAAATGCACACAAAAAATCACGTGGTTAAGGACCTAATGTGCAATAAACCAGAAATAAAAAAGGGATAAATACCCTTTTTGGGGCGTCCACAATGAGCAAAACCATAGTTGGAATACCCTCTTCGTCATCGTTGGAACTATCGTAAAAAAAAAAGTATTATATGCCTATGATAATATAAATATTAGACATATAGTAATGGTTTTCTCAAAAATAGAAAAAGAAAAAAAAAAAAAAAAGGCATATAGTAATGTCTTCTTTCTATATATACACAGTTAGTTATTCTAACTTTTTTATAAGTCATTTATTTTGTATTAAAATAATATGATAAAAATAAATATATTTTAAACTAATATGTTAAAAATTAATTATATTAGTCTAAAAATTATATAAAAGAAGAACCGATAATTAAATCGGATACCGTAGTCCAAAAATCAACTTTAGGTGCATATTTTGCATATAAAACATGACATAAATTTAAATCAATTATAAAATAACTAAATATAATGAGTTTTAATAATAAAATATAACTTAAAATTTTCATTTCGTTTATTATTCTTCGAATTTGGACTAATTAACAGATCTATTTTTCCATTAGCGCCTATAGCTTTTGCTTATATGTTATTTTTATTATTATTTTTTTTTTGTCTTATTTTTTTTTTTTTTGCAAATAATCTAATTTTTAGCCTTTGAAAATAAGTTAATTTTTAATTTTTTATCACATATTTAGCATGAAAATTACCAAAAATCATATTTTTTTTATAACAACTATGCAAATAAAATAAAATGTTCCCAGTATTAGATCAGCTGGATTTGCGTCAATAGCAAACACCTATTTGAACAATGATAGAAATGATTTAAGGGCAGGTGAGGTAAGTGACAAGGTACAAATTGAATGCTGCCAAAAAAAAAAGGGACAAATTGAAGCCATTGTTGTGCTGAGAATGTTTTTTTCACCAACAACACTTAGAATATAATTGTATTTGATCAATGCAATATAAACAATAATATTATTTTTCAATGACAATTTATGTGGCTCATTGGTCAATAAAATCACACAATTTATTTTAATTGGGGAAATTAAGATAAAGTATTTAAGAAACTATAATTAACTAAGTTTGATTTTTGATTTTCCAATTATTAATTTACAATTGTAGGGGCTTATGAAACAGAGCCCAGCCTGATAATATTGGCATATTGTCTCGGATCCAAGCTCTATCTTTTTCTGTTGGGTTGGGTGGGTCTGACATGCTGCTCGGCCTTCGGCCACACATACTCGATCTAATATCTTTGGGCTTTCACCGAATGGGTGTTGACTTGATATCTTTTACTACAACTATGATATTGAAGAGCCCAAGCTTGAAACTATCAACTTCTATTAGACATTCGCACCGGGATTGTAAATGTCATATGTACGGTTTACTTGGCATTTTTCCCTCAAAAACCTCCCACATCTGGAATTGCAAATGCTCAGAATTGTAAATTTTTTTACAATCTTGCTGTAGTGTCATTCTACATGTAGACTATTGGATATTTTTTTTAATCTGATTTATTCTTTCTCTCTCCTCTATCAAACTTCTCAACTCTCTCTCTTTCCTCACATTTCGTCTCCCTTTCTCTCTCTCTGAATTGCTCTCAACTCTCACTCTCTCTCTTTATGCTGGTGGTTGGGCCTTCACGCCGGTGGATCGGCAGGTTCTGTGGTTGTTTTTCTTACTTTTTTTTTTCTTTTTTTTTTTAAGCTAAAGCAAAGTTTATGTTTATGTTTGATTTTAATGATCGCTGGAGTGAAATCTGACTTTTGCTAGACCAAAACTTCAATTTTCCAACATCTACAAACAATTCTTTGATAGATTCGTGCTTAATTTCATAGCTGGTAATTATAATCCCTTTTAATACTTGATTTGTCACATATATAGATTTACCAATGCTAAAATTTTAACATATCTAATTATCAAGGATAACAAAATAACTCCACATGACCTCATTTCAACTTAATTACCTACTCCCGACCTGATTTCCCTACCTTAAAAAAAAAAAAAAAAAAAAAAAATTTGGGGGTAAAAATAGAACGCCCATGATTCAGTCCCACCCTGTCCTCATCATCCCTATGAACCAAGAAGAAGCAAACATTCACACTAAAACAAAAAAGTAATGGGACACCTTGGCCTTAACGGTTGGCCCTCTCTTGGAGTCCGTACAAGTTCAGATTCCTTAATCTTATTAAAAAACTTGTGAGTTCGTCGCTCGCAAAGTTTGCTTATAAATATGCCACTGTCCTTGACTTCCATATCGACCATACCCCTTTCTCTCTCTCTCGCTCTCTCTCTTTTGTGTATCCGTAATTTCTGCTGTTATTAAAAAAACATGGCAGACGATGTTTCTCAAGGGCTCAAGGAAAAGAAACTTCCATGGCAAAAGTAGCGGAGATATGACTCTTTGGACGTCGAGTCCCGCAGCTTTCATGGTCCTCATCATGGCCATCACTCCAAGATTTGCCATCGCCATCTCTCTCCAAAAATTTCCATATTATAATTCCACGATTTCTCATTTAAGTCATAACTAGCAATTTTCTTGCATGTTAATTAGAAAGGCCCAAAATGGCAAGGTTTTAAAAACCGGTACGAAGAAAGAACCGAAAAATGAGTTAATTACTGGTTTTTTGGTCAGACCCAGTCAAACCGGTGACGTCATAAATAACTTAATTAAAATATTAAAATAATTTTTATTTAAAATTTGAATTTTAGTAACTTATATTAAGAAAATAATCAAAATATTAAAAAAAAAAGTGTTTTTTTCCAAACCACCTTTCTTTTCTTGTTAGTAATAGTCGACAAAGAATAAACTATTTAGGGCCTATTTGGTTTAGAGGAGTATTGGGCGATATCACTCAAAACTCATAACTGGGTTATCAAAAAACATGGGACCCACATAAATTTGTTTCTTTGGCTTGATTTTCACATTGTGTTTCTATCACTCAAAACTCAAAGATTTTGAGTTAGAGTGATGGAAACAGGAAAAACAAAATTGGCGTTTTCAAAAATTGAGATACAAAACTCAATGGCACTAAGGTAAATATTCGGACTTTATGGGGCCCGTAGGCTTTCGTGTTGTCTTGTCCGTTCAGTGCTGTTTGGTATTACCATTGCAAACAACCAAAGCACCACCACTACAAATCCAGCGCCTCCACAGCACCACCACAACAAAACACCACCAAAACACAAACCTAGCCCCACCCAGCACCGTCACAACACCACCACAACAAAACACTACCGAAATACAAACCTAGCCCCATCCAACACCGCCACAACAACCCACTGCAACAAATCACCACTGAAACATAAATCTAGCCCCCGCCAGCACCGCCACAGCACCACCATAACACAAACCCAGCCCCACCCAGGGCCGCCATAGCAACCCACCGCAACAAAACACCAACTGAAACCCAAAAACCCAATCTTAAACCCGATCCCCACCGTGACCCATAACTCGATCTCTACCGATTCAAACCAACCAAAAACAACTAAGAAAGAAACAGAGAAGAGAGAAAAAAAAAATCAAATACAAATTGAAGAGGGGAGAGACAGAGAATGTTGAGAAATAAAAGGAGAAGAGTGGAAAAAAAAATCAAATATAGAGTGAAAAGGGGAGAGACAGAGAAAGAGAGATAGACAAAAAAAAAAATGATAGAAAAGAGGGAAAGTCAAAGAAATGAAAGGTGAGAGGATGCCTAGAAGAAGTAAAGGAGGAAGATTTTTTGTTAATCAGCCGCAGGTAGCAACAGTAACAATATTGGGTAGTGTTAATGGGTGGGGTCCACGATTTTAGCAAAACATTGTAGAGATATGTAACTGAGTTTTGAGTCCAAACAGGTGTTTTGCAATTTTTGAGTGAAGGTGAGGTTTAAGTAAAGAGTTATGAGTTTTGAGTTTTGAGTTTGAGTTATGGGTTTTGAAAACTGAGTTATGAAAACTGAGACACCTCTAAACCAAACGGGCACTTGTAATTTAAGCTTCATCTTTTGGTTTATATAAACAGTATTATAACTTTAACTATTTATTTATTCAAAAAAAACTAAATTAAAAAAAAAAAAAAAAACCAAAATCAAGTGACTAGACAAGTCTATGACTTATTAGTTATTACTCCTTTACCAATCCACTTTCCCACTCCACCACTCCTAGCCACACATCTAGTCATCAACTCTTTCTTTAATTTTTTTTTTCTACCTCATAAATCTAGCACTCCACTGAATACTCCCCACTTTACTTATCAATGAATGAGTAAATAGAAGAAAGAAGGGGTTGTGTGTAGTGTGTACATATGGCACCGGACAAGTGAGGCCATGGACCATCATCGAAAGCATGACGTGCAGCCTTCACAGCCAAATCAACATCTTCTTTATCTTTTTCTGCAATTCTTGCTATCAACTCTCCTGTTCTTGGATCTATCATCTCGAACGTTTTATAGTTACCATCAAAAGACTATTTTTCCATTCTTTTGTCCTCCACAGAATCCATATCTCCCTCTCTCTCTCTCTCTCTCTCTCTCTCTCTCTCTCTCTCTCTCTCTCTCTCAGGAAGTTAGATCTATTGTTTATCTCTATACTACCATCATCGGTTCCTCTCTTCCTTACTGAAGATCTATAGATACCACTCCAAGATGCTAATTTCAATGCCAAGCATGAACATTCAATCATTTTCTCTCTCTCAAGCATAGCCAATCTTTAGAAAAAAAAAAAAAAAAAAAAAAAACAAAAATTGCAAAAAACTATCCTCACCATCAGCAGATTTGAAAAAAGAAATATATATATATTTACTGCAAAACTGGTATAGTTTGAACCGAAAACTAGTATGGTTTGAACCGATTAAATCAGCCATTCTAGTTCGATTTTTAAAACCATAATGGGTAAATGCCCCTTTCATACAAAAAATTCACCATTTTGTCCCATTTCTCAAACTAATTAGGGAAATGTCCTTATTTCGAAACTCGATTTTTTAAAAATCGAGTTTTAATTTAAAACTTGATTTTTGGACAATCGAGTTATAGCAAAATGAAAAATTAAAAAAATAAATAATTTAGAACTTGAGTTCCTTGAAAAAATTCAAATGGAACTTGAGTTCCAAAAAAAAAAATTTCCTAGATCCACGTTCGCTATAACTCGATATTTCAAAATTTGATTTTTAAAACAGGGGCATTTTCCTAATTGTTTAAAAAATAGGGTAAAATGTTGGATTTTTTGTGTGAAATGGGCATTTGCCCATTTTGGCCAATTAGGAAGACACATATTCTAGATTATTTGACATATAAAATAAATATTACCGTATAAATTGATAGGCCGAAAATGTATTGACCCATTGTGATGAATTAACTAATTAATTAGTCAAGTGAATTAATTAAGTTCAATTACATACAATGAGCGTGGCAGCACAAACAAATCACCAGATAACTAAATATGCAGCAAAAATTAAATAACACGGGAATTTGTTTACGAATGAGAAAAACCTACACGGCAAAAACCCACCGAATGATTTTAAGGTCACTACTCCCGAAAATCCACTATTATCAAAACAAGTGGTTACAAGTAAAGGAATTTCAGTACCTTATGCTAACCTACAGTTGAACCCTTACCCTAATACCTAATTAGACTTGTTCTGTAGTGACAATCTCTCTTTGTGTTGCACGGCTCTCAATACGTGGCTAACCAATAAATACGCGGATCCTAGTACTCGACTTGATCACCAACTTGAGAAGGATGTTGATTGCAAAGTACTTCTATTCATCATCTGATGAAGATCACAAAGTTGCTTAGCCACAAAACCGTACAGTGTACAAACATAGTAGCTTTTTCACGAACTAGGGCAAACTAAGTTTTCTAGTCACACTTGAGGAATTATGCTTTTGTACAATTATGCTCTTAGCTGTGCAACTTGATATGGCTCTTAAAATAATCCTTATATATGTTTAAGGTTATGAGGAAAAAAAACATACTTATAGATTGGATGAAAAACAGTCCTGAAAAACTAAGTTTCATAAATCTCGATAGATAGCTATCTATCAAGCTACAGGGTTCAGCAACTTTTAAACTTCAATAGATACTAGCTGTCGAAATTTAAAATTCAGCACTTTTTCACTTGATTCTTAAACAGACTTGCATGGCTTCAATACTTGGACTTGAATTCTTGTTCTTTGATGTTTTAAACACATCCTAGATCTATCCAAATACAAGTAAAGTGCGTTTTGTCAAAGGATTAGCCAATACATAAATGTTAACATATATTCCTAACATCCAATCACATATGTCCTAACATAAATATGCTTTTATTATTTTTTCTACAGGATATGGGATGGTCCATAATCTTCCATCTAGAATTTCAAAGTATTGGAGTGGTGTATGGGGACGTTGGTAAATCACCACCATACGTGTCAAGGTTTTGAAACTCGGACTAGATCGTACGGTCCGACCGGAAAAATCTCAAACTGTTCATTTTTGTGGTTCTTTTAGCCTCAAGAACTGCTCTATGGGAAAAAAGCAAGACCCATGCAAACCGCGGTTGGACCTCATGGTCTTGAGAACTATGATCAGACCGCTTCTCATGGTTCCTTACTTCCCTTTGAATCTGAACTTAAAAAAAAAAAAAAAAAAAAAAAAAAAAAAAAAAAAGCTTTAAATTCTGCCACTGCCATAGGACTTCAAATCGTTATTGGCTAAAGCGGGAGGAGAAGATCGTTCTTTTGGGCGAAGTAATCTTTCATCGTTGAGAGGGCCATCTTGTTCACTAGAAGCCGAAATAGCAGATTTTGTTCGCTAAATTGATGTTTTGGGGGAGATTTTGCTCAGATCTGTTTTGGAATAGAGGGAGAAGAGTTTGTCACGACCTTCATCATCATCTTCTGCTTCTATTTCTTCTTCTTTCTTCTTTTCCTCCTTCTCTTTCTTCTTTCTGTCTACACTGCTATGGTTTCTAAGTTTCTCACCTTCTCTCTATTTGGTGTTTGTGCTTCTTTTGAATTTTTTTTTTCTTTTAATGTTTCCAAAGCCCATTGACGTGACTTGCTTTGGGAAAGATGGAAACTTTTGATTTTTGAATTAGTTTCAGCCGTTAGATCTTTGAGCCCATAATGTGGCACTAGCCACTTCTTTGTATTTTTCCTAGTAATGGTACAATGAACAGTGAGAGCATGCCTTCTTCTTTTTTTATTTTTTTTTTATTTTTTTTTATGTTGCAGGTTTGGTACACTATGGACATTACTGCACAGTGCACAAGATGGCCAATACTAATGATTTGTTATGAGTTTTGACCCTTCAAACTTTGCTACGTGATAATTGTGACAAAAAAATTGTGAAATATTTTGTAACATTAGATTTAAATATTAATTAAAAGTACTTATAATATTTTATTTGTTATATTTTTTGTGTGTGCCTTAATAAGTAATAATGTTTACTCAAAAAAAAAAAAAAAATTGAATGGTAGAGAAAAAACAGATACAATTAAGTATATAATAATTATTAAATAATTATTCTAACTTAAAATTACTAAGTGTCCTTCTAATTCCTATATTATTACAATATTACATCAACATATAAACAAATAAAGAAATATTATATCTATTTATGCTTAGAATATGATATTTTTCATTTGTCCCGTGAAAGTCATGATATGAAAAAATACATTTGAAAGATAGATTTTTATATTTAATTGGGTCATTTAATTTAATTTTTCTATTTATACTAATTTAATATATTTATTTGTATTTAAATAATTATTAATTTAATTATGACGTCATTACGGTTTGACTCCGGTTCAACCTCGGTACGACCTTAAAAACCTTGAACCTCTCCCTTTTACGATTCAATAAACGGTCCGGGTCTGAAAACCTTGATACGTGTATGCCAGAACCTTCCCCAATGGTATCTCGCACAATGACGATATCTTAGGAGTACTTTCTTTAATCTTCTATACCATCACCTTAATTACTCTCATCAAGTACGTGTTGATTGTTTTAAGGGCCAATGATAATAGTGAAGGTAAGATCCTACCGTGGAAAACTTCTCTTCATGTTACAATCATAATTTGGGTGGTCTTATAATCAAAGACCATGCAAGAAAAAAGTAAATCATTGTACCAAAACTTTGTTTGGTCGTAATATATTTATAATGTTACCACAAATATAAATTTCTCATTTCAAAATTTTCTTCACAAAATGCTTAGGCTTGAACCGAGTGTTTGACAAAATGTCAAAAACTCTATTTTTTAAATCATTTTTGAAAAAAAAAAAAAAAATTTCAAGTTGAGTTTTAATCAATTGATTAATTGAATGCCTAATGGATCAAAATTTTAGAACACGCATGGTTTATGCGTTGCAGAATCAAGACTCTCCTTTCAAAGAGTAGAGCTTATTAATCTGGCAAAGTAATAATTTTCGCTTTGTAACACAATGGAAATAAACTTCAGGTGCCTTATACTCTCTCTTATGCCGGTATGCCAAGGTGGATTTTATCCCAATCAACAGGCTGAGGACTGTGAATTGTCGAACTACGAGCTTGAATTGCTAGATCATTGTGCACGAATTGCGTTGTGGCTCAAGTCGAAGCTAGAGAACAACAAATTTGCGAAGGGAATCTTATGGCCTGTTTGGAAGTATAGAGAGGGAGGAGAGTAGAGGGGAATGGTTATCCTCTACCTTATTTGGATGTTTTAAAAATTAGATGGAAATGAGAGGAAATGATTTAAATAGACAAATTTACCCCTATTTGAAAATCTTTTTTTATCTAATTAATAAAGCAATTTTTTTTTATCTGTTCTTTCGCTGTTTGGATGCCAAGAAAATTCCATCCCATAAGAAATTTTTTTTATTGTTATGAGTGCTCTTTAACTTGCATACAGACACCAATAGTTTCTTTACTAACCAGTAACAAACATCTGCAAAACTCTTCATAATGGACTTAGACAAAATCCTTTCTCATCACCACCATGAAGGGCATAGAATTCTAAGAAAATTATAGGATATTAAAGCTCCAGAAACAATAAACTCTGCGTCAGAAGTCTCTCATTCAATAACATTACAAGGCTCTAGATGTCAAGAATGGAAACCTCCTTATTGGAAACCCACAAGTTTGCAAAACAATAGAGACATTAAAATTATTATTTTATGAGATCAGTCAGGGCCAGCCCTTCCTTTAGGTAAGCTAGGAAATTGCCTAAGGCCCCCAAGTGGAAGGCAGGCCCCAAAATTTTAGAAAATAAGAGGGAGTAGGGGAAAAAATTTATTTTCAAGTGAAGCACAAAAATCTGGCACAATAGGAGGGGAAAAAAATTTAGTTTCAGGTGAAGCACAAAAATTTGGCACACTAAGGGAAAAAAATTTAGTTTTAGGTGAAGTACAAAAATCTGGCACATCCTTTTAACCAAAAAACAAAAATTTTGGTAAATCAAACATTATTATCCTCTAGACAAACCAAAAATTAACCAGATAAACTACAAATCTGGTCTAAGATATTACCCACAAAATAATCACAAATCACAACAAATAAAATAACTCAAAACCCTAAAAATTTTACCTTTCTCTTTAGTCTCTACTCTCCGCCTCTCTGTCTCTCATTCTCTCTGATTCTTTTTCTCTCCCCTGTTCTCACTTCTCATCTGCTCTATTACTCAACAGCTCAAGCAAGGCGACGACAGCAAGCTTCCTGCCTTCCTCCACCTGGACCGCCTCTCCCATTCTTTCTCTGAATCGGTGTCTCCGCCTCCAGCCTCTCTAAGCTCTCTTATTCTTTCTCAGTCGTTCACTCGTTCAGCAGAATCAGTTCCGCCTCTCTCACTTAGACTCAAGTTTAGCCGTTCAGCGAATCAGTAGGTATAAATATTTCGGCATTTGACTTGCGATAAGATTAAAGATCGGGCTTGGTTTTGTTTATCAGTTTTGGTCCTTCAAGGTTTTTTGTTTTTTGTTTTTTTTTTTTTTTGTTTTTTTTTTTTTTTTTTGTTTTTTGTTTTTATTTTTATAAAGCCTTAGCCTGCTGCCTGTGTTGTTTATCAGAATAGTATTTGTTTTGTTTTATTTTGTGGGTGGGTCTTATTAATAAGCCTTGTTGTGTTATAGTTGTGCTTAAATTTTTATTATGCTTGTGCTTAATTTTTTTTTTTTAATTTTAATCTTGTGTTTATATATATATATATATATATATATATATTTTTTAGTTAGCGGTAATATATTGAATAAGTCTTTATTTATGCAGGTTGAGATTGGCAGATTACTAAAAACTTGTTATTGTTCGGTGAAACTACAACAATACTTTTTGTATAAATCAGGTTCTATTTCTCGTTTACTCTACACTTGAAAGTTATTTTTTATTTTAGTCTTTATAAATATATTGTTTGCTCTACACTTGAGATGTTAGAAGAACTTGAATACAAAAATTTAATTAGTCAATTTACATCTCAAAATGCAAGAAAAATAGATTTTACATGAAATATGACAGGCCACAAACGCGTTGACCCCTTGTGATAATTTAGATTAATTAAATTAGCCCAGTTATTAATTAATCAAATTAACATGCAAATTTACGTGGCAGCACAAACAAATCACCGAAACCAAATTATGCAGCGGAAAATAAATAACACGGTGATTTGTTCACGAATGGGGAAAACCCTAAGGCAAAAACCCCACCGGGTGATTTAAGGTCACCACTCCCGAAACTCCACTATTATCACAACGAGCAGTTACAAGTAAGGAATCCCAGTACCTCACCAACCTACAGTTGAACTCT
Organism: Castanopsis chinensis; assembly: GCA_032878915.1. Classification (NCBI taxonomy): domain Eukaryota; kingdom Viridiplantae; phylum Streptophyta; class Magnoliopsida; order Fagales; family Fagaceae; genus Castanopsis; species Castanopsis chinensis. Next base: position 22,096,618 of record JAVQMG010000115.1, read on the forward strand.
TACCCCAATACCCAATTGGACTCGTTCTGTAGTGACAATTTCTCCAGTTCAATGCACGGCTCCCAGTACGTGACTAACCAATGTGATGCGCGGATCCCAGTACGCGTCTTACTCCTTTGCACGAATCCCAGTACGTGACTCACTCACCAACTTGAGAAAGAAAGAATGTTGGCTGCAAAGTTCTTCAAATCATCAGAGATGAACTAGGGCACGAACTTTTTCTCACAGATCACAATTTGCATGAAGAGAGAAGATGCAACTTGTATCTTGTGATTTCTGCTTATTCACTTGTGCAGCTCTTTTACGGCCCTTAAAATAATCCTTTTATATGTCTAGGGTTAGGAGAAAAGAAGTCCCAAAGACACACACACGGATTGGACTTGAAACAGACTTGGAATTCTGTTTTCTTTAATTCTCGACAGATAGAGGTGTCGAGAGGTGTCGAGACAGCTGTCGAGGCTCGGGCTAAACAGCTTCTTTAAATCTCGATAGATGTATCTGTCGAGGTTATCTATCGAGCTTTAAAATCTTGCACTTCCTTGCTTGTATCTTGGACAGACTTTGACGGCTTCAACACTTAAACTTGAACCACTGTTTCTTGAAGTGTTTAACCCATCCTAGATCTACCCAATTACAAGTAAAGTGCGTTTTGTCTAAGGATAAGCCAATTACATAAAATAGCGACATATGTTCACAAGTTTGAACAACTACATATGTCCTAACAATCTCCCCCTTTGGCAATCCGTGACAAAACCACAACATACAAATGAAGATATGAGAGAAGTCATAAATCACTCAACTCATATTCACTTGTTACATACAGTAAAATCTATCCTAACACAAACTCTTGAAAAACTTTGCAAGAAGAGAGTTTATGGCAAGAAGACTTTGACAACCTGTATTTCTGAAACACTTATAAACAAAACACATCAAGGCATCTTTGTGTGAAACAGAAATAATAGATTGCATACAAGTAAAGAAACATGTGTATAAAGACAGAAAAGAAACAACACATGAAAGGTAGGTGAAAGAAACATACATCATCATATATAAGAAGAATATAAGTACAATGTATGGTAGAACATGATCAAAGTATCTCTAAAAGATAAGGAAAGAAAAGAAATACATCTGATCATCTCACTACATCCCTCAAAGCACACTCCCCCTAACAAAAATGTCCTATGTCCTATGCTAACACTCCCCCTAAGTATGACTACTCTCATACAAAACTACTCCCCCTTTTTGTCACGAGTGACAAAGGGTAGAGTGTCAAGTAGACATCTCATCCGATGAGTCAGCATCTCCATCATCATCATCGTCGGAAGCATCATCATCATCGCCATCATCATCAGCCTCGGTCTCAGACGACGCATGAGGTGGCGGAGGAGAAGCCTCTGATGCAAAGCCGCCCATGGTCGCCTGTCGCCTAGCGATGCGGCCAACACGGACATTCACCTGATACAACTCAGTGGTGAGTGTATCGAGGCGAGCGTCCATGCGCTGTAACAGCGTCATGACGTCTCCCAGGGTGACCTCGCTCGTAGAAGAAGAGGTAGATGCTCGAGCGGATCTGGAGGTGGTCGGACGGGTGGAAGGAGGTGCAGCATCCGGCTGTCGCGATCTGAACTGTGCCTCGCTACGTTTTACGGTAGCGGCGTCTATGGCAGACATGACATGATAATGATCGGACGTAGGGAAGGGAATGGAAAAACGACCCAAAATCCTCGTGATAGCGGAAGGGAAAATGAGCTTATCACGGGTGGCCGTATCTCTATAGACATCGATAATAGAAAAGATGAAGTGAGAAGGAAAGTCTATAGAGAGATCCTCAAGGAGGGACAACAAGAACCGAGCACGAGGCTCTGTGATCGAGTTGTAGTGAGACAGTGGGTGCAAAACAAAAGTCATCACCATGTTAAGAAATCTAGGACCTTTAGCAAAAGGTCGACATGGTGTGTACATGTGATCTCCCCAAAGGGTAGGACGTTCACAGAACGCCGAGATCATCTCGTCTTTGGACACAGTCCAGAGACGCTCACAACTAGGGTAATCGGGATGATCCACCCTAGGGACATGGAGTACCTCAGAGACAAGCTCTGGGGTGACACAGAAGCGCGTACCTCGAACGCTAGAGAAGAAGGAAGGTACTGACGAATCAATCCCGTGGATGTTGGAGTAAAACTCCTGAATCAGCACGAGAGGAGACGTGACCGGGACGTCACACAGTAACTCCCATCCCCGAGTGTGAATGACATCGGGAAGGTCAGTGTCGGCAAAGTCTGCCAAGACGACGTGGCGTTCCGAATGAACACCGCGTTTAGAAAAGTTCTCCGAGAAATCCTTATGGGCTTTCTCATCACGGAACCGAACAGACACAGGGGTAGAATCAGAAGAAGACTGCCCCTTAGAACGCATGGGGTTCCTAGGAGGAATAGACTTACGTTTAGGAGCCATAGACGCTACTAACGTAAACATAGAAGAGGGGGAAAGAAGAGACAAACAGAAAAGTCCCAAACAATTCAATATTGGCAGAAAGAAATATTGAAATGAAAAGAACGTATGCATGAAAATGCATGAGCATGTGACATGCAACTCAAAACACATCATGGGCTCAGCCCAATCCAAACCTAACAGCACACAATAGGAAGGCACACATCTAAATGCATGAAAATACAATTAGAATGCTAATGTGATGCAATGCATGTGGTTTTGAAGATCAGAACTCGAAAACCAACCCAAAAATTTCAGGAAAATCCCGACAATTTTGAAAACTCCCAAAAATTTTCAAAAAAAACACAAACCTAGGGTTTTGAAAACAATGCAATGCATGAAATGAGAGATAAAAGGCTTACCAAATGATGAAGAAAGTGAAGAAACACTTGAGAAAGCCTTGAGAGAGGTTTGGAGGGAGAGGGAAAAGATTTTGAGAGAGATCCAAGTGTTTTCGAGCGAGAGAGATCGAGAGAAGTGATTTCAAAATCGCGAAGGACCCTTATATAGAATCTCAGTAAATCTCGACAGATGCAGGTATCGAGATCTGTCGAGGTAGCTGTCGAGGTAAGCTGTCGAGAAATGCTCGTGGACAGATGAAGCTATCGAGGTTAGCTATCGAGGAAGAAGAAACAAGCATGTGGTGACCTCGATCGATCCAGAAGCTATCGAGGAGCTATCGAGCAAACAGAAAGTTTCTCGATCGATCCAGCTGCTATCGAGGTATCTGTCGAGACTGCGATAAGAATGAGTCTAGGGATCTCGACAGATGGCTATGTGTCGAGAGGTATCGAGGAGGTGTCGAGATGCCTTTCAAAGCAGTTTTTCAAAAGAGGAAAAACACAGACATGAATGCAATCATGCATGCAACTCAACCAAGGATACAACCAACACATTAAGCTCTCAAAAACATCTCTCAACAAGAAATATGATGCACATGTATCTCAAAACACGCACACACACATTAAACAAGTCTAACCAATTTTATCTTTCAAAAACGAGTTAAGACAGTTTAATGAGCACACATTAACGCATGTCAACCTTGTGATGGCCAAATCACATTGTACCTGCACATGTATCAAGAATAGCAAAGAGTATTGCGTGTTGTGTGTGAAAACATCGCAAGATTGCATAAGTGTCTCAATGTTATGACGATTTGAGATATGAGAAAATCACTTTAACTCACACACAATCATAACTGCTCGATGGGGACTATCACCTTTGAGGTACATCCTATAACTCCCACATCTCCTAGAAAACACGCTTGCAACCATATTTTAAAGCATTTTTAATCTTTTTGCTTATTATTTCTTTGCATATTTTCTTTTAACAAGCATATCATGCATGGGCATACAAGAGAAAGAAAAGAAATACCCAATGATGTTAAGCTTGTGACACTGCACTTTTGCTATGCCGAAGCATACAGGTGTCCTTGACATTGCACTTTTGCTATGCCGAAGCATACAGATGTCATTGACATTGCACTTTTGCTATGCCGAAGCATACAGATGTCATATTATGATTGGCGAGTAACAGTGGTGAGATGGTTATTTATGCCTTTCTCTTAGGATTTTCTAGTTCAACCCGTCAAAACGAGTGATACGAGTGTTAAGAAGAAGAGATCACTTAACCTTACTCATCACAAACAAAGAGCTACAGAGCTCACTCGCTTAGTTGTGCAGAAGAGTGCTCATCTAAGCTATAGATGACACAAAGTTTAGAAAACTCTGTTTCAATGGCCATTACAAAAGTTCACATGAACTGATGCACACAAACACACACTGTTTTTGTATTTTTCATTTTTTCAATTTTTTTTTATTTTTATAAGAGAAGCAAAAATAAAACACAAAACTGAAAACACACAAACAAAAACATGTAAAGCAAAACAATGCATAAAACTAGATGCACATGCATGAGGAGGAGGAAAGATAGAAGGAGATCAATCCATGGATATAACACCGATGTTTTGACGAAGGAACTCAAAACGTTTGCTATCCAAAGGTTTGGTGAACAAATCAGCTTTTTGGTCATCGGTGTGGATAAACTCAAGAGTAAGAACACCATCTTCGACAAGCTCCCTAATGAAGTGATGTCGAATCTCTATGTGCTTGGTTCGAGAATGCTGAACAGGATTCTTAGAGATATTGATGGCACTGGTATTGTCACAATAGATGGTGAGATGTTCTTGACGAATACCATAATCATGAAGGAGTTTTTGCATCCATAGGAGTTGGGTGCAACAGCTACCAGCAGCAATGTACTCAGCTTCAGCAGTGGATAATGAGATGGAGTTTTGCTTCTTGCTCATCCAAGAGACCAAGTTATTTCCCACATAAAAACAACCTCCTGAGGTGCTTTTTCTATCATCAGCATTCCCAGCCCAATCAGCATCAGAATATCCAGCTAAGACATTATTTGTGTCTTTGCTATACCACACACCAAAGTTGGCAGTAGTTTTGACATACTTGATGATCCTTTTTAAAGCAGTCATATGTGACTCTTTGGGATTAGCCTGATATCTAGCACATACTCCTACACTGTAGCTAATGTCAGGTCTACTAGCAGTAAGGTAAAGAAGACTACCTATCATGCTTCTATAAAGTGAAGAATCTACACTTTTACCTAACATGTCAACAGTGAGTTTAACATTTGGGCTCATGGGGGTTCTAACAGAACTAGCAGATTCCAAACCAAACTTTTGCACAAGATTCTTAGCATATTTAGATTGAGAGATGAATATACCTGAATCTTGTTGACGAATCTGCAGTCCAAGGAAGTGAGACAACTCCCCGATCATGCTCATCTCAAACTCTGCTTGCATGAGTGTCGAGAATTCTTGAGCAAGCTCATCCTTAGTGGATCCAAAGATGATATCATCAACATAGACTTGAGCAACCACCAGCTCACCAGCTTTTCTTTTGATGAAGAGAGTTTGATCAGCCTGTCCTCTTGTGAACCCATGGGATATCAAATATTGTGTCAACCGGTCATACCAAGCTCTGGGTGCTTGCTTTAATCCATAGAGTGCCTTTTTGATGTACAGCACATGATCCGGAAAGTGAGGATCGATGAACCCTTTAGGTTGAGCCACATAAACATCCTCTTTAAGCAATCCATTTAAGAAGGCGGTTTTCACATCCATCTGATATAGCTTGAACTTCAAGTGACATGCTAAAGCAAGAAGGACTCTGATGGACTCCATACGAGCAACTGGGGCGAATGTTTCATCATAGTCTATGCCCTCCATCTGAGTGTATCCCTGGGCTACAAGTCGAGCCTTGTTTCGGATTACATTACCCTCCTCATCAGTCTTATTTCGGAATATCCATTTGGTGCCGATGACATGCTCGCCCTCCGGTCTGGGAACTAAGGTCCACACATCATTCCTCTGAAACTGAAGCAGCTCATCATGCATTGCTTCTACCCAACTTTCATCCTGAAGAGCTTCCTCAACTTTAGTGGGTTCAACCTGTGACAAATAGCAAGAGTATGACACAAAGTTAGCAACACATTTATCAACTGTGCGTTTCCGCAATGTGAGTTCATTCATGTTTCCCACGATAGTTTCTGGAGGATGATTTGATTTGATTCTGGAGGAAGGTCTTTTGTCTTCATGACACTCGGAATCTGGGGATGTAGGAATGTCTGCTGGCTCTTCTACAACCCTGGGAGTGCCAGGAGTACTTGGGGATGTAGGCTCTTGTTCCATGACCTCTAGAGCTCTCCTAGGTTCTGGAGGGAGAATGTCTTTGGGAAGTTCCTCATCAATTTTCTCAGGATTGATATCTGAAGACTCATCAATAACAACATTTACAGTTTCCATGACCTTCATAGTTCTTTTGTTATATACCCGATAAGCCTTACTTGTGGTAGAATATCCCAGAAATATCCCTTCATCACTTCTGGAATCGAACTTTCCTACATTCTCTCTATCCTTTAGGATGAAACAAGTGCTACCAAAAATCCTGAAATACTTCACATTTGGCTTTCTTCCTTTCCACAACTCATATGGAGTCTTTTTGGTGCCAGGTCTGAAGTATACTCTGTTCACTGTGTGACATGCAGTGTTAACTGCTTCTCCCCATAGATTTCTAGCCACATCCTTACTGTGCAGCATGGCTCTTGCCATCTCCTGGATAACCCTGTTCTTTCTTTCTACTACACCGTTCTGCTGAGGAGTAATAGGAGCAGAGAATTCTTGAGATATACCTGATCTTGTGCAGAATGACTCCATATATGAATTTTCGAATTCTTTACCATGATCACTTCGAATTCGGTCAATTTTCAGGTTCTTCTCATTTTGTAGTCTTGTGCACAATGTTTCAATGTGCTCAGGAGCATCAGACTTGGATCGTAGAAGAATAACCCAAGTGTACCTGGTGAAGTCATCTACTACAACCATGATGTATCTCTTTCCTCCAAGAGATTCGGTTCTCGTAGGACCCATAAGATCTAAATGCAATAGCTCCAAAGGTCTGGATGTTGCTGATGTCTGGGTGCTTGGATGCTTGGCTTTCGTCTGTTTTCCAAGTTGACATGGTCCACACACAACATTGTTCAACCTACTCAGCTTTGGCATTCCTAGAACAGACTCATGCTTAGATACAATAGAGAGATGTTTGTAACTAGCATGCCCCATCCGTTGGTGCCACAAGTCTTCATTTGGCAACCGAATACTATTGCAAACAATATCAGCATCAGGCACTAAACCATAACAGTTGTCTAGAGTACGTACCCCACTTATGAGTTTCTTTCCAGATTCATCCATAACAAGACATTTTCCTTTGGAGAATAACACCATGAAGTCTTGATCACATATCTGGCTTATACTCAACAGGTTCACTCTTAGGCCATCCACATAGAGAACATTTGCAATGTCTGGTAGTCCAGGTAGAGAGATAATTCCTTTCCCTTTATCTGAGATTTGCTCCCATCACCAAAGGTGACATTTCCACCTTTCTTAGACTCGAAGACTTTGAAGAGGGATCGGTCTCCAGTCATGTGTCTAGAGCAGCCACTATCAAGGTACCATAGGCACGTGTCCATTACTTTGAATGCGGACTTCATCATGAAACACACTTCATGCTTAGATAGCAGATCAGTGGGAATGGTATCTTCTCTCATCTGCTTCTTCCGAGCCAGGCCTTTAACTTTAACTCTGTTTAAGCAGACTCCTTTGCACATTTTGAATTTGAGACAGTCTAGTTCCTGCTTGTATATACTGAGATCTTTTCCAACAGTCATCATGGAGGGAATCAAATAACTTTTAGACTTGTGTTTTCTGAGACACTCAAGGAAGGGAGATTAGAAAAACAAGATGTATTTGATATCACAGTTCTCTTCAGCTGAGAGACTGTAATTTTTCCATGACAACAGGGGTCAATGGATCACACACAATAGATTAAACCCTAATCAGAGTGTGCTTGCTCTGATACCACTTGACAGGCCACAAACGCGTTGACCCCTTGTGATAATTTAGATTAATTAAATTAGCCCAGTTATTAATTAATCAAATTAACATGCAAATTTACGTGCAGCACAAACAAATCACCGAAACCAAATTATGCAGCGGAAAATAAATAACACGGTGATTTGTTCACGAATGGGGAAAACCCTAAGGCAAAAACCCCACCGGGTGATTTAAGGTCACCACTCCCGAAACTCCACTATTATCACAACGAGCAGTTACAAGTAAGGAATCCCAGTACCTCACCAACCTACAGTTGAACTCTTACCCCAATACCCAATTGGACTCGTTCTGTAGTGACAATTTCTCCAGTTCAATGCACGGCTCCCAGTACGTGACTAACCAATGTGATGCGCGGATCCCAGTACGCGTCTTACTCCTTTGCACGAATCCCAGTACGTGACTCACTCACCAACTTGAGAAAGAAAGAATGTTGGCTGCAAAGTTCTTCAAATCATCAGAGATGAACTAGGGCACGAACTTTTTCTCACAGATCACAATTTGCATGAAGAGAGAAGATGCAACTTGTATCTTGTGATTTCTGCTTATTCACTTGTGCAGCTCTTTTACGGCCCTTAAAATAATCCTTTTATATGTCTAGGGTTAGGAGAAAAGAAGTCCCAAAGACACACACACGGATTGGACTTGAAACAGACTTGGAATTCTGTTTTCTTTAATTCTCGACAGATAGAGGTGTCGAGAGGTGTCGAGACAGCTGTCGAGGCTCGGGCTAAACAGCTTCTTTAAATCTCGATAGATGTATCTGTCGAGGTTATCTATCGAGCTTTAAAATCTTGCACTTCCTTGCTTGTATCTTGGACAGACTTTGACGGCTTCAACACTTAAACTTGAACCACTGTTTCTTGAAGTGTTTAACCCATCCTAGATCTACCCAATTACAAGTAAAGTGCGTTTTGTCTAAGGATAAGCCAATTACATAAAATAGCGACATATGTTCACAAGTTTGAACAACTACATATGTCCTAACAATCTCCCCCTTTGGCAATCCGTGACAAAACCACAACATACAAATGAAGATATGAGAGAAGTCATAAATCACTCAACTCATATTCACTTGTTACATACAGTAAAATCTATCCTAACACAAACTCTTGAAAAACTTTGCAAGAAGAGAGTTTATGGCAAGAAGACTTTGACAACCTGTATTTCTGAAACACTTATAAACAAAACACATCAAGGCATCTTTGTGTGAAACAGAAATAATAGATTGCATACAAGTAAAGAAACATGTGTATAAAGACAGAAAAGAAACAACACATGAAAGGTAGGTGAAAGAAACATACATCATCATATATAAGAAGAATATAAGTACAATGTATGGTAGAACATGATCAAAGTATCTCTAAAAGATAAGGAAAGAAAAGAAATACATCTGATCATCTCACTACATCCCTCAAAGCACACTCCCCCTAACAAAAATGTCCTATGTCCTATGCTAACACTCCCCCTAAGTATGACTACTCTCATACAAAACTACTCCCCCTTTTTGTCACGAGTGACAAAGGGTAGAGTGTCAAGTAGACATCTCATCCGATGAGTCAGCATCTCCATCATCATCATCGTCGGAAGCATCATCATCATCGCCATCATCATCAGCCTCGGTCTCAGACGACGCATGAGGTGGCGGAGGAGAAGCCTCTGATGCAAAGCCGCCCATGGTCGCCTGTCGCCTAGCGATGCGGCCAACACGGACATTCACCTGATACAACTCAGTGGTGAGTGTATCGAGGCGAGCGTCCATGCGCTGTAACAGCGTCATGACGTCTCCCAGGGTGACCTCGCTCGTAGAAGAAGAGGTAGATGCTCGAGCGGATCTGGAGGTGGTCGGACGGGTGGAAGGAGGTGCAGCATCCGGCTGTCGCGATCTGAACTGTGCCTCGCTACGTTTTACGGTAGCGGCGTCTATGGCAGACATGACATGATAATGATCGGACGTAGGGAAGGGAATGGAAAAACGACCCAAAATCCTCGTGATAGCGGAAGGGAAAATGAGCTTATCACGGGTGGCCGTATCTCTATAGACATCGATAATAGAAAAGATGAAGTGAGAAGGAAAGTCTATAGAGAGATCCTCAAGGAGGGACAACAAGAACCGAGCACGAGGCTCTGTGATCGAGTTGTAGTGAGACAGTGGGTGCAAAACAAAAGTCATCACCATGTTAAGAAATCTAGGACCTTTAGCAAAAGGTCGACATGGTGTGTACATGTGATCTCCCCAAAGGGTAGGACGTTCACAGAACGCCGAGATCATCTCGTCTTTGGACACAGTCCAGAGACGCTCACAACTAGGGTAATCGGGATGATCCACCCTAGGGACATGGAGTACCTCAGAGACAAGCTCTGGGGTGACACAGAAGCGCGTACCTCGAACGCTAGAGAAGAAGGAAGGTACTGACGAATCAATCCCGTGGATGTTGGAGTAAAACTCCTGAATCAGCACGAGAGGAGACGTGACCGGGACGTCACACAGTAACTCCCATCCCCGAGTGTGAATGACATCGGGAAGGTCAGTGTCGGCAAAGTCTGCCAAGACGACGTGGCGTTCCGAATGAACACCGCGTTTAGAAAAGTTCTCCGAGAAATCCTTATGGGCTTTCTCATCACGGAACCGAACAGACACAGGGGTAGAATCAGAAGAAGACTGCCCCTTAGAACGCATGGGGTTCCTAGGAGGAATAGACTTACGTTTAGGAGCCATAGACGCTACTAACGTAAACATAGAAGAGGGGGAAAGAAGAGACAAACAGAAAAGTCCCAAACAATTCAATATTGGCAGAAAGAAATATTGAAATGAAAAGAACGTATGCATGAAAATGCATGAGCATGTGACATGCAACTCAAAACACATCATGGGCTCAGCCCAATCCAAACCTAACAGCACACAATAGGAAGGCACACATCTAAATGCATGAAAATACAATTAGAATGCTAATGTGATGCAATGCATGTGGTTTTGAAGATCAGAACTCGAAAACCAACCCAAAAATTTCAGGAAAATCCCGACAATTTTGAAAACTCCCAAAAATTTTCAAAAAAAACACAAACCTAGGGTTTTGAAAACAATGCAATGCATGAAATGAGAGATAAAAGGCTTACCAAATGATGAAGAAAGTGAAGAAACACTTGAGAAAGCCTTGAGAGAGGTTTGGAGGGAGAGGGAAAAGATTTTGAGAGAGATCCAAGTGTTTTCGAGCGAGAGAGATCGAGAGAAGTGATTTCAAAATCGCGAAGGACCCTTATATAGAATCTCAGTAAATCTCGACAGATGCAGGTATCGAGATCTGTCGAGGTAGCTGTCGAGGTAAGCTGTCGAGAAATGCTCGTGGACAGATGAAGCTATCGAGGTTAGCTATCGAGGAAGAAGAAACAAGCATGTGGTGACCTCGATCGATCCAGAAGCTATCGAGGAGCTATCGAGCAAACAGAAAGTTTCTCGATCGATCCAGCTGCTATCGAGGTATCTGTCGAGACTGCGATAAGAATGAGTCTAGGGATCTCGACAGATGGCTATGTGTCGAGAGGTATCGAGGAGGTGTCGAGATGCCTTTCAAAGCAGTTTTTCAAAAGAGGAAAAACACAGACATGAATGCAATCATGCATGCAACTCAACCAAGGATACAACCAACACATTAAGCTCTCAAAAACATCTCTCAACAAGAAATATGATGCACATGTATCTCAAAACACGCACACACACATTAAACAAGTCTAACCAATTTTATCTTTCAAAAACGAGTTAAGACAGTTTAATGAGCACACATTAACGCATGTCAACCTTGTGATGGCCAAATCACATTGTACCTGCACATGTATCAAGAATAGCAAAGAGTATTGCGTGTTGTGTGTGAAAACATCGCAAGATTGCATAAGTGTCTCAATGTTATGACGATTTGAGATATGAGAAAATCACTTTAACTCACACACAATCATAACTGCTCGATGGGGACTATCACCTTTGAGGTACATCCTATAACTCCCACATCTCCTAGAAAACACGCTTGCAACCATATTTTAAAGCATTTTTAATCTTTTTGCTTATTATTTCTTTGCATATTTTCTTTTAACAAGCATATCATGCATGGGCATACAAGAGAAAGAAAAGAAATACCCAATGATGTTAAGCTTGTGACACTGCACTTTTGCTATGCCGAAGCATACAGGTGTCCTTGACATTGCACTTTTGCTATGCCGAAGCATACAGATGTCATTGACATTGCACTTTTGCTATGCCGAAGCATACAGATGTCATATTATGATTGGCGAGTAACAGTGGTGAGATGGTTATTTATGCCTTTCTCTTAGGATTTTCTAGTTCAACCCGTCAAAACGAGTGATACGAGTGTTAAGAAGAAGAGATCACTTAACCTTACTCATCACAAACAAAGAGCTACAGAGCTCACTCGCTTAGTTGTGCAGAAGAGTGCTCATCTAAGCTATAGATGACACAAAGTTTAGAAAACTCTGTTTCAATGGCCATTACAAAAGTTCACATGAACTGATGCACACAAACACACACTGTTTTTGTATTTTTCATTTTTTCAATTTTTTTTTATTTTTATAAGAGAAGCAAAAATAAAACACAAAACTGAAAACACACAAACAAAAACATGTAAAGCAAAACAATGCATAAAACTAGATGCACATGCATGAGGAGGAGGAAAGATAGAAGGAGATCAATCCATGGATATAACACCGATGTTTTGACGAAGGAACTCAAAACGTTTGCTATCCAAAGGTTTGGTGAACAAATCAGCTTTTTGGTCATCGGTGTGGATAAACTCAAGAGTAAGAACACCATCTTCGACAAGCTCCCTAATGAAGTGATGTCGAATCTCTATGTGCTTGGTTCGAGAATGCTGAACAGGATTCTTAGAGATATTGATGGCACTGGTATTGTCACAATAGATGGTGAGATGTTCTTGACGAATACCATAATCATGAAGGAGTTTTTGCATCCATAGGAGTTGGGTGCAACAGCTACCAGCAGCAATGTACTCAGCTTCAGCAGTGGATAATGAGATGGAGTTTTGCTTCTTGCTCATCCAAGAGACCAAGTTATTTCCCACATAAAAACAACCTCCTGAGGTGCTTTTTCTATCATCAGCATTCCCAGCCCAATCAGCATCAGAATATCCAGCTAAGACATTATTTGTGTCTTTGCTATACCACACACCAAAGTTGGCAGTAGTTTTGACATACTTGATGATCCTTTTTAAAGCAGTCATATGTGACTCTTTGGGATTAGCCTGATATCTAGCACATACTCCTACACTGTAGCTAATGTCAGGTCTACTAGCAGTAAGGTAAAGAAGACTACCTATCATGCTTCTATAAAGTGAAGAATCTACACTTTTACCTAACATGTCAACAGTGAGTTTAACATTTGGGCTCATGGGGGTTCTAACAGAACTAGCAGATTCCAAACCAAACTTTTGCACAAGATTCTTAGCATATTTAGATTGAGAGATGAATATACCTGAATCTTGTTGACGAATCTGCAGTCCAAGGAAGTGAGACAACTCCCCGATCATGCTCATCTCAAACTCTGCTTGCATGAGTGTCGAGAATTCTTGAGCAAGCTCATCCTTAGTGGATCCAAAGATGATATCATCAACATAGACTTGAGCAACCACCAGCTCACCAGCTTTTCTTTTGATGAAGAGAGTTTGATCAGCCTGTCCTCTTGTGAACCCATGGGATATCAAATATTGTGTCAACCGGTCATACCAAGCTCTGGGTGCTTGCTTTAATCCATAGAGTGCCTTTTTGAGGTACAGCACATGATCCGGAAAGTGAGGATCGATGAACCCTTTAGGTTGAGCCACATAAACATCCTCTTTAAGCAATCCATTTAAGAAGGCGGTTTTCACATCCATCTGATATAGCTTGAACTTCAAGTGACATGCTAAAGCAAGAAGGACTCTGATGGACTCCATACGAGCAACTGGGGCGAATGTTTCATCATAGTCTATGCCCTCCATCTGAGTGTATCCCTGGGCTACAAGTCGAGCCTTGTTTCGGATTACATTACCCTCCTCATCAGTCTTATTTCGGAATATCCATTTGGTGCCGATGACATGCTCGCCCTCCGGTCTGGGAACTAAGGTCCACACATCATTCCTCTGAAACTGAAGCAGCTCATCATGCATTGCTTCTACCCAACTTTCATCCTGAAGAGCTTCCTCAACTTTAGTGGGTTCAACCTGTGACAAATAGCAAGAGTATGACACAAAGTTAGCAACACATTTATCAACTGTGCGTTTCCGCAATGTGAGTTCATTCATGTTTCCCACGATAGTTTCTGGAGGATGATTTGATTTGATTCTGGAGGAAGGTCTTTTGTCTTCATGACACTCGGAATCTGGGGATGTAGGAATGTCTGCTGGCTCTTCTACAACCCTGGGAGTGCCAGGAGTACTTGGGGATGTAGGCTCTTGTTCCATGACCTCTAGAGCTCTCCTAGGTTCTGGAGGGAGAATGTCTTTGGGAAGTTCCTCATCAATTTTCTCAGGATTGATATCTGAAGACTCATCAATAACAACATTTACAGTTTCCATGACCTTCATAGTTCTTTTGTTATATACCCGATAAGCCTTACTTGTGGTAGAATATCCCAGAAATATCCCTTCATCACTTCTGGAATCGAACTTTCCTACATTCTCTCTATCCTTTAGGATGAAACAAGTGCTACCAAAAATCCTGAAATACTTCACATTTGGCTTTCTTCCTTTCCACAACTCATATGGAGTCTTTTTGGTGCCAGGTCTGAAGTATACTCTGTTCACTGTGTGACATGCAGTGTTAACTGCTTCTCCCCATAGATTTCTAGCCACATCCTTACTGTGCAGCATGGCTCTTGCCATCTCCTGGATAACCCTGTTCTTTCTTTCTACTACACCGTTCTGCTGAGGAGTAATAGGAGCAGAGAATTCTTGAGATATACCTGATCTTGTGCAGAATGACTCCATATATGAATTTTCGAATTCTTTACCATGATCACTTCGAATTCGGTCAATTTTCAGGTTCTTCTCATTTTGTAGTCTTGTGCACAATGTTTCAATGTGCTCAGGAGCATCAGACTTGGATCGTAGAAGAATAACCCAAGTGTACCTGGTGAAGTCATCTACTACAACCATGATGTATCTCTTTCCTCCAAGAGATTCGGTTCTCGTAGGACCCATAAGATCTAAATGCAATAGCTCCAAAGGTCTGGATGTTGCTGATGTCTGGGTGCTTGGATGCTTGGCTTTCGTCTGTTTTCCAAGTTGACATGGTCCACACACAACATTGTTCAACCTACTCAGCTTTGGCATTCCTAGAACAGACTCATGCTTAGATACAATAGAGAGATGTTTGTAACTAGCATGCCCCATCCGTTGGTGCCACAAGTCTTCATTTGGCAACCGAATACTATTGCAAACAATATCAGCATCAGGCACTAAACCATAACAGTTGTCTAGAGTACGTACCCCACTTATGAGTTTCTTTCCAGATTCATCCATAACAAGACATTTTCCTTTGGAGAATAACACCATGAAGTCTTGATCACATATCTGGCTTATACTCAACAGGTTCACTCTTAGGCCATCCACATAGAGAACATTTGCAATGTCTGGTAGTCCAGGTAGAGAGATAATTCCTTTCCCTTTTATCTGAGATTTGCTCCCATCACCAAAGGTGACATTTCCACCTTTCTTAGACTCGAAGACTTTGAAGAGGGATCGGTCTCCAGTCATGTGTCTAGAGCAGCCACTATCAAGGTACCATAGGCACGTGTCCATTACTTTGAATGCGGACTTCATCATGAAACACACTTCATGCTTAGATAGCAGATCAGTGGGAATGGTATCTTCTCTCATCTGCTTCTTCCGAGCCAGGCCTTTAACTTTAACTCTGTTTAAGCAGACTCCTTTGCACATTTTGAATTTGAGACAGTCTAGTTCCTGCTTGTATATACTGAGATCTTTTCCAACAGTCATCATGGAGGGAATCAAATAACTTTTAGACTTGTGTTTTCTGAGACACTCAAGGAAGGGAGATTAGAAAAACAAGATGTATTTGATATCACAGTTCTCTTCAGCTGAGAGACTGTAATTTTTCCATGACAACAGGGGTCAATGGATCACACACAATAGATTAAACCCTAATCAGAGTGTGCTTGCTCTGATACCACTTGACAGGCCACAAACGCGTTGACCCCTTGTGATAATTTAGATTAATTAAATTAGCCCAGTTATTAATTAATCAAATTAACATGCAAATTTACGTGGCAGCACAAACAAATCACCGAAACCAAATTATGCAGCGGAAAATAAATAACACGGTGATTTGTTCACGAATGGGGAAAACCCTAAGGCAAAAACCCCACCGGGTGATTTAAGGTCACCACTCCCGAAACTCCACTATTATCACAACGAGCAGTTACAAGTAAGGAATCCCAGTACCTCACCAACCTACAGTTGAACTCTTACCCCAATACCCAATTGGACTCGTTCTGTAGTGACAATTTCTCCAGTTCAATGCACGGCTCCCAGTACGTGACTAACCAATGTGATGCGCGGATCCCAGTACGCGTCTTACTCCTTTGCACGAATCCCAGTACGTGACTCACTCACCAACTTGAGAAAGAAAGAATGTTGGCTGCAAAGTTCTTCAAATCATCAGAGATGAACTAGGGCACGAACTTTTTCTCACAGATCACAATTTGCATGAAGAGAGAAGATGCAACTTGTATCTTGTGATTTCTGCTTATTCACTTGTGCAGCTCTTTTACGGCCCTTAAAATAATCCTTTTATATGTCTAGGGTTAGGAGAAAAGAAGTCCCAAAGACACACACACGGATTGGACTTGAAACAGACTTGGAATTCTGTTTTCTTTAATTCTCGACAGATAGAGGTGTCGAGAGGTGTCGAGACAGCTGTCGAGGCTCGGGCTAAACAGCTTCTTTAAATCTCGATAGATGTATCTGTCGAGGTTATCTATCGAGCTTTAAAATCTTGCACTTCCTTGCTTGTATCTTGGACAGACTTTGACGGCTTCAACACTTAAACTTGAACCACTGTTTCTTGAAGTGTTTAACCCATCCTAGATCTACCCAATTACAAGTAAAGTGCGTTTTGTCTAAGGATAAGCCAATTACATAAAATAGCGACATATGTTCACAAGTTTGAACAACTACATATGTCCTAACAAAATATATTATAATATAAAATTATTAAATAAAAATTAATTTAATTAATATATAAGTATAAAAAAGGCCCCATTTTTAGTTCTCGCCTTAGGCCCCATAATGTCTAGGGCCAGTCTTGAGATCAGTCACAACAAGGTGTGTATGCATGTGCATAACGAAGCTCCGCTTTGATTTTCGTAAGATTTCATTTATTTTTTACTATCTCTATTTTCTTAGCAGTCAAATGGTGATATAATTGTACTCTATATGTAATTCTTACTCTGTTCAAAGTAGGTGATCTGATGAGCATCAGATGAGCATCTTGTGCTTGTAATCATTGTTTTTCCCTTCTCCTGTTCTATATACGTTAAAACAGGGTATCCTTAGCTTGTATACTGTTTGATATTATTAATACAATATCTATCTTTTATCTCAAAAAAAAAAAAAAAAAAGTAGGTGATATGATAAGCATCGAATGAGCATATTGTCCTTGTAATCATTGTTTTCCCTTCCCCTGTTCTATATTCGTTAAAACTAGGTATCCTTAGCTTGTATACTTTTTGATATTTTTAATACATTACCTATCTTTTATCTCAAAAAAAAAAAAAAAAAAGTAGGTGATCTGATGAGCATCGGATGAGCATATTGTCCTTGTAACATTGTTTTTCGCTTCCCATGTTCTATATACGTTAAAACAGGGTATCCTTAGCTTGTATACTGTTTGATATTATTAATACAACACCTATCTTTTATCTCAAAAAAAAAAAAAAAAAGTAGGTGATCTGATGAGCATATTGTCCTTGTAATCATTGTCTTTCCCTTCCCTTGTTCTATATATGTTAAAACAGGGTATCCTTAGCTTGTATTCTGTTTGATATTATTAATACAATACCTATCTTTTATCTCAAAAAAATAAAAATAAAATTAGGTGATCTGATTCGTTTGTTTTTGTTCAAAGTAGGTGATATTCATTTCCATCAACTTCTTGGCTTTATCTGTTTTCTTAGCAACCTAACGGGGGATAGGTGTACTAGATTTGTGAATTTGACTCTGTTCGATTGGATTGTTTTGTTTCCTATTCTTGGATTCTGAAAATTGATCAATTTTGTTTTGTTTATATCTTCAATCATGAAGCAGCAGGTTGATCAATTAAAAATAATATACAATGACCTGGTGCTGTGTTTGATTCCTGAGAATTTGCTTTGAAGAGTTTTCAAAGTCAAATAATTGATCATCTATTTGGTTACTTAGGAAAATAATTTTTTAGTTAGTAGTTATGGAGAAAAATATTAAGGAAAAGAAAAAAAAAAGAAAAAAAAAAAGAAGGATCTATGTTAATTTTTTGGTTTGTAATTTTGTTAATTTAGAAAGAGTAAATTGGAGAATTCATTTGGGAGAAAGGGTAAATCTCTCCAATTTGGGAGAATTAAAAATGAGGAGTTAGAGGTAGTTAAAACCCCTCAAAACCCCTCCCCACCCCCTTCCTTAAAAAACTTCCAAACATGGTAATTGAATTACTCTCTTCCCTTTACTCTACTCCCCCTCCTTTTTTAAACTTCCAAACAGTCCATTATTGTTCGCCACAATGCTTGGAACTTCTATGTTGATTGGGGATGGTGTTCTGACTCCTTGTATATCAGGTTTACACTTTTACTTTCCTCTTCCTTTTTATTTTTTCATTTTTTCATTTCTACATTAGTACTTATGACTATGCCATGAATATGGTGTTTCCATTTCGCATATAAATTAACATTCCTTTTACATATTATATTCGTAGACTATTAGACTCTAAATAAATGTATAAGATCAATAAAAAAAAAAAAATGTATAAGACATATAGATACATATTATTTTCCTATTATTGGCTGTATATAAAACTACAACTAAATTTGTAATTAAATTTTTTTTGTTTATTTTTATATTGTATAATTAATTTAAAATTTAAAATCATAGTTTTAGAATATTTTTAAAAAAGCAAAAGCGAGAATTAAAAAACACACACACACACACGAAAGTAGTAAAGCAAGTACTGTGGTTCATATAATCATATATATATATATATATATATATATATATATGTACCTCCGTTCTTCAAGCTTAGAGAAAAGGGTCCACCTTGTTTTCTAAGTTCTTATAAGTTGAGCCAGTTGTGATCAAATAATGCATTTTACAGTACTTTACTGTTAGGACATATGTAGTTCAAGTCTGTGAACATATGTCACTATTTTATGTAATTGGCTTATCCTTAGACAAAACGCACTTTACTTGTAATTGGGTAGATTTAGGATGAGTTTAACACTTCAAGAAACAGTGGTTCAAGGTTAAGTGTTGAAGCCGTCAAAGTCTGTCCAAGAAACAAGCTAGGAAGTGCAAGTTTTTAAAGCTCGACACATACCTCGACAGATGCATCTATCGAGCTTTAAAGAAGCTGTTTTGCCCGAGCCTCGACAGCTTCTCGACACCTCTATCTGTCGAGAATTAAAGAAAACAGATTTCCAGGTCTGTTTCAAGTCTAATCCGTGAGTGTGTCTTTGGGACTTCTTTTCTCCTTACCCTAGACATATAAAAGGATTATTTTAAGGGCCGTCAAGCAAGGAAGCAGAAGATACAAGTTGCACATTCTTTGAGAACTTGTTGTTCATGCAATTTGTGATTAGAAAGACAAAGTTCGTGCCCTAGTTCATCTCTGATGATTTGAAGAACTTTGCAGCCAACTCTCTCTCTCTCTCTAGTTGGTATTTGAAGTCGCGTACTGGGATCCGCGCATCTGGTTAGTCACGTACTTGGGAGCCGTGCATTGAAAGGAGAAACTGTCACTACAGAAAAGTCCAACTGGGTATTGGGGTAAGAGTTCAACTGTAGGTTGGTGAGGTACTTGGGATTCCTTACTTGTAACTGCTTGTTGTGATAATAGTGGAGTTTCAGGAGTGGTGACCTTAAATCACCCGGTGGGGTTTTTGCCGTAAGGGTTTTCCCCATTCGTGAACAAATCACCGTGTTATTTATTTTCCGCTGCTTAACTTAGTTTGGTGATTTGTTTGTGCTGCCACGTGATATTGCATGTTAATTTGATTAATTAAAAACTGGGCTAATTAATTAATCTAAGTTATCACAAGGGGTCAACGCATTTGTGGCCTGTCAAGTGGTATCAGAGCAAGCACACTCTGATTAGGGTTCAATCTTCTGTGTGTGATCCATTTGACCCCTGCTGTCATGGACAAAGGACAGTCTCTTAATTGAAGAGATCTGTGATATCAAATACATCTTGTTTTTCTAATCTCTTTTTCTTGAGTGTCTCAGAAATCACAAGTCTAAAAGTTATTTGATTTCTTCCGTGACGACTTTTGAAAAGTCTCTCAGTTTGTACAAGCAGAAACTAGACTGTCTCAAAATCAAAATGTGTAAAGGAGTTTGTCTGAACAGAGTTAAAGTTAAAGGCCTCGTTCAGAAAAGGCATATGAGAGAAGATACCATTCCTGCCAATTTGTCATCTAAGCACGAAGTGTGTTTCATGATGAAGTCCGCCTTTAAAGTGATGGACACGTGCTTGTGGTATCTTGATAGTGGTTGCTCAAGACACATGACTGGAGACCGATCCCTATTCAAAGTCTTCAAGTCTAAGAAAGGTGGAAATGTCACCGTTGGTGATAGGAGCAAATCACAGATAAAAGGGAAAGGAATTATCTCTCTACCATGACTACCAGACATTGCAAATGTTCTCTATGTGGATGGCCTAAGAGTGAACCTGTTGAGTATAAGCCAGATATGTGATCAAGACTTCATGGTGTTGTTCTCCAAAGGAAAATGTCTTGTTATGGATGAATCTGGAAAGAAACTCATAAGTGGGGTTCGTACTCTAGATAACTGTTATGGATTGGTACCTGATGCTGATATTGTATGCAATAGTATTCGGTTGCCAAATGAAGACTTGTGGCACCAATGGATGGGGCATGCTAGTTACAAACATCTCTCTATTGCATCTAAGCATGAATCTGTTCTAGGAATGCCAAAGCTGAGCAGGCTGAACAATGTTGTGCGTGGACCATGTCAACTTGGGAAACAGACGAAAGCTAAGCATCCAAGCACTCAGACATCAGCTACATCCAGACCTTTGGAGCTATTGCATCTAGATCTTATGGGTCCTACCAGAACCGAATCTCTTGGAGGTAAGAGATACATCATGGTTGTAGTAGATGACTTCACCAGGTACACTTGGGTTATTCTTCTACGATCCAAGTCTGATGCTCCTGAGCACATTGAAGCACTATGTACAAGACTACAAAATGAGAAGAACCTGAAAATTGACCGAATTCGAAGTGATCATGGTAAAGAATTCGAAAATTCATACATGGAGTCATTCTGCACAAGATCAGGTATATCTCAAGAATTTTCTGCTCCTATTACTCCTCAGCAGAACGGTGTGGTAGAAAGAAAGAACAGGGTTATCCAAGAAATGGCTAGAGCCATGCTGCACAGCAAGGATGTGGCTAGGAATCTATGGGGAGAAGCAGTCAACACTGCATGTCACACGGTGAACAGAGTGTACTTCAGACCCGGCACCAAAAAGACTCCATATGAGTTGCGGAAAGGAAGAAAGCCAAATGTGAAGTATTTCAGAATTTTTGGGAGTACCTGCTTCATTCTAAAGGACAGAGAGAATGTAGGGAATTTTGACTCTAGAAGTGATGAAGGGATATTTCTAGGATACTCCACTACAAGTAAGGCTTATCGGGTATATAACAAAAGAACCATGAAGGTCATGGAAACAGTGAATGTTGTTATTGATGAGTCTTCAGATGTCAACTCTGAGAAGATTGATGAGGAACTCCCTAAAGAGATTCTCCCTCCAGAACCTAGGATAGCTCCGGAGCTCATGGAACAAGAGCCTGCATCTCCAAGTACTCCTGGTACTCCAAGTGTTGCAGAAGAGCCAACAGACATTCCTACATCACCAGATTCTGAGTGTCGTGAAGACAAAGGACCCTCCTTCAGAATCAAATTAAATCATCCTCCAGAAACTATTGTGGGAAACATGAATGAACTCACACTGCGGAAACGCACAGTTGATAAGTGTGTTGCTAACTTCGTGTCATACTCTTGTTATTTGTCACAGGTTGAACCCACTAAAGTTGAGGAAGCTCTTCAGGATGAAAGCTGGGTAGAAGCAATGCATGATGAACTGCTTCAGTTTCAGAGGAATGATGTGTGGACCCTAGTCCCTAGACCGGAAGGCGAGCATGTCATCGGCACCAAGTGGATATTCCGAAATAAGGCTGATGAGGAGGGCAATGTAATCCGAAACAAGGCTCGACTTGTAGCTCAAGGATACACTCAGATGGAGGGTATAGACTATGATGAAACATTTGCCCCAGTTGCTCGCATGGACTCCATTAGAATCCTTCTTGCCTTAGCATGTCACTTGAAGTTCAAGCTATATCAGATGGATGTGAAAATTGCCTTCTTGAATGGTTTGCTTAAAGAGGATGTGTACGTGGCTCAACCTAAAGGATTCATTGATCCACACTTTCCAGATCACGTGTTGTATCTCAAAAAGGCCCTCTATGGATTAAAGCAGGCACCTAGAGCTTGGTATGAATGGTTGACTCAATACCTGATATCCCATGGGTTCACAAGGGGAAAGGCTGATCAAACTCTCTTCATCAAAAGAAAAGATGGTGAGCTGGTGGTTGCTCAAGTCTATGTTGATGACATCATCTTTGGATCAACTAAGGATGAGCTTGCTCAAGACTTCTCTAAACTCATGCAAGCAGAGTTCGAGATGAGCATGATTGGAGAACTGTCTCACTTCCTTGGACTGCAGATTCGTCAACAAGATTCAGGTATATTCATCTCTCAATCTAAATATGCTAAGAATCTTGTGAAAAAGTTTGGTTTGGAATCTGCTAGTTCTGTTAGAACCCCCATGAGCCCAAATGTTAAACTCACTGTTAACTTGTTAGGTAAAAGTGTAGACCCTTCACTTTATAGAAGCATGATAGGTAGTCTTCTTTACCTTACTGCTAGTAGACCTGACATTAGTTACAGTGTAGGAGTGTGTGCTAGATATCAGGCTAATCCCAAAGAGTCACATATGACCGTTTTAAAAAGAATCATCAAGTATGTCAAGACTACTGCCAACTTTGGTGTGTGGTATAGCAAAGACACAAATAATGTCTTAGCTGGATATTCTGATGCTGATTGGGCTGGGAATGCCGATGATAGAAAAAGTACCTCAGGAGGGTGTTTTTATGTGGGAAATAATTTGGTCTCTTGGATGAGCAAAAAGCAAAACTCCATCTCATTATCCACTGCTGAAGCTGAGTACATTGCTGCTGGTAGCTGTTGCACCCAACTCCTATGGATGCAAAAACTCCTTCATGATTATGGTATTTGTCAAGAACATCTCACCATCTATTGTGACAATACCAGTGCCATCAATATCTCTAAGAATCCGGTTCAACATTCTCGAACCAAGCACATAGAGATTCGACATCACTTCATTAGGGAGCTTGTCGAAGATGGTGTTCTTACCCTTGAGTTTATCCATACCGATGACCAAAAAGCTGATCTGTTCACCAAACCTCTAGATAGCAAACGTTTTGAGTTCCTTCATCAAAACATCGGTGTCATCTCCATGGATTGATCTCTTTCTATCCCTCTTCTTCCTCATGCATGTGCATCTAGTTTTATGCATTGTTTTGCTTTACATGTTTTTGTTTGTGTGTTTTCAGTTTTGTGTTTTAGTTTTGCTTCTCTAATAAAAAAAATATAAAAAAAAAAATTGAAAAATTGAAAAAAAAAAACAAAAACAGTGTGAGTTAGTGTGCATTAGTTCATGTGAACATTTGATATGGCCATTGAAACAGAGTTTTCTAAACTTTGTATCACTTATAGCTTAGATGAGCATTCTTCTGCACAACTAAGCAAGTGAGCTTTGTAGCTCTTTGTTTGTGATGAGTAAGGTTAAGTGATCTCTTCTTCTTAACACTCATATCACTCTTTTTGACGGGTTGAACTAGAAAATCCTAAGAGAAAGGCATAAATAACCATCTCACCACTGTTACTCGCCAATCATAATATGACATCTGTATGCTTCGGCATAGCAAAAGTGCAATGTCAATGACACCTGTATGCTTCGGCATAGCAAAAGTGCAGTGTCAAAAGCTTAACATAATTGGGTATTTCTTTTCTTTCTTTTGTATGCCCATGCATGATATGCTTGTTAAAAAGAAAATATGCAAAGATATAGAAAGCAAAAAGATCAAAAATGCTTTAAAATATGGTTGCAAGCGTGTTTTCTAGGAGATGTGGGAGTTATAGGATGTACCTCGAAGGTGATAGTCCCCATCAAACGGTTATGATTGTGTGTGAGTTAAAGTGATTTTCTCATATCTCAAATCGTCATAACATTGAGACACTTATGCAATCTTGCGATGTTCTCACACACGACACGCAACACTCTTTGCTATTCTTGATACATGTGCAGGTACAATGTGATTTGGCCATCACAAGGTTTACATGCTTTAATGTATGCTCACTAAACTGTCTGGACTTGTTTTTGAAATATAAAATTGGTTAGACTTGTTTAGTGTGTGAGTGCGTGTTTTGAGATACATGTGCATCAATTTTCTTGTTGAGAGATGATTTTGAGAGCTTAATGTGTTGATTGGATCCTTGGTTGAGCTGCATGCATGATTGCATTCATGTCTGTGTTTTTCCTCTTTTGAAAAACTGTTGTTAAAGGCATCTCGACACCTCCTCGATACCTCTCGACACCTCCTCGATACCTCTCGACACATAAGCTATCTGTCGAGATCCTTAGACTCTTTCTTATTGCAGTCTTGATAGATACCTCGACACTTGCTGGATCAATCGAGAAACTTTCTGTCTGCTCGATAGCTTCTCGATAGCTGCTGGATCGATCGAGATTACTTCTTGTTTGTTTCTTCTTCCTCGATACCTGATCTCTATAGCTTCATCTGTCCATGTGCATTTCTCGACACATGACCTCGACAGCAGTCTCGACACCTCTCGATAGCATCATCTGTCGAGAATTACTGAGAGGCTATATATTGAGCGTTCGCGATTTTGCTTCTCACTTGCTCGATCTCTCTCGCTCGAAACCTCTGTTCTCACCCTCAAAATCTCTCCTTTTCCCTCCAAACCTCTTCCCAAGGCGTTTTCAAGTGTTCTTTGCGATCTTCATCTCTTGGTAAGTGTCTTATCCCTCATAATCATGCATTTCATTATTTTAAAACCCTAGATTTTATGTTTTTGAAAATTTTTGGGAGTTTTCAAAATTGTTGGGGTTTTCGTGAAATTCTTGGGTTGGTTTGATAGTTTTGATCTTCAAAATCACATGCATTGCATCACATTAGCATTCTAATTGTATTTTCATGCATTTAGATGTGTGCCTATCGATTGTGTGCTGTTAGGTTTGGATTGGGCTGAGCCCATGATGGTTTTATGTTGCATGTCACATGTTCATGCATTCTCCATGCATACGTTCTTTCTTTTCAATATTATTCTGCCAATATTGAACTGTTTGGAACTTTTTTGTGTGTCTCTTTCTCTTTCCCCCACTCTATGGTTGCGTTAGTAGTGTCTATGGCACCTAAACGTAAGTCCATTCCGTTCCAGAACCCTCTGCGTTCTAAGGGACAGTCTTCCTTTGACTCTACCCCTCTTTCTGTCCGGTTCCGTGATGAGAAAGCCCGTAAGGACTTCTCGGAGAACTTTTCTAAACGCGGTGTTCATTCGGAACGCCACGTTGTTCTGGTAGATTTTGCCGACACCGACCTTCCCGATGTCATTCACTCTCGGGGATGGGAGTCACTGTGTGACGTCTCGGTCACATCTCCTCTCGTGTTGATACAGGAGTGTTGGGAAATTTAGACCCCGGTTGATAGAATTAACAAGTTTTAAACCCAAGTTGTTAATTAGATTTATTATGCATAAAACTTGTTAAAACAAACAAACATCAATATCATGTCAAATATAAGTGCAGCGGAAAAATAAATAAGACAAGATATGATGACCCAGGAAAACCAATGAAACCAACCAGTTTCACAGTAAAAAACCTGGGGGGAAACCTTCCCGAAAAGCAATCCACTATAGTAAAGAGAAGTTTCAGATCTAGTACAAAACCTTTGTCCCTAGACTCTACAATCCCCGTAGATGAACTCACAGCAGAAACCTTCTACTGCTTCAGAACCTCTGAACTCTTCAATATATGAACGCCACCCTTTGATGCACGAATCCCAATACGTGACTCACTCCTTTGCACGAATCCCAGTACGTGACTCACTCACCAACTTGAGGAAGAAGAATGTTGGCTGCAAAGTTCTTCACTTCATACACACGATGAAGATCAAGAAGCACTTAGTTACAAAACCCTAAGGCGCAAAAACGCAGTAGCTTCTTTCAGAGAGAATTAGGCTTTGATCACCTTTTGCATGTGTTCTCCTTGTATTCTCATATGTGACGGCCTCAAAAATATGCCTTATATATGCCTAGGGTTGTGAGAAAAGAAACCCTACACAAATACAAAAGCCTGGCCCAAAAATCAGATCTGGAAATCTCAATTCCCGTAACCTCGATCGATCGGGCTCGATAGATAGCAGGTGTCGGCCTCATTAATTCTCGATAGATACCTCGATCGATCGGGCTCGATAGATAGCTATCTGTCCAGCAGCTATCCGCAGGTGTCCAGCAGCTATCCGCAGGTGTCCACCAGGTGTCCAGCTTTAGTACACACTTTTTCTTCACTTGTTTCTTGGTCCAATCTTCATGGCTTTAATACTAAACTTGAACAACATGTTCTTTGAAGTATTAAACACATCCTAGATCTATCCAAATACAAGTAAAGTGCGTTTTGTCAAAGGATTAGCCAACTACATAAAATAGTGACATATGTTCACAAGCTTGAACAACTACATATGTCCTAACAAGGAGTTTTACTCCAACATCCACGGGATAGATTCTTCAGTACCTCATTTTTACTCTTGCGTCCGAGGTACGCGCTTTTGTGTCACCCCAGAGTTAGTCTTTGAGGTTCTTCATGTCCCTAGGGTGGATCATCCTGATTACCCTAGCTGTGAGCGTCTCTGGACTGTGTCCAAAGACGAGATGATCTCGGCGTTCTGTGAGCGTCCGTCCTCTTGGGGAGATCATATGTACACACCATGTCGACCTTTTGCTAAAGGTCCTCGCTTTCTTAACATGGTGATGACCTTTGTTTTGCACCCACTTTCTCACTATAACTCTATCACAGAGCCTCGCGCTCGATTTTTGCTGTCCCTCTTAGAGGATCTTTCTATAGACTTTCCTTCACACTTTATCTTTTGCATCATAGATGTCTATAGAGATACGGCCACCCGTGATAAGCTCATTTTCCCTTCCGCTATCACGAGGATCCTGAGCCGTTTTTCCATCCCTTTCCCCTCGTCCGATCCTTACCACGTCATGTCTGCCATAGACGCTGCTACCGTAAAACGTAGCGAGGCACAATTCCGATCGCGACAGACAGATGGTGCCACTCCTTCCACTCGTCCGGCCACCTCCAGATCAGCTCGTGCGTCTGCTTCTTCCTCCTCGAGCGACGTCACGTTAGAAGACATCATGGCGCAGCTACAGCGCATGGATGCTCGCCTAGATACACTCTCCACGGAGTTGTATCAGGTGAACGTCCGTGTTGGTCGCATCGCCAGGCGACAGGCGACCATGGGCGGCTTTGCTCAAGAGGCTTCTCCTCCGCCACCTCATGTGTCGACTGAGACCGAGGCTGATGATGATGGCGATGATGATGATGCTTCCGACGATGATGATGATGGAGATGCGAGCTCTTCGGATGAGATGTCTACTTGACACTCTACCCTTTGTCACTCGTGACAAAAAGGGGGAGTAGTTTTTGTATGAGAGTAGTCATACTTAGGGGGAGTGTAGCATAGGACATTTTTGTTAGGGGGAGTGTGGATTGAGGGATGTAGTGAGGTGATCATATGTATTTTTTTCTTTTCTCATATGTTTAAAGATACTTTGATCATGTATTGACATACATTGTATTTATTCTCTTCTTATATATGATGATGTATGTTTTTCTTTCACCTACCTTTACATGTGTTGTTTCTTGTTTGTCTTTATACACATGTTTCTTTACTTGTATGCAATCTATTATTTCTGTTTCACACAAAGATGCCTTGATGTGTTTTGTTTATAAGTGTTTCAGAAATACAGGTTGTCAAAGTCTTCTTGCCATGAACTATCTTCTTGTAACAAGTGAATATGAGTTGAGTGATTTATGACTTCTCTCATAACTTCATTTGTATGTTGTGGTTTTGTCACGGATTGCCAAAGGGGGAGATTGTTAGGACATATGTAGTTCAAGTCTGTGAACATATGTCACTATTTTATGTAATTGGCTTATCCTTAGACAAAACGCACTTTACTTGTAATTGGGTAGATTTAGGATGAGTTTAACACTTCAAGAAACAGTGGTTCAAGGTTAAGTGTTGAAGCCGTCAAAGTCTGTCCAAGAAACAAGCTAGGAAGTGCAAGTTTTTAAAGCTCGACACATACCTCGACAGATGCATCATCGAGCTTTAAAGAAGCTGTTTTGCCCGAGCCTTGACAGCTTCTCGACACCTCTCGACACCTCTATCTGTCGAGAATTAAAGAAAACAGATTTCCAGGTCTGTTTCAAGTCTAATCCGTGAGTGTGTCTTTGGGACTTCTTTTCTCCTTATCCTAGACATATAAAAGGATTATTTTAAGGGCCGTCAAGCAAGGAAGCAGAAGATACAAGTTGAACATTCTTTGAGAACTTGTTGTTCATGCAATTTGTGATTAGAAAGACAAAGTTCGTGCCCTAGTTCATCTCTGATGATTTGAAGAACTTTGCAGCCAACTCTCTCTCTCTCTCTAGTTGGTATTTGAAGTCGCGTACTGGGATCCGCGCATCTGGTTAGTCACGTACTTGGGAGCCGTGCATTGAAAGGAGAAACTGTCACTACAGAACAAGTCCAATTGGGTATTGGGGTAAGAGTTCAACTGTAGGTTGGTGAGGAACTTGGGATTCCTTACTTGTAACTGCTTGTTGTGATAATAGTGGAGTTTTAGGAGTGGTGACCTTAAATCACCCGATGGAGTTTTTGCCGTAAGGGTTTTCCCCATTCGTGAACAAATCACCGTGTTATTTATTTTCCGCTGCTTAACTTAGTTTGGTGATTTGTTTGTGCTGCCACGTGATATTGCATGTTAATTTGATTAATTAAAAACTGGGCTAATTAATTAATCTAAGTTATCACAAGGGGTCAACGCATTTGTGGCCTGTCATTTACCATTTTTCTCTTAAAAAAAAACCATTGGGAGGATAAACAATGTTTTGTGCACTAGCACGGATTTCTTACTATTAATTACAGAGGGTTCTAAAACAAAGAAAAGATTTATTAGAGAGGAAAAGGAGAGTGGAAGTAAGGGGAGGGTGAGATCTACCAAATATTGTTTGATTGAGAGTGGGTTTGGATAGAGCAGCTGAACGTCCACGTCCAGCTGCTCATGCGTTTTTCCTCTTCTTTTTTTTTTTTTTTTTTTTTTTTTTGTTGCTGTTGGGGACACAGTGCGCAGTGCATGTACTTTTTCAGTAATTTTTTATTAAAAATAGGTCTCGCAGTACTATTCACACATTTAAAAATTATTTTGCTACAGTGTTTTCAGTTTTTAGCAAAACGCTCTATCGAATTGGACCCTGACTTAAAAGATAGGAAAAGAAACTGTTCCGTTCTCAGTTCTCTTATACAGTCCCTTCAAAAATTAGGCAAAACCTGATTTCTCTATAAATGACAACTCTACGCATATCATATCTATATCTATATATTGCTAAAAGCTAAAGTGTAGCGTTTAATACTGCTACGCTCACGTTGAGCCATGTCAGCATCTACGTCATTATTTTTTTTCTTTCTATTTTCTTATAAGTATTTTTATTTATTTTTATTTCATAGTTACACTTCTCTAACCTTTTTCCCTCTTTTACCTTTTCATCTCCCCATTACTTCTCCAACTTTTCTCCTACCCTCACCTTCTCATCTCCCTACTACCCTCTACATCTATATATTACTAAAAGCTGAAGTGTAGCGTTTAATATTGTTACGCTCACGTTGAGCCACGTCAGCGTCCACGCCATTATCTTTTTTCTTTCTATTTTCTTGTAATTATTTTTATTTCATATTTACACTTCTCCAACCTTTCTCCCCCCCCCCCCCCCTTTTACCTATTCATCTCTCTACTACTTCTCCAACTTTTCTCCTACCCTCACCTTCTTATCTCCCCACTACCCTCTACATTAATATAATTCTTAAACTTTCCCTTCATCTTTTTTTATTTTTCTCTCTTCTTATTCACTCCCTCTTACTATAAATTTGTCACTATCTCTTTCATTCTTTGCATGGTTTTTCCTTACAAAAAAAGGTTCTCTCTCTCTCTCTCTCTCTCTCTCTCTCTCTCTCTCTCTCTCTCTCACACACACACACACACACACACACACACACAATTTTTGGGTGGATTTTTATTTTTTATTTTTCTTGCATCTTCGCTTTAGGTTGATAATTTTTTATATTCTTTAATCTACTTTAGGTTAATGCGATTCAGTTTTTTTTTTTTTAATTGTTATGTTTTTTTTTTTTTTTTCTCTCTTTGATTGTTAAATGTTATAATATTGTGTTATAAAGGATTAAATATAACATATAAAAGTATAATATTATTCTACTACATAGCATGATTTGGATAATTTAATTTTGTAGTTATTGTAATTTGATAGCATGATTTTTATAGTTCTCAATTGAAATGTTAAACAATGAGACTTTAATCATTTTTATTTATTTTTTAATCATTTATGGTGGACAAAGTACTCTTAATAATTGTATTAGAATCTATATATTATTAAAAGCTGAAGTGTAGCATTTAATGCTGCTGCGCTCAAGTTGAACTACGTTAGCGTTCACGTCATTATCTTTTTTCTTTCCATTTTCTTATAATTATTTTTTGTTTTTTTTTTTATTTCATATTTACACTTCTCAAACCTTTCTCCGTCTCTTACCTTTTCATCTCCCCACTACTTCTCCAACCTTTCTCCTTCCCTCACCTTCTCATCTCCCCATTACCCTCTTCATTAATATCATTATTCATCTTTTCCTTCATCTTCTTCTATTTTTGTCTCTTCTTATTTACACTCTTTTACTATAAATTTGTCACTATCTCTTTCATTCTATGCATAGTTTTCCCTTACAAGAAAAAGGTTCTCTCTCTCTCTCTCTCTCTCTCTCTCTCACAATTTTTGGGTTGATTTTTGTTTTTTATTTGGGTAAATTCTAGAAACCTCCCCTGAGGTTTGAGGAAATACCAAACACGTCCAACAGTTGTTAAAAATGACCAACTTGCTCCTAAGAAGCAAACGGCGTGTAACGCCGTTTAAGCACCATATATCAAACTATATTCTGTAATTTCTCTCTCATCTTCATGAATCACGCAGAAAATCTCTCTCTTTCACACCCAGAAAATCTCTCTCTCTTTTTCTTCACGCCAAAAAATATCTCTCTCTCAAGCTCAAGTCTAAAATTTCAGACTTGGGACCAACAACTCCTCCACCGGAATGGTTTCAAAACTGGTTTAACTACAAATCTCACACTATACTCCACCGTTAAAAGCTTTGTGGTTGGGTTGCGAATCATGATGAATTGTAGACGGCGATTGCTGGGTCACGATGAGTGGAGACGGCGGTTGTAAGGCCAGTTTGGTGGAGCTGCTGTTGTGCGTAGGAATATTTTTTTTTTTTAATTTTTTGATTTGGGTTTTGTTTGGGTTTGAGGTGTGATGTCTGATGGTTGGACTTGAACCTCTATTTTTCCTAAGTTCTTTTTGTTGTTCTCATACATGTATTTATATTTGGTGGCATATTTAACATGCGATGCACAGGAAAATTACTGAAAATGAAATCTAATGAATGCAAAGCAATTATGCAAAATGCCATTTAAATTAAATGACAAATATTAGTGAATGTTGTTATCCTTAGCTATTTGTGTTACATCTAGACTTTCATATCTAAGTTACAACAATACTGCTTGTAGCAACTGAAACTAACAATATAAGTATAACATATGAGGCCAAAACGTATTTCATCTTCAAGCTCCCCTTAGCCTTACAGAGTCCCTAACAAATTAAAAAGAAAAAATAAATAACATTACAACATTATAGTTGATTAATATACAAATCACTATTAGTTATTTAGATAGCAAAAATTAACAAAATTAAAGTTGTTACCCATTTAACCTAAAAATTTTAATATTTTAAAGTTGTCAAACACCTATTAACAAATAACTATTGATATAAAATATTCAGTAATTACTTCAATACCGCAAATTGTTCATGCTGTAAAAAATTTGAGAGAATAACACAGTATCTTAAACTCTTTCTTGCTTGGATCCTACAAAACAATAAATATATATATATATATATATATATATATATATATATATATTTAGTGATGGAGACAGAACATGCCATTAAAGAGACAACCAATTACGATAGTATTGGAGGCAAAGTATAAGATTAAAAAAATTGAAGAAGCAAACGGTTTGGCTAGCATACCAACTAGTTAATTTATATCAAAAGACATAAAAATCTTACTATCAAATAGAATCCATAAGTAAATAAATACATGCAGTATAATCAGATAAATAAAAGGTTTGTCAAGATGATCAAGTTTGGCAATGAAGAAGACGTTGTAGCTATTGATGAGGGTAATCTCTATCTTAAACTTGTCATAATGATGAAGATGCAGCAACTACTAATTATGCAAATCTAGCATAATCTTATTTTGATTCAACTACAACAAAAATGACGATAATTATCATAAAAAGACTATATCAAAAAACAATCTTCTATGATACAGCCAAGAGTGCAATCAAAGCTAATAGAAGGAATTTTAAATCGATTTCAATGATGGAGGGATTCACTTAAATGAGGAGACCAAGAAAAAAGAAGAAGTATCATGTTCTGAGTATAGTATTGAATTTTAAACTCTATAATTCAATTTGATAACAACTAAAATACCTTAGCAAATTGAATTTCTGCAGGCACAAATTACATCATTCAATTGAATTTTTGCAGGCATGGATACTACTAAAACTTTATCATTCAATTTTCTAACTACTAAAACTCTATCACATGAATACTACTAAAATTCTATCACACGGATTACACAATATAAACCAATAATATTACTGCCTCAATTTTTTTTTTAAAAAAAAAACCAAATCAATTTTAAACATAAAAATAAACAATCATATATCAGTACAAATACCCAACCTCAATACATAAAAACTCATACAAGACCCACAACACAAAGAGGTAGTAACAAAATGAAAAAAAAAAAAAAAGCAATAAAAAAGAACAACACTATTAATCTAATACTTACATTGAACTATTATGTAGGTAGCCACAAGAATAGAGGTCAAGAGCAACTTAGATTTAGAGATACTTAAATTGAATCATCCATCTTTTCAGTATTAATATAGTTTGAGGAGAGGAAGAGATGAAGGAGTTAGAAAGCCAAAGTCTGAAGTTAGGAAGTTGAAGGGTTGCTGATTGAGATTGTAACAAAGGAATACAAAGGGTTGTTGTTTAAAATTGTAACCGTGAAACACAAAGGGTTACCATCTAAAATTGTAACCATGGAACACAAAGGGTTGAGAATTATTTTCTTTTTATTAGTATTTTTAAATTTAAGAAAACTAATTTTAAATTGTGGAACAAATTCAAGGTGAAGTAATTATTAGGATATTAGATTTCTATTTGTTCTTGTAATCTTTGATATGCTTTGTGCTTCTTTGCATAAGGCAGTTTTTTGAATATACGTCTTTCTTATTTATCAAAAAAAAAGATTTCTATTTGTTGGAGCCATGCAATTGAGAGAAATAGGACCATCATTGAAAACCTCACCTCCCACTAAAAGATTGATTAGAAAGTTGGTCAACAACTTTGATCTCTTTACACATTATATTCTTTTACTTTTTGTTTGGGTTTGTTTCTTACCTGGTCTGGCACACAAGTTTGTTGAAGAGGAACTCCAACTCCAAGGAAACAGCCAAGCCATTGTGATGAAATTTCCCACTAGTTTCCTGTTTGGTCATTATCAGTTTACTAGTAAGCCTTTCCTTAACTCTTTGAAAATATTTTTTAATAGGTACTATATAATAGAGCTCATGATATAAGAATAAGAGGAAGACTCCAGATCCACAAGCTACCAAATTCTGGAGCTTCTTATGTTATAGCTGCATCTCACTTTCTCTGGGTAGAATAAGGTACATTCTCTTTGAAACCCTCAGTTAGTTTTCAATTATTATATTTGCCTCCATGCCTATGAAGCGTGATTGAGTTTCAAGATTTGTGTTAATAGATCATGATATTTTGAGATCTAAGTTCTTGGATCATGATATTTATAATGTATAAATTGTGTTTCACATCCCCTTGATTCCTTCCTTGCGTACCTTACCCCGTCTTGTTTTGCCCCTTCTTTCTCATCTCTCTTAATCTTATTATCATTGATGCCACCTCATTAATAATGGTAAAATGACTTCATCTCATCCCATCTTGACCTATTTCACTTCCACCTCACAAGTTTTCTCTATCTTGAAGAGGGGACAAAACACCCATATTACGATCTCGCCACATCCTATTTTCATAACTAAAAACAATAAAAGTAACACATAGTTAGGTAAAAGAACTCTTTCCCATGACATTATTTTGTTCAAGCTAGCAAGTGGAAAGAAAAAAGAGACAAGATCCACGACCCTCACCACAGTTCTTTGACTGAAATAGCAAGTTGTAGTTGGACTTCTTGGAAATAAAGCAAAGTGAATTAGACCAAATACTACTATAAGATAAACCAATCATCCCAATTGATGATGCTCAAAATCGTCAGTAAGCCACACGGTCCTCACATGCTCCTAATGAAGTGCCTACGCAACACAAAAGTTAAAGACCTTAAGAGGGGTACTGGTGTGGCACCGGCCAAATACCCTCCGATGGTCAAGTTAGAGAAATCTCTTGTTCACAACTCCAAAGTGTTAGAGCTGAAGTGAATTATGCATACCTTGCCTTGCGAAGGCTTTGGGGTTTTTATAGCAGTGTAGGGCCGAAATTCATGCCTTGGTCAAGAAGTTCTTTCCTTTTAGGAGAGTAACTCTTGGATTTTACATATCTCTTTGAGTCTTTTTCCATATAGGAGTCTTCTTAATTTGGGTTAGACGTATAGCGCAAGAATCCTCCTTACATACGTATACGTGGAGGTCAAGTAAGGCTGTGGACAGGAGTTAAACTGACTTCTTCAGCTTATTCCCGTCAGCTTGACTCTGCATCTTTTTAAGGTCGTCGGCTTGCAGGTTGAGATCGTCAGCTACATAGTTAGCTTTAGGGTCGTCAGCTTTAGGGATGGAGCTTCCTATTGTTATAGGCAAACCAACTGGCACCACGAGACACGTCATCTTAGTATTATCTACAAAATTACCCTTATCAGCTACCCCCAACTCCATAGCCCCGTCAGCCTTTCCTGACGGGTTATGAAGTACGTACTTAAGGAAGTCATGACATCTCAAGCCGACCCCTATTAAATGCTAGGACACGTGGCCTGAACTGATTCGCCTCAATCTTGGACAAGCGTGT
This sequence comes from Castanopsis chinensis, assembly GCA_032878915.1. Lineage (NCBI taxonomy): Eukaryota > Viridiplantae > Streptophyta > Magnoliopsida > Fagales > Fagaceae > Castanopsis > Castanopsis chinensis. The sequence continues at coordinate 22,132,480 of JAVQMG010000115.1, forward strand.
CGCTTCGTTTTCTGTGCCCCTTTTTCCCTATATATCTCACCCCTTCTCTCATTTTAAACTTTCCAACATTTGCTGATTTCTGAGAGACAGAGCGTCACGTCCAAAACTCATGTCCGTCTATTTGCCAGCTTCGTCAACTTTGTTGCTGTTAACTTCTTGGAATTGTCGCCTTACTTAAAGAATCTTTTACCTATAAGTTCTCTTCTTTTATTCTATCTTTTTTATTTTTCTAGACAGTATCCTTTAGTGAGGTTGTAGTCCTAGGTTCTTAGAAAAAACATGTCGTTTGTAGGTAGTCAGATGTCTAGAGAGGCGACGAGTGAACAATCGTTGATTCGTGAGGGAGCGGGTTACGACGAGGTCTTCCCATTAGGTCATGATCCCGAAGAGGGCTTATCCTGGTCGTCAGAAAGGGACACGTCAGCCCATTCTTTTGACGAAGAGGATGGAAGTTGTAGAGAAGGTGAGGTGAGCGACGACGGGGACGGTGAAAAGGAAAAGGAAAGAACCAGTGACGGGGGTAAAGATGAAGGTGACGAGGAGACCTTAGAGAGCACCTCGGGGGCCCTTGTTGACGACCGTCCTTTCATCCTACCCCTAGAATGGTCCGTCAACGAATTCTTACAGATGAGGAGGGTGAGAAGTGCTATTCAGGATGAACCGCAGATGTTGGCATGTATGATGCCATGTTTGCTGCGGGATTAAGATTACCGCCGGCGGCTTACACCGTCAGCTAGCTAATTTTTTGGGCATATCCATCAGTCAAATTGCCCCTAATGCCTGGCGAACATTTATCGGTGCTAAGATCTTGTGGGGTCGTCTAAGTGATGGGCACCGTCTGTTAATCTTGGACGAGTTCATTTGGTGCTGCTGTCCTCAGCATATTTCCTCGTCAAAGGGGATTTATCACTTTTCAGTAAAGAAGAAAGAGTTAAAATTGGTGTCAGACATGGCCGACTCTAACAGAAAATGGAAGGGCAGATATTTCATTGTAGAGGGGACAAACTGGGTATGCTGTCAGGAGGAGTGGGAGTTAATGCCACGTGGCTTCTTTGACAACACCTGGGCATATGTCAGGGATTCAGGTTGACTCCGTCAGTTTCTTCACTTAGTTTATTCGTTTAATTCCTAACCCCGTCTCTTGTTTTCTTCAGCTAACGTTTGTCCGCGTGTGACTGCGAAGCAAGAAAATTTCATCCGTCAAGTAATATCCATCCCATTGGACGAGTGAAAGCATCGGGACTTGATTACCCTCAACGCCTTGCATTTGTATTGCAGTGGTCCAGGACCAACGCAGGAAGCTTGCAAGCTAAACGAGTTCTCCCGTCGATGTGAGTATTTCTCAATTACCTCCGTCACTATCCTTATGCCATTTCTTCCCTTCGTCTTCACTTTTTTGTCCCTTGTAGAAATGGAAATGGCCAAACAACGAATTCAAGCTCCTACTACCAAAAAGAAAGAAGAGAAGAAGAAGGCCAAAGGGGAGGTGACACCGTCGTCAATCCCTAAGTCCGTCGGGAAGGCGGGGGCCAAAAGGAAGGCTAACGGGAAGGATGATCATTCTGGGAAGGTGGCCCATACCTCTGGGGGTAAACCCCCTAAAAAGCAATTACCTTAAAAATTCCCCTATGGGGCAGGCAAGGGCCTAATGACGGCATCCGGCATCATTAGCCATGATCCCGTCCGTCACCTGCTTACTCATAAGAATTATGCCGTAGAGGTGGCAGAATCCATTTTGAAAGATGAGGAAATAGACCTATGTAATAAGCAGGCGACGGACGAAATAGGGTCATTAGGGTTGTTTGATCTTGCTCGGGTATACTTCCTTCTTCATGTCTTGACTTTTAGACGAGTTTTTAGTGAACTGACACCGTTTTTGTGTCTTGCAGGCCATGGTTCAAATGAAGACCTTGCAAGATAGGTGCGCTGCGAAAGAGGGGGTGGTCACCCGTCTGCACATGCGTATCAAGAACCTAATTGACGCGCAGCAGTAGTATAAGAAGGCCAACAGACTTCTAGGTGGAGAGGTGAAGGAGCTGAAGCAAAAATTGGAGGAGGAGAGTCGTCAGCAGAATTTGGAGGAAGAGGATAAGCTGACGGTAGAAAAGGAGTTAAAGGGACTATTAAGTCAGGTGAAAACGGCCAAGGCTGACGCTGTGACGGAGTTTAAGGACTCTCAGTCCTTTATAGATGCCTGTGCCATTTATTATACTGACGGTTTCGAGGACTGTCTAAAGCAGGTGAAGTTTGCTTATCCTGACCTAGATTTATCCAAGATCAATATGGATGAGCCCTTACCGTCAACTCCAGTGAGTGGTTCCATTTTCAAGGAAACTAATGAGACTACCCAGCTTAAGGTGGACTTAAGGGATGGCAGCTTCGTCCTTGCTCAGCCTGCCATCGACAAGCCTATCACCTTAGCTCCGTCAGCGAACCTCTATGCAGAAAATCCCAATGCTGAAGATGCCTCCATGCCAATTGTAACTTTATCTCCGTCAGCTACCCTTCCAGCTTCATGAACTTGAGCCTTTTTCTTTTGACGCCCATTATTTTGGGTCTTTATTTGTAATGTATTTCAATACTTGATGCCTGCTATTTTGGGCCTTTTTGTAGAAACATAATTTTATTTTTTAATATCAATCTTCATTATTCCCAATATATGGTCAGTTATTATTATTTTTTTTATGGCGTCAGCTTTTACGGATTTTGTAAGGGACTCGTCAACTTATTGAACCCGTCAATTTTGTTAGTGGTGTCAAATTCATCCACAGTGGATTTTAGTTGTAGATTTGTCCAGTTTGTGGACTTAGTAATGAGGTCGTCCATTTTGTGGACTTGTCCACTAAGATCGTCCACCTTGTGGACTTAGTAGTAGATTTGTTCACTCTGTAGACTTGTCCACTTTGTGGACTTAGTAGACTCGTCCACTTTGTGGACTAAGTAATAAGGTCGTTCACTTTGTGGACTTAGTAGGTTCGTCCACTTTGTGGACTAAATAGTAAGGTCGTCTACTTTGTAGACTCGTCCACTAAGGTCGTCCACCTTGTGGACTTAGTAGTAAGGTTGTCTACTTTGTAGACTCGTCCACTAAGGTCGTCCACCTTGTGGACTTAGTAGTAAGGTCGTCTACTTTGTAGACTTGTCCACTAAGGTCATCCATCTTATGGACTTAGTAGTAGATTCGTCCACTTTGTGGACTTAATAGATTCATCCACTTTGTGGACTAAGTAGTAAGGTCGTCTACTTTGTAGACTCATCCACTAAGGTCGTTCATCTTGTGGACTTCGTAGTAGATTTGTCCACTTTGTGGACTAAGTAATAAGGTTGTCCACTAGACAAATTTTTCAGTTTGTTTTTGAATAAACTCCTCTTATTATCAAGAATGCATGCATAAGTAACATACTGTTTTAAAAAGAATAAACCAAGTCCCTTTGGGCTTTAAAATGTTTTGTAGGTAAAAATAAACAAAGACAAAAGATTAAAAGAAATAAACTGGAAATAGGGAGTAAAGTTCTTCATGCTATCTTCTACTGGTAGTACTTTCTGAGATGCTCGGCATTCCACGGATGGCGCAGCTTCTGCCCGTCGAGTGTCTCTAGGTGGTAGGTGCCCTTCCTTAGCCATGACGTGACTCTTTAGGGTCCTTCCCAGTTTGGTTCGAGCTTTCCTTGCGTAGGATCTTTGGTGGCACCCATCACTTTCCTCAAGACGAGGTCCCCAACTTTGAAGTCCCAATGTTTGACTCGGGAGTTGTAGTGCTTTGCCATGAGGTCCTAGTATTTCACGAGTCTCTGTTCAGCCGTCGCCCTAATCTCATCAACTAGATCAAGCTGTAGGCGTATCGCTTCGTCGTTTCTTCCCTCGTTGTGATTATCCACCTTGTAGCTCGTAAGTCCGATCTCAGCTGGGATGACTGCCTCGCTTCCGTACGTTAGTCAGAATGGAGTTTCTCCTTAGGAGTCTTGACAGTTGTCCTGTATGCCCACAGTACACTGGGTAGTTCCTCCGGCCATATGCCTTTTGCCCCCTTAAGCCGAGTTTTGATTATTTGAAGTAAGGATCGGTTCGTGACTTCAACTTGTCCGTTGGCTTGAGGATGGGTAGGGGAAGAGTAGTGGTTCTTGATTCCTAATTGTGAACAGAAGTCCCGGAAGGAGTTATTGTCGAATTGCTTACCGTTTTCTGAGATCAAGACCCTTGGAATTCCATACCTGCAAATGATGTTCTTCCAAACGAAGCTTCATACGTTCTTCTCGGTGATTGTGGCCAGGGCTTCAACTTTTACCCATTTGGTGAAGTAGTCGATGCTGACTATTAGGAACTTCAGCTGCCTTGTTACTGTTGGAAATGGGCCCATGATGTCCAGTCCCCATTAGGCGAATGGCCACGAAGCGGTTATTAGGGCCAGCTCTTCAGTTGGCTGCCTGATAATGTTACTGAACCTTTAGCAATTGTCGCAGGTTTTGACATACGTCTGGGCGTCCTTCTGCATGGTCAGCCAGTAATATCCAGCCCGAATTAATTTATGGACCAATGATTGGGATCCTGAGTGATTGCCACAGATCCCTTCGTGCATTTCTCTCATGACATAATCCACTTCTTCAGGTCCTAAACATCTCAGGTATGGTTGGGAGAAACTCCTTTTGTACAAGACATCCCTTATCAAGACAAATTGGGCCGCCTAGACCTTCAGCTTCCTTGCAGCTTCTTTTTCTTCAAGTAGGATGCCATCTTTGAGATAAGAAACCAAAGGGGTGGTCCAATTACTCTTGGATCTTACTTCCTACACACTAATGACATCTATTAGTGGTGCGATTTAAGTAAAGGATAGTACCTTGCCGGGGGTGATCACGTATTCTGTGGATGCGGCTTTAGCAAGGCAGTTGGCTTGTTCATTTTCTCCTCTTGAAATTTGAACGACTCTTGCTTGCAACTCGTTTACCCTCCTTGTTGCTTGTTCCAAGTAAATTTTCATCATTTCTCCCTTACATTCATAGTCACCGTTTATCTGATTAGTGACGACTTGAGAATCGCAATGGATCACCATGTCTATGGCTCCTACAGCCTTGGCTAGATCTAAACCTGCTATGAGGGCTTCATACTCTACTTCGTTTTTAGTTGTAGGAAAATCAAGTCGAATCATGCATTCTATCTCGTCGCCCTCTGGAGACCGAAGTACGACCCCTGCTCCACCAGCTTTTTTGTTTGACGACTCGTCGGTGAACACACTCCATTGAGGATTCTCTGCCCCTTCCGTTGGTGAACTCCGCAATGAAGTCAGCGAGCACTTGTCCCGTAATGGCGGTACGTGGGCGATATTTTATGTCAAACTCGCTTAACTCTATTGTCTATAAGGCCATGCGCCCTGCGGCTTCTGGGCTACTCATCTCTCGTCGTAAGGGCTTGTCAGTTAGTACAACCATAGGTATGGGCTTGGAAGTACGGCTTGAGCTTGCGGGCTGCCGTTACTAGAACGAAGGCAAGCTTTTCTATCGGTGGGTATCTTCCTTCTGCGCCGTGAAATGCCCGGCTGGCATAGTATACTGGCTTTTGCACCTTGTCATCTTCCCTGACAAAGGCTGCACTAACAGCGGCCAGAGAAATGGCCAAATAGAGGAACAGCTCTTCACCTGGTTAGGAGGGGGTTAACAGTGGTGGTGAAGATAGGTAGGCCTTCAGGTCTTCGAATGCTTGTTGACATTCGTCCGTCCATTCAAAGGACTTCTTTAGTGTGCGGAAGAATGGTAGACATTTATCCATGGCCTTGGATACGAATCTGCTAAGCGCGGTGACCTTGCGATTAAGGCTTTGTACTTCCTTCACGTTTTTAGGGGGCATTATCTTCATTATAGCCTGAATTTTGTCCGGGTTGGCTTCAATATCTCTTTGGGACACCATGTATCCTAAGAACTTTCTAGCTGTCACCCTGAAGGCACAATTGCCTGGATTAAGCTTTATGTTGTAGGAGTGAAGAGTATTGAAGATTTCCTTGAGGTCCCCCAAGTGATCTTCTTCCTTTCGGCTTTTCACTAGCATGTCGTTGACATATACTTGGACATTTTTTCCAATCTGCTGTGCGAACATCTTTTTCATAAGCCTTTGGTATGTTGCACCTGCGTTTTTTAAGCCGAATGGCATGACCTTGTAGCAAAAAAGGCCTTGACTTGTTACGAACAAAGTCTTTTCCCGATCAGCTTCATCCATTTGGATCTGGTTGTATCCTGAAAACGCGTCCATGAAGCTTAACAGCTGGTGTTGGGCCATAGAATCCACCAGGAGGTCGACCCTTGGGAGAGGATAGCTATCCTTAGGGCATGCTTTGTTTAGGTCTGTAAAATCTACGCACATCCTCCATTTTCCGTTGTTCTTCTTTACCATGACAACGTTTGCCAACCACTCGGGGTAGTAAACCTCCTTAATGAAGCCTGCCTCTTGTAGCTTGCGAACTTCTTCTGCCACTGCCCGATCTCTCTCTTGGGTGAAGACTCTTTTATTTTGGTGAACGGGCGAAAATGATGGTGATACATTCAACCTATGTACCATGACCAATGGGTCAATTCCTGGCATGTCTTCGTGACTTCAGGCAAACACGTCCCGATTTTCTTTGAGGAAGGTTGCGAGTGCCTGACGTACCGTCGGGTCTGCAAGGGTGCCGATCTTGGTTATCCGTTCTGGTTGGGAGTCGTCGAGGGGTATATCCTCGAGCCTCTCTATGGGCTCCGTTGCTGTACGTTGTTCTTCTATGTTCATGGATTGGTGGTGGTCATCCATCTCCATCATGGCTACATAACATTTGTGTGTGGCCACTTGATCTCCTCTTAATTCTCCCACTCCGTAATCAGTTGGGAATTTTACCATCAAATGGTAGGTTGAGGCCACAGCCTTCCATGAGTTGAGGGTGGGACGTCCTATGATAGCGTTGTAAGCTGATGAGCAGTTGACTACGAGGAATGCTACATTCTTGGTGACTCACTGAGGGTAGTCTCCAATGGTTACTGTCAAATTGACGACGCTAAGGGGAAATACCCTCGTTCCTCCGAAGCCGACAAGCGGGGTGTCAGCTGGAACTAGCCGCTCCCTGTCAATTCCCATCTGTTGGAACGTGGGGTAGTAGAGGATATCCGTCGAGCTGCCATTGTCGACGAGAACTCGGTGCATGTTGTAGTCTCCTGCCTATATGGTTACGACAAGCGCGTCATCATAGGAGTGGTGAAGACGTTGTGCATCTTCATCTGAGAATTCAATGAGGGGGTTATCAATCCGTGACATTTTGGTTATCAATCTGATGTTTTAAACCATCCTAAGATAAGTCTTCTCGGCTTTCTTCGACGACCTGGCGACTGCGGTGGCCTCCACAATCATCCTTATATCTCCTAGGGGCTGTCAAGGGTGTTCATTCTCCCGTCGGGGAGCTTGGTCTTGCAGTGGATCTGTCTTCTCCTTGCTAACGAACCTCTGCAGCCTCCCTTGCCTAATTAGAGCTTCTATTTGCTGCTTCAAGTCGTAGCAATTAGCTGTATCGTGGCCATGGTCTCGATGGAAGCGGTAATATTTGTCCCTTGGCCTCTTGTTGGGATCTTCCTTCAGCTTGCCGGGAAAAGTCAGGGCTCCTTCGTCCGTGACCTGCATTAGTACCTGGTCGATAAGGGCGGTCAGCAGCGTGAAGTTCATGAATCTCCCCACGGGTGGCCTGGAGCGGCGATCATCTCGTCGCTCTTCGGTCCTAGCCTTCTTTTGCCCCCTATTCGTCCGTGTGTCTTCCTGCCTTTTCCTTTTTTTGGGCTTCTCTTCTTGAGCCATCAGAGCGTCTTCCGTGTTCATGTACTTGGTCGCCCTGTAGAGCACATCTAACATGGTCTTCGGGTCGTTCTTGTACAAGGAAAATAAGAACTTACCCTTCCGCTGCCATGAGTATCTTGTCGTTCGCCTCATCGATCGAGAGGGCCTCCTTATTGAACCGTGTTATATACGACCTAAGTGTTTCGTCTTCCCGTTGTCTTATGCTCATCAGACACGCTGTGGACTTCTTGTATCGGTGACCCCCAATGAAATGTGAATCGAATTGAGCGCCTAACTCCTTAAAGGTGCTAATCGAATTAGGTGTCAACCTGCTATACCAGACCCTCGCCGATCTCTTCAACGTAGTAGGGAAGGCCCTACAAATGATCTCATCTGGAACTCCTTGAAGGTGCATTATAGTCTTAAAGGATTCCAAGTGGTCCAAGGGGTCCTTGGACCTGTCATAGCTCTCTACCTAAGGCATGCGAAATTTTGGGGGAAGAGGACATGAAGTGACGTGTGTGTGAAAGGTGAATCAGTTCGTTGAACTAGGTCATCAAGGTCGCTGGATACCCTTTCTCTGAGGGCGTTCATCATCACGTCCATTCACTCCTGCATCTCCTGTATCTCCGCGGCGATGTGAGGTGGTAGTGTGTTAGAGATAGTTGGCCGACTGGTGTCCTGCCGCTCCGGCCTGCTCGGAGCGGTGCTACCCTCGGGTCCTTCATGGTTCCTCCTTTCGGCGCTTGTTCCTTCCCGATCTTCCTCTTGCATGCCAGGATGTGCATTCTTCTGACATAACTGTTCATCCAAATTGTGATTCTGTTTGGTTAAGAGGTCAAGTAAGGCTGTGGATAGGAGTTAAACTGACTTCTTTAGCTTATTCCCGTCAGCTTGACTCCGCATCTTTCTAAGGTTGTTGACTTGCAGGTTGAGATCGTCAGCTACATAGTCGGCTTTAGGGTCGTCAGCTTTAGGGATAGAGCTTCCTATTGTTATAGGCAATCCAACTGGCACCACTGGACTCGTCATCTTAGTATTATCTACAAAATTACCCTTATCACCAATCATACTATGAACTTTAATTAGAGATTGGGAAGATTTTCTTATTAAAGTCTAGGTACCATATGTACAAGTCCAGTTACAATGCGTTTGATGGGCACAACCACATACCTTACTTCTGCTGCATTTACTGGCCAATTAGAAACACTACTTCTGCATTTCAGGACCCCCAGGGGGTGGGTGCTGCATGGGCAGCTTTTTTGTAATTTGGAAAATTATGAGCCTTATATGTAGTAACCCACCCCACCCCTTAACAAACATAGGCAGCTAGGCCAAACTGACAGGGATATTTAAATCAACTTATGAAAGTTTAATACCAAACACTCAACGTTATATATTTCATAACGACTGAGAAGACAGCTTCGCCCAATGAATAGTTATGAACTTTAATATCTGACCATTTGATCGCCCATTCAATGAAATTAGAAAACCAAATACTGCTATAATAATTAAAGCTAGTCCAATGACATCAAGCAACGTCAGCTTTGTACCCATTATTTAAGGTAAAATGTTTGAAATTTCTTGATGCAATAGGAGACTAGGCAGCATAGCAAGAAGTTCTATTTGAGGAAGATAATTTAAAGGTGATGTTGAGGCATACCATTTATGGGTCACATGATGCTCGACAGTGGGTGTCTTTTTTTTTTTCTTCATAATTTGGGGTTTGTTTGGGTTTGAGGTGTGAATCATGTGATGTTTGATGGTGGGAGTGGTTTGGGTTTGAAAGCGATAGGTGGTGCCGTGGTGGCCGGCAGTTGTTAGGTCACACAACGCTCACCAATGGGTCTAGGTTTTGTTTTGAATTTTATTTTATTTTTTTGGATCTGTTTGAGGTGTGATGTAAACGGATCTATTTGAGGTGAGATGTTGGATGGTTGAGCTGATCTATGTTTGATTGCCTTATGTGATATTGGATCTAATTAGGTTGATTTTGGTTTGATGGAGGGAGGATTTTTGTTTTTGGAATGTAATGCAAATTTTTATTTTTCCAAATGAGAATGTATGGCTTTGATTTGAAAATGTATGGTTTTGATTTCAAAAATGGGTGCTGGCTTAGTGATTTATTTTTTTTCTATAATATTTCTCAAAATACATGTTTTGTGTGTATCTTTGGATTGGTTTGAGCTTTCAGAGAGAAGCGTTTATGTTATGGCGCGAAGAAGAAAGTGAACAAACAAAGAACATGGAAAAAATCGTTTGGAGAGAGTAACGGTAGTACATGCTGTCTGCTTTTTAGGAGCAAATTGGTCATTTTTAACAACTGTTGGACGTGTTTGGTATTTCCTTAAACCTCAGGGGAGGTTTTTGGAATTTACCCTTTTTATTTTTCTTACATCTTCGCTTTAGGTTGATAATTTTTTATATTCATTAATCTATTTTAGGTTAATGCGATTCAGTTTTGTTTTGTTTTTTTTTTAATTGTTGTGTGTTTTTTTTTTTTTCCCTCTCTTTGATTGCTAAATGTTATCCTATTGCATTATAAATGATTAAATATAACATATAAAAATATAATATTATTCTACTACATAGCATGATTTGGATAATCTAATTTGGTAGTTATTGTAATTCGATAGTATAATTTTTATAGTACTCGATTTAGATGTTAAACTATGAGACTTTAATAATTTTTGTTTATTTTTTAATCATTTGTGGTGTACAAAATGCTCTTAATAATTGTATTAGAAGTACTCTATAATGCCATTTATTTAGAGAAAAACAAAGGTTGGCTAAATAAAAATTATTGGATGAGAAACAAATTTTATCTTTCGCAATTTTATTTTAATTATTATTATTTTATAACAATGCATATATAGAAATTTAATTCTTAGATTTTACTAATAATTGTTTATTTGATAACATGTTTTTGGGGTGGACGAAATTACAATTTCTGCAAAGAAAATAACCTTAGTAGATTATAGAAAACAAATTGTTTTCCTAATTGGTTCAATTAATCATAGTTAAGTTTTATTAATTTTTTTAGTTACTTTTTTTAGTGTTTTAGATTGTAGGCAGAAAAAATAAGTTTGAGAAAGTTTGTTTAAAACTAAAAGAATAATTTCTAAATTTTATATTCTTTTTAATGATTCACAAAATGTTATAAATAACTTTTATTAAAAATAAATATTTTCGTTACCTTGCATTTTGAATTTCTGAGAAAATTTGTATTTTTTTCATTTTAGTATGACAAAAATTATGGAATTTATGATTTATGATTGTTCCTATATTACATTTATGATTATTCTTATAATAAATAAAAATATAATTACAAAATACATTACTCTTTATTAAATTTGTTTAAATTTTATAAAAAAATTTAATAAAACCACCATAAAAATAATTATCATGCGCAACGCGCAGGTTCGCGTCTATTATGAATAAAAATAAGGAGTAATAATGTAATGGTAAATTTATATAATAAAAAAACACACATCAATTTCATACATTTCATTCAATTACTCTACTTTTTAAGTTATCATTTTTATTCTATCACTACAACAAACTTTAGTTATTTCAACCCTCTTTTATCAAGGGTTTACTAAAATCTGTCAATACAACTTACAAATAGAAATGCGGAAGGCTATATCACTTAACTTTATTTCAAATGTTATTTGGTCCCTCAAAATAAGTTAGGACATCCATGAAATAAATGTGAAAAAAAAAAAAAATGCACCAGTTTGTTCAGCCCAAAACCCTTGGAAATAATTACAAACTTTTCAGCCCTTGAAAAAAGCCCACAACAAAATTTGCATCCCTTGAAAAAAGCCCACAACAAAGTTTAAAAATATAGCCCAAAACATAACCAACCAATCTTCACACGTATAAGTCAAAAATGCTCTTATCACTCTCATAGTAGAAACTGAGATGGCCTGAAATTTCTCAGAGCTCATAGACTCGACGATCATGGAGATCTCATAGAGCTCGACGATCATCAATTTGGTACGTAATCACAAACCCTAATTTCTCGGTTTTGTGACTCTTCATCTCTAATCACAAACCATAGGGCGTTGTGTTTCTCAGCTCCGATTAAGTGCGAATCACAAACCCTAGGGCGTTGTCTTTGATTTTTTTGTTTTTTAGTTTACCCACACTTTTTCATCGATTTCCCCATGATTTTCGTTTCACATTTCTCAGAAAACTGAGCTCATCATCGATTTCCCTATTTCGATTTCTAATTGATCATTCGCTTTAGAATCTCAATGTAATGTAATCGTTTTCCTCAAGTTGTAGCACAAAAAGTGAAGGAAGCTGAAATCACTGAGCAGGACTCGCTTCTTCTGGTAATCATCATCAGAATTCCAATTTTTCTGTCCTTCAACTTCAATTACGGACAATCGCATTTGAATTTCTTTAGCAGAAATTTACATCTGAACATATTTTCCTTATTTATGTGATCAGATTCAATTTTCTTTTAGAAAATCCATAGAATTATTTTTCGTTACTTCATACTCTGTTTCGAGTACTCCATGTAAAATTTGGTTCAAACAAATGGAAATTATTTCTCGTTTAATTTTTTGCTAGATCTTAGAGATTTAAGATTGAGAAATTTAATGGTCATTTGCACTGTATATGTGTGCAGTTTTTGTGTTTAATGTGTGGTGTGTGTGGTTGTCTGAGGGTGAGGTTGTTTGGGTATGGCAGAGCTGGTTATTCGACGTAGACTGGGTTTGCTGGGTTTGTGATTGGGTGTTGCCAAGCTCTCTGTTTGCCATTTTTCCATTAGGTAAGTGTGTATGTTGCTCTGTATTTAGCTCTGATCTGCTTGTCTACTGAGATGGAACTTAAAATAGTTGGGAAAATTTTGAATTTTTGTGTGGGTATTTGTGTAACTTGTTTGGTTTAGTTGAATTGAATTATTTTATATTTGACTCTGTTTTGTTCAGCAGCTATTATGCTTTATCTAATTGGTACTGGGAATGATTATTTCGAATCTATCTCTGATTAGATAATTAGTGTAGCTGAAGCCAGCCCCAGTTGATTTGGCTTGTGTTGTATATATTTTGAATTTAGTGTGTGGAGGGATGTACTTTAGGCTTAGGTGAGGTTGTAATAATACCTAGAAGAAGCATTTTTCTTGGTTTAGTCTTATATTCTTATATAATCATGTAACTGAATGCAAAATATAGTTATTTCTGCTACAAGTGAATTATCCAGTATTATTCAAATTTGTAGTTTTGACAAGAAAGAGTATTTTTATAATGTAGTGGAGGTTAGTGGTAAGGGGATGAAACCAGGGGGGTTTATTTGTAAGATTAGTTTTGTTTCTTATTAAGTGCAACAGCTTGTGTTGTCACATTTCTGTTCGGATTGTTGGCCTCATTTTTATATTGTGAAAATGTGTATGTTCCAACACTTTTGTCATGTGTGTGACTTTGTCTCGCCTGCTTGATTGGAAGCTTCTCCAGCTCAAGCATTTACTTTTTCTAGTTAGAGACCAATGTCTTGGCTCTGCTGGGTGGGTAATAATGAATATTTATCCTTTGTAATCAACTGGCCATAGAAAGGATCTAATTTCTACTCATGTTTCTTCAATTGTGGGTAACTGGTCCATAGATGTCTGCACTGAGTCATTATATCAGTCTATGAGAACCACTTCAGTGACAATCCTTTTTTGTTTTTAATCCTGTTTGTTGTGCGGGTTCTTTTAATCTAGGTCGTTGATCCTTTTGATGGAGTTAATCAGAAATTTTGGACGGTAAAAGATTGACTTGGATTCTGTTGGACTGGCAGGAAGTTAATTATTTTAGATAAAAGAAATATGTTGGGGCGGGTTTTGTGTGTGTGTGTGTGTGTGTGTGGTTGTGGGTTGATTTTCTTGACTTGTGGTGGTGGTTTATTTTTTGATGTTGTTGTGGGTTTTATTTTTGTGATTGTTTGTAGATTTTCATGGGTGGTTATGGCTTATGGGTTGATTTTTCTGGTTGCGGTGATGGTAGGGGTAGGCTGTGGGTAGAACTCTCTCTCTCCCTCCCTTGAATATGCTTATTTTAATAGAGTTTACACTAAACAAAGAAATTCCATTTTGTTGGTTTCCTAATAGTAAGCGAGTTATTGGGTTTTGGTAGAGTTGTAGAGAAACTTTGGAGTTAGAATAGTGTGTTGAATTTGGCGAATTTCTGGAATGGGTTTTTGTTATATGCATGTATATTTTATTAAAAGATAGAAGTTATGCATGTGAGAGTTTGATTCAATTTTAAATGTTAGTTGGGTCTTGCTTCATGACAATTGTCTAAGTATTTTACAGCGGGAAGGAAAGGAACTTGAAGAAATTGTTGTCCTCTTTATAAGTTTTTGATATGTAGTAATTTCATTGAAGAAAAAAAAATTTAATTACAAAGCAAATTACACTTGGGTTAACATTTGAAAATTGAAATTTATTTTTCAAGTTCTGAGTTTAACTGTAGATATTGTTCTGAATGTTACAGGTTAAGTTTAATGTTAATCTGAAAAATGGCATAAGGCCTTTCCAAAAACTTTAGCTGACATATAATGTTTTGGAGGTTTGATATTGAATTTAAACGAATCATTGCGTAGAGACAAGGAAGTGTAGGTTTATTTTTTTATTTTATTTTTGTTTTTTTTCTTTATATATTTCTAAGGCTGTAGTTTCTCTTAGTACACGGATGACATGTTTATATAAGGAACTAGTACTTTGCAAATTTAAATTGATTGCTTATCGATTACTACTTAAGGATAACATATGGATATTACATGCTTATTACTTGCTGATTGGGTTCTGATGTCTATCTTCTTTACCATTTTGTAATTATTTTAATATATTTTACTGTGATTACAGACATTTGCAGTAGCTATAATCTGCAACGATTTATTTTTGCTATTAAGTATTGTACTGTAATTATTATTTGACAATATATACTTATGGTATTATGGTCACTGTGGATTCAAAATAAAGATCTTGCTGGGTAGTATGCCTTTCTAGTAGATCTGAAGGACAAATATGACTTGAAATCAATTTAAAAAGTAGAGCAACTTACTTAATGTCTATTTTATTTTGTGTATACTATCTATTGTATTACATAATGTCTTAAACTCTACATTGAAATATTCTTTTATGCAGGCTTTTCCACTAGATTTAGTACTCTTTTCCGATTGAGGACAACTTAAGGTGTGTCCCTCATTGAAGATTTTAAAAAAAATTTAATCCAACTTTAGATGGAACGGAATTGGGTAAAGCTCAGGAATAGAGCTCTTCCTGAGTATAGACAAGGAGTTAAAGACTTCCTTGATTTTGCATTTGAGCATACAACAATGGGGGATAAAATTTATTGTCCGTGTAAGAAATGCAATAACTACTTTGCAAAGACCAGAGATGATGTTGAGGCTGATTTGCTTACTACTGGTATTCTCCCAAGTTATACTCGTTGGTTTAGACATGGTGAGGAGAGGCATTTTCAAACATGTGATAGTTTAGATAGTGATGATGAGTCAGATAGGGATGGCTTGAGTGAGATGGTAGAAGATTATTGTGCAGCCTTTAACGCAGCCAGTAATGTAGTTGGAGATTCGAGTGGCGATGGTACTCCTGAAGAGCCTAATGATGATGCAGCTAACTTTTTTCTAAAACTAGGGGATAACGAGCAGAAACTTTTTCAAGATTGCAAGTATACAAAACTGTCTTTCATTGTGAAGTTACTTCATATTAAATGTCTTAGTAGTTGGACAAACAAATCGTTTACTTTATTGCTTCAATTGTTGAATGATGCACTTTTTAAAGTTATTGTAGAGTTGCCAAATTCATTATATGAGGCAAAAAAGATGATTCGGGATTTGGGTCTTGATTATGTGAAGATAGATGCTTGTGAAAGTAATTGTATGTTGTATTGGAAGGAAAATTCCAACAGAAGTGAGTGGCAAGTTTGTGGTCTCTCAAGATGGAAATCAAGTGAAGGGAGTGTAAGGGGTAAAAAAGTCCCTCACAAGGTATTGCGTTATTTCCCAATAACACCAAGGCTCAAGAGGTTTTTCTTGTCAAAAAAGACAACCTCCTACATGACTTGGCATCATGATAAGCATGTTGATGATGGTTTATTAAGACATCCAGCTGACTTTAAGGCATGGAAAAATTTTGATGAGATACATGAGTCATTTTCTTCTGAGAAGCGCAATGTTAGGTTGGGTTTAGCAAGTGATGGGTTTAATCCATATGGAAACATGAGCACCACTCATAGCACATGGCCCGTTGTCCTTGTTCCGTATAATTTACCACCGTGGATGTGTATGAAGCAATCTTATTTTATGCTAGCATTGCTCATTCCAGGACCAAAAGGTCCGGGAATTAAAATTGATATTTATTTGCAACCATTAATTGATGAGCTGAACAAATTATGGGAAGTTGGCGTTACTACTTTTGACTCCTCTAGAAATCAAAATTTCAATATGCGTGCAGCAGTTTTATGGACAATTAATGACTTTCCACCATATAGGAATCTTTCTGGTTGGAATACAATGGGTGCTTTGGCATGTCCTTCTTGTCATAATGAAACAAGTTCTTCTTATTTGCAAAATGGAAGAAAGTTTTGTTTCATGGGGCATCGACGCTTCTTGCCAATCAAGCATAGATCGAGATTGGAATCTAAGAAATTTGATGGTAAGAAAGAGATTAGTTTATCCCCTAAACAACTATCTGGAGATGATGTGCTTAGTTAATTATGTGATCTTGAATTCTTGATATTTAGGAACGGTGCGAAGAAGAGAAAACATGATGAGTTAAATGAAAAAAATAATTGGTTGAAGAAGAGTATATTTTTCAAATTACCATATTGGAGAACCTTATTATTGAGAAATAATTTAGATGTTATGCACATTGAGAAGAATGTGTGTGATAGTATAATTGGGACATTGATGAGTACTAAAAAAAAAACAAAAGATAACTTGAATTCTCGTCTTGATCTAAAAGCCATGGGCATTAGGGAGGAACTCCATCCAATATCGTGTGGGGAATATTTAAAGCTCCCATCTGCATGTTATACTTTATCTATCGACGAGCAAAGAGATCTTTGTGGATTCTTAAAGGAGGTAAAGTTTCCTGATGGTTATTCCTCAAACATTGCTAGATGTGTGAATCTAAAAGATCGGAAGATATCTGGACTTAAGAGCCATGATTGCCATATCTTATTGGAGACCTTACTTCCTTTAGCAATAGATGGATTGCTGCCAGAAGAAGTGTCTGCAAAAGTGTCTAAACCACTAATTGTGCTGAGTAATTTCTTTAAAGCACTTTGCTCAAAGGTGCTAAGTGTGGATGACTTGGAGAAAATGGAATCTCAAATTTCAATAGCACTTTGTCAGTTGGAAATGATATTCCCTCCATCATTTTTTGACGTTATGATGCATTTACCTGTTCACTTAGCTAGTGAGGCTATTGTTAGGACATATGTAGTTCAAGTCTGTGAACTTATGTCGCTATTTTATGTAATTGGCTTATCCTTAGACAAAACGCACTTTACTTGTAATTGGGTAGATCTAGGATGTGTTAAACACTTCAAGAAACTGTGGTTCAAGATTAAGTGTTGAAGCCGTCGAAGTCTATCCAAGAAACAAGCAAGGAAGTGCAAGATTTTAAAGCTCGATAGATACCTCGACAGATACATCTATCGAGATTTAAAGAAGCTGTTTAGCCCGAGCCTCGACAGCTGTCTCGATATCTCTCGATACCTCTATCTATCGAGAATTAAAGAAAACAGAATTCCAAGTCTGTTTCAAGTCCAATCCGTGAGCATGTCTTTGGGACTTCTTTTCTCCTAACCCTAGACATATAAAAGGATTATTTTAAGGGCCGTCAAAAGAGGAATCACAAGATACAAGTTGCATCTTCTCTGAGAACTCGTTGTTCATGCAAATTGTGATCTGTGAGACAAAGTTCGTGCCCTAGTTCATCTCTGATGATTTGAAGAACTTTGCAGCCAACATTCTTTCTTCCTCAAGTTGGTGAGTGAGTCACGTACTTGGATTCGTGCAAAGGAGTAAGACGCGTACTGGGATCCGCGCATCACATTGGTTAGTCACGTACTGGGAGCCGTGCATTAAACTGGAGAAATTGTCACTACAGAACAAGTTCAATTGGGTATTGGGGTAAGAGTTCAACTGTAGGTTGGTAAGGTACTTGGGATTCCTTGCTTGTAACTGCTTGTTGTGATAATAGTGGAGTTTCGGGAGTGGTGACCTTAAATCACCCGGTGGGGTTTTTGCCGTAAGGGTTTTCCCCATTCGTGAACAAATCACCGTGTTATTTATTTTCCGCTGCATAACTTAGTTTTGGTGATTTGTTTGTGCTGCCACGTGATATTGCATGTTAAATTGATTAATTAAAAACTTGGCTAATTAATCAACGTAATTTATCACAAGGGGTCAACGCGTTTGTGGCCTGTCAAGTGGTATCAAAGCAAGCACACTCTGATTAGGGTTTAATCTATTGTGTGTGATCCATTGACCCCCGCTGTCATGGATAGAGGACAATCTTTAATTATACCTCCTTTATTTGATGGCACTAACTATGCATACTGGAAAGTACGCATGAGAGCTTTCTTGCAGTCTTTAGATGAGAAAGTGTGGCAAGCTGTGGAGATAGGCTGGACCAAGCCTACAGAAGCGCTGGCTGACTGGGATGAAGCTAAGATCAAAGCGGCAAACTTCAACAGCAGAGCATTGAATGCCATATTCAGTGTAGTCACCAATGAGGAGTTCAAGAAAATTTCCTCAACTGAAACTGCTAAGGAAGCATGGACCATCCTCCAGACAACCTATGAGGGCACCAAGGCTGTCAAAGATTCAAAGCTGCAAAGGCTCACCACACGCTTTGAAGAAATAAAGATGGAGGAGGATGAGTCGTTCGATGAGTTCTATGCCAAGCTGAAGGACATAGTGAACTCAGCCTTCAATCTTGGGGAGACCATCCCAGAACCCAAGATAGTAAGGAAGGTGCTCAGATTGCTGCCAGAAAGATTCCATGCTAAGATCACGGCGATCGAAGAATCAAAGGACATTGATAGAATTCCTTTGACTGAGCTGGTTGGAAACTTGCAGACGTATGAGTTAGGGCTGACCAAGTTGGGCAAGTCAACCAAGGGCAAGAGTTTGGCACTAAAGGCCAAAAACAGTGATACGGATGACTCGTCAGATGATGAAGATTCCAAGATGAAGTCCTACATCACGAGGCAATTCAAGAAGTTTATGAAAAATGCCAATGGAAAGCACTTCAACAAAGACCGTAGACAATCCAGTTCTTCACAATTCCAGAATCTGGATAAAGGGAAGAAGGATGTCAAGGATGGCGGTCAGTACACTGTTCCCCCTGGACCAAGATGCTTCGGGTGTCAAGGCTTTGGACACATGAAACAAGAGTGTCCTACGTATCTTAAGAGCATAGGGAAGAGCAAGGCACTTGCTGTAACCTTAAGCAACACGGAGCCCGAAGACGATTCCGAAGATGAAGACGACGGAATCTTGAATGCCTTCACTGCCACTATTAATCCTACTGATGGGGTTACCGAGAAAGTAGATGAAGAAGAAGAGTTGGTGGAGTCCAAGTGTGAAATCATGGATGACCAAGATGATATCCACACTGCCTATGAGAAGCTATACAAGCTCTCCGAGAAGCATGAGAAGCTCTATAGGATGGCCACCAAGAAGCTCAGTGATGTGGAACTTGACCGTGAGGAGCTTTCCACAAAGGTTGATCAAGCGAATCAAACCATTGGAGCACTGAGGTTCGAGAACAATTTCTTGGTTGAGAGGACCAAGAAGCTTGAAGCGGAGCTGTCTCAAGCCAGAGCACAATTGGAGAGGACATCAAGTGCAAAGCTGAACGAGATGCTAAGTGCTCAGAGATCATCTTCAGATCGTACTGGATTAGGGTATGAATTCTCTCTCTCTAATACTCCTACTTCTAGTACTACTGTGTTTGTTCCACCTGCTAATAACATTAATACTGAGGATAATAATGTTAAAACTGAATTAGCTAGTGAGAACGTAGACAAGGGCAAGTCCATCCTAGGAGCACCCCCTAAAATTGAGAAAAGGGAATCTAGAAACCCTAGGAATAAGAAGACTAACTCTCAAAAGGCCAAACAGAAGAAGCCGCATCTCTGTTATCATTGTGGTCTCGCCGGTCACACTCGACCAAATTGCTACAAGTGGCTTGCCACTCAACAGAGCAATGGCGCAATAGCATCTGGGAGCCAGAATCAGCTTCAGTCTTCTCTCGCTCCTCTTGGAGATATTCTTAAAGCCCTCATGTTCCTTTCAAACTTGAACGGTTCATATTCTTCTCCCTCTTTACCGGTTCAAGAGTCGACCAATAGGAAAGGATCTTCCAAGGTGTGGAAGCCAAAAGGATCTAAGTGATTTTAGTCACTTCTTCTTCTCTCTCCTGTTTCTTTGTGTGTTGCATTACTTGTGTGTTTCTTTACTGTTTTGAGTCAGTCTAGTTTTATGCATTGTTTTGCTTTACTTGTTTTTGTTTATGTGTTTTCAGTTTTGTGTTTTATTTTTTGCTTCTTTGATAAAAATAAAAATAAAAATTGAAAAATGAAAAATACAAAAACAGTGTGTGTTTGTGTGCATTAGTTCATGCGAACTTTTGGAATGGCTATTGAAACAGAGTTTTCTAAACTTTGTATCATCTGTAGCTTAGATGAGCACTCTTCTGCACAACTAAGCGAGTGAGCTCTGTAGCTCTTTGTTTGTGATGAGTAAGGTTAAGTGATCTCTTCTTCTTAACACTCGTATCACTCTTTTTGACGGGTTGAACTAGAAAATCCTAAGAGAAAGGCATAAATAACCATCTCACCACTGTTACTCGCCAATCATAATATGACATCCGTATGCTTCGGCATAGCAAAAGTGCGATGTCAATGACACCTGTATGCTTCGGCATAGCAAAAGTGCAGTGTCAAAAGCTTAACATCATTGGGTATTTCTTTTCTTTCTTTTGTATGCCCATGCATGATTTGCTTGTAAAATGAAAATATGCAAAGAAAAAAAAAGCAAAAAGATCAAAGATGCTTTAAATGTGGTTGCAAGCGTGTTTTCTAGGAGATGTGGGAGTTATAGGATGTACCTCGAAGGTGATAGTCCCCATCAAACAGTTATGATTGCGTGTGAAGTTAAAGTGATTTTCTCATATCTCAAATCGTCATAACATTGAGACACTTATGCAATCTTGCGATGTTTTCACACACGACACGCAATACTCTTTGCTATTCTTGATACATGTGCAGGTACAATGTGATTTGGCCATCACAAAGTTTACATGCGTTAATGTATGATCACTAAACTGTCATAACTTGTTTTTGAAATATAAAATTGGTTAGACTTGTTTAGTGTGTGTGTGCGTGTTCTGAGATTCATGTGCATAAATATTTCTTGTTGAGAGATGATTTTGAGAGCTAAATGTGTTGGTTGTATCTTTGGTTGAGTTGCATGCATGATTGCATTCATGTCTGTATTGTTCTTCTTTTGAAAAACTGCTTTTCAAGGCAGCTCGACACCTCTCGACACATAGGCTATCTGTCGAGCTCCTTAGACTCATTCTTATCGCAGTCTCGACAGATACCTCGATAGCTTCTGGATCGATCGAGAAACTTTCTGTTTGCTCGATAGCTCCTCGATAGCTGCTGGATCGATCGAGGTTCCCTCTTGTTTGTTTCTTCTCCCTCGATAGCTGACCTCGATAGCTGCATCTGTCCACTTGCACTTCTCGATAGCTTACCTCGACAGCTACCTCGACAGCTCTCGATACCTTCAGCTGTCGAGAATTACTGAAGCGCTATAAGATGAACCTTCGCGATTTTCAGTTCATTCTCTCGATCTCTCTCGCTCGAAAACTCACTGTTCTCTCTCTCAAATTTTTTTTCTTTTTCCCCCCAAACCTTCTCCCAAGGCTTTCTCAAGAGTTTCCTTGCGATCTTCATCTCTTGGTAAGCGCATTATCCCTCATCTTCATGCATTGCATTGTTTAAAACCCTAGGTTTTATGTTTTTGAAAATTTTTTAGGAGTTTTCAAAATTGTTGGGGTTTTCATGAACTTTTGGGTTGGTTTTTTTTTTTTTTTTTTTTTGATCTTCAAAACCATATGCATTGCATCACATTAGCATTCTAATTGTATTTTCATGCATTTAGATGTGTGCAAATCGATTGTGTGCTGTTAGGTTTGGATTGGGCTGAGCCCATGATGTTTTTATGTTGCATGTCACATGTCCATGCATTTTCATGCATACGTTCTTTACTATTCAATATTATTCTGTCAATATTGAACTGTTTGGGACTTTTCTGTGTGTTTCCTTTCTCTCCCCCTCTTTATGGTTGCGTTAGCTGTGTCTATGGCACCTAAGCGTAAGTCCATTCCGTCCCAGAACCCTCTGCGTTCTAAGGGACAGTCTTCTTCTGATTCTATTCCTACTTCTGTCCGGTTCCGTGATGAGAAGGCCCATAAGGACTTCTTGGAGAACTTTTCTAAACGCGGTGTTCATTCGGAACGCCACGTAGTCCTGGCAGACTTTGCCGATACTGACCTTCCCGATGTCATTCACACTCGGGGATGGGAGTCACTGTGTGACGTCCCAGTCACATCTCCTCTCGTGTTGATTCAGGAGTTTTACTCCAACATCCACGGGATAGATTCGTCAGTACCTCCTTTCTATTCTTGCATTAGAGGTACGCGCTTTTGTGTCACCTCAGAGCTAGTCTTTGAGGTTCTACATGTACCTAGGGTGGATCATCCCGATTACCCTAGCTGTGAGCGTCTCTGGACTGTGTCCAAAGACGAGATGATCTCGGCGTTCTATGAGCGCCCTACCTCTTGGGGAGATCACATGTACACACCATGTCGACCTTTTGCTAAAGGTCCTAGATTCCTTAACATGGTGATGACTTTTGTTTTGCACCCTCTCTCTCACTATAACTCTATCACAGAGCCACGTGCTCGATTTTTGCTATCCTTCTTAGAGGATCTTTCTATAGACTTTCCTTCTCACTTCATCTTTTCTATTATCGATGTCTATAGAGATACGGCCACCCGTGATAAGCTCATTTTCCCTTCCGCTATCACGAGGATCATGAGTCGTTTTTCCATCCCTTTCCCTTCGTCCGATCCGTACCACGTCATGTCCGCCATAGACGCCGCTACCGTAAAACGTAGCGAGGCACAGTTGAGATCGCGACAGACTGACGGGGCCACTCCTTCCACCCGTCCGACCACCTCCAGATCCGCTCGAGCTTCTGCTTCTACTTCTTCGAGCGACATCTCTTTGGGAGACATCATGGCGCAGTTACAGCGCATGGATGCTCGCCTCGATACACTCTCTCCACAGAGTTGTATCAGGTGAATGTCGTGTTGGTCGCATCGCCAGGCGACAGGCGACCATGGGCGGCTTTGCCTCAGAGGTTTCTCCTCCGCCACCTCATGTGTCGACTGAGACAGAGGCTGATGATGATGGCGATGATGATGATGCTTCCGACGATGATGATGATGGAGATGCTAGCTCTTCGGATGAGATGTCTACTTGACACTCTACCCTTTGTCACTCGTGACAAAAAGGGGGAGTAGTTTTGTATGAGAGTAGTCATACTTAGGGGGAGTGTTAGCATAGGACATTTTTGTTAGGGGGAGTGTGGATTGAGGGATGTAGTGAGGTGATCAGATGTATTTTTTTCTTTTCTTATCTTTTAGAGATACATTGATCATGTACTGACATACTTTGTACTTACATTCTTTCTATATATGATGATGTATGTTTTTCTTTCACCTACCTTTACATGTGTTGTTTCTTTTCTGTCTTTATACACATGCTTCTTTACTTGTATGCAATCTATTATTTCTGTTTCACACAAAGATACCTTGATGTGTTTTGTTTATAAGTGTTTCAGAAATACAAGTTGTCAAAGTCTTCTTGCCATAAACTCTCTTTTTGCAAAGTTGTTCAAGAGTTTGTGTTAGGATAGATTTTACTGTATGTAACAAGTGAATATGAGTTGAGTGATTTATGACTTCTCTCATATCTTCATTTGTATGTTGTGGTTTTGTCACGGATTGCCAAGGGGGAGATTGTTAGGACATATGTAGTTCAAGTCTGTGAACTTATGTCGCTATTTTATGTAATTGGCTTATCCTTAGACAAAACGCACTTTACTTGTAATTGGGTAGATCTAGGATGTGTTAAACACTTCAAGAAACTGTGGTTCAAGATTAAGTGTTGAAGCCGTCGAAGTCTGTCCAAGAAACAAGCAAGGAAGTGCAAGATTTTAAAGCTCGATAGATACCTCGACAGATACATCTATCGAGATTTAAAGAAGCTGTTTAGCCCGAGCCTCGACAGCTGTCTCGATACCTCTCGATACCTCTATCTATCGAGAATTAAAGAAAACAGAATTCCAAGTCTGTTTCAAGTCCAATCCGTGAGCATGTCTTTGGGACTTCTTTTCTCCTAACCCTAGACATATAAAAGGATTATTTTAAGGGCCGTCAAAAGAGGAATCACAAGATACAAGTTGCATCTTCTCTGAGAACTCGTTGTTCATGCAAATTGTGATCTATGAGACAAAGTTCATGCCCTAGTTCATCTCTGATGATTTGAAGAACTTTGCAGCCAACATTCTTTCTTCCTCAAGTTGGTGAGTGAGTCACGTACTTGGATTCGTGCAAAGGAGTAAGACGCGTACTGGGATCCGCGCATCACATTGGTTAGTCACGTACTGGGAGCCGTGCATTAAACTGGAGAAATTGTCACTACAGAACAAGTCCAATTGGGTATTGGGGTAAGAGTTCAACTGTAGGTTGGTAAGGTACTTGGGATTCCTTGCTTGTAACTGCTTGTTGTGATAATAGTGGAGTTTCGGGAGTGGTGACCTTAAATCACCCGGTGGGGTTTTTGCCGTAAGGGTTTTCCCCATTCGTGAACAAATCATCGTGTTATTTATTTTCCGCTGCATAACTTAGTTTTGGTGATTTGTTTGTGCTACCACGTGATATTACATGTTAAATTGATTAATTAAAAACTTGGCTAATTAATCAACGTAATTTATCACAAGGGGTCAACGCGTTTGTGGCCTGTCAGCTATGATTGCTGGACCTGTCCAATATAGGTGGATGTACCCGATAGAAAGATACTTGCAAACACTAAAGAATTATGTTCGTAATCCTACCTATCCAGAAGGTTCTATTGCCAAAGGGTATTTGATAGATGAATGCTTGACATTTTGCTCAAGATATTTTCATGGTATTGAGACTCGATTTAATCGAGTTGAACGAAATTGGGATGGAGATTATTTATAGGCATACGAAGGATTGCCTATTTTTTCTCCAATTGGTCGTGCTTTAGGTAGGGGATATGTCTCACGGCAACTTAGTCAAGAAGAGTGGATGCAAGCACATTTATATGTCTTGAAAAACTGCGATGAAGTGCTCCCATATATTGAGTAAGTTGAAATGTAGTTAATATTAATTTCTCATAGAGTTAACTTTCTTCTTAAACTTCTAAGTTGTTTACATTGTAATTGCATCTTGTGTTATCTGGGGAGCACAAGTACATGATTCAACAAGCAAGTGTTAAGAATGTAGAGAATCGACATAAAAATCAGTTTCGAGAGTGGTTTGAAAGTCAAGTAAGTTCTATCTATATGGAAATTATTATAATTGTTCTATATGCTTAATTTGAGTCAATTATAATGATGTATTGATTTTGAACTTGTTTTGAATAGATTACTCAATTATATGATGAAAGGAAAGTGAGCAAGCAACTCTTTGATCTAGCTCGTGGACCATTAGAAAAAGCTGTATGTTATAATGGGTATATTGTCAATGGTTTTAGATTTCGAAAAAATGAAGTCGATTGTAACAGAAGAACTCAAAGTTATGGAGTCTTGGTAAAAGGAGATGCAAGTACGGGCAATCGTGATTATTACGGTGTTTTAATTGATATCATTGAGTTACACTACATGGGAGGCAATAAGATTGCAATGTTTAAATGTGAATGGAGGGATGTTGACCATTTTGGTAGAGGAATTATGGTTGACAAGTATGGCCGAACTCTTGTGAATGTAACACGTTCATTAAAGAGTAATGAACCTTTCGTGTTAGCATGCCAAGCCGAGCAAGTCTTTTATGTGAAAAGTATAAGGAATCCTCAGTGGCATTTTGTTATAAAAACAGAACCTCGAAATTATTACAATATGCCATCTCCAAAGGAGGAAAATGATGATGAAGAAGAAGATGATGATCAAGAGCCATACCAACAGAATGATTCACACGGTCATCAAATGGGTTTCACAAGCATTGATGATCAAGATGATGCTATTATTTCATTAGATAGGGTGGACATACCTAGCAGACTTGTGGATATGGATGATGTTGATATGAATGATGTTGATATGAATTAATGAGATTAAACGTTTCAAAATGAATGTAATTTATTTACTTGAAAGTTATGTTCTTGACTTATTTAGATAGTTACATGTTCATTTGTTTTATATCGTGTATTTATGTATATGTTTCATTTATATGGTAATATGCATGTATTGACTAAACTAATTAAATATGCATATGATGAATAGTGCTAACATATATTGGATTGATCAAAGCAAGGGATTCTATTAATGGCAAACGAAGGTGGCAAAGGAGGAGTTGGCACAAGTGGTGCTAATGGAAGTAGAAATGATCTCGCTCATCAAGGTAATTTTTAAATTATGCTTTCAAGTTTTTTAATACTGTATTGAAGATACTATTCTAGTAAGTTGAGATGATCTTTATTTTTATTTTTCTCCCCATAGGAAAGAAGAAAGGGCGAGGGCCTACTCGGAATCTTAAATTGGCCAAAGAGTTCAAGGGAGGGGAAAGATATGAGATTAGTTGGTTGAATGGAAGACCTACAGGGCCTCATGCTCGTGATTTAATAAATGAATGTACAACACTTGTTAGGGCACAACAAAATGTACCTCTAAAGTTCACAGATTGAAAAAAAGTACCCTACATCAACAAAAGGAAGCTTTTTGATAAAGTATTGGTAAGTAATATAATAAAATCTAGTAGCAGCTTCTATGATTTTTTTATTTGTGTATTTATGTTTAATTCTATTGTAGGAGTACTTCAAAGTTGAGGGTCAAGAGCAAGAAGTTTGGCGACAAATGGGTAGCTCTTACTCAAATTATCGTGACTCCCTAAAAAAAAAGTGGTTTAAGCCATATGGTGAAGCAACAGAAGAGGCACGAGCAAATGTTCCACCCGGACTCGAGAAGGATGATTGGATTTGTCTCGTGGATTTGTGGAGCAAGAAAGATTATATGGTACCATTACAAAAAAAATTTTATCAACTTTATTCTTAACTATTGTCATGTGGATTTGTTGGTTTATGGGACTGACTTATCATTCTTAAATGTAGGACTTGTGTTTGAAAAACAAGGAAAATCGGGACAAAAACAATATTATCCACACATCTAGTTCAAAAAGTTTCCAACAACGTAGAGCGGAAGAGGTATATCTAAGCAAAATGCTTACTATCCACAATTCAAAATTTAATTGTTAGGGACTAATTTTCTTTCTTGAAATTATCCTAGTAAGAATTAGTAACATCCTTATGCTTAAATCTAAATTAGAACTTTGGTTGTTCATACGGACCATACCACGTAGGTGAAACCTTTCTAGTGATAGTTCTCCCAAATCATTGAATAATTTTCTACTATGGTAGTATCCAAGGATAATGACATTGACAGGAATTTTATTTTTACTATTAATTCAATTTTCAATTATTTGTGGCATGACAAATCACTTTTGAAAATTATCTGTTAAAGCACCAGGACTTGTTGGGGTTTGTTTGACTAAGTTATTTTCAAATTTGAGAGAACTATAATTTGTATGCAGTGTTAACTACAATTCGATAAACAAACTTATCCAAAAAAAAAAAAAATTGTATGCAGTGTGAATTCAAGCACACTGAAAGGAAATCTTGACACTTACCACTGGAGTTCTTTTTTTTTTTCATGATGTAATATTTCTGTCAAGAACAAAATAATTTTTTTAGTCCATGGGATTTGTTAGATCAAAATCATCACTGGACTTCCTGTCTGATTTGATTTATATTTTCTGGACCTTTGGCATGTCTAAGATTGAGGCATGGCCTTTTGTAGTTCATCATATTAGGTGTATTCACTATTGGACTTAAATTTATTACTGATTTACTACCTGAGATAATACTTATATGCTTTGTTTCATTGTGAGTTTGACCCCTGCCCCCAAAAACTGAAGTGTGAGTGCATGTGTATAAGTGTTGACAGACTTGCATGTCATACGATTTAACTCACCCGATTTTCATCTTGCATCAACAGCCAAAATAGTTATGTTATAAAGGAGTTATTTATCATCCAAATTGTTTGCTGCATAAGGATTTAATGGCTAAGTCCTGTAAAGGAAAGCATTTTAGTTTCAGATCTAAGCATTCTGACTATTAAGTAGTATTTTCTGCTTCTTGTGTGAATTTTTTCCGCTTTAACTAGTTATTCTGTTTCTTGTGTGAATAAATAACATATTTTCTATTCGTTTTGTCAAATGGTAGAAAGAGAAGACAGGTCATAGCCCTAATAGAATTGAATTATTTGACATCACCCATGTGCAAGTTAATGGGCAAGCAGTAAATGAATCAACACAAGATGCATTGGTATGAAATCTTCTAACTATATTAATATAGATAATATATTTTTATGTGGTTTTGTTGCAAGTTAATTTTCTTTTTAGGTGGCATTGAGGAATCTTACTACTCAAGTGAATGAGGAGGCATTGCAAATATCTCAAGATCAAATGTTTGTGGAAGTGTTTGGACCTGAGCGTCATGGACGAGTTCGTGGCTTTGGGGCTGGAGTCACTCCTACCAAGTTATGGGGTTCCTCCTCATCTAGAATGTATGATCTTGAGAAGCGACTCCAAGAATCTGAACAAAAACGCTTAGAATCTGAACACAAACGAATAGAGGCTGATGTAGAGTTGAAAGGAGAAGTAAAGCACCTCAAAAGCATGCTCGAACAACAAGCTATTCAAATGGAAGAACAAAGAAGACATTTTGAGGAACAACAAGCTAGTCAAATGGCTGAACAAAAAGCACATTATGACAATATGATGATGCGAATGTTCAGTTATATCACCTCGCAATCAGCCCAATCTAGTAGTGATTACTAAGGTATGAAGATTAACTCAAGGTTATATGGGTCCTAGTGAATCTAGAAGCTTTAGTTGAGTAATAAAGTGTTCTGTTTGATGAATGTATTTGTTGAAATTTTGAGCTTTGGATTTTGGAGGATTGTGTTGTTAAAAGAACTACAATTCTCATATTCTAAGATGCTTT
Source organism: Castanopsis chinensis (assembly GCA_032878915.1). Taxonomy (NCBI): domain Eukaryota; kingdom Viridiplantae; phylum Streptophyta; class Magnoliopsida; order Fagales; family Fagaceae; genus Castanopsis; species Castanopsis chinensis. The sequence continues at coordinate 22,161,663 of JAVQMG010000115.1, forward strand.
TGGAGGATTGTGTTGTTCCAAATAGTTTGTAAAACCAATGGGATTTTGGATTTTGGAGGATTTCAATTTATTAGATATATATTGTGCTTCATTGTTATATGTATGTTTTTGCTTCTGGGGGGATATGTCCGTTGTTATTTATGAAATTACTAGTTACCGATTTTTAGTATGGTTTAAAATTAAAATCATTGTCTGATGTTGATTATTCTGTGACTATGACTTGTTGGCTTGTTGTTTATACCTATTTTTTCCTGTGAGGGTCATTGTTGCAAATATTCAAAGAGGTTCCTTGAAGTGTCATAGGTTCTGGTTTAAGTGAACGATAAGTTGGTTCTGGTCTAAGCGAACGAGAAGTTCATGGAGCAAATCATTGTAGAAAGATTTTAAGGGGTTCTAGAGGATCTTGGCTACAAATATTTTATAAGGTCTGACTAATTGTAACTTCTCCATGATAGTAAATTTTCTAAATCACTATCCCTGGACTGGTTTTTCCATTTTAGAGGTTATTCTTTGATTTTCCCCTCCCTTACCAAACCTCTGTGTTGGATTATTTATTGCTTTGATCTATTCGGTTTTTGAAATTTATGGTGGAATTATATATCTGGGTGGATATTTTACAGCTGGTGTGATAGATCTGGTGGAATTATATGGGATTGGGTTGTTCCAAATAGTTATTGCTCATGCTTGTTAGCTTGAGGTCCTGACAAATTTTTTTCTTGTTCATGGCAGTGTGATAAGGTGGCTCCTCTTCTTGTAGCTAGTTTGACTTCACTGTGCAGCGGATGTAGCAGAAGCTACTAGGAAGGAACAAATAGATGCATAGCCAACCAAGAAGGGAAGGGGAAGAAAACAATAAATTTGTTTGCTACTAGACATATAGGTTTTGTACAAATTTTAGTTGATATCAAGGATGATATGCAAAATCTACTGTCCTGAAAATTTGTTAAAGCCATGGTAAATTGAAATTTTCCTAGGGGATTTTATAGATGCTTCTCTCCCCTAATGATTGTTTGATCATACAGGATTTGGTGCTTTATGGGAAAGACCCAGCTTTGGTTCCTAATTGTTGCAATTGGATGACATTTTTCTTTTGATATCTGTTTGCATTAATATGCTTCTTCAATATGCTAGTTTCAACATGAATATATATATATATATATATATTGTGCATGATTGTGGTTTTTTTTCTTAAATAAAATAAAATCTTATTTTGAGGGTCAAGAGACCCCTTAAATAACCTTATTTATCAAGGGTTGTAAATATAAATCTTATAAACCTTGGTAAAAGGTTATGTAAGGGTCTCTTGACCCTCAAAATAAGATTAGAGCACTTGTTTTGAGGGGCACGAAGGCCCTTAAAATTTCTTTTTCGACGGTGTATGTTTCAAAGGTTATCAAGGGTCAGTTAGACTCTTAAAATAATTTCTTTCAAGGTTTTTTAATACTTCTTTAGGGGTTTTGACCCTTGAAAAAAGTCTGATTTGTTGTAGTGTATATATTAATTCTTTAAATTCATAACGCTCAAACACAGTATTATATATAGACTTTTGCAACACAAATGTACTTGACTTTTGTCTTTTTTACACTATTTATTTGCCTTTAAATGCAAATTACAATTTCTCTTTTGCACCGTTTGTAATAACCGCTTTATCGGCTGTGGGAGGAATCCAATAGAATCAACAAAAGTAACAATAGGTACCCATTCAAATAGGAATATATATATATATACAGTGAAATGCTAATAAATGTCGTTAGCGCATTTTGATTGATATTTACATGACAACATATTTACATGACAACATATTAATAACTAGTTATTTTATCGTATACAGATATGGTGGTTTGAATATCAGTGGTTATATTGATTTTATTATTCGCGTTTGGAACAGACAAAGTTGGCTACACCTTTGCTCCGAAAATTTGCATTCGGCTTACGTTAAATGCTGGCGTTGGTGTCTACAATTTCATCAAATTTGACCCCGGTGTTGCTAAGGCGATAAATCCAAAGTATATTATAGATTATTTTCGGAGGAACAAAAAAAGTGCATGGGTTTCCCTTGGTGGTGTAGTCCTTGCCATAACAGGTTGCAATTAATTTCCTTTGTAAATTGTAATATATGTACCTTCAATTAGCTGAAATGTTTGTTAATGTAGTGTTACTTGTAAAATTATGCAGGAACTGAGGCTTTATTTGCTGATCTTGGTCACTTCTCAGTTCGATCCATTCAAATAAGCATGTGTTGTGTAAACTATCCAGCTCTTATATTGGCATACACTGTGACAGGCCACAAACGCGTTGACCCCTTGTGATAAATTACGTTGATTAATTAGCCAAGTTTTTAATTAATCAATTTAACATGCAATATCACGTGGCAGCACAAACAAATCACCAAAACTAAGTTATGCAGCGGAAAATAAATAACACGGTGATTTGTTCACGAATGGGGAAAACCCTTACGGCAAAAACCCCACCGGGTGATTTAAGGTCACCACTCCCGAAACTCCACTATTATCACAACAAGCAGTTACAAGCAAGGAATCCCAGTACCTTACCAACCTACAGTTGAACTCTTACCCCAATACCCAATTGGACTTGTTCTGTAGTGACAATTTCTCCAGTTTAATGCACGGCTCCCAGTACGTGACTAACTAATGTGATGCGCGGATCCCAGTACGCGTCTTACTCCTTTGCACGAATCCAAGTACGTGACTCACTCACCAACTTGAGGAAGAAAGAATGTTGGCTGCAAAGTTCTTTAAATCATCAGAGATGAACTAGGGCACGAACTTTGTCTCACAGATCACAATTTGCATGAACAACGAGTTCTCAGAGAAGATGCAACTTGTATCTTGTGATTCCTCTTTTGACGGCCCTTAAAATAATCCTTTTATATGTCTAGGGTTAGGAGAAAAGAAGTCCCAAAGACATGCTCACGGATTGGACTTGAAACAGACTTGGAATTCTGTTTTCTTTAATTCTCGATAGATAGAGGTATCGAGAGGTATCGAGACAGCTGTCGAGGCTCGGGCTAAACAGCTTCTTTAAATCTCGATAGATGTATCTGTCGAGGTATCTATCGAGCTTTAAAATCTTGCACTTCCTTGCTTGTTTCTTGGACAGACTTCGACGGCTTCAACACTTAATCTTGAACCACAGTTTTTTGAAGTGTTTAACACATCCTAGATCTACCCAATTACAAGTAAAGTGCGTTTTGTCTAAGGATAAGCCAATTACATAAAATAGCGACATAAGTTCACAGACTTGAACTACATATGTCCTAACACACTGGACAAGCCTCCTTCCTTCGCAAGCACAATGATCTTGTTGCTTTTACCTTTTACAAATCCATACCAGGTAATTACTTCATTTCCATGGCCAAATTGAAATTGTTTCTTCTCTCTTTTTTCTCTTTCTACATTTATTACCCTTTGATATATATAGTTAACTAGTTCTGAGTGTGGTATTTTTATATGACACGCAGGACATTTATATTGGCTAATGTTTGTGGTGGCCGTGTTAGCATCAATTATAGCAAGCCAAGCCATAATATCTGGGACTTTTTCTATAATCCAGCAATCCCTCTCACTTGGTTGTTTCCCTCGTGTGAAAGTAATTCACACATCGACCAAGTATGAAGGACAAGTTTATGTGCCTGAAGCCAATTACCTTCTTATGATTGCTTGTGCAGCAGTCACCCTGGCTTTCAAGTAATTCACAACCTACATATATATTTTTAACCTGTCTTTAACTTTTTTTTTTTTTTTTGAGAAGGTTATTTATTAAAAAAGTTCGAAAAAATATAGTTATACTTAGGAAAGTAAGGTTTTATGAGGTTATGCATAAACAAATCAGTTAATAAGCTATTATAAAAAATTAATTGAAACACTACAATGTAAGATTCAAATAAAGTCTCATTTATATGAGTTGCAACTAAAGAGTTGTTAATTTGCTTTGTGCAGGGATAGCAGTGGTTTTTGTAATAACCCTCACATTGTGCTTCATAGTTTTAATCATGATTATGATATGCAACATCGTTTTCAGGAAAAAGTACCATTATGAACTCGAGCATAAAATTTCTCCAGAGAATTTGAAGGAAATAGTTGCTAACCCAAGCCTTTGTCGAATGCCTGGGCTCGCCCTGTTCTACTCGGAGCTTGTTCAAGGCATCCCACCAATTTTCAAGCACTATGTGGCGAATGTGCCCACATTGCACTCTATCCTTGTTTTCATCTCTGTCAAGTCACTTCCTATAAGCAAGGTTCCAGTGAAAGAGTGTTTCCTTTTTCATCAAGTACAGCCTAAAGAGCTTAATATCTTTTGCTGCATTGTTAGATATGGATACACGGATGTGCAAAATGAGCAAGAGCCCTTTGAAAAAGTTTTGATAGAAAACTTGAAGTTGTTTATTAGAGAGAATTTCTGGTTGTCCAAAAAGTGCTGAATAATAATGTGGAGAACAGTGGAGATACTCTAGATGGGAGGCATGTTGAGGAAGGTATGCAATTAGAGGAAACTAAGGTGGCAGCCAGTTATATATAACTAGTGTGCAAGCAAACAATAAAAAGATTCACTACTATATACAGATCATGGCATGTGTAATCAAGTGGTTCCCCTGGAAACTAAGTGTAGGGATGGCTTCATTCCTGATGCATGTAAAAATTTTATAGAAATGAATTTCGTTGATTGTGTCCTTGTGTGGAACTTCTTTGTTTCTTGTTACACATCAAAAGTGTTAGGTTCTAAAGATCTAAATTTAAATATTTAGAATTATGTTTGTATTGTGTTGGCAAATCGAGAACAAAATATGTCTAGGGTGGTTATTTTAAGGTTCAAGTTCATTTGATTGCAGAAAAAGGGAGTGTGGTTCTGCCTTGTTCAACTGATCAAGAATTAGGCTCAACCAAACGAAAATTGCAGGTCCAGTTTTTTCTGCAGAATTTTAAATAGGCCCAAGTTCGCGAAAACGTTTTGAGTTTCATCTAAACTTCTCCACATATAATAGGGAAACCCTAGCCATGTTTTGATAACTTTTTAGAAGACTTGTGTGTTACTCTTTGTGAGATCTGAGAGGTTTTGTACCTTCTAACTACACAAGAATCTACTAGAACTAAAACTACAGTTAAATGTTGGTAGAACATAGTTGCTGCATCAAGATCATTACTGAAGGTAATCTGAAACCTTTGAGTGGGATCTCAAAGTCACAAGAAAGGCGGCTTGTATTGGTGTAAATCCAAGAAGAGAAAGAGTTCGTGGATTCGGAGCTTGCACGTGGTTGTGTCAATAAGTTACTACATGAGGTAGCAATAGATTTAGGGTTAAATCTGATTATAAAAACTTCAACTATCTTATAGTAGATTTAGTTTACCTTAAGGATAGCTAAGTCAAATCATTTCCAGGTTTTTACCTTGAAACAATTAGTTTCATTGATTTTCCTGAGTCATTATATCGTGGTATTATTTACTTTTCCGCATCTTTGCATAATATGATTTATTATTGTTTAACTTAGATTTGAATAATTAATCTAAATAATCACTTGGTTAATGTATTAGATTGAAACAATTTGATTTAAGGGGTCTAAACAAACAAGCAAGTGGTATCAAAGCAGGTTAGCTCTTGTTTCTAAGTTTCTTAACCTAGAGTAGATCCTTGACCCCTACTGTCATAGAACACGGTCACCCTCTTGTGATCCCCCCACATTTTGACGAAAATAACTATGCTTACTGGAAGGTTAGAATGAAAGCCTTTTTGAAATCCATTGATGAAAGAGTTTGGCTATCTGTTGAGATTAGTTGGGAAAGACCAACCACTGCTATTGGTGAATGGACTACTGCCAGAAAGGAAGCAGCAAGCTTTAATAGTATGGACATGAATGCGATATTCAATGCTATTTCCATAGAAGAATTTAAGAGGATCTCAAATGTGGAGATTGCTCACACTACTTGGAACATCTTGCAAGTTGAATGAAATTGTCAATTCTACTTTTAATTTGGGTGAAGTATATGATCAACAAAAAATTGTTAGAAAAATTCTTAGATCATTGATTGAGAATTTTAAACCTAAAGTAATTGCCATAACTAAATGCTATTTCCATAGTTATTTTAAACCTAAAGTAACTACGATATTCAATGCTATTTCCATAGATGAACTTGTAGGATCTCTTCAATACTATGAATCTGACTTACCAAAAACTAATAAATCCAAATCTATGGACTTAAATTTGTTGATGATGTTGATGATTGTGGATTTAATGATGAGCTCTCATCTACTATGATTACTTATCTTGCTAAGAACTTTAGAAATTTTCTAAGAAATAATAATAGAAGGGCAAGAAATAGAAACAATGTTGATACTAAGAATTTTAAGAAGAATGACTCCGCCAAAAACAACAATACTGAAAAATAAAAAGATAAAATAGGTCAATCTTCAAATAGTTCTTTAGGACAATAGTGTTATGGTTGCTAGGGTTATGGTCATTTGAAATCTGAGTGTCCAACTTTCTTGAGGTCAAAAGGTAAAGCTATAGTTGTTACTCTAGGTGATGATGAAATTTCTGATCATGAGTCTGAAAGTGATCAAGAAGGAAACTTCATGGCTTTCACTTCTACTGCTGTAGTAAGTGAAATTGAGACTGCTGATGAGAACCTTTTTGATGGGAAACTCTCTGAGAATGCAGATTTGCAAGAAGTTTACAACAAGCTTTGCAAGATAGCAGCTAAAGATGTTATGAGTGTTGAATCAGGGTTAAAAAAGATAAACACTTTTGAACAAGAAAAGAAGAATTTGCTGCTAAAGTTGTTTGATGCTAATGAACTCTTGAATTCTGTTAAGATTGAGAAAATGTCTTTGCTTGAAAAGGTTAAAAGTTTATAATCGAAATTATCTGTAGCTAGAGAAAAAATAGATAGAACTTCTACTTCTAAACTAGATCAGATGTTACATGTTCAAAAGTCTGTTTCTGATAAGACAGGTTTAGGATTTTTTGAGAATGGATCTACTATTGTGGTGAATACCCCTAAGTTTGTACCTGCTACATCATCTTCTGTTGTTCATCCAACTCTTTCTGAAGTTAAGGTACATAATGATGTAGTTCCAGCTTCTAGAAGAACTAGGGTAGATTTGAGTGAGTCTAAACCTAAGAATCCCAATCAATCTGGAAGTAAGAAAAACCACAAACCTCAGTGGTTTTGTCACTTTTGTGGTGGAGCTGGGCATACTAGATCAAACTGCTTTAAGTTTCAAGCTTTAAAGCAAGCTTCCAAACAAAAAGTGCATGTTCCAAAAGCACAAGATCTTGTGACACTTATTCATGAGTTGATAAAGGTCCTTAATCTTTATACCAATATGGGAGATGAAATTAGGGTCAATTCTAATAGAAATCCCCACTCGAAGTTTGCATCTAAAAAGGTCTGGATGTAAAAGACTTAGCGTCAGTAGTTTGTCTAACATGGTCCTTGTGTTAATTCTTTCTATCTCTTGTGACCAAAATTTTTTTTCTTTAAGTTTGTATCTGCATAACATTCATACATTGCATTGCATTCTAGGTTTGCTTTTGTTGTTTTTTAGTTTTTTTTTTTTAATAAAAAAATAGAAAATCAGAAAAAAAAAAATTGTATTATACATCTCCAAGATGTGTAATTGAGATTGGCCTATGAAATTTGCATTTCATGACTGTGTACCTTGTTTAGCTTTGATAAGCTTTATTTTTCTGCACTTTGCTAGTTTGTGTTATGTAGTGCTTATATTGTGTGAATTGTTTATGGTTTTTAATCACATGCTATTGATTTTGAAGTCACATTCTTTTGATTGTAAGGACTAAAAAATCCTGGAAGAAATGCATAAATAATTATCTCACCACTGTTACTCGCCAATCATGAACACCTGAATGCAAATCATAAAAGTCATACTCAGTAAGGTGTAGCACTTGCATAGCAAAATACTTAAGGTGCTATTGTACATTAGTTAAAAGAAGCAAAAAGCAAAATAATTAAAAAATTATATGCTTCAAAAAAAGAAACTTGAATGGTTGCAAGCGTGTTTTTTAGGAGATGTGGGAGTTATATGATGTAACTCGTTAAAGAATAGTCACTTTCAAACTTATGTGATAAATAACGTAGAGAGTGTGTTTATTCTCTGTTTATATATCACCTTGTGAGTATCTCATACACTTACTAGTTGCACACACCACAAGCAAAACTTTATTAAATTTGGTACATGTAATTGTGTGTTAAGCTTTGTGGCCTTCCAAAATTAAACTTCTTGTTGTGTTTAATGCATTTTCGGGAGTGAGGAAGGAAAAGATTAAGGAAGTTTGATAAAGTTTGAATTTTACTTTGAAAAAGAAAGCCTAATTCTTTTTGGTTGAGCCTAATTCTTGATCGGTTGAACAAGAATTATCAAAAATTGCAGAAAAAACTGGACCTCCTATAGTGGACCTGTAATTTTCGTTTGGTTCAACCAAACTGCAGAAAAAACTGCAGAAAAAATTAGGCACAACCAAACTGGACCTCCTATAGTGGACCTCCTTTTTGGTTGAGCCTAATTCTTGATCGGTCCAAAAATTGCAGGTCCACTATAGGAGGGCCTATAGTGGCATTTGATAAACACCACTATAGGAGGGCCTATAGTGGTGTTTATCAAATGCCACTATAGGTCCCCTTACCAAAAGAACCCAACAAAAAAAAAAATAAAAACAAAACAAAAATTAATTCGGTCCCCTGACCAAAAGAAAGCTGTGGCATGTTTTAGGAATATGCCATAGAATATTCCTAGAATATTCTATGGCATATTCCAAATTATTCCTTAACAAAAAAAAAAAAAAAAAAAAAAAAACCCAAATCCAAATCCAAATTGATTCGGCATTAATCAGATTAAGAATGGCATATTTTAGGAATATGCCTAGAATATTCAAATAATATATATATATATATATATATATATTTAAATGTATATATTATTATATATTTATATTTAAATGAAAGATGCTACGTCCACAATATTTTTATAACATTTTCACAACAAATCATAAGTGGTTAACAGTTGTTGGCTCAAATTTGAATTTAACACTAAAATTACTTTTTTGCCCCAACAATAACAACCAGTAACAACCTGCCACTTAAGATTTGTTGTAAAAATATTGTGAATATATCATTTCTCTATTTAAATAAATATATATATATATATATATGAGAGGTGTTACATTCACAACATTTTTACAATATTTTTATCCTAACAATAATAACAAGTAACAACCTATCACTTAAGATTTGTTGTAAAAATATTGTGAAAATGTTATGAACATATTTTATATATATATATATATATATCAAAACTAAAAAAAAAAATTCAAAATTTAAAATTCAAAACCCACCTAACCCCACCTACCCCCACTGACCTTATCAATATCTTGTCTCACGTTGCTTCTATCTTTAGACTTCTTCTTCCTTTTCTTTTCTTTTTTCTTTTTTTTTTTTCCTTTCTTTCTTTCTTTCTTTCTTATCTCCACTCCTCCATCTTTCTTCTTTTCTGTTTCTTTTTTTCCTTCTTTCACTCTTCTTTCACTACACGCATGGATTTATTATTTTCTCTTTCTCTCCTATTTGATTTTATTTCCCCTATTTTATTTGTGGTGGTGTTAATATTAGTGGGTTTTGGATTTGAAGATGGTGTTGTAACTAGTTAATTTTGTTCAAATTTTTAAATGGTGCTACTATTATGGGATTTGTGATTGAAGAAGGAGTGCTATTGTGTTTGATGCCATTGGTTGTATAGTTGCAAGTAAGTATTTTAAAAAAAAAAAATTAATGATTGTTTTGGTCTATTCCATTTTTGATAATAGTTTTGGTCTATTTCTTGTCTGCTGTTAACTTTGCTTCATGGTTGATCTCTAAGATTTTTGATTAATTTTTGTGAATTCTTTAGCTTTTTATTATTGATAGGTTTAGAAATCTCAAGTGTGATAATATCTATGTTAATAAAACCAAGAAAGTAGTGAAAAATTCAAAATATATTTGATGATTTCTTTTTGCAGGTTGGTCTACGGTGGCTGAATGTGTTGGGGTGGAGTTGCTAATTTTATTTTATTTTTTTAATTTTTAGATGTGAGCATGTTGTAGATGTTTGATTTTGAATTTTTTTTAGGTGGGTTTGTGTTTGATTTTGAATTTGCTAGGCTATAGTGTTGTTTGTATTTTGTTTTATTTATGTTTTTTTTTTTTTGCTTTTTTTTTTTTATCTTTTGATTTAATTACCATTTTAATTCAATAAAAAAATTTTCCATAAAAAAAAAAACATTTGATTACCAAAAATTAATTTTCAGTAATCAGATTTTTTTTTTGTTGATTTTTGGGCTAGAGTGGCGTTTGCAGAACACCATTATAGGGTGAGTCTATAGTGGCGTTTGGGGAGGCCACTATAGCCTTTTAAAAAAAAAATTGGTCTATAGTGGCGTTTGCAGAACGCCACTATAGGGCAGACCTATAGTGGCATTTATGATAGTGGTGTTTACAAACGCCACTATAGCAAACGCCACTATAGCCCAAATGGGCCTATAGTGGCGTTTTTTGGACCTATAGTGGCGTTTCACAAACGCTACTATAGGTCCAATTTTTTGTAGTGATTATAGGTATATTTATTTTTAAATAAGCATGAAGCCAACAGTTATAACTGACAATCATTCTTCCAATTGTCAAAAAGGACGTTTATTAACAAAAGAAATTTTATCCACTTATGAAATATATTATTAGTTCTTCTCACAACATTTTCAAACTAAATACAAAAATAAATAAATTATACAATCCATATTCAAATAATATAACAAAAGCACAACATAAACCGACAATGCATGCACAATTCACTTTTTGCTTCAATTTGATATGTATAGGAAAATACATATTGTGCATAGTTTGATAATAACAACTATGATAAAAAGAAAAAGAATGAATATATATTGTGTTATTGAAAGTAGGCTTAATCATGGATTGGTGGGTTAGGGTTGGCCCTTAACTCACCATTTGACTAGAATGTGTTGGGTCAGGAGAAAAAAAAGGTGAAATTATATTATTGGTAAGAAAAATTTATTTACAAAGTGCTTTTAGTTTCTAAACTTCTAAGTGAGTTTTATTGTTTTCCAAAATTTCAAGAAAATGCTATTGGTCCATGAAGTTTCAACAATGAGCATTAGTGGTGCTTTCATTTACTTCCGTTAGTTTATTTGTCTGTGTTTAATTGAATAATGATGTAAATATTTGTTATTATTAAAAAATTACACATCAACTTGGATCTCCCAAATCAAACCCATTTCTAATTGGATCTTACATTTGATTTTTCATAGTAACCAAATAGAAGTACCACTAATTATTCTCGGATCTTACATTGATTTTCTTAGCAATTTTCATCTTACATTAACTGCTGATGTGTATTTTGATATGTAATTTTTTAATAATAAAAAACTGCTACACTTGCTCTATTCATCCTAAACAAAAACCAAAATTCGAGAAGACATCAATGCCATTTACCAACTACTTCAAGGGAAGTAATTGGTGGTGGTCTTGGTGGATTGTTTGGGTTTTTTTTTTTTTTTTTTTTTTTTTTTTTTTTTTTTTTTTGGAGGTAACTTGTGATTTTGATTGTGGTTGTTTTAGCTTGTAGTGTTGGTCTAGCTTAATGGGTTTTGTTGTTGATGATGATGGTTGTTGTGGTGGTGGTTTTGTTTTAGGTTTTTATTTTATTTTATTATTTATTTTTTTGGTTGGTTGTGGCTGCCATAATGGTGGTGGTGGTTGATGGTGGTTGTTTTGGGTTTTTCACAGTGGGTTGTGGCTACTATGATGGTGCTGGTGGTGGTGAACATGGTTGGTGGCTAGTGGTGGTTCTAGTTTGTGGGTTTTTGTTGGTTTCGGTTTGTGTTCCCCCCCCCCCCCCCTCTCAGTGATGGTGGCAGTGGATGCAGGTTTTCATCGGATTTACGGTGTGGGTTTGTTGTGTTGTTGATGTTTTTTGTTTATGGCATTTATTTTTGTTAGGTTTTGATTGGATTTATGGCAGTTGTTATGGTTGTAGTGGTGGTTGAGTGAGTTTTGTAGCTAGTGGGTTATGGTGGGTGGTGGGTTTTATTTTTTATTTTTAGTGGTGGCTAGTGGTTGAGTGGATTTGGTGGCTAGTGGGTTGTGGTGGCTGGTTTTTTGTTTTTGCTTTAGGTGGTGGTGGCTGGTGGTGGCTAGGGGTGGGTGTGGTTGTCACACCCCGAACCATAAAGGGCACAAAGCATGGGAGAAGAACCATTAAGAGTGAGAATGTGTTTCTCAAAACAAAAAAAAAAAAAAAAAAAAAAATTTAGAGTGAGAACATAGGAGATTTTTATTTTTCTTTTCTTTTCTTTTCTTCTCCTCAACAGATGATAAGGATAAATAACAACACTAAAATCTCCATATCACAAGTCAGAGCTCTATAACACATTTACAAGCAATACAAATTACAAATAATGTCTCCAAATATATATGAAATTCCAAAACTCCAAATGGATCAACATCAAATCACAATCCTTCCTAGGATAGGCAACCTCAACGATAGAATCTATGTCTACCATGCCCAAAGCTAACAAATCTCAAGAGACTAACCTTCAATAGAATTAGCTATGGCCTCAATAAATTCAGAAAGTTGAGTCACCAACCAATCATAGCATAAATCTCTCAATTAGCATAATGCTCCAATTACCACCAATGAAACAAGCTCCATGCCCGAGGTATAGCAAATTTATCTGAAAAATTGTTGGAGAGTGGAATGAGCTAAAGCCCAGTAAGTAGCATAATTAATGGGGGTGGGGGAAATGCAAGTTTCATGATTATAAACAGTTTGCAAAACATGTTTAAGTTTGGGAAATTACTAACTGAATACTGCAAGGTCTTTTTCAATAATAATGTAACAAGAATGATTAAATGATGAAACACAAAATTTCTCAAAATAATACCATAAAACTATATATTATAATCTGTGAGCGCATTAACAATATAATTTCCAAAGCCATAAAATCTAACATACTATAATTTTATCACAAATATACCGTACTACCACATAGATAGGTCAGGAGATCCACTCATTCACAACTGGCATGATATTGTCCTCTCTAGTATGCAGACTCTTGGCCCTATAGTCAGAAACCTCACCCATACCCACAAGGTTTTTCTCTCTCCCACGGACAGCAGAGAGAGCGAGTCAAATAGGACCTCTCTTGCATGTGGTCTCTTGGTCCTATGGGCAGCAGCCTCACCCACACACAATCAAGGAACCTCTTCCCCCCATGGGTAGCAAGGAAGAATGCGTCATCCAAAGTGAAAAGGCATTGACCTGGATTTGATTCCGGTGTCGCAAAGACTATAGAAACCAAATCAGGTGATCACCGGGAAATCACACATGACATGGTGTTAAAATCACATTTAGCTCACAGGTTATATATACTTTGAAACACATAATTTATATCTAGGTAGTTTCAGAAAAACCTTAAATAATCTAACTTCCATAAAGTTTGTAAGGTTTTCAACTTCATTCTTGTCAAAAAGATTTTCTATCAATTTCCCACATAACAAGACAATATACGTATCTTTAATTTTCTAATATACCATAAAATCCATGATTTCCTTATCAAAGTTTAAATAAAAGATGCTCATTTTTCCATATCAACAATTCATGCATTTCCCCAAATGCAATACCAAATATGATGCATTTTCATATATAATCATAAATATATTAAGGTTACGACACAATGGTTTTTAGCAAAATATAGATTCTATAGGTAGTTTCCAAAAACGTATCTAACCCAAAAACAACATTAATGCAATATGGTTATTTTTCAAAAATCCCATTAAAAGGATACTTACCTCAGCAGTCCATTCCAAATTGACCTCAACCGAGCACCACATTCAACCAATCAAGTTACTAGTTCCATCACCAAGTACCTTGGAACCTAGAAACACATGTATCAAGCCTATTAATAACAAGGCTGACTACAAAAATTACGCTATCAAATTTTTCTCCATAAATTGGAAAAGATTCCCTCAATTATCAAACCTAAAGCCCTAAAGCTTAGCTTGACTAGCCTAAGACAAGTACCCCTACCTAAAAGGGAACCAAACAAGCATACAAGAAACTCATAGGACTACAACACAACCAACGCCTTTAATTTCCCTTTCGCAAACAATGTGCATTTACCAACTTGATACAACGTATGTCACTACTAACCCATGATAGAATTAGCCAAAGTAAAACCCTTGTCAAAGAAAGCACATATGGACTTACAAGCTAAACCACACCACAAAAGCTTGGAGTAAATTCCTTAAAGTCTCAGCATCTTAATCACACTTTCAGATAACTTCCAACATGTCAGCCCTTATTATAAAATTCGTTTGGTCCACTTAGTGTTATCCAAAAATCTTGAAATTAAATAGGGAGAAGCCTGTATATGTCTAGTATGTACCACTAAAAATTCGGCGATTTTTCTATAATTTATTAAGAATCATCTAATGCAGCTTACTCAAATCTGTCAGGGATAGATTTTCAATTCCAAAATAAAATTTCTATAATCTTAATACTATGCCAAAAACTTTCAGACTTGATTAACCTTAAAGCTACATGTTTTAGCACATGATAACAACTATGAATGCAACCAATAACCTCATATAATAGTCAACACAACATGAGACAAGAAATTCAATCCTCTAACTCATATAGGCAATTCACCAAACACTTGACATGCAACAAGCACATGCCCACATTCACATATGTCAAAGCCATTCAAATGCAAAGGAAACACTTTGGAATCAACTCATGCAACAACAAAACCCATATAGCTACTCTAGGAAACCAAACCTCAAATACCCATTAGTAAATAGACAACCAAAACATTTTAAATTCATTACCGCAATAATGTGCATCATAAGATAATATATCATACTCATGAATCTCTTTGGGTACTAAATAATTTATTTAAGCTAAGATAAGATCAACCAAAATTTGAGATTAATTCAACAATTTCTCAGCGTCTTAGTCTTGCTTTCAGATTTAGCACATAGCAGGGCAGCCATTTTTTAAAAATTGTTTGGTTAATGAAAAGTTATCTGATTAATTCAAAACTTTAAGGGAACATTCCCCTATATGTATACAATGTACCATAGAAAATTCAGCCCAAAACGATTTTTTTTTTTTTGTAATTTATTAAAAATCATGCATTGTAGCTAACTCAAATCTGTCAGATAGCTTTAGAAAATTGCTATAGTTGTAAGACTAGCCCAAATTATTTGAGAATTCACTCACATTAAAACCACTAGATTTAAAGTATATTATAAATAAGGAATCAAACCCAAAATCTCATAGAGGCAATTTATCAAATACCTGGCATGCACAAGCACATTCTCAAATCACTATGGCCAGTAATAGTTAACATTTCATCAACTTTTTACATATGACAAAAATCATTACAACAACTCAACTCAAAACAGAAAAAATCATCATAAAACACATAAAAGTCAACCCCTCCTTCCTCCAATAAACCAAGTGCCCAAAACCTCCATGGTTGAATGGCCTAATACCAACTATCACATACCCACCCCAAAAATTGTAGTTAACCCCACCAAAGTGTTATCCCCATCCATGGGATCAACCCCACATGAGCATTGAGCCATTAACGAAATAATCAAGGAAGTGGGTCAATGGAAAACTTGCCTTAAAATCAATATTTGGGGCAGCCAAAACTCATGGAAGATCATACTTGTTAGATTCAAGCTATTGAGGAGGTTATTTGAAGTGGTGGTAAGGATATAGGACCTTCATTGGATAAGCCATGGAGGACAGTGAGAACAAGAAGAGAGAAAATACAATGTAGATATTATTCACTTAAGTATTCATAAGTCCTCCACAAAATAATTAACCACACTGATTAATAAAATAAAGTCCAATTTAGATATTATTCTCTTTGGAAAAATTGCTTTAAAAAAATATTTGGGGTGTTATAGTGGCCATGGGTTTGCTGGGTTGAAGGATGAGAAGAAAGATGAAATGTGAGTTTTGATTGCTTTAGGAGGGGAGAGACACATAAAAAAGAATATTTAAATGAAGTGGTAAAAAAAATAAAAGTTTTGATATTTGGTGTATTGTAAAGTAATTTGTTAAATGCTATAAAGTAACTTTTTAAAATGCTAAATGTTAAAATTTTTAAAACCCTTGACGTAAATGCTCTATGAAATTGTAGTTTATCCCCCCCCACCTCCCCCAAAAAAAACAAAAAACCACCAACTACTTCAAGGGAAATATTCTCAACAAGCATTGGATTCCCACACATAAAGCCTTAATGATAAAGGTAAGGCCCAAAGGACCAAGGCCGTGAGGCCTAAAGGCAACACGTACTATCCAATGCCGAGAGGAACCGATTGGGCCGACTAGACAAAATTGAACAATTGGTTCGAAAGGCTCACGGATTTGATGAGGCTATAGACCTGTAGCCACTAGTCACTATTCCTATTTTCCAATGCTCGAACGCTTCCAAAGTTAAATATGTCACTCGACAAGTTCAATGGCATGAGCTATATATGGTACTTAGAGCATCTCTCAAAGCATGGGGTAATTAAGTACTCATCGATTACAAATAACAAATTGCACCACTATGTGCCAAAAGAAGCTCAAAATTTACGTCGGAATGAATGGAAGGATTGGGAGTGATACTGGCAAGGAATGCAAGAGTGCAACGGTAACACAATTTTATAACATTTATATTTTGATCTTTAAATTAAGGTGATGGGATTGCAAAGACTATGGGTTGCCTACACCAAAGAGGCGGATGAGCTTTTGTACCCGTTTGGTTGAGCTTTTTCAAACCAAAAGTTGGCTTTTTAAAAAAAGTGGCATTTTATATGCGTTTGGTTGGAGTAAAACGCAACTTTTTAGAAAAAGTTGCGTTTTACATTAACGAAGGAAACGCGTTGAATCAAAATGGACAAAAATCGGTCCATAATCTAAACGTTGCTGGACTTTTTCAATAGATCCGTTGAAAACTTCTGCATTTACGAAATACCCTTCATCTCACACCTCTCATCTCGTCTCATCTCTCTGCTCTGCCTCTCATCCGTTCCTCACGCCTCTCGTCTGTTCTCTCAAACCCATCCCAAACCCAACTCAAAATCAACCCAAAACAAAATCATAACTCAAAATCAAACCCAAAATCCACACAAAAAAAAAAAAAAAAAAAAAAAAAAAAAAAAAAAAAAACCCAAAATCCCAAAATCCACCCAAAATCCTTATGTTTCAATCATCTTCATCTTCATCATCATCATCATCATAATCTTCTCTGGAGTGTGAAAAAAAAAAAAGAATAAAAAAGGAAAGACGAAAAAACTAAATAAAGAAAAAAATGAAAAAAGAGATGTAGAGATGCAGAGACTTCTTCATCATCATCATCATCATCTTCATCTTCTTCATCAACATCGTTCGCTTTCGAACTGTAAATAAAAAAAAAAAAAAAAAAAAAAAAAAAAAGAGACGCAGAGACTTTGAAGAAGAAAATAAGGAAATGAAGAAGAAAAGGAAGGGCACATGTGTGGACGTGGAGGGAGTGGCAGGGAAAAAAGGAAAGAAAGAGATAAAGAAAAAAAATTAAGTTTCGGTGTGTGGAGGAGAAAAAAAGATGAAAAAAAATAATAATAAAAATAAAGGAAATATAAATAAAAAAATTGAAAAAAAGGAAACATCAAATAAAGAGTAAGAAATTAAAATTGAGAAATACTGTTATAATATTTTCACAATATTTTTACAATAAATTTTAAGTGGTAGGTTATTATTAGTTAATATTAGTGAGAAAAAAATAATTTGTTTAGAAAGAAAAAAAAAATAATTGTAATAGTAAGTTCAAATTAAAATCAATATAAATTATCACAATATTTTCACAATAAATTTTAAGTGTTAGGTTATTATTAGCTAATATTGGTGAGAAAAAAATAATTTCACAATATTGATTTAAGTATGAAATAAACTCCCTTATATATACATTATCCTTTTTGGTAATTTATTTCTCAAACTGCAACTTTTATAAGTGCTAGCCAAACACTCAGTTTTTTCAAAAAGCACTTTTTAGCAGCTTTTACCAAATACTCAACTTTTTTAAAAAATACTTTTTCATTATGCACTTTTTGAAAACTCAACTTTTTCATTATGCACTTTTTCAAAAAATCTAACCAAACTCACCCTTTAATGGGGTGTTGTTGGAGTTTGATGGTCTATTCGGTGGCTTTTAGAAAGACGTGAAGGTAAATTATGGATGATTTGGTGGTTTAAGAGATTGGGAATGCTCGGTGATGATTGTGGTTTTGGAAGATTGTCTGTGTGGTGATCTGTTTATAGAATAGAGTGCCAGTTGTTTATTTTGTTGCCAAGAAAGTATTGAGGCTTTTAGTATAGAATAGAGTGCCATTTTTTTTAATATATAGTTTTACTTAACATAGTTATTATTATTATTATTATTGTTAATATTATTATATATATATATATATATATATATATATATAACCGAAACTTTTGAAACTCTCACAATTTTCTACATCATCACTATTTTCTTTTTCTTTTTCTTTTATATATATTTTTTAGGTTATATATTTTATATATTTATTATTTCTCTTCAACATGTAATTATCTTTTCATGTTTCAAGAGCTTGAAAATTCTACTTCAACTAAAATTCTATAACAAAAATAATCCCTAATGCAAATTTGACTTCTAGCCAAATACAATAACACTCTCCCACCACCTCTACTCTCTCCTATTTAAGAACTGCTTGTGTAGAAGACCTAAAACCCAAAAAACGAGTTGAACTCAACTTTGATTTATACGAGTGACCAGCGGATGGCCACACTGAAACCACGCTCACTCTCTAGAGAAGAGGGGGCAGAGTTAGCTCGAAGCAACAAAAAAGTGAAGGACTTTCATCACATTGATTTCAACAATGGCTCTAGCGAGGGTTCTTTACCTCGAGATAGTCAGAATGCTTGGGGCCGATCCAATAATTCCTTCAAGGATAAGCTGATAGGAGAAATTCCAGGGGCTTATGCCCAAGCCTTTGAATTTCCCAACCTTATGGATTCAGATGTTGAATCAGATGATGAAGCTTCTACTACTGAACTCAGAGAAGGTATTGCAGCTGTCAAACTCTCTAGGAAAACTAAGCTTCATATCAGGGAGCCTTGGACAAAAGCTATTATTGTCAAGCTTGTAGGAAAGTCAGTGGGCTTTAACTTCCTACAAAACAAGTTAAACCAGCTATGGAAACCACAGGGAGGTTAGACTGTGTTGATTTAGGGAATGACTTTTTCCTAGCTCGCTTCTACTCAAAGGAGGATCTCGATGTTGTTCTGAAAAGAGGGTCGTGGTTCATTGGAGACCACTTTTTGTCCATTAGACCTTGGGAACCCTTCTTTAAACCCAATTCAGCGGATGTCTCTCTCATTGCCGTTTGGATAAGACTCAATGGGTTACCTATAGAGCTCTATGAAGCAGGCGTTCTCAAACAACTCGATGAGGCTATTGGGAGAGTTTTAAGGATTGATACCCATACGGCTATGGAGGCGCAGGGTAAATATGGCAGACTTTGCATACGAATTGACGTCAACAAAACTTTGATCAATACCATTCTCATTGGGCAGTTTGAGCAGGCTGTAGTCTATGAGGGAATTCAGAAACTTTGTTTTTCCTGTGGCCGGATTGGTCATTGCAAAGAAGCATGCCCTTACACAATCCGTAAGGAGGAGTTGCCGGAGGTTACGACGGAGAGACGCCAAGTAGACTAGGTGGATAATCCACGAGAAGTGTGTGATGATGTGTGTGCAAGTGGCATGCAAGACACGCCAAACGATAGTGGAACGGGTGAGGATGAAGGACAGTATGGCCCTTGGATGGTTGTGTCCAGGAAAAGGCCTGGGCAGAAAGGGACAAAAAAAAGTACTCCCTTTGAAGGGACCACCAGATCAACACAGAATGTGGCACCCCCCCTATTGAGTGATGATGCTGGTTAGGCTGCAACGTCAAGCAATGGGCTTCCACCAGGGCCTTCTACAGGCTTCAACTTTATGCGGCCCGCTGGACTAGTCCAAGGAGAGAAGGATAAGGCTTCTGGTATTTCCTCTAGTCCGAGACTGTCACCCCAAGCCCTTTCGCCCCTAAAGAACAAGTCCAAGACCTCTGTGAAGGGCATGAAAGTAATTTCTAGAGGTATGGGTAAAAGGTGCAACCCTATTAGTGTCGTTGCTTCCCAGAGTCTGTCAAACACTTTCACTGCTTTACCCATGTCCTTCTCCAACCATGGACAAGATGATCACCCACACAGTGCTTTTAATTCTGTGGCCCTTGCCAAACCCGAGATGGACAAGCTGTCATTTGGGAAGGGTAGTCAAAGCACTACAATTTATATTCGAGGAGAGAAGGGCGAATCCCACCAGAGTTATGGGCTTGGCCAATCGCAACTTGATGGAGGCGTGGAAGCTTGGTGTTCCACTTTGGGAGATAAGCGTCGAAGTAGGCTTCCTAACTCTAGTGATTCCAACTTAGGTTTTGATTCCAAATCCTTGGATGATCGGGCTGCTCTCAATAGCTTGAGAGATGAAGATGAGTGTCCTCGAGGAAGAGTTAATTCTCTACCTGATAAGGAGTCCAGCCAACGCAAGTCAGGTGAAGACAAGATGGAATTTGAGGTTGGGAGCGGGGTTAAGGCCGTTGAGTTTGAGTTTAATCAAAACCTCTAACTTTTGGTTGATCTCTCCACAATTTTACAGATGAGTATTATTTAAATAAATAAAAGCGAAAATTCTGATAAGACTCAAAAAGAAAAAGAAAGAAAAAAAAAAAAAAAAAAGAGACTCACCTTAAAAATATGACTATAAAAAATACATAAAACCGAATTCTCCGAAGCTCTTTTAATTTTCCACGTCAATACAATATTTAAATAAAATCATCATTTTATTTTAATAAAATTATCATTTTAATTAAATAAAATTATTTTTTTTTAGTCCAAACTTAACAAGGAGTTAAATTTTATCTCTTTAGCAAGTTTAACTTAAACCCAAACTCATTATGATCATTTTTTCAAAACAAAATTATTTTTGTTTAATCCAAACTTAACAAGGAGTGAAACTCTATCTCTCTAATAAGTTCAACTTAAACTTAAACCTAAACGTTGATAATCTACATATATATATAACTGCAACCTTTGACTTTTGGTTGACCTCTCCACAATTTTACATATCAATATTATTTAAATAAATAAAAAACAAAAATTCTTATAGGACTAAAAAAAAGAGACTCACGTTAAAAATATGACTAATATATATATATATATATATATATAATTGAAGCCTCTAAACCTCTCACAAATTTTCACGTTAGCACAATATTTAAATAAAATTATCATTTATTTAAATAAAATTAATTTTATTTAGTCCAAACTTAACAAAGAGTAAAATCCTATCTCTCTAATAAGTTCAACTTAAACTCTAACTCATTATTATCATTTTTTTAACAAAATTATTTTTGTTTTATCCCAACTTAACAATGAGCAAAACTCTATCTCTCTAACAAGTCTAACTTAAACTCAAACTCAAACTCAAACTCAAACGTTGATAATATATATATATAACCGAAACCTCTAACTTTTGGTTGACCTCTCCACAATTTTACACATCAATATTATTTAAATAAATAAAAACAAAAATTCTTATAGGAGTGAAAAAAAAGAGACTCATGTTAAGAATATGACTAATATATATATATATATATATATATATATAATTGAAGCTCTGAATCTCTCATAATTTTCCACGTCAGCACAATATTTAAAATAAAATTATCATTTTATATAAATAAAAATTATTTTTATTTAGTCCAAACTTAACGAAGAGTGGAACCTTATTTCTCTAACAAGTCCAACTTAAACTCACCCGGTGGGGTTTTTGTCTTAAAGATTTTCCCCATTCGTAAACAAATCACCGTGTCAATTTATTTTCCGCTGCATATTTATTTAGTTGGTGATTTGTTTGTACTGCCATGTACATTGCATGTTAAGTTGATTAATTAATTAAACTTGGCTAATTAATCAACTAATCCATCACAAGAGGTCAATATGTTTTTGGCCTATGAAATCCAAACTTAATAAGGAGTGAAACTCTATCTCTCTAACAAGTCCAAATTAAACTCAAACTCAAACTCAAACTCAAACGTTGATAATAAATATATATATATATATATATATATATATATATATATATATATATATATATATAACTGAAACCTCTAACTTTTGGTTGACCTCTCCACAATTTTACACATCAATATTATTTAAATAAATAAAAAAAAAATTCTTATAGGATTTTTTAAAAAAAAAGAGACTCACGTTAAAAATAGGACTATATATATATATATATATATATATATATATATATATATAATCGAAACCTCTGAACCTCTCACAATTTTTCACGTCAGCACAATATTTAAATAAAATTATTTTTATTTAGTTCAAACTTAACAAGGAGTGAAACCTTATCTCTCTTACAAGTCCAACTTAAACTCTAACTCATTATTATCCTTTTTTTTAACAAAATTATTATTTTTTTATTCTAAACTTAACAAGGAGTGAATTTCTATCTCTCTTACAAGTCCAACTTAAATTCAAACTCAAATGTTAATAATCTATATATATAACAAGTCCAACTTAAACTCAAACTCAAACATTAATAATCTATATATATATATATATATATATATATATATATATAACTGAAACCTCTGACTTTTAGTTAACCTCTCCATAATTTTACACATTAGTATTTTTTAAATAAATAAAAACAAAAATTCTGATAGGACTAAAAAAAGAAAAGACTCGCATTAAAAATAAGACTCAAAAAATTAATAAAAAAAAGGAGAGAAAGAGAGAGAGAGACCCCTATTGGAATTCTCTCTCCTTTCCTCAAAGTCCTAACAATTACCACTTCAAAACCCTTGCTAAACTTAAATTCACTTAGGATTAAAAAAGAAAAGAAAAAAGACTCACATAACAAAAAAAAATGAGTTAGGATTAAGAAAAAAAAAGAGAATGACTCTTGTTAGGAGTCTCTTTTCTTTCCTTAAAACCTTAGTAATTACCCCCTCAAAACTCTAAACTTAATTTCACTTTAGGATTTTTTTAAAAAAAAAAAAAAAAAAAGACTAAAAGCTGAAAAAAAAAAAAAAAAAAAAAAACAAATAAACGCAAACAATCTGATTCAACTTTCTTCTTTGATTCAAAACTTTCCCGAAAACAACAATCTGAAATGAGGGATTGGGATTTAGTCTCATTTCAACATTGCTCCAGACCTTGCTTACGTGACATCTTCTATTGATACTCTTGCTTCCAACGGATTGCTCATATGGATTACAGAACTTGATATTGCAAGTGCCTTTGGTCAACAAGTAATTAAGATGCCCAAGAGGTAAAAGTATGGAACTTTTTTTTTTTTTTCAAATTATCATTTGCGGTATAATTAAAACCAAAGACATTTACTTTTTATTAAATCTATAAAACTTTACCGTTTTTCAAAATTTTCATATTTATATTTATTTATTTTATATTGTACATGGCTGATAAAATATCTTTATTTTTTTTGGAGAAAAATCAAAACTGCAACTTATGTCTTCCAACCCATGAATTTGAAGTTTTGAGTCTTGGGGTTTTTGGTATTTGCATCTCAGTAGGTTGGTCTAAATTCTTCACCTTAAATGTTTTTATTTAGGTTCAAGTGGTTTTTTGTTTTCTTATTAAAAGTTATAATTTTGGGTTGATTAATTATTTTTTTTGGAATAATTTCAATTATTTTTTTTTTTTGTTTGGATTCAACATAAAAGATAATGGAATTAAGTATTATAATTTTGATATTGTTCCATGTCTTGAATTGTACGTCTATATTGTTATTACTATGAGAAAGTCATATTGCTACTCAAATTTGAAACTTGGTGTCTTCCTTATATTATGGTCTTTGTTTATATATTTACAGTTTATATTATTTTTTGAGTGTGTATGTATATATAACTATTAAGAGTTTTGCTTTATTAATTTAAGAATTATAAATTACTTTGTAAGTTTCGGTAACCATGCACTTGTAACTCGATAACATTCAATGTTAGAAAACACTTCTAAACTATAGAAAAGTATAGAAGTAAAATATTTCTTCATTTAAAAAAAAAAAAAAATACTAACTAGCAAAATGTCTATTTACTCATTGTTGGATTTTTTTTTTTAGAATCAATAGTTTTTCCGTGCATCGCACGGGTTAGCGACTAGTAATTATTATTTTGGAGAAAATTTCAACTTTCAACTTATGGTGTCCGCTTCTGATAATAACTCTTTATTATCAGATCAAGATACCAGTCGGGTTTTTATATAAGCGGAGATTAAACTTCAAATTTCTTATTCAACTATCAAAGAATTTATTAGTTGAATTAACTGGAACTCACAACATAGTTATTATAGTTACAATAGAGTTTTGGAATTATTTAATTTATTTTGCATATTTTAAATGGTATGAGGTTTTAATTAGACAGGTTGTGACACATTTTTGGCTTAGGTGATATTTAATTGGCTCATTAGTAACAAGAATGGAGGAAAGTACAGCATTACAAAAAGCCCCTAATGTTTAATAAGGTTAAGATAGAAAAATTTAATCTGTAGGGATTAAAATCAAAATGACCAAACAACTTCAAAAGTGTGATTTACACTTTAGTCTAAACTTATTGTTTGTACCAACAACTTGTTGCTCAAATTGATTTTAATTACTAGGTAAATAAACTCCTTTATAACACTGTTGTTGAGATAAATAAAACTTCTTTTGGGTTTTTGACTAAGAAGAGGGCCTGTTCCCCCGTCCTCTTCAATTCAAAATCTATTGTTAAAATAAATAAATAAATAAATAACCAACAAATTTGTTCTTTTTAGCCAAATGAAATTGGTAATGCGAGCCACCTTAAAAAGCCCTTTACAAACAAAACTAATTACATAATCCAAATTTTGCATTTGCATCTATCTGTACGGTCCAGGGACCAATTTCTTCAAGCTCCATGACTAAGATGAACGCTTCAAGCAAAATACAAGCATTTTTTATTTTATTTTTTTTATTTTTTTTCTCGACAACCCACAGATTTCATTAAAGCAAACAGAGTTACCTACAAAATACAATCAGCCTTGCAAGCATCAAGAATGACTTAAGGGGCTTCGTGCTTATTACAACAAAAATGGCTTTTAAGCCTAACAGCAAGCTTATTTGTAGCTTGGGCTGCAAAATTTAGCTTCTCTTAACCCAATTAAACTTACAACTAGAAAAATATTTTTTTTAATTTCAAGCGTATTACATTCAAATTGTCAACGCAAACTTGACCATCACCTTTTATAACAATCTTCATCCAGCTCTCCGCAGAAACAACTTGTTTAAGGCCCATATTTTAAGTTAGTTTAAGGCTATTATTACAAAAAGATACTGCTAATAATAATCAGATCCTCAGAATCCTGGGACTATGAACTGAATATAAAATGTGCAATAATATATTGCTGGATCATAAAACTTATATAAAATGTTCAATTATTGTCCTTTGTCAAATCAATAGAAAATATCTTTATGTTTCGTGGGCTAATGCAATAACATATTACAATCAGGATTCAGGAAATAATATAACCTTTGCCTAATCATATACGAAAATTGGAACTAATCAAATGTGTAAAATCAATTAGTGTTGAGTCTATAGTTGCAAACTGTGAACAAAAGTGTCTTATAAGTATCTCTCAAGTCTATTTTGAGTCAAGACAACTGCCTAGAATGTGCAAGTCAGATACAAGTTAGATCGACGACTTTTGATATCTAGTCAATCAATCAAGCTTCAAAGTTTTCAATGTATCCAACTGCATAATTAATATAATTAATTTACTTGGCTTAAACAATTGATTATATAGATATTGTATGTTAATGTATTTCTGGTCTAAACGAGCTAACAATTAGACAGTTAAATGATAGAATTCTCAGTCTTGTCAATTGCATATTTTCTTGTTATTCCACTAAGTTTCACGACTAAAATTTCTATACCCTTATCAAAAAAGGGAAAAAAAAAAATTCTATACAAATAAATAAAACCTGCATCATTCACTTTACATTCCTTTTCTACTCCCATGATGGGTTATCCATCTACCAACCTGTATAAATAATTTGTGTCAATCAATGCCTAGTTAACCCATGACCTACCACCGCTCCCCCTTGATGCGGTGGTCACTCTACAAGTATAAATGCTTGTGGGGTGTGGGGTGTGGGGGGTAAGGGGCAAGGGTCAAGGTTCAAGTCTCCAGGAGGGAGCTTTACACACATATACACTTAGATTAGACTAGAGTAAAAATTTTATCTTGTATAAAAAAAAATAAAAAATAAAAAAAACCCATGACCCAACCCTTAGTACTAATTTTGGACTCCCACAGTTTTATTATTATTATTACTAGTCGCTATCCTGTGCAATATACGGGATAGTTAAATTAAAAATCACATATTTAAAAAAAAAAAAAACAAATAGAGTCATGTATGAAAAAACTATTAATTAAAAGTTAGTAAAAAAATTATTTTATAATTTAAAATAATTTCCCATAGGTATTGTATAAGTATCAACCAAATAAGATGCATATTTTAAATTAAAAAAAAAAAAAAAAAAAAAAAAAAAAACAATAATGGTGGGCGGTGTCTGCTTTTTTTTTATTATCTATCCAAAAAAAGAAAAGAAAAGAAAAAAAGAATTTGATAGGATATGGGCAAATAAATTGTAGTAGAATTTGAATAGTATCTCATAGGCATTGTATAGGTATCAACAAAGTAGGAAGCATATTTTAAATAAATAAAAAAGACAAAACTTTGTCTTCAAACTCTCACATGCACCAAAGCTACACCACCACCATATGTATAGAGGTTATTACACGATCTTGTTTAGTTTCTTATCAACTTGAATTGCCACTTTTAATATGAATAAATCACCTCCTCACTCCATATTATTCTACTAATCAATCTAAGATTCCAAAATCAAGTAGGAAACATCTAAACCATTCCCATATGGACTATACTTAATTTTCTTTTTTCTTTTTAAATACCTATGGACTATGTAAGGCACAATTTGGGTTCCTAGCCCAAGGGATGGATGGGTTTAGTCCCAAAAAGCCCAATACAATGAATTTGTAGAGAGTGGGCTGGAAAACTGGGTTTTGATGAGTTTGGCAACAAGTAAAGTGTATCTAGGTGACAAGAAAATGAAGATAGACTATTTTAAACTAAAGAAAATCGTCCTCGGCACAATCTGAGGAGATTAGTCTTTATATATATATTCATTCTCAAGTTTGATTACAAGTTCAACTCTAGATTGCAATAGTGTTTTTCTCTCTCTTTCCCCGATCCTCTTTCTTGAGGGTCTCTTCTCCCTTTTATACTATCATTCCTCCTCTCTCTACCTTCCACGTATGGATTAGATTGTTGGTCTAGATACTTGTCCCATTAGCACCTCCCTAACGCCTTTGAGATTAGTTATAAGGCTGAACACTGCTGCTCAGGTATCACTTCCTTATTAATGAGGTCAGAGAGTTAGCTGCTAAGCATTCAATGCGATGGTAGCAGCTTTCTCTTAGATATTTTAGGACTTCCCCCTCTCCTGCATTTTTGTGATGCTTATCTGTATCAATAGAATCTCTTGGGACGTTGCCCCGGATGGCAGACCACCCCTTCGGACCTCGGCTTTGCTCAGCGGAGGAGACAGTCACCCTTGGACCACCCATAGGGATCCTTAAGATCAAAACTAGCCTCTTCTCTTACTAACGTGGACTTCCCTGATAATGTGCACCTCTCCTCGGACTACTTCATGCCCTCAAATTGGGCCTCCGACCCAATATACACATGGATATATATATATATATATATATATATATTGCTGGGCCTAACACCCCTACAATAGCCCCTCGAGATTCTTCTTTCTGGCTCCTCGGGAAGAAAGGAGGATTTTGATGTCACTATAATTACTCCATGCTCATCATACATCATCTCTGACTGCGCAGGTGCCATTTTAACTGCCCAAGGCACGCTTCCGACATTTCAACACACGAGACGCACCTTCATTAATTTTTTTACAGCTCTATATTCCCCACGTTCTACGACGCGATGCAGATCCAACGGTTGAGGATTTTGCTGGAACCTAGTCGAGAATTTTCCGGCTTGTAACTCTCTTTTGACATAAATACTACCTAAATTAATCATTCATCTCACTTTAGCACTCATACATTGAACCTGCAAACTTACCCAATCTACTCATGCCCTCACACCTACTAAGAGTCAGTCTGAGGAGACTTAGACTTAGGAGAGTTTTCTTTTTTGTGTAAGTCTTCATAAATCTTTTAATTTATTTTTTCATCTACTTTTCTTTTCTCTGTGTCTTTTTCTCCTCGGCTCTTCTTCTTTTTCTTTATCTTCTTAATACCTCCAAACCTCTTTTAGGAATGGGTAGATTTGCCCATTTGGTAGACTTCGAGGAGGGAATAGAGAGCTTTAAAGCTCTGTATAGGATCCCGCTAGGAGTTTCCATTAGGTATTGTAAGGAGGGAGAATGGTACAAAAATAGGCAAAAGGGAGAAGTGGTAATCCCAATGATTTCCTTTATAAAGGGTGGAATGAGAATTCCCATGGGCACCATTACCAAAGACTACCTCAGGGCTCATAGGTTATCTCCCACTCAATGTGCCCCAAACATGTTTAGAATTTTAAGAAGTGTAGATGCCCTTAATGAGAGAATGGGTTTAGGGCTTAGCCACCATGATGTCAACTGGATCTATAACCTTCATCGCCTAAAAGGGCAGGGGTACTACCTAAACCTAGGTTCCTCGAGGTTAGGCTCATCCAATGCCTCCCCGATTCCAACAAAGGCCAAAACAAGGACTTCTTGATTGTATCAGGGGAGTGGCATGATGGCCTCCCCTGCCTGACGAGAGAGGGGAAACTAGGTGGGGCTCTAGGTCTAGGTTAATTATTTCAAAATCATCCCCTTTTCTCTTTCTTTTATTCGTGTCCATATATAAGTTTTCCTTTGATTTGGCCTGTTTTTTTGTTGAAGATGTTTTTTGTTTCTCTTAATGGTTTTGCAGATAAAAACGCTGTTTGTCCAAACTTCAGTCTTGTCAACCAGCCGAGTTTAAATAAGATATTGAAGCCCAAATTGTCATCAATAGTGACAGTTAGCTCAAAGCAATGCACCTAATTCTCGGCTACACCCCTATATCCAAAAGATTCCAGGCACCGAAGTGAGTTATAAAAGCCAAGGACCCCTGCCTGCATTGGATAAGCGTTGCAGCTCCGGGTTTCCTCATCACGGGTGATATCCTAGAGGGTATACCCCTAGCAACTCTACCACTCCAGTATACAAGCGAAGAGGCCACTCCTTCCCATCCTATCATCAAAGAAGAGGAAGAAGAAAAAGAAAAAAAGATAGTAGACGTCTCAGACTCAGAAGACTTCTACGAGGTTTTTAACCAGCCCTTGTCCCCTAAGATTTCAACTAGTAACCTCAACTAGCTTCCTCCAGCCCAATACAACGCAAACCCAGAGGTAGCCTGATGGAAATGATGGAGTTCCAAGCTGGGAGTAAGGCACCTGAGGCTACCAGCGAAGCTAAACACCCTCTTCTCCCCACTTCCCATGATACTTAGCAGGAAGTTGCAAACAAAAAAGGAAAAGGGAACAAAGAAGGAAGGAAGTGGTAGAAGAAGGTAGGTTTGTTTCCTCCAAGGAAAATGAGCCTAAAAAAGGGGCTAAGGTAGCTAAGACTACCCAAACTAGGTCATAGACTAATATGGCACCTAGAGACAGAAGACGTGACCTCCGAACCAGGGTACCAAATTGGAATCCCCCCTTGGTGTTGGATGGGATCCCTTTCCCAAAAAACTTCTCCATTAGGGACCCCTAACAAGGGAAGGCCGGGTACATAGCAGATTCTGTAGAGCAAGCTTTGCTACTACCCAATGACATGACCGAGTTGAGGACCTTGAGGAAGCACGAGGTGTTTCTAGGTCTGAAGAGAGACCTCACCAAGGTAAGTTAAGTTTGATACTTATTATTATTATTATTATTATTATTATTATTATTATTATTATTATTATTATTATTATTATTATTATTATTATTATTATTATTATATTTTTTACTTTGCCTTTACTTATTTGCTGTATTTCCTATGTAGGCTGTCTAAGCCGCTTTTAGGGCCAAGGAGCTGGTAGACTACTCTTATCGGCAATACAAGGATTAGGAAGGAAAGAGGATTGCTACTGTTGAGGCCTTCAATGTGGCCAAAAAGAGCCTCAAGGAGTTGAAAACCCAACTCTTTCAGTCCGAGAATGAGAGAAAAAGCGTAAAGGCTGCATTGGAAGGGACAAAAAGGCAAGCTGAAACCCAACGCAAGTAACTCCGCCAAGCTGAGAAGGACCTTGCTACTGCTAGGGAGGAGATCAAAACTTTGAAGAAAAAAGTTGGAGGATGCTGAGAAGGTCAAGGACTAGGCCGAACAGGATGGCTACAACATAAGGGTAATTGAGACTAAGGAGGCTTTCAGGTCTGAGGTGACGGGGGTGTGTAGGGCGTACTGCCTCTAGGTGTGGAACGAAGCCCTTAACCAGGTAGGGGTTGAGGCCTCCTCTGTACTCAAGGGGCAAAGAATGTATACTAACCCTCTGCAATTCTGGCACCTGGCTCCTCAGCCTTTTAGAAGGATACTACCCTCACCGTTGCACACCGTACTAAAGAAGTTCTAACCAAGGACCCTCCTCCTCCCAGCAGTTCTCAAAAAGGGGCAAAGCAAACTCGTACACTTGATAAGGAGTAAGAAGCCCCCAAGAAAGTCCCCCTCTGAGATGACCAAGCCCTCTGATGTACCCAAGGATTCTTCCAAAGGAGGAGTGGCTACTCAGAGCCATGAGTTAACCCTAGCAGCCCTCCCCATCCCTGCTAAGGAAGATCCAAAGGGCAAAAGTGTGGTATCCTCAACAGAAGCAACCATTCAGCCTACCAAGACTCCCAAGGACAAGCTTGTAATAAAAATGAAGTCATAAGTTGTCCAACTTTTGTTGTGTGTGTGTGTGTTTTTTTTTTTCATTTGTAATATAAGTAGACCTTTTGTAAGTAAACTGCCTTTTTCTAAGGCATAGTTTAATGAAAGATATATATTTCCTTCATAATTGTAATACTTGTGCCTTTCCCTTGCATAATTTCCGTTTTACTTAACTTGACAATGAAATATGATCCCAATTGGATCTGCATAAGTGGTAATAAATTTACCACACCTTTCTAATAAATCAACAGAACAGATTAAAACTTCTAATTCCACAACATTACAAAAATATACCTTTAACTTCAAAAATCATACATAACAACAAAGCATTCATCCACATCAATCCCAATAAGCTTAATGACCATGAGGAAATAATCAGATATTGACCAAATAACAGATATGTTTGACATACTTACAAATACTTTAAGTGATGCTCATGAACTTCCATTTGTTTAAGTCACTGTTGTGGGAATCTTTACCATTCAGCATGGACGGTTTCATTTGAGACTTAAATAAATAATGGAAAGTACTAATTTACCTAAAGCAGATGGTTTGAAGAGCCCAACATAGCTAAGGTTCTGTTTAACACTTAGAAAAATGATTAAAAGATATCAAATTACCCAAGGTATGTGGTCCGAAGAGTTAGACATGACCAAGGTTCTGTTTGATACTTAGGTAAATGTCATAAAGTATTAATTTATCCAAAGTAGGTGGTCCAAGGGACCAGACATAACTAAGGTTCTATTTAAAACGTAGAAAAATAATGAAAAATATCAATTTACCCAAGGTATGTGGTTCGAGGAGCCAAACATGACCAATGCTCTATTTGATATTTAGGAAAATGTCATGAAGTATTAATTTACCCAAAGTATGTGGTCTGAAGGACCAAACATAACTAAGGTTCTGTTTAATACTTAGAAAAATGATTAAAAGATATTAATTTACCCAAGGTATGTGGTCCGAGGAGCTAGGCATGACCAAGGTTCCGTTTGATATCCAAATAAGTAAGAGATGCAACGCATAATATAATAAGCAAAAATTTGACAAAAGAGACTTTCATTAATAATAATACATTTGTAGGTTATTTACATTCCAAGGGCGTGGTACAACATTTTCATCTAGGTCTTCAAGATAATAAGCCCTTATTCCAGCCATCGAGGCAATGCGATATAACCCTTCTTAATTGGGTCCCAACTTTCTCCATGACAGGTTCTTGGCAGTGCCCAAAACCTTTCTTAATACCAAGTCTCCAGGCTTGAGTGGCCTCAATTTCACATTTGAATCGTATCCCTGTTTGTGCTTGTGCTGATAGTATGCTAGTTGAACCATTTCATTTTCTCTACGTTCTTCAATCAAGTCTAAGCTCTTTTCTAACAAGCCATCATTGTTGCTCGGAGTAAAAGAGCTCGTCCTTAATGTTGGGAACCCGGTGGACCTCTGAGGTGTAGTACGATACGTCCATAGAAAGTGTGGCAACTCTTCTACCCATTTTTCCTTTGCATCATCTTGGCTCTTCTTGAGTCCACTCACTATGACCTTATTAACAGCCTCGGCCTGTCCATTCCCCTGTAGATAAGCCGGGGTGGAATATCTATTCATAATGCCCAGGTTATAGCAATACCTTATGAAAACCTTACTATTAAACTAGAGACCGTTATTTGAGATGAGTGTACGAGGGACTCCAAACCGAGTGACAATTATTTTCCAGACAAATCTCTTGGCATCCATATCCCTGATATTTGCTAGTGCTTTAGCTTCAACCCATTTGGTGAAGTAATTCGTGCCAACTAGCAACCATCTTTTATTCCCTACTACCTTAGGGAAGGGCCCTAAAATATCCAAGCTCCATTGAGCAAAGAGCAAAGGGCCAAGGGTTAGATAGAGGATTAAGGAAGTTGATGAATGTTTGGGGTAAATCTCTGGCATTGGTCACATTTCTTCATATACTCTTATGCCTCCTTTTGCATATTTGGCCACCAATACCTTTGAGTGAGAGACAAAGACCTAGATAGAGCGCTTGTACAACTTTCTTCATATACTCATGTAACTCTTCTACAAGTATTCCAACTACTTCAGGGTGTATGTATAACATATATTATCCAAAAAAAGCGCGCTTGTACAACTTTTGGTCCTTGGATAGCTAAAACCGAGGAGCCTTTTTGCGTATTTTGTCAGCCTTGGACTTACTCTCGGGCAAGATATCTTCCTTAAGGAATAGCATAATGGAGTCCATCCAGCTAAGACCAACCCTGATCTGATGAACACGGACCACTTCTCCCTCCACCTTTGTAGGTTTTCACTAATCTTTAACAAGGATAACTCGCAGTAGGCTCTACGTCGAGGATGTTGTGAGAATGGCCAGAGAATTAGCATAGGTGTTTTTACTTCTTGGGATTTGCAATAAGGTGAAAGACTCAAACCCTGACTGCAAATGCCTGGACTAATTTAAATACTCTTGCATTCTCGGATATCTGGCTTCCAACTCTCCTCCCACTTGGCCTACAATCAACCTCGAATCTGAGAACATCTCTACTGATTTTCTCCCCATTTTCCAATCCATGATCATTCCTACTAGTAGAGCCTTTTTCTCAACTTCATTATTGGTGGCTGAGAATCCTAATCTTAGGTATTTCTCAATAGTGATTCCCTCAGGAGATACCAAAACTAGCTCCACTCCAGATCCTCTTTGATTCGATGTGCCATCAATGTACACCTTCCATAACAGAGGTTCTTTTAGGGAAATCATACCAACTAATTTTTTATCCATGTCCGGCTTTTTGGCAATCTCCTCTAGTGAAGGCTTAGCAAATTCAGCCACAAGGTCGGCAAGGACTTGGCCCCTTATAGAGATGCGAGACATGTACTTGACATTAAAAGCCCTTAGAATTGTACCCCATTTGGCGATCCTTCCAGTGTAATCAGCACTCCAAAGAAGTGATTTAAGAGGAAGTTGAGTTAATGCAATTGTTGTGTGAGATTGGAAACAGTAAGGGAGCTTAGGTGTAGCATGCACCATTTCCAGAATGGCCTTTTCTAGGGGTAAGTAACGAACCTCAGCCTCATGTAGTGATTTTCTCACATAATAAATTGGCCTTTACATACCATTATCAACCCATATCAACACTAAGCTCACCGCATGGGAAGCAACAACAATGTACACAAACAAAACTTCATCCACCTCGGGTTTGGACATGATAGGTGGCCGAGAAATGTATTCTTTCAACTGCTAGAAGGACAAGACACACTCTTTGGTCCACTCAAATCCCTTCCACTTGTTTAACAATTGGAAGGAAGGTCTGCACTTGTCTGCCGACCAAGAAATGAATCAATTCAGAGCAGCACTCATCCTCGTCAACTTCTGGACCTCTTTAGGTTTCCGAGGAAGCTGTAAATTGTTGATTGCTTTAATTTGGTTAGGTTTCATGTGAATTCCTCGGTGAGTGACCATGTATCCCAAGAATTTTCCTGAACCAACACCAATAGAGAACTTAGAAGCATTAAGGCGAAGATTGTGTTTCCTCAATATCCCAAATATACTCCCGAGGTCACCAACATGCTCGGACTCTATGTTACTCTTTACCACCATATCATCTATAAAAATCTCAATGTTCTTTCCTAGCTGTGGTTCAAACATCTTGGGCATCATCCTTTGATAAGCAAACTTGGCATTCTTTCAGCCAAAGGGTATTACTTTGTAGTGGTAATTCCCAATAAGAGTAACAAAAGCTATTTTCTCTTGGTCATCCAAAGCCAAAGGTATCTGGTGGTACCCTTGAAAGGCATCTGGTGGTACCCTTGAAAGGCATCCAGAAAGCTCATTTGAGGATGACCTACAGTGGCATCGACCAACTGATCTATCTGAGGCATAGGGAAAGGATCCTTGGGACAAGTTTTATTCCATTCTTCTTTTTTCCTACCACCATATTGGCCAACCATTTAGGAGAGAACACTTCCTTAATAGCCCTAGCCTGCTTAAGCTTATTCACCTCCTCTTTGACAGCATTAGAATGCTCTTTAGATGAGCGCCGAGGTGGTTGCTTCTTAGGGAAGACAACTAGGTTGACATTTAAGTGATGGCAAATGAAGTTTGGGTCTACCATAGGAGCTTCATAAGCATTCCACGTGAACCCATCAATATTCTTCCTCAAAAATATGACCAGCTCCTTCTCCTAAGGAGGCCGTTGAGCTTCGACTTGAAAAACTTCTCTAGATCATCATCTATAACAATTTGCTCCAGCTTCTCACACTTAGGCCCTTCTAACACCACCTCCACGGGTATGACCGGAGTCCTTGATTGTTATGAGCCCCCCTCAGTAGAGGCCAAAGATTCAGCTTCAAGTTGATGCATAATTGCAGCCGCGATGCATTGCCTAGCCATGGATTGTCTTCTAACCAACTCTTCAAATCTGGTCCCCCAACAAATATTTCACCTTCAAATGCAAAGTTGAAGAAACGGCCTTTAAGGCATGAAACCAAGGTCTTGCCACAATGACCGTGTAGAGAGAGTAAGCATCCACCATGATAAAGTCCACCTCCACCACCTCTGAGCCTGCTTGAATGGGTAGTCTAATCTAACCCTTTGGAATGACAACTTTCCCATCAAAGCTTACAAATGGTGAATCATAGGCTGTCAAGTCCTCAGGCTTCAAGTTCTGCCCCTTGTATAAGTCAGGGTACATGATTTCTGCACCACTACCCTGGTCTACCAACACTCTCTTCACATCATACCCTCCTATCCTAAGTATGACCACCAAAGCATCATCGTATGGCTATATAGTTCTAATCTTGTCCTCTTCTGAAAAACTCAACGCTGGTCGGATATCCACTTTAGCCCTCTTTGGCTTAGAATTAGAGTCCTCGATGGGTGGCCAAGCTACAAACATCACTTTAGAGGGGCGAGAACCAATCCTCCCAAGAGCAGTAAAGATGACATTAATCGTGCCTACAGGAGGCCTTGAAGAAATGTTCCTCTGAGCCCCTGACCTTACATGGTCTCCTTGCCTATTAGGCCGATACAAAAACTGTTTTAATCTTCCTTCTCTGACCAGTTGCTTCAAATGATTCCATAGAGTTTTACAATCCTTGATAGTATTTCCTCATTCCTAGTGGTACTGACAATGAAGACTCTGGTTGCACCTTATGGGGTCTCTTCCCATCTTGTTTGGCCATTTGAAGTATGACTCATTCTTGATCTTCTCCAAGACATGATATATTGGCTCTTGGAATACTGTGTTGACCACTTGAGGAGTTGTAGACCTAGACTGCCCGGCAAAATCCTTTCGGGGTCTGTTATTATTGTATCTACCTAACCTAAAATTCCTCCTGTCCTGAGGGATAAACTTAGCCTTTCCCTTCCCTAGCTGCTAGTCCTTTTCAACCTGCTTGTACTCGTCAATACGGTCCATGAGTTGACACACACTCCTCACAGGCTTCTTGGTCAGTGATTTTCTCAAATCATGCTTGGCAGGTAGGCCGACCTTGAAAGTCCTCATGGCTACATTGTTAAAGTCTCCATTGATCTCATTGAACATCTCCCAATACCTATTCAAGTACGTTTTCAGGGTCTCCCTTTCTCGCATGGATTTAGACAACAGGGAATCTAAGCCCAAGGAACCCTACTATATGTAATAAAACGAGATCCAAACGCTCGGGTGAGTTCCTTAAAGGAATCAATAGAACCTGCCCCTTGGCCGTCAAACCATCACATTGCCACAGGTCCCAATCTAGATGGGAAAACTTTGCACATTAAAACCTCATTCTTGGAGTGTATAGCAATCCTCTAGTTGAAGTGGCTCACATGCTCCACAGGGTTTGTTCGACCATTGTACATGGTAAATGTTGGCTGAGTGAATCGCCGAAGAAGTCTCCTCCTTCAATTCTACATGTGAAGGGTGACTTAGAAATCTGGTTCAACGCTCTGCTTATAGCGTTATTCCCCAGGCTTCTGCAAGATGAATTCCTATTCCTGCAGCCACGAGGGCTATCCTCTTCATACGAAAAAGACTCGCTAGGGGGAGTTCTTGACTTGGGCCTGTAACTGCTATCTCCACCATCATCAGAAGAAGGGCCAGAAATGGAAGGAGTTCACCTCTGCCGTTCGTTGCACAAATTCCTCTGCAAACGATCAATCTCCAATTGCATGGCCCTAGAACTATCCTCATGAGAGACATGGCTTCCACCCTAAGATTGGCTCTTGCCAATATGGGTGGTGTGCAAACTCCCCTCCCGATCCCTTCTTAGTTTAAGACTAAGGGAATGATCTAGACGTTGGGACCCTATAGACTCCGCTTGGTGTGGGCTTGAACCTACACTAACTAGACGTTAAACTCACTGACACACAAGGAGTTTCTTCCCACATACAATGCCAATTGTAAGGGCGCAATTTGGGTTCCTAGCATAAGGGACAAATGGGTTTAGGCCCAAAAAGCCCAATACAATAAATTTGTATAGAGTAGGTTGGAAAACTAGGTTTTTATGAGTTTGACAACAAGTAAAGTGGATCCAGGTGACAAGAAAATGAAGATAGACTATTTTAAACTAAAGAAAATCATCCTTGACACAATCTGAGGAGATTAGTCTTTATATATATTCCTTCTCAAGTTTGATTACAAGTACAACTCTAGATTGCAACAGTATTTCTCTTTCTCTCTCTCTCTCTCTCTCTCTCTCTCTCTCTCTCTCTCTCTCTCTCTCCGATCCTCTCTTCAAAGGGTCTCTTCTTCCTTTCATACTATCCTTCCTCCTCTCTCTAGCCTCTATGTATGGATAAGATTATTGGTCTAGATACTTGTCCCATCAGCATCTCCTTGAAAGCACCTCCCTGAAGTTTTTGGAAGTAGCTGTATGGCTGAACACTATTGCTCAGGTATCACTTCCTCATTAATGCGGTTTGAGAGTTGGCTGTAAAGTATTCAATGCTGTGGTAGCAGCTTTCTCTTAGATATTTTAGGACTTCCCTCCCTCTTGCGTTTTTGTGATACTTATCCGTATAAATGGGATCTCCTAGGACATTGCCCTAGATGGCAAACCACCCTTTCGGGCCTCGACTTTGCTTAGCTGAGGAGATAGTCATCCTTGGACCACCTGCAGGGAACCTTATGATCAAAACTAGCCTCTTCTCTTACTAACATGGAATTTCCTGAAAATGTGCACCTCTCCTTGAACTACTTCATGCCCTCAGATTGGGTCCCCAGCCCAATATACACATGGATATATAAAAATATATATATATATATATATATATATTGTTGGGCCTAACACCCCTATAGACTATATCACAACATTAATATAAAATTGATTATTAATGACAGGAAATTTGTGGTTTTGATGGTCAGGAATGAGCTCTTCTTCTTGTTATTGATGACAATTTTTTTATAGAGTAGTTTTTCCAAGATCATATGAGGGTTCTATATATAACATACATAGTAGTATAAATTACACCAACATTAGAGGAAATTTGATTGATGAAAATGTTAATTTTTAAATCAAAATTATGATTAAATCTAATGTTTTAATCATAAGAAAAAAGTTTTACAATTAAAATTTTCACATGTAGATTTTTCATACTAATAAACTCACTCACAAGTCACAACAATAACAATTTTATAATGCAGTAATCAAAGAGAATTAGAGCATGAAAGATGGCAATATGTCCTTATCTTTGCATTTACTCTAAGCAACTCCATGGATACAACGTTACAAAGTGGTCTCATGAAGTCTTGTACCCTCTTTGCAAAATCTTAAATTTGCTGTGTGTATTTTCTTTGTGAAAATTTGAGTGATAATGAAGAGTTTCAACCTTGGCAGGGGTTTACATATGTTAAAATTTTTGTTATAGATATTTAGTTGAAGGAGAATTTTCAAGCTCTTGAAATATATATCTAACAGAGTTTTACTTAAAGTAAACTGTTGTAACACTTGATAAGATAATTATAGGTTGAAGAGAAATAATAAATATATAAAATCTAAAATCTAAAATAAAAAGAATATAAAATAAAAAGAAAATGAAAATAGTGGTGACGTGGAAAATTGTGAGAGCTCCAAAGGCTTTGGTTTTATATATATATATATATATATATATATATTATTTTTTTAAATCCTGAAGGATAATGCAAGAAACTGGCTTCCGACCTGGGGAAAAAGCATTTTGAACTAGAAAAATTTACCTCATATATATATTGAACTGAATTTACCTCATATTGTCGGTGGCATAATCTTAGACTTAATTAGGGAAAAAAAAATTGCTGCTTTGATTGGCTACCAAAGTCAAAATGGAACAAGTTGTAATCACTGAGCACACCAATTCCCAGACCAAGTTTGTGTGTATATATATATATTTTAAAGACATGATAATAGACTATGGAAACCCTGAGGCAGCTTTCATTATCGGCTGCCAAATTCTGAGGATAAAAAATCTGGCATTCATGCATGATGACGAATAGATTTGCATTTTTTAAATAATGTTTCCAATAAGGAGGATGTAAATGTGCGATGCCCAAAAACAGAAATGAAAAATAGTATACGCCTTAAAATTCTGATATATTCTGATGCATTGTTATACTTAAAAGAAAAATGTTAACAAATAATATAAGGTCATTGGTTTTAGATATATTTTTTTAAAAAATTTATGGAGAGAAAAAAATTAAATAACTTTTTATATTTCTCATGAAAGTGATATCAAAGCGTTTATAAAATAATTTATTATTAACAATTATCTTAAGTATACTCATTAACATGATCAATACTAAAAATACTCTTCTTTTTATAATAAGAACTTTGCATTACGTTTAATGAGCCACTTTGAAGCCGCAATCCTCATCTACACATCTCCAAGGTCAACCAAAGCCTACATGATTTTTAATTCTTTACCTGTTATATGAAAACGAAGAACAGTTCGGACTATGTAAGTAGTGTACTCAAATCAAATAACGACTATATGCATATAAGCCTACAACAAGCTGTTATAAATAATTGTTTTTTACAGTTCAGGCTTATCTTTCATCTAATTGATTAAAAAAATCAATTATTGATGCATATAAAAATCAATATAGCAGGAGCGGCTGTTATAAATAATAATTATTTTTACATGAAAGCATGATGTATAGGTTGATCTTTCGCATTGATTAAAAAAAAATAAAAATCAATTATTGATACATATCTTTATAATAAAAGCGGCAATGCCACTACAGTGCTTTCACACTGTGCATCCAGTGCATTGGTACTGTGCAGCACTGGAGCTGCAACAGTGCCGTGGTTTAGTGAGTCCTTTTTTTCATCTTTTTTTTTTTTTTTTTTTTTTTAAATCCTTTTGTTTATTCAACTGGCACTAGGGGTGTCCATGGGAACTCGGGAACTGACCCACCAGCCCAAACCGCCTGGACCGACCCGAAAACCGGCCGACCCGACGCCGGTGACAGGCGGAGACGGGTCTCCGCCACCAAAAACCGACTGAGGCGGGTCGGAGGTCGGGTTTTCTTTCTCAAAATCCGATATACCCGATCTGACCGACGAAACCCATTAAAGAAGGCCAGAGTTCCTAGATCTGTTCAGATTCATTGATATTCCGGTGAAGGTTTGGTAGTTTTTGGTTAGATCCAGTGAAGATCTGGATTTTCTTGCTTGGAACTGCCGGTGAGATGAAGAATCTGCTCAGATTTGCGGTGCTTTTGCTCAGATTTTTCTTAGATCCGGCGATGAGAAGACATTTTCGCTCAAATTGGAACTTGATACGGTGGTTTTTGCTTCGATTTTTGCCTAGATCTAGTGACTTTCGCTCAAATCTGAGCTTGAAGTTGTGGTTTTTCTTTGATTTTAGCTTAGATCTGGTGATCTTTGCTCAAATCTGAGCTTGATGTTGAGGTTTTTTTTTTTTTTTTTTTTTTTTTTTTTTTTTTGCTTAGATCCGGTGAAGGTTCGGTGATTCTAACACAGACCAAGGCCAACCGACCCGACCGTCGTCCACCGGAGACCAATCCGACTCGACCCGAGGTCGTCGGCGGTCTGCGGCGAGTCCTTCAGCCATTCCACCCGATGTAAGCGGGTCGGTTGCGGGTTGGGCATAAACCCGACCCGGACCGACCCGTGGACACTCCTAACTGGCATTGTAGCTACAACACATAAAGTTTTTTTTTTTTTTAGTAATCGGTTTGTGTTTTTTTTTTTCTTTTAAATATTGATGTAAGCTGATATTTATATTGTTATACTGACACAACAAATTTTACAATATTTTCACAATTATTGACATGTCAATTTCTTACAAGTCGAAATAAAATATGAGATTAGTTTTTTTTTTTTTAGAGTAATCGGTTTGTGTTTTTTTTTTTTTCTTTTAAATATTGATGTAAGCTGATATTTATATTGTTATACTGACCAACAAATTTCACAATATTTTTACAATTATTGACGTGTCAATTTTTTACAAGTCGAAATAAAATAATAATATATGAAACTGTAGCCAACCACAATGGTATCAACCACAATTGTTGAGATCTCAGTTTCTTATAGATCAAATAAAAAAAATGCTAAGTCCACAACATTTTAACATTAATTTCTACAGTGCCTAAATTTATTTTTCCTAGTAATCGGTTTGTGTTTTTTTTTTTCTTTTAAATATTTATATAAATTGGCGTATATATTGTTATACTGACATAACAAATTTCACAATATTTTTACGATTATTGAATGATCGATTTCTTACAACTCGAAATAAAAAAAAAAAAAATATATATATATATATATATATATATATATGAGACTGTGACCAACTACAATTGAAAATAATTTTTTTGAGAAAATGTTACAA
This sequence comes from Castanopsis chinensis, assembly GCA_032878915.1. Classification (NCBI taxonomy): domain Eukaryota; kingdom Viridiplantae; phylum Streptophyta; class Magnoliopsida; order Fagales; family Fagaceae; genus Castanopsis; species Castanopsis chinensis. The sequence continues at coordinate 22,203,614 of JAVQMG010000115.1, forward strand.
CACTTATTGTTATCACAATATCTTCACAATTTTTGAGATCTCAGTTTCATATATATCAAATAAAAAATTGCTAAATCCACAACATTTTAACATTAATTTCACAACAAATTATAAGTAAGCTATTATTGATGGATAGCACTGGAGTAATAGTGCTTTTAGTTTATTCAACTGACACAGTAACTACAGTGCCTAGTTTTCTTTCTCCAATAATTGGTTTGTGTTTTTTTTTTCTTTGAAATATTTATGTAAGCTGGCATATATATTGTTATATTGATACAACAAATTTCATAATATTTTCACAATTATTGATGTGTCAATTTCTTACAAGTCAAAATAAAATAATAAATATGAGACTGTGACTAACCACAACTGAAAATAAATGTTTTGAGAAAATGTTACAACATTTATTATTATCACAATATTTTCACAATTGTTGAGATCTTAGTTTCTTATAGATCAAATGAAAAAAATGCTAAGTCCACAACATTTTAACATTAATTTCTACCATGCCTAAAGTTTTTTTTTTTTTTTTTTTTTTTTTCCAATAATCGGTTTGTGTTTTTTTTTCTTTTAAATATTTATGTGAGCTGGCATATATATTGTTATACTGACACAACAAATTTCACAATATTTTTACAAATATTGAAGTGTCAATTTCTTACAAGTGGAAATAAAATAATAAAATAGGAAACTAAGACCAACCACAACTAAAAATAAATGTTTTAAGAATAACAATAACAACGTTATCAGTTTAAAACCAATAATAACTTGTCATTTAGAATTTGTTCTAAAAATGTTATGAATGTAGCATTTCTCTCAAATAAAATAAAATAAAAAATATCTATTTGGATCCTAAAAATAAAGATATTGTAAAAATATTGTGATATTTTGTTATATTCTTAGACTTCTTTTTTAATATAGTCAAATTGGATGAGTCAAAATTCACGGTTTCAAACACAAAATCTATATTAATTTTCTCACTACTGGGGCAGCACGTGCCTTGCACGTGCAGCCAACACTAGTAATAGTAAAAAATGGAGAAGGAAGGTTGGAAGTGCTAACACTGATTTTTTATTTATTATTTTTATTTTATGGAATTACTTGTTCAATGACTATTCTCCAAAATACTATATCAGGTTTTCTTGGTGAATACTGAATATCATAGGAATACAAATTAAGATTTTTAATTTTTTTTTGAAGAATTATGTATTTAGTAGGTCTATTAAATAATATTTTTTTTATCAGATTAAGAAAATAAGTATCAAGAAAAGTAGTACAATCTTAAATTCGTGGGTGTGAAACAATAAATTATCAACAAATGTATTTGTAAGGATACGTTTTGTACCTAAGTCCAAAATAGGAAGGGACTAGGCCCAAAAAGTCCAATAAAATGAATTTGTAGAGAGTGGGTTAGAAAATGTTATTATAGGTAACAATAAGGAGAAGTATTTTCAGGTCGGAGCTCAACTGCCTCCTCGGGAGAAGGACAAGTTGATAATGTTTCTTAGGGAAAACATTGATGTGTTTGCTTGAAATATTTACGAGGCCCTGGGGGTGGATCCGAGCTTCATTTGTCATCATTTGAACGTCAACCCAACTGTCGTACCGAAGAAGCAACCACTTTGGCGATCATCAAAAGAGCATTTGAGGCTGTCAAGGAGGAAGTGATTAAATTAAAACAAGCACGGGCCATCAAGGAAGTATTTTATCTTGAATGGTTGGCTAATACAGTGGTAGTAAAAAAGAAGAATGAAAAATGGCAATTATGTATAGACTTCACAAATCTGAACAAAGCTTGCCCCAAGGACCCCTTTCCAATGCCTCGTATAGATCAATTGGTGGATGCCACTGTTTGACATCCTTGGATGAGTTTTCTAGATGCCTTTCAAGGATATCATCAGATACCTTTGGCTCTGGGTGATAAAGAGAAAACTGCCTTTGTCACTTCTACAGGAAATTATCACTACAAGGTAATGCCCTTTGGCTTGAAAAATGCAGGGGCTACCTATCAGAGGATGATGACCAAGATGCTTGAGCCACAACTAGGAAAGAACATTGAGGTTTATATAGATGATATGGTGGTCAAGAGTAAAGTAAAGTACGAGCGTGTTGGTGATCTTGAAAATATCTTTGGGATATTGAGGAAGCACAATCTTCGCCTTAACACTTCTAAATGCTCTTTTGGTGCTGGTTCAGGAAAGTTCTTAGGATACATGGTTACTCACCAGGGAATTAAAGTCAATCCTGACCAAATTAAAGCAATTAAGAACCTACGGCCACCTCATAATCCAAAAGAGGTCCAGAAGCTGACGGGGATGACTGCTGCCCTAAACCAATTCATTTCTCGGTCAGCAGACAGATGCAGACCTTTCTTCCAATTGTTGAACAAATGGAAGTGATTTGAGTGGACCGAGGAGTGTGTCTTGGCCTTCTAGCAACTGAAAGAATACATTTCTTGGCCACCTATCATGTTTAGACCTGAGGTAGATGAAGTTTTGTTTGCAAACGTTGCTGTTGCTTCTCATGTTGTGAGCTTGGTGCTAGTACAGGTTGATAATGGTGTGCAGATACCGGTATATTACGTGAGCAAATCACTACATGAGGCCGAGGTTCATTACTTACCACTAGAAGAATTGCTAAATGGGGTACGATCTTAGGAGCTTTTGATATTAAGTACATGCCTCATACCTTCATTAAGGGTCAAGTTCTTGTAGACCTGGTAGCCGAGTTTGTTGAGCCTTCTGTAGAAGAAAAAGAAGACAAGCAAAACATGGATGGAAAATCAGTTGGCATGGTCATCCTACAAGAGCCTTTGTCCTGGAAGGTGTATGTAGATGGTGCGACAAATCAAAGAGGATCAGGAAAAAAAAAAAAGGAATAAGAAAAAACACTATAGACTTCATAAGAATATCTGTAGTTTTGACCATAAGATGAAGGAAATATAAGAATTAACCTCCTTAGCTTGAGTCCGAGGATAGTTTACACTATACAAACTATTCCATCTTTATCATACTGTCATCTTGACCCATTGTCATTGTTATTTATACTCATTAGAACCTATATTTCTAATACACTCTCTACAAATTCATTGTATCGAGTTTTTTGGGCCTAGTCCCTTCCTATTTTGGGCTTAGGTATAAAACGTTTCCTTACAGTATTCATATGTGTATATATATATATATATATATATATATGTGTGTGTGTGTGTGTGTGCGCGCGTATATTACAAATTCATTACACCTTCTAATTAACCATTTAACATTCCTCAAGGATTGAGTAGTACTTCTAGGCTCTAGCCCTATTCTTAGGATAGGGCTCTGATCCGAATTTCCTTGGAACAAGAGTCAGATTCGAATCCTTATAGTCCATGTTCTCCTACTCATTGTAGAAAAAAGAAAAAAAAAATAATATTTTTTATTTAACTTATGAGTTGTCTTCAAGGCACCTAAATATTAATCTCTCTCTCTCTCTCATGCTACCTTGAAAAATCTGATTTTAATTATCACTAGTACCCAAAATAAGAAAAACCTTTAACAATCCAATGAGAAGTCAATCACACATACGTCACCACATTCGAAAATTGATAGATACAATGAATAAAGCAACACAAGAATTTGGTTATGAAATGCAAAACATCTGAATAACTTATTCAAAAGAAAAACTATTTCGGGGGTAACCTACGCCAAGAGGAAATTCACTATAAAACTCATTTTGTTCCAAATCTTACGTACAAAACCTTTGTAGGCAAGATCTACAAGTAACCAAGAAAACAACTTGTTAGCTTGCATCGAAATGGCTCAAGAACGTTACTTATCCTACATGATCTCTCCACAATGAATGAACTTGTTTACGCGAATTCAAAACTCTAGTAAGTCACTGAACCCATTGATGGAGTTGGAGGGTGACAATCTTTGTGGTTTCAATTGGATCAATTTAGGCTCATAAATAAGGCCTTTCAAGATTATATTGACAAGATTTTCCAAAAAAACAAAACAAAAAAGAATATTGAATTGACATAAAAAGGTTTTTTATTTTTATTTTTTGGCTCTCAAGGGAAGGCAATCTAGATTTACTTTGCACAACAACCTTCATAGATAGAAAATCATATATACCTTAAAGGTTTACTTAGGTTAAAAATCACACCTTTGAGTAGAAATAGGGTTTAGGTTTTTATAATCTCGCTTAAGTAAAGATAGAGTGAGCCCATGCAAATTTTTTCTTTGACTTTAATAATCGCTCACTTGAGTGAAATTTGATTTCGCACAACCAAAACTTCAATTTTCCAACATCTTTAAACAACTCCTATATAGATTCATGCTTAATTTCATAGCTTGTAATTATAATCTCTTTTAACACTTGATTCGACACAAAGTTTTTTTTTTTCTCTTTTTTATTTTTTCCCTTCTTTCTTTCTTTATGAGAGAAAGGTATTTCAACATAGGACTTACCAGTTACCAATACTAAATTTCTAATATACCTTATCAAGGATAATAAAATGACTCCACATTACCTCATTTCGACTTACCTACCCTAGACCTGCATGAGATTTTCCCACCTAAAAAAAAAAAGATGGGATAAAAAGAAACTATCCATGATCCCACCTGTCCTCATCCCTGTGAACAAACAAGAAGCAAGCTTTCTAGCGGCGGCTTCAGGAATTTTTCTCAAGGTGCTCCTAAAAATTTTTCCTAGAAATTTTTTTTTTTTGGGTACATGGTTTTCTTATCAAATATTTGTCTATAATTCTAGCAAAAGAATAAACAATAAACTATAAGTTCATTTGAAATATTAATAAAATTATTAATTATTGTTGTTTAATTGTTTCATTAATTTGTTTGTCTTTTATAAACTAGAATTTGTTCTATTGTTGTTTCATTAATTATAAAATTATTAATTGTTGTTTAGTCTAACATAATTTAATTTGTTTATTTTTTATAATATATTGGTTGATTATACCGCTTTAATTATTGTTGTTTAATGTAACAATAAACTATATTGCTTTAATTTGTTTGTCATTAATTATACTACTTTAATTTGTTATATTGTTTAGCCTCATATGCATATTACACTAAAAGAGCCAGACATTACACATTTCATGTGCAACAGAATAATTAACGCAGTGTAACCTGGCCTTATGTGCCCATCTACCCCCTCCCCACTCAACAAACAAGTACAAGCCTCATGCTTGATGCCCCCAATTACAAAAGCCAACTGCCAATAAAAAAATTTCACAATCACAAATCACAATACACATTACACTAAAAGACAATCAATATCTCACCAACACCAACACACACTAACCAACACCAACAAATAAGAATAAGATAAAGCCAAATTTAAAAAGTAAAAAAAAAGGCAAAAAGCAAAATAATAATAAAGCTACCAATTACAGACTTACACTTCAAAAGAGAGAGAGAGTTAGACTCTTAAAGAATAAAGATATAGACTCTCATTCATTAATTTTATTTCATTTCAAAGATTTCATTTTAGATTCAGAGAGAGAGAGAGAGAGAGAGAGAGAGAGAGAGAGAGAGAGAGAGAGAGAGAGAGAGAGAGAGAGAGTCAGAGAGAAAAAGAGAGAAATACCTTGAAAGATGGAGCACCGAGCACCGGAATAGCTCTACGATCCCGATCTGCGATTTGCGATGAGGGGCGATCTACGATGAGGCGCGATTTGCGATGAGGGGTGATCTACGATGAGCGACGACGACAACGACGACGAAGATGAGCGAGCTACGGTAACGACGAGCGAGCTATGGGCTACGAGCGATGTGGCCGTGGGTTTGGTTTGCTCTGTATTGGGGTTTGGATTGTGGTTTGCTCTGTCTATGTTGGGGTTTGGTTTGCTTTGTATTGGGGTTTAGGATTTGGTCTGCTTAGTCGGTATTGGGGTTTGGTTTGCTCTACGAGCGATGTGACCGTCAATTTATTTTTATTTTTTTTGAGAATCAATGGGTTTTCTGTGGGCTTGCCTCTGTCTCTGTTACATTTTTTTCTTTTTTTAGATTTTAGTTCAGTTTTTTTTGGGTTTTTTTTTTTTGATTGAAAGTAGAACAAATATTTTTTTTATAGAAAAATTGAAGGTGTTCCTAATTTTGTTGAGGGTGTTCTTGATACAGATCAAATATAAAAAATTTTAGTTATTGACAGGCCACAAACGCGTTGACCCCTTGTGATAATTTAGATTAATTAATTAGCCTAGTTTTTAATTAATCAAATTAACATGCAATACAACGTGGCAGCACAAACAAATCACCGAAACTAAGTTATGCAGCGGAAAATAAATAACACGGTGATTTGTTCACGAATGGGGAAAACCCTAAGGCAAAAACCCCACCGGGTGATTTAAGGTCATCACTCCCGAAACTCCACTATTATCACAACAAGCAGTTACAAGTAAGGAATCCCAGTACCTCACCAACCTACAGTTGAACTCTTACCCCAATACCCAATTGGACTTGTTCTGTAGTGACAATTTCTCCTTTTCAATGCACGGCTCCCAGTACGTGACTAACCAATGTGATGCGCGGATCCCAGTACGCGGCTTACTCCTTTTGCACGAATCCAAGTACGTGACTCACTCACCAACTTGAGGAAGAAGAATGTTGGCTGCAAAGTTCTTCAAATCATCAGAGATGAACTAGGGCACGAACTTTGTCTCACAAATCACAATTTGCATGAATAGAGAAGAAGCAACTTGTGTCTTGTGATTTCTGCTTGTTGCTCTATTTGACGGCCCTTAAAATAATCCTTTTATATGTCTAGGGTTAGGAGAAAAGAAGTCCCAAAGACACACACACGGATTGGACTTGAAACAGACTTGGAATTCTGTTTTCTTTAATTCTCGACAGATAGAGGTGTCGAGAGGTGTCGAGCCAGCTGTCGAGGCTCGGGCAAAACAGCTTCTTTAAATCTCGATAGATGTATCTGTCGAGGTAGGTGTCGAGATTTAAAAACCAGCACTTCCTTGCTTGTATTTTGGACAGACTTTGACGGCTTCAACACTTAATCTTGAACCACTGTTTCTTGAAGTGTTTAACCCATCCTAGTTCTACCCAATTACAAGTAAAGTGCGTTTTGTCTAAGGATAAGCCAATTACATAAAATAGCGACATATGTTCACAAGCTTGAACAACTACATATGTCCTAACAATCTCCCCCTTTGGCAATCCGTGACAAAACCACAACATACAAATGACGATATGAGAGAAGTCATAAATCACTCAACTCATACTCACTTGTTACATATAGTAAAATCTATCCTAACACAAACTCTTGAAAAACTTTGCAAGAAGAGAGTTTATGGCAAGAAGACTTTGACAACCTGTATTTCTGAAACACTTATAAACAAAACACATCAAGGCATCTTTGTGTGAAACAGAAATAATAGATTGCATACAAGTAAAGAAACATGTGTATAAAGACAGAAAAGAAACAACACATGAAAGGTAGGTGAAGAAAACATACATCATCATATAGAGAAAGAGAATAAGTACAATGTATGTAAGTACATGATCAATGTATCTCTAAAAGATAAGAAAAGAAAAAAATACATAGATCACCTCACTACATCCCTCAATCCACACTCCCCCTAACAAAAATGTCCTATGTCCTATGCTAACACTCCCCCTAAGTATGACTACTCTCATACTAAACTACTCCCCCTTTTTGTCACGAGTGACAAAGGGTAGAGTGTCAAGTAGACATCTCATCCGATGAGCTAGCATCTCCATCATCATCTTTGTCTGAAGCATCATCATCATCGCCATCATCATCATCGCCATCATCATCGGCCTCGGTCTCAGTCGACACATGAGGTGGCGGAGGAGAAGCCTCTGCAGCAAAGCCACCCATGGTTGCCTGTCGCCTGGCGATGCGACCAACACGGACATTCACCTGATACAACTCGGTGGAGAGTGTATCTAGGCGAGCATCCATGCGTTGTAGCTGCGCCATGATGTCTCCCAAACTAACATCGCTCGAAGAAGTAGAAGCAGAAGCTCGAGCGGATCTGGAGGTGGTAGGACGGGTGGAAGGAGTGGCATCGTCGGACAGTCGCGATCGGAACTGTGCCTCGCTACGTTTTACGGTAGCGGCGTCTATGGCAGACATGACGCGGTAATGATCGGACGAAGGGAAGGGAATGGAAAAACGACTCAGAATCCTCGTGATAGCGGAAGGGAAAATGAGCTTATCACGGGTGGCCGTATCTTTATAGACATCTATGATGGAACAAATAAAGTGAGAAGGAAAGTCTATAGAGAGATCCTCAAGGAGGGACAACAAGAACCGAGCACGAGGCTCTGTGATCGAGTTATAGTGAGACAGTGGGTGCAAAACAAAGGTCATCACCATGTTAAGAAATCTAGGACCTTTAGCAAAAGGTCGACATGGTGTGTACATGTGATCTCCCCAAAGGGTAGGACGTTCACAGAACGCCGAGATCATCTCGTCTTTGGACACAGTCCAGAGACGCTCACAGCTAGGGTAATCGGGATGATCCACCCTAGGGACATGGAGAACCTCAGAGACTAGCTCTGGGGTGACACAAAAGCGCGTACCTCTAACGCAAGAATAGAAAGAAGGTACTGAAGAATCTATCCCGTGGATGCTGGAGTAAAACTCCTGAATCAACACGAGAGGAGATGTGACCGGGACGTCACACAGTGACTCCCAACCCCGAGTGTAAATGACATCGGGAAGGTCAGTGTCGGCAAAGTCTGCCAGGACGACGTGGCGTTCCGAATGAACACCGCGTTTAGAAAAGTTCTCCGAGAAGTCCTTGTGGGCTTTCTCATCACGGAACCGAACAGACACAGGGGTAGAATCAGAAGAAGACTGTCCCTTAGAACGCAGAGGGTTCTGGGATGGAATGGACTTACGTTTAGGAGCCATAGACGCTACTAACGTAAACATAGAAGAGGGGGAAAGAAGAGACAAACAGAAAAGTCCCAAACAATTCAATATTGGCAGAAAGAAATATTGAAATGAAAAGAACGTATACATGAAAATGCATGAGCATGTGACATGCAACAATAAACACATCATGGGCTCAGCCCAATCCAAACCTAACAGCACACAATAGGTAGGCACACATCTAAATGCATGAAAATACAATTAGAATGCTAATGTGATGCAATGCATGTGGTTTTGAAGATCAAAACTCAATAACCAACCCAAAAATTTCATGAAAACCCAACAATTTTGAAAACTCCCAAAAATTTTTCAAAAACACAAACCTAGGGTTTTGAAAGCAATGCAATGCATGAAATGAGGGATAAAAGCTTACCAAATGATGAAGAATATGAAGAACCACTTGAGAAAGCCTTGAGAGAGGTTTGGAGGGAGAGGGAAGTGTTTTTGAGAGAGATCCGAGAGATTTCGAGCGAGAGAGATCGAGAGAATGAGCAGAAAAATCGCGAAGGTCCAATATATAGCGCTTCAGTAATTCTCGACAGCTGTAGGTATCGAGAGCTGTCGAGGTAGCTGTCGAGGGAAGCTATCGAGAAATGCACGTGGACAGATACAGCTATCGAGGTCAGCTATCGAGGTAGAAGAAACAAGCAAGAGGGAACCTCGATTGATCCAGAAGCTATCGAGGAGCTATCGAGCAAACAGAAAGTTTCTCGATCGATCCAGCTGCTATCGAGGTATCTGTCGAGACTGCGATAAGAAAGAGTCTGGGGATCTCGACAGATAGCTATGTATCGAGAGGTATCGAGGAGGTGTCGAGATGCCTTTCAAAACAGTTTTTCAAAAGAAGAAAAACACAGACATGAATGCAATCATGCATGCAACTCAACCAAAGATACAACCAACACATTAAGCTCTCAAAACATCTCTCAACAGGAAATATGATGCTCATATATCTCAAAAACACACACACACACACTAAACAAGTCTAACCAATTTTATTTTTCAAAAACAAGTCAAGACAGTTTAGTGAACATACATTAAAGCATGTAATCCTTGTAATGGCCAAATCACATTGTACCCGCACATGTATCAAGAATAGCAAAGAGTATTGCGTGTTGTGTGTGAAAACATCGCAAGATTGCATAAGTGTCTCAATGTTATGACGATTTGAGATATGAGAAAATCACTTTAACTCACACACAATCATAACTATTTGATGGGGACTATCACCTTCGAGGTACATCCTATAACTCCCACATCTCCTAGAAAACACGCTTGCAACCATATTTTAAAGCATTTTTAATCTTTTTGCTTTTTATTTCTTTGCATATTTTCTTTTTAACAAGCATATCATGCATGGGCATACAAGAGAAAGAAAAGAAATACCCAATGATGTTAAACTTTTGACACTGCACTTTTGCTATGCCGAAGCATACAGATGTCTTATGACATTGCACTTTTGCTATGCCGAAGCATACAGATGTCATATTATGATTGGCGAGTAACAGTGGTGAGATGGTTATTTATGCCTTTCTCTTAGGATTTTCTAGTTCAACCCGTCAAAAAGAGTGATACGAGTGTTAAGAAGAAGAGATCACTTAACCTTACTCATCACAAACAAAGAGCTACAAAGCTCACTCGCTTAGTTGTGCAGAAGAGTGCTCATCTAAGCTATAGATGATACAAAGTTTAGAAAACTCTGTTTCAATGGCCATTCCAAAAGTTTACATGAACTAATGCACACAAACACACACTGTTTTTGTATTTTTCAATTTTTCAATTTTTTTTTTATTTTTATTAGAGAAGCAAAAATAAAACACAAAACTGAAAACACACAAACAAAAACATGTAAAGCAAAACAATGCATAAAACTAGACTGACTCAAAACAGTAAAGAAACACACAAGTAATGCAATACACAAAATAAGAGAGATAAGAAGAAGTGACTAAAATCACTTGGAACCCTTTGGCTTCCACACCTTGGAAGATCCTTTCCTTTTGGTTGACTCTTGAACCGGTGTAGGGGGAGAAGAATATGAACCGTTCAAGTTCGAAAGGAACATGAGGGCTTTTAGAATATCTCCAAGAGGAGCGAGAGATGACTGAAGCTGATTCTGGCTCCCAGATGCTATTTCGCCATTGCTCTTTTGAGTGGCGAGCCACTTGTAGCAATTTGGTCGAGTGTGACCGGCGAGACCACAATGATAACAGAGATGCGACTTCTTCTGTTTGGCCTTTTGAGAGTTATCCTTCTTATTCCTAGGGTTTCTAGATTCCCTTTTCTCAATTTTAGGGGGTGCTCCTAGGATGGATTTGCCCTTGCCTATGTTCTCACTAGCTAAATCAGTTTTAACATTATTTTCCTCAGTTCTAATGTTATTAGCCGGTGGAACAAAAACAATAGTACTAGAAGTAGGAGTATTAGAGAGAGAGAATTCATACCCCAATCCAGTACGATCCGAAGAAGATCTCTGAGCATCTAGCATTTTGTCCAGTTTGGCGCTTGACGTCCTCTCTAGTTGTGCTCTGACTTGAAACAGCTCTGCTTCAAGCTTCTTGGTCCTCTCAGCCAAGAAATTGTTCTCGAACCTCAGTGCTCCAATGGTTTGATTTGCTTGATCAACCTTTGTGGACAGCTCCTCACGGTCAAGTTCCACATCACTGAGTTTCTTGGTGGCCAGCCTATAGAGCTTCTCATGCTTCTCCGAGAGCTTGTATAGCTTCTCATAGGCAGTGTGGATATCATCTTGATCATCCATGATCTCACACTTAGATTCCACCAACTCTTCTTCTTCATCCGCTTTTTCACTAACCCCATCAGTAGGATTAACAGTGGCAGTGAAGGCATTTAAGATTCCGTCGTCTTCATCTTCGGAATCGTCCTCTGGCTCTGTGTCGCTTAAGGTAACAGCAAGTGCCTTGCTTTTCCCTATGCTCTTGAGGTACGTAGGACACTCTTGTTTCATGTGTCCAAAGCCTTGACACCCAAAGCACTTTGGTCCTGTGGGAACAGTGTACTGACCGCCATCCTTGACATCCTTCTCATTTTCTCCGGATTCCTGAATTGTGAAGAACTGGACTGTCTACGGTCTTTGTTGAAACCCTTTCCATTGGCATTCTTCATAAACTTCTTGAATTGCCTTGTGATGTAGGATTTCATCTTGGAATCTTCATCATCTGACGAGTCATCCGTTTCACTGCTTTTAGCCTTCAGTGCCAAACTCTTGCCCTTGGTTGACTTGCCCAATCTGGTCAGCCCTAACTCATATGTTTGCAAGTTTCCAACCAGCTCAGTCAAAGGAATTCTGTCAATATCCTTCGACTCTTCGATTGCCGTGATCTTAGCATGGAATCTTTCTGGCAGCGATCTGAGCACCTTCCTTACAATCTTGGGTTCTGGGATGGTTTCCCCAAGATTGAAGGCTGAGTTCACTATGTCCTTGAGCTTGGCATAGAACTCATCAAACGACTCATCCTCCTCCATCTTTATTTCTTCAAAGCGTGTGGTGAGCCTTTGCAGCTTTGAATCTTTGACAGCCTTAGTGCCCTCATAGGTTGTCTGGAGGATGGTCCATGCTTCCTTAGCAGTTTCTGTTGAGGATATTTTCTTAAACTCCTCATTGGTGACTGCACTGAATAAGGCATTCAATGCTCTGCTGTTGAAGTTTGCCGCCTTGATCTTAGCATCATCCCAATTGGCCGGCGCTTCTGTAGGCTTGGTCCAGCCTATCTCCACAGCTTGCCACACTTTCTCATCTAAAGACTGCAAGAAAGCTCTCATGCGTACTTTCCAGTATGCATAGTTAGTGCCATCAAATAAAGGAGGTATAATTAGAGATTGTCCTCTATCCATGACAGCAGGGGTCACTGGATCACACACAATAGATTAAACCCTAATCAGAGTGTGCTTGCTCTGATACCACTTGACAGGCCACAAACGCGTTGACCCCTTGTGATAATTTAGATTAATTAATTAGCCTAGTTTTTAATTAATCAAATTAACATGCAATACAACGTGGCAGCACAAACAAATCACCGAAACTAAGTTATGCAGCGGAAAATAAATAACACGGTGATTTGTTCACGAATGGGGAAAACCCTAAGGCAAAAACCCCACCGGGTGATTTAAGGTCACCACTCCCGAAACTCCACTATTATCACAACAAGCAGTTACAAGTAAGGAATCCCAGTACCTCACCAACCTACAGTTGAACTCTTACCCCAATACCCAATTGGACTTGTTCTGTAGTGACAATTTCTCCTTTTCAATGCACGGCTCCCAGTACGTGACTAACCAATGTGATGCGCGGATCCCAGTACGCGGCTTACTCCTTTTGCACGAATCCAAGTACGTGACTCACTCACCAACTTGAGGAAGAAGAATGTTGGCTGCAAAGTTCTTCAAATCATCAGAGATGAACTAGGGCACGAACTTTGTCTCACAAATCACAATTTGCATGAATAGAGAAGAAGCAACTTGTGTCTTGTGATTTCTGCTTGTTGCTCTATTTGACGGCCCTTAAAATAATCCTTTTATATGTCTAGGGTTAGGAGAAAAGAAGTCCCAAAGACACACACACGGATTGGACTTGAAACAGACTTGGAATTCTGTTTTCTTTAATTCTCGACAGATAGAGGTGTCAAGAGGTGTCGAGCCAGCTGTCGAGGCTCGGGCAAAACAGCTTCTTTAAATCTCGATAGATGTATCTGTCGAGGTAGGTGTCGAGATTTAAAAACCAGCACTTCCTTGCTTGTATTTTGGACAGACTTTGACGGCTTCAACACTTAATCTTGAACCACTGTTTCTTGAAGTGTTTAACCCATCCTAGTTCTACCCAATTACAAGTAAAGTGCGTTTTGTCTAAGGATAAGCCAATTACATAAAATAGCGACATATGTTCACAAGCTTGAACAACTACATATGTCCTAACAGTTATTATATATATTTTTCAAGTCAGGGTGTTCCTAGAAACACTCTGAATTGAACGTGGCGCTGCCACTGAAGCTTTCGCATTAAGAAAAAATAAAATTTGATGAAACAAGAACTTCGTCAGTTGAGGGAAGGTGAGTCTAGACGGAATCAAACCTGTATTTCCTCTTGAGAGCAGTAAAGGGGCTGGCAGAGAGATCTGAAGATGTGGCCACCGATGTGGTGCCTGCCAAAACACCTCCGATTCTTAAGTTAGTTTTCTGGGAATTATGCTTAGAATGATAAAGAATGGATGTGTTATGGTGTGTTTCTCTTACCTCTTGGCTAGTGTTTTTGGAGGGTTTATATATCCCTCTTTTGCCTTCTAGCCGTTGCAGTATTTATTGTGGTTTTAATGCTGTCTTAAGTAACGCCTTCCATTTAATGGCAAGGCTTCAATTCGTCTTCAACAGGCTGCACAGCTGTTTTATACAGCCTGGGGTATTATTGATGATATTAAACGTTCCTGCCGCTTTCGCCTGCTCTTGCACCTTCTATCGTCAGTACAGGTTATCTTCGTCTCTCATAATTTCTTCGTCTGTACTGCTTTTGTCGTCAGCATTTATTTCGTCAGTCCTGTCAGCTGCCCCCCGGGTTCCTTGGTCATCATGACGTGTCACGACGATCATGGAAGGTGAAAAGTTGGCAGGCGACTCTTGGAGTTTCGTGCCGCATTAAATGCATGGTGGTGGCGCCGTACTGATCGTGGCCACGTGGCATGCTTCAGTTGGTGAAATTAATGCCCCCATCATTTGGCCTTTCATTTTTCCCGCTGTGTCTCTTCAGTTTCTGCGCTTTTTTGGTTTTTAACTTCCCTTCCTTTGTTCTTTACTTTCTTTTAAAAGTATTTTTATCGCTCTGGGTTTTTCTTCTCCTTTTGTCTTTGCATTTTTCCCGGTGATTCTCCTTCTCGAACCGACGCAGCGTGTGGTGGTGCCGTGGCGCTTCTGCTCTCTAAGGTATTTTCTTTCTCAACTTCTGGCTCTGACTTTCTTTTTCTTCTTCCCGCGATTTTTCTGATTTTTTGTTTCCTTTTCTCTCTTTTTTTTTTTTTTTTTTTTTTTTTTTGTATATATGGGGGTTTTCTGCTTGCATTGTTCTTTTTAGATTTTGATGGTTTGTGGTTCCGAGGTTAGGATAGCTTGTCCTTCAGTTTCTTTCTTATTTGCGCGCTTGGGGGGATTTTTAAGTAGCTCTCCGTGTCTAGAGGGTTTTGTTTGCGAGGGTACTTGCTTAGGGGTTGTATTGACTGATTTGCTATTTTTGCTTCGTCAGTCTATAGATTGGTATAGGGATAAGGAAAGGGTGCCAGGAATCATGTCTGATGTTAGATCTAGCGAGTTGGAGACTGGGCTTTCGTCTAGTGACGATCCAGTGGGAGGAGACACAGCCGTTTCAAATCTTAGAGAAGTTGGGGCTTTTCACGCCCTTGGGGAGGAGTGTGGTCTTGACGCTGAAACACTAGGGAGGTTTAGGGATAGATTCCAGTTTCCAGAGCGGGTGAGGCTTAGTTTACCAGGAGTAGATGACCGGGCTTGTAGTTTCTTCCCGGGGGAGGTCTGCTTCTATAAGGCGGCCTTTTTATGTGGGTTGAGGTTTCCCGTCCATCCCTTTTTGATGGAGATGTTGGATTACTTTGGCATAGCTCCTGGACAGCTTATGCCTAATTCTTGGAGAATAGTGGTTAGTTGTATGGGTATTTGGATGGCAGCTGTGGACGGAGACATGCTCAAGATTGACGAGCTTGTCCATTTGTACCATCTGAAATCGTCTAGAGAGTACGGGTACTATGAACTTGTGCCTTGGGAGAGAAAAAATAGGATTATCAAGGGATTGCCTTCGTCTTTTAGGTACTGGAAGTCCCGATTTTTCTTTGTGTCGGGGGACGATTTTGAGACCCCTTCGGGTGAGATTTGGGGTGATCTCCCGAGATTACGCCGTTAGTGGGGAAACCCGACTTTAGGTGCGTCAATATCTATCTCCGTCCGTTAAGTTCTTTCCTGCTTATTGTCGCTATTGATGACGCTTTCATTATTTGTTTTCTGCAGTGACGAAACGACCAAAACTAAAAAGTCGGTACAAGGAGAGAGTACAGAAAGCCATTGATTACGCGCAGGCGGTTGAGAATTGGGGCGATTTTGTGGATCCCCGGACTCTAGCGTTTTATTGTTTGGGTCCAAAACCTTCTTCTTTCGTTCTTCGCAACATTGAGATTGAGGAAAAGAAAAGTAAGTATTAGGTTCGTGGATAATGATCACCTTTCTTTGTCCATGTTAATCACAACCCTCTTCTTTTTTTTTTCTTTTTTTTTTTTTTAATAGAGATGACGACGAGATTTAACAAGGATTTGTACGCCAAGATAATGTCGAAGAAAAATGAGCCCCTGTCCAATTTGGGGAGAAAGGGGGTTCGAGTGAAAGACTCCTCTGCTTCCCTCGCCGTCCAGGTTACTCCCATCACTTCCGGAGCGGATGTGACGAGGACGGTCTCGCCTTCAACATCGATCGAGGAGCTCCCTACTCCTGTTTCTAAGTGGCCACGTTTGGACAAGGAAAAGGACAAGGCTGCTTCTCGCTCGTCAACTATTTGGGACGATGAGAGCCTGGCGGTTGAGAGGGCGCACGGGGCCGTGACTGCGGACGACCTGAAGGCTCTCTCTGGAGCGCCTTTTAACAGCATCGCAAGTTGCCATGTTCAGAAAATCGTTCAGGTAAAACCTTAAGGCGTGGTGATTTCGGGCTTCTTTTTTGAACTTTTGCGCACTGACGACATTGGTTTCTGTTTCAGGTGTTGGGGGAAAGCTTGCATATCACCTCGGAGTATCTTACCTAGGAAGCTAAGACGACTTCTCTTGAGTCGAGGGTAGGGGTTTTGGAGGCAGAGAATTCTGGTTTGAAGAAGGAGTTGATTCAATCTATGGGGGAGGCCAATGAGCTGAAGGACAAGATGAAGGGCTTGAACGACGACCTGAGAGCTGAGCGTCAGTTGACCCTCGAGAAGGACGAGCAGCTCTTGACTTTTAAGGAAAAGTTGAAGACCATTGCAGCTAGGTCCGTCGAGGCTTTCCAGACCACCGACGAGTATAACACAGTTCTGCTCAGTTGGTACTTCAAAGGGTTCGAGCTCTTGAGGAGGTACCTCGTCAAGCACCCTTCGGGAGTGGATCTGGAGAACCTTGACCTCGAGGAGATTGACCAAGAGATGGCTGTAGACGAGGTTGCCCAATCTTCTTCCACTCAACCCGATACTTCTGGGAATGCTCTAGCCGATGAACCTACCCCTGATGACGCTGCTTCTCCTGCCGATTGCTGAACAAGATTCTCCCGCTTGTTGTCTCTTTTTTTTTTTTTTTTTTTTAATTTTTTTTTTAGCTCCACTCTTGAAACAGCTTCTCTTTCGTGAACAATTTGTTGTATAATGGTTTGGCCCAGCGTTTATGGGTCTAAAAACAATGGAATTTGCCCTCGGTTTTTGGGCTCTAATTAGATACGCTTGTTTCTTTTCTGCACATTCGTGACTTAGTCATTTTCGATGCTTTCTTTTTTACTTGCCAGTTGCTTCATTTGTCTCTTATATTCATCAGTAACTTATATCCGTTGAAGCGGAATCTTGTTACTTAGTGAATTTTTGAGATTCAATGTCTCTTATAATCGTCAGTAACTTACATCCGTCAAAGCGGAATCTAGTTACTTAGTGAATTTTTGAGATTCAATGTCTCTGATAATCGTCAGTAACTTACATCCGTCAAAGCGGAATCTTGTTACTTAGTCAATTTTTGAGATTCAATGTCTCTTATAATCGTCAGTAACTTACATCCGTCAAAGCGGAATCTTGTTACTTAGTCAATTTTTGAGATTCAATGTCTCTTATAATCGTCAGTAACTTACATCCGTCAAAGCGGAATCTTGTTACTTAGTCAATTTTTGAGATTCAATGTCTCTTATAATCGTCAGTAACTTACATCCGTCAAAGCGGAATCTTGTTACTTAGTCAATTTTTGAGATTGGGGAGGGATCGTTTGAAGTTTTTAACTGAGAAAACCTGTGGACGCAGAAATATTAGCAAAAAATATCTTCATTAATTTGAAATGCACTTATTGGTTACATTCATTGGTGGTATTTCTTCAAATGCTCAATATTCCAAGGTCGTGTAAGTTTCTGCCCGTCAATGATTTCCAGATGGTAACTCCCTCGTCTGGAGTAATGAGTAACTCGGTAGGGCCCTTCCCATGTAGGACCCAGTTTTCCTTGTGCAGAATCCCTTGTGGCTGTGTTGACCTTGCGTAAGACGAGGCCACCTACTTCAAACTGTCTAAGCTTCACCCTCTTGTTATAGTATTCTTTCATCTTCTGCTGATACTTGGACATTTTCTTGGAGGCCTCGTCTCTAACTTCGTCGAGGCAGTCCAGGTTGATTCGCAACTGGTCGTCGTTGCTCTCCTGGCTGTATAGCTCTCGCCTGGTGCTGGGGGCGCCCACTTCTACTGGGATTACAGCTTCAGTGCCGTATGTGAGCATGAAGGGTGTTTCCCCCGTCGGGGTTCTTGCTATCATTCTGTAGGCCCACAATACGTTGGGTAGTTCGTCTAGCCTCGCACCCTTTGCGTCGTCTAGCTTGGTTTTTATGATTTTCAGCAACGTCCGGTTCATCACTTCTGTCTGACCGTTGGCTTGCGGGTGGCCTGGTGATGAGAACTTGTTCTTGATGCCCAAACCTGAGCAGAAGTCTTTGAAGCCTTGGCTGTCAAACTGTCGACCATTATCTGATATTATCGTCATTGGTATCCCGAACCTGCAAACAATATTCTTCCAGACGAAGTTTCGAATTCGTGACTCGGTGATGGTTGCTATTGCCTCTGCTTCTACCCACTTGGTGAAGTAATCAATCGCAACTAGTAAGAATTTTACCTGACCTTTACCAAGTGGTAGTGGGCCAACGATATCAATTCCCCATTGTGCGAACGGCCAGGGAGAAGGTATGGTCGTCAGCTGCTCCGCTGGAAGTCGTTGGACATTCCCGAACCTTTGACACTTATCACACTTCTTAACGAGTTCAACTGCGTCTACCTGCATGGTTGGCCAGAAATAACCTGTTCGAATGATTTTGCTTACCAGGGATCTAGGTCCGGCGTGGTCCCCACAAATTCCTTCATGGACTTCCTTTAGGATATATCTGGCTTCCTCTTCGTCAACACACTTCAGGTAAGGCATGGAAAAGCCTCTCTTGTAAAGGGTGTCGTTTAGGATCGTGAACCTAGCTGCTCTTTTCCTGACCTTCTTGGCCTCGTCGGCATCCTGGGGGAGGCGTCCATCCTGTAAAAAAGACATAATAGGGGTGATCCAGCTGTTTGTACCTTGGATGTGGAATGTTGGTATTTCTTCAATGCTGGGATGCTTCCGGACTTCAATTGCCAGCCCGCTTTCTGATGGCCCTTCTCCTGACGATGATATTTTGGATATTTCGTCTGCTATCGCATTCTGGCTTCGAGGGACCTGTTCAAATCTGACTATGTCGAACTCTTGGACAAGATGCCTCGTCAACTTGAGGTATTTTTGCATTCTATCTTCTTTCGCCTCGTATTCTCCCTTTATCTGCTTGGTCACCAGTTTTGAATCGCTCTGGATCAGTAAGTTCGTGGCTCCAAGGGCTTTCCCCAGCCTTAGTCCCGTCAGTATCCCTTCGTATTCTGCTTCATTGTTGGTGGTCGGAAACTGCAACTGGACCCCATATTTGAGTATTTCACCGTCGAGGGTAGTTATGACGACCCCTACTCCGCCTCTTTTTTGGACTGACGAACCATCAGTCTGTATCGTCCACAGATCATCGTGGTTGGCATGGTCTTCGTCATTTGCCGAAGTGAATTCGGCCACGAAGTCAGCCAGGACTTGTGCCTTGATGGCTGTTCTGGGATGGTACTCGATGTCAAACTGGCTAAGCTCGATTGCCCACTGGATCATTCTTCCGACTGCTTCATGTTTGTTCATGGATTTTTTGATGGGTTGGTCAGTCATGACCAGGATTGGGTTCGCCTGGAAATACTGCCTTAATTTGCGTGAGGCCGTTATTAGTGAAAACACTATCTTTTCAATCATCGGGTACTTAAACTCAGCTCTTTGGAAGGCCTGACTGACGTAATAAACTGGCAACTGTTTCTTACTCTCTTCAAGAATCAGGGCTGCACTCATGGCCGTAGCTAACACCGCCAAATACAATTGTAAGGTTTCTCCCTCTTTAGCCGGGCTTAGAAGGGGTGGATTACTCAAGTAGAGTTTCAGCTCCTAGAAAGCCTCCTCGCATTCGTCAGTCCATACGAAGGCCTTTTTCAAGGTTTTGAAGAAAGGTTGGCACTTATCCGTCGCTCTGGAGACGAACCTGTTTAGTGCCGCGATTCTTCCAGTCAGTTTCTGAACTTCTTTTACCGTTCTTGGCGACTCCATATTGATTATGGCTCGCACCTTGAGAGCAGTAAAGGGGCTGGCAGAGAGATCTGAAGATGTGGCCACCGGTGTGGTGCCTGCCAAAACACCTCCGATGCTTAAGTTAGTTTTCTGGGAATTATGCTTAGAATGATAAAGAATGGATGTGTTATGGTGTGTTTCTCTTACCTCTTGGCTGGTGTTTTTGGAGGGTTTATATATCCCTCTTTTGCCTTCTAGCCGTTGCAGTATTTATTGTGGTTTTAATGCTATCTTAAGTAACGCCTTCCACTTAATGGCAAGGCTTCAATTCGTCTTCAACGGGCTGCACAGCTGTTTTATACAGCCTAGGGTATTATTGATGATATTAAACGTTCCTGCCGCTTTCGCCTGCTCTTGCACCTCCTATCGTCAGTACAGGTTATCTTCGTCTCTCATAATTTCTTCGTCTGTACTGCTTTTGTCGTCAGTATTTATTTCGTCAGTCCTGTCAAAATTAAATAATGGGACACCTTGGCCTTAACCGTTGGATTCTATTGGCGTCTGTACAAGTTCGGATTCTTTAATCCGTTTAAGAAAACTAGTGAGTGCTTGCAAAGTTTTCTTATAAATATGCCACCATCATTGACTTCCATACAGACCATAACCCCCCCCCCCCCCTCCCCCCCCCTCTCTCTCTCTTTCTCTCTCTCTCTCTCTCTCTCTCTCTCTCTCTTTTGCATCCTCAATATCTGCAGTTATTAAAAAAACATGGCTGATGATGTAATACTACAAGAAGTCGTTACAGACGAAACCTTTGAGGAGGTTTCTGATCAAGGGCTCAAGGAAAAGAAACTTTCATGGCAAAAGTTGTGGAGACACGACTCTTTGTACATCGAATCCCGCAGCTTACATGGTCCTCATAATGATTACCACTCCAAGGTTTGCCACCGGCATCTCTTTCCAAAAAATCTCCATATTATAATTCGCATCAATTATTTTTCCATGATTACTAATATAAATCATAATTCATAAATAGCAATTATTCTTTGTATGTCAATTGGGAACTGAAGACACATATTTTGGATTGTTTGCATATAAAATTTAAATATATTGGTATTAAATATATACTATTTTTTTTTTCTTTCAGTATATGGGATGGTCACTAATCTTGCATCTAGCATTTCAAAGTATTGGAGTGGTGTGCGGAGATGTTGGTACATCACCACTATACGTGTTTTCGAGTACCTTCCCCAATGGTATCTCGCACAACGACGATATCCTGGGAGTACTTTCTTTGATCTTCTATACCATCACCTTAATTACTCTCATCAAGTACGTGTTGATTGTTTTAGGGGCCAATGATAATGGCGAAGGTAAGACCTTACTCTGAAAAACTTCTCTAAATGTTACAATCATAATTTGGGTGGTCTTATATTAAAGACCATGCAAGAAAAAAGTAAATCACTGTACGAAAATTTTGTTTTCTCGTAATATATTTATATATTATATGTTGTTAACACAAAATTTCATCTGTCAAAACTTCTGTCACAAAATGTTTAGGCTTGAGCCTAAGAGTTTTTGACAAAAACTCTATTTTTAAAGAAATAAATTCAAGTTGACTTTTAAATTTTTAATCAATTGAATGCCTAATGGATCAAAATTGCATGACACGGTGAAAATAAAATTCAGGAGGGACATTTGCCTTATACTCTCTCTTATGCCGGTATGCCAAGGTGGGTTTCATCCCGAATCAACAGGCTGAGGACCATGAAGTGTCAAACTACGAGCTTGAATTGCCAGATCGTCGTACACGGATGGCATCGTGGCTCAAGTCGAAACTAGAGAGCAGCAAATTTGCGAAGCAAATCTTATTGTTCGCAACAATGCTTGGAACTTCCATGCTGATTGGGGACGGTGTTCTTACTCCTTGTATCTCAGGTTACTTTCCAATTTTTTTTTTTTTTTTTTTTAATATTTTACATCCAATTTTTTCATTTCTACAATAGTACTAATGAACTTATAGGTATTTTCATTTCATCTGTTATTACATGAGATACATTCTCTTGCTGAACTTATAGGTATTTTATCTATCATAACTTATTCATGTTGACTAGAACATTGAAAGTAATTTTACCATGTATTGCAAAGGGTTTGTTTGTTTGTTTGTTTTTTTTTTTTTTTTTCCTTAAAATGTTTTCAGTAGACTCAGAAATTGGCACTCAGAAATTGGCACATTTCCTTCTGATAAAAGTCAACGGATATGCTATAGTCGTCGGTGGGACATGGATTTATTTTCAAGTATAAATATTCATCTTTTATTTTTATATTGTACAATTAATATAAAGTCATAAAATCATAATTTTAGAATCTTTTCAAGATAAAAAAGCAGGAATAAAAAAATTTAAATAAAAAAACCCAAAGCAGTTAGCAAATACTGTGAATTATATATAACTAACATGTAACCTATGCAAATGTATGGATGCATTTAAAATTAAGCAAAATTTTTATTATAAAATTAAAAATAATTGGTCAAATTGTTATTTTTAATTAAATGTAATTAGTCATATATTAAAATTCTTACCTAAATTTAATAATAATTATGATAATTTTTTTATTATTTTTAATGAGATAGAACGTGTGGTAATTTTTATTAAATATATGTGATTGTTTTTTATTTATTTTATAGTTTATTAATATTAGATTATTAATATTTTGCATTCATTAACTCACTTAGTATAAAGATTAAAAAACTTAAGTGAATAATTATGGTGTGATCCCCATAAAATTTAGACACATGATGCAAAATTAGATTCTAATTTCAAATTTTAATTGAACCTTCTTTGTGCTTTACCTATTATTATATATATAGACTATTATATAACCTCATACAAATGCATGGGTACAATTAAAAATAATTACAATTATATGGTTCAAGTTATACTTTTTTTTTTAAAAAAAGGTTCAAATCATACATGGTATTAGCTTATATTTTTTTTTAAAACCATACATTTCTAAAATATGTCATATATATATAATTTAGAATTTTTTAATTGGTTTTGGAATCTTTGTTTTTTGTATCTAATAATTCACTTGCTACAAAAATTAAAAACATAGATGGATAGGTGACGAAAAATTGAATTTCAATTGAAATCCAATTTAGAATCTAATTGGATTTGGACTTTTCGATTTTTACACTCAATAATTTACTTAACACAATATTAAAAATTAAATGAGACACGTGACGTAAAATTAAGAATCCAATTAAAATCTAATTGAATTTATATCTTTATTCTTCATACGTGGGGTTAATGAGCTGTTCCATTCCTTTATACAGTCCCATAAAAAGTTGGGCAAAATTTGACTTCTCTTGAAATGACATCCTTACTCCTATCTAAGAAGAATAAAGATATACACAGTCACGCAGTGAGCACAGAGCGAACTATTATTTTGCCTTTTACTAAAAAAGAAAAAAAATATGAAGTAATGATATAATGGTAAATATATATATATATATATATATATATATATTAAGAAAAACACCTCAATTATTTTCATTTCATTCAATTACTTTTAATATATCATTTTTATTCTATATATTAACTCTTTAAATTAATAACTCGCAAACACAGTATTATAGCCTTTTGCAACTTACATGTACTTCACTTTTTGTCTTTTTACTCTCTATTTATTTGTTTTTTAAATGCAAATTAAAATCTTTCTCTTTTGCAATGTTTGTGATGGCAGTTTTATCGGCTGTGGGAGGAATCCGGATAGAAACAACGAAGGTAACACAAGGTAACAGTTTGGCTATGTGGCACATCATAATTTCTTTATATTGGCAAAAAGAAAATCAATTTATTATAAACTAGATTCATTTCAAATTTTGAGAGGAGTTGTGATGTGCCTTTATGTGCGTGTTTGTTTCTTAAAAAAAAAAAAAAAAAAGAGAGATTCATTTAAATTTTTTCTGCCCACTATTTTGTCTTAGTATGCGTTAAAATATTGTCTACTTTAAGAAATCAAAAATAGAAACAACTTTAATAACTTTTCAAGCATAAATGTTTTTTGAGTGGAATTGTGTGTGTGTTTGTTTCTCAAAAAAAAAAAAAAAAAAAATTCATTTTATTTGAAATAAAAATATTAACATTTATATACCATATATATTCAATTTTATATTGAACTGAAAAAAAAAAAAAAAAAAAGCTATAGAAGCAAACAAAAACAATATTAAATTAAATTTATTTTATCAATGGTATTCCCAAAAAAAATTTTCAGGTTCCATTTAGGCACACGTACCGTATAATTTTCGCAAATGCAAGCAGCAGTGCACAATATTGCAAGGTGCCCCTCTTTTATAATATTAATTTATAAGCAACATAAAGTGCCCTTATCTATTCTTTTTACTTAATAAATTATATTATATTGACATTAAGAGATTATGATTTAGTCGTTTTAATTTTCGCTTTTCCATTCGAAAAAATAAAAAAATAAAAAAAAAACCCTCCCAATTTAAAATGGCCTTATGTATGCAGTTCTCCTTACTCTATATAGTAATGCATTATATTATTATAAAGAGCCTATAATTTGGTGGTTTCAATTTTTATTTTTCTAAAAAACCTCAAGTTAAAAATTAAAAATGATATAAACGAGAATAAAAAATATAATAGAGGATAAAATTGTCAAAGAAAAAAACTACAAATATATATATATATATATATATATATATATATATAGATAGTGGTGAAGAAGTTATAGTTATATTAAACAAAATAAAAGTCTATTAAAATAAACCTTTAAATTTAAACGATTCATAATTGCAAACATATATAGTGAATATAGGGAGTTAAGAACAACTATAATAATTTGAAGAAATAGACTTAATTTTTTTCTTCTTTTAAAAAAACAGTCTTTGAGTCCATGGAGTGCATGAGATTACATATATATATATATATATATATATATATATAATCAATTCAACATCGTGTGGAGATTGAATTTTAAGTCAAATGCCAATATATACTAAGGCTAATGATAATTAATCATGCAACTCTGCCCATTCAAATATGAATATTTTGATTGATATATACATGAAAATACATTTTATTAATAACTAGTTATTTTTTCTTATATACAGATATGGTTGTTTGGATATCAGTGGTTATATTGATTGTGCTATTCGCTGTTCAAAGACTTGGAACTGATAAAGTAGGCTATACTTTTGCTCCAATAATTTGCATTTGGTTTGCGTTTATTGGGGGCATTGGCTTCTACAATTTCATCAAATATGACCCCGCTGTTGCAAAGGCAATAAATCCAAAGTATATCATAGATTATTTTCAAAGGAACAAAAAAGATGCTTGGATTTCTCTTGGTGGTGTTGTCCTTGCCATAACAGGTTGCAATTTCTATCATTTGTAAATTGTAATATATACCTACTTGAAAAGTTTGTTAACGTTATTTTACTTATAAAACTATGCAGGAACTGAGGCTTTATTTGCTGATCTTGGTCACTTCTCAGTTCGATCCATTCAAATAGGCATGTGTTGTGTAACCTATCCAGCTCTTATATTGGCATACACTGGTCAAGCCTCCTTCCTTCGCAAGCACAATGATCTTGTTGCTACTACCTTTTACAAATCCATACCAGGTAATTGCTACATGTCCATGGCCAAAATGACATTGTTTCTTATCTCTTTTTCTCTCTATACATTTATTGGCCTTTGATATATATAGTTAATTAGTTCTAAGTGTGGTATTTTTATATGATGCGCAGGACCATTATATTGGCCAACGTTTGTGGTAGCAGTGTTAGCATCAATTATAGCAAGCCAAGCCATAATATCTGGGACTTTCTCTATAATCCAACAATCCCTCACACTAGGGTGTTTCCCTCGAGTGAAAGTAATCCACACGTCAACTAAGTATGAAGGACAAGTTTATGTACCTGAAGCTAATTATCTTCTTATGGTGGCTTGTGTAGCAGTCACTTTGGGTTTTAGGACAACTACTAACATTGGCAATGCCTATGGTAATCCACAACCTACATATATAATCTTCCCGTCTTTAGTTTTTTTATTCTTTTTTTGAAAAAGTACAGGCTTTCAAAAGTTGTACATAAGATATAAATAGTCTCATATATAATCCAAACAATGCAATATATAGATTTAAAAAGTCTCTTAATACGAGTTGCAACTAACACGGCAATATATAGATTTAAAGAGTCTCATATATATGAGTTTCAACTAAAGAGTTGTTAATTTACTTTGTGCAGGGATAGCAGTGGTTTTTGTAATGATCGTCACATCTTGCTTCATAGTTCTGGTCATGATCATGACATGGAAAACCCACATACTTCTCATAGTTCCATACATTCTTATCATTGGCGGTGTAGAGCTTTTATATTTAAGTTCAGTCCTCTACAAATTTGACCAAGGAGGATATCTTCCCATAGCATTTGCAGCTGTTCTAATGACTGTAATGTATACTTGGAACAATGTTTTTAGGAGAAAGTACAATTATGAGCTTAAGCATATAATTTCTCCAGAGAGGTTAAAGGAAATAGTTGCTAACCCAAGCCTTTGTCGAATTCCTGGGCTCGCCCTGTTCTACTCAGAGCTTGTTCAAGGCATCCCACCAATTTTCAAGCACTATGTGGAGAATGTGCCCGCATTGCAATCTGTTCTTGTTTTCATCTCTATCAAGTCACTTCCCATAAGCAAGGTTCCAGTGAAAGAGCGTTTCCTTTTTCGTCAAGTAGAGCCTAAAGAGCTTAATGTGTTTCGCTGTGTAGTTAGATATGGATACACGGACGTGCAAAATGAGCAAGAGCCCTTTGAGAAAGTTTTGATAGAAAACTTGAAGGCATTTATTAAAGAGAATTTATGGATGTCCAAAAAAGGGCTGAATAATAATGTGGAGAACATTGAAGATACACTGGATGGGAGGCACCTTGAAGAAGATATGCACTCAGAGGCATTTGAAAGAGAAATTGAGACAGTGGACAAGGCATGGCATGCAGGTATTGTTCACTTCATTGGTGAGACTGAAGTGGTTGCTAGAAAAGGAGCTGGTATTGGAAAAAGAATTGTGATAGACTATGCTTACACTTTCTTGAGAAGAAATTTGAGGGAGAGTGATGAAGTGCTTCATATTCCTCACAAGCGAATGCTGAAAGTGGGTATGACTTATGAACTTTAATGGACCAGGAACTGTTTGATAAATAATAGAAGCAGTGTGCAATAAACTTTATTTTTTCTTCTTTTCTTTTCTGTGAGAATTGAGATGGCAGCCAGTTATATATATCTAGTATGCAAGTAGAAAATTAAATATAGTTACTATGATGTTTTGAACTTCTTTTCTATCTTCTTAATGAAAGTTACGTTATTTACATTAAAAAAAAAAAAAGTGGTTCTTCTAGAAATTAAGTGTGCGGATGGCTTCATTGCTGATGCATTTAAAATTTTCTAGAAATAAATTTCTTTCATGTGTCCTTGTGTGGAACTTCTTTGCTTTTTTTTTTTTTTTTTTTTTGAAGAGAGTTTCATCTTATGACGTCCGCTCCTGATGATAACTATTTTTTATCAGACCAAGATACCAATCAGTTTTTGGTGTAGGTAGGAATTGAACCCCAGATCTCTTACCCATTAATAGTTTTTTATTCTATTTTATCAATATACTTGTTTGTCCAGTATTCCAATTAAAAGTAAGATTTAACATCTATAAAATACATAAAAAAAAAAAAAAAAAATGGAGGATTAGACATGTATTGAGCTTTTCTCCTAGATTGCCATCTCAGATTAGGAAAATTTTAACTATTCTTATTTTCATTATAGGTATTAAGTATCCAAAGGGCACAAGTTAAGAATTTATAAATTCTTAATTAATTATGAGTTGTAATACACATTTAAAAAATAATAATACTATTTATTAATTATTTTATTAGCTTACACCATTACATGCACAAGTTCTTTATGGTTGTGTATTTGTGCATGCTTTTTTTTTTGGATATATATGTACAGTTTGATGTTATTTTATGAAAATGCATAAAAATTTATATAATAAATAATTAAATACACTTTAATCACTAACACTTTGGCGTTTTTTAACAAAAACCTTTCACTATTTCTTAAATTTCTCTCTCCAAGATTAGGTTGATTTTCATTTTGAATTCTTGCCATTTCCTTAATTATTCTTGAAAGCTCAATAATCTAAATGATTGAAGCTAATTTAGACCCCAAATTTTAATTATGACTTGATTAATTATATGCTTAAAACACTCAATGCGGAATATACGTAATTAGCAAATTAGTTAATCAAAGCATTCAATAATTGCATGGATGAACAAATAGATGCAGTGATAAAAGGTAAAGGGTAGTAGGGAAAAGAGACTCAAACTCAAAATAATACGGTGATGTGTTATCGAAGAGAAAAACCGAAAAACTTGGCATAAAAACCTCTTCTCAGCCTTCCAAATCAAAATGATCCACTAGTGAATAAGTTGGAATATAAGGATATCAAAAAGACCCTCCAATCCTAATCTAACCAAAATACTTGAGTCCTCCAAGCACCAACTACCAACGAACTTCTCGAAATCTTATTTTCACTAGCTTCTGAGATCCCGCAATACTGCCCGATTGCACCGCCAAGTCTCACCGACTTATTTTGGCAAAAACCCAATACTTCCTAATCTCCAAAACACTCTCTACACTCTAAATGAGTGTGAGTTGTGTTTAGATACAAATTTCCTCTCAATGTATGACAATGGGAGAGGGGAAGGAGAAGAGATTACAAAGGAATTCTCACTTAAGGATGAGTAGCTCTCTCGTAAAACTGGGTGTTGTAAAAACCTCTCTAGAGTTTTCTATCTAAATAGCTTCCATACAATTTTGTGAGTAATGATAGTATATATAGTATGAGTGAAGGGTATAAAAGTCACACTTAAAATCTCAGCTAGCAGTGCATCTCTCGGGTTATCTTGCGTGTTGGCCAAGTCGCGAGATTACTCTCAAGATATACTAACTCTTCAGCTTTCGGCATGTGCTTCTTATATGACATTCAACTGTCTTGATCAAATTTTCACTACTAATTCATTTTAATAAAATAATATTAAAATACTCCAACAATAACTAAAACCTTTACAATTTAATCCCACAAAATATAAGGAAATATTTTAATGAATTACAACACTTTTTGTCATGGGATAAAACCAACATCAATGTTATGTAAAAACCATAACTTAACAATTCTTATTTCATTTTTTATTTTTTTGATAATTTAATAGTTGGGAGATATGAGATTTGAATCCTAGTGTTCTTCACTAAAAACACCAGGAGGTGCCAAATGAACTACAAAATTCCTCTTGGTAACTCTTATTTTATTATTTCCTATTTTTCCTCCTTATGACTTACTTGATTGTTGATTGTTGTTTTAAATTTCCATGATTAGGCTACCATTTTTTCGATTCATGCTTTTAGTTCTCTTTTTCAATTAAACTATTAACCTCAAGGTGGCGTTTGTTATGGAGGAATTCACATTACTCCTAGCATCCAGATTCTTTGAAATATGATGTCTTGCAATCTAAATGCCTTAGAATGTAACTATTCATATATGTAGTTTATTCATAATCATCTTAAAGGAATTATTTATTTTTCTCATACTATCTTTAGATTTATAACCCAATATCAATTTTTTTAATCTTCCTCTAAATAAATAATAACAAACAAAATATAAACTATAAATTAAGACAAATTCATTAAAACTATAGTCTAACATTTCAAAATGACATCTATAATAAAAAAATAACTATTTAAATTTTTTTTTTTTATTTATGAAAATCACAACATCATGTTTTGTTAATAAAAATAAATCTTTTATTTTATTTTAGCAAATAACCAATCCCAAATAGGAGATATAATTTATTTTAGCATTTATATTGTTGTGTTGGGAAGAGATAAAAATAAAGGAATAAATATTGATGATTTGTTTTATGTTTTATTTCCAATTTTTTATATATGTCTTATCTCCATTGGTTAAATGATAAGTGAAAAATGGTAAACTTGTCCATTTATAACAAATGCAATTTTTTTAAGCTTGAGAATCTGGATACTCACTCGTTTCAAAAGAAATTTACATTCTTAAAAGAATGGGGTTAAGTGGGAATCGAGATACTCCTAACATCTGATTCCCTTGGGTAATTTGCAACGAAATGTAGAAATCTTTCAACATTCTTGAAAATTCTAAAATATTATATCGTACCAAACGCCACCTAAAAGTCACCAACTCGCCTTATCTTCTCTCAAATACCACCATTTCAGGCATTACTCCCATTATTCAATCTTAAAGTGCACTTAAGAAAGAAACGAATGCAATGTCTTCCCATCCCTTTCCAATCTTAGACTAATAGCGAATCCAAAACCCTCAACTAAAACATCATTTTTCTGCTGAATCTTTAAACAAACAAATAAGCTGACAACAAATAAGTTGACCAAACACGTACATATAGACTAAAACTTCGGATTTAACATATGGATTCTGCAAACTCTCATTAATTGATTATTCCATCTGACAAAATCCTCAAGAGCTACGTACAATGGCTTCTATGTTACCACTCGAGTCCATGCTTGTCCATGCCCTCTGAAAGCATGGGCTTCACTAGTTTGCAACCACTTTCTTAAGGCAATATTGCACTTTTAGTCGTTAAAATTCAGGGTTGATTTTATTTTAGCCTTTTAAATTTTACAATTTTTATTTGGCACTTAATGTTTGATTCAATTTTTATATTGGTCTTTTATATTTTAAAATATTCATTTAGTCCTTTCATGTTTGATCCAGTTTTTTGTTTGACCCTTACATTTCAAATTTTTCATTTTGACCCTTCATGAAAATTTTGAAATGTGAAGGACCAAACAAAAAATTGAATTAAATATAAAGGGCCAAAAGCCCAAAACGAATGTTTATAGAGCACAAATAGGATAAATAATAACTAAGTATAGAAATTAAATAAAATAACAAATAGAGCACAAATAGGAACTATATAAAAATAAATAACCAGCCAATACCATAGAAAGTAAATAAAATAACTAAGCATTCGATTTTATAGAGCACAAGTAGGATAAAAATGAATGTATCACCTAAAATAAATTGTTTTCCTAATTACAATACAATCGTATAACACCAAGTTTTCCAAATCCAAACCATTCATACAAGTGAACTACAATATCAAATGTATTTTCATCAAAGAACGATTGTCAACTTATAGTGTAATAATTTTTGTAAAAAAAATTTATTCAGAAATAAAAATTTTCACTTTCTTAGTTTCTTAGCTCTCGATTTCTTGAGAATAATGGAGAAATTATCTAATCAATTATAATAGGTATATGTGTGTGTATATATATACACATTTATGTATGTAAAGCTTTATCGTGTATCGCATCTTTTATGCTTTTCGTGCTTAAATATAAACAATTTCTTTGCTGCAAGCTCAAGATTCTTCTCAAGAGTCTTTCTAAGTTCTAACTCGATAAAATGATTTTTTTCCCATTTATCAAAGATAAAGAAGTTGTTCCAAATTACAATTGACGAAGAAACTGATTAAAGAAACCATGATATGAAATCAAATATTTTATATTTTAGACCCCCTACAATTATAATAGGTATATGTGTGTGTATATATATATACACATTTATGTATGTAAAGCTTTATCCTGTATCGTATTTTTTATGCTTTTCGTGCTTAAATATAAACAATTTCTTTGCTGCAAGCTCAAGATTATTCTCACGAGTCTTTCTAAGTTCTAACTCGATAAATGATTTTTTTCCCATTTATCAAAGATAAAGAAGTTGTTCCAAATTACAATTGACGAAGAAACTGATTAAAGAAACCATGATATGAAACCAAATATTTTATATTTTAGACCCCCTACAATTATAAGGACTGTTAACTTCTTGTCCACATAATTTGTGGGAAGTTTACCAATATATCATAAAATATATGACTATAGTTGATTGTTTATTCCACTTGGTCATCCGATCATGTGTCTTTATTTTATTGATTTATTGATTTAGGATATGGTTTTGCTGACCTGTGGTAATTGATATTGCTATTATGTTGTAATAATCATATAATTGAATTAATTAGAAATTAATCTCAAATAATTCGCTGATTAATATTCAACCAGGGTCTAATTCTAAATAACCCAACAGTATACACCACGTGATTAAAATTATTTATGCTTTAACAGAGAATTCTAACAAAATTTTCTATTTTTTACAAACTTGATGTCCTGGAGTTTAACTCTTTAAATCGAATGTCTAATAACTAAATTGATTTTCAAGTCAAAGTTTATTCAAGTGGAAAGTCTAAAGGTGACATCTATAAACTCAAGATAACTTGTGTGCTTTCTACTTACGCATTTTTATTAATTTTTGGGTAAATTACAAATTACACTCCTAAATAACCCAAATGTATACACCACGTGATTAAAATTATTTAGACTTTAACAGAGAATTCTAACAAAATCTTCTATTTTCACAAACTTGATGTCCTGGAGTCTAACTCTTTAAATCGAATGTCTAATAACTAAATTGATTTTCAAGTCAAAGTTTATTCAAGTGGAAAGTCTAAAGGTGATATCTATAAACTGAAGATAACTTGTGTGCTTGCCACATACACATTGGGTAAATTGTAAATTACACTTCTATAGTTTAAGGGTATTGGATTTTACACCCAGAGTTTTCAAAATTTATATTTTACCTTGTGAAGTTTGATGTGTTTGAATTTTACACCTTGACGTTTAAAACTTTAGATTTTACTCTCTAAAATTTAAGGGTGTTTGGATTTTACACCCCAAAATTCTAAAACTTTAGGATGTAAAATTCAAATACCCCCAACTTTAGGGAGTAAAATCTAAACACCTCTAAAATATAAGAGGTAAAATCCCAATTTTAAAACTCTAGGGTGTAAAATTCAAATACCTCTAAATTTTAAGGAAAAAAATCTAAATTTTGAAACTTTAGAATGTAAAGTTCAATCATCCCTAAACTTTAGGGGTATAATTTATAATTTTGAGTTTCCTTTTTGGGATTGAAAACTCCTACTTGTCATTCATTAGGTAATGCGTTTACGCCATTGATGAGACCGCACTACTCTTTTATATATTAACTTAAGCATATCACCACCGCCCATCTTTGGTGCGGTGGTCACTCTATAAGTATAAATACTTGTGGGGTGTGGAGGGCAAGAGTTAGGAGGGAGTTTCACATACATATACACTTATATTAGGCTAAAGTAGAAATTTTATCTTGTGTAAAAAAAAAAAAAAAAAAAACTTAAGAATATCGGTACATGGAATGGGGAATATACTGCTCTCAAGAAATACTATATAATAGTATAAATAATGCTGTTTTGTAATATTACTTTACTTTTAGGATATTTTAAAAAGAATATGACTCTCTCCATATAAATTTTTTTTCAAAAAAAAAAAAAAAAAGTGTGCATTATTAGATTGTAAAGCCTTCTTAATATTCAAATTTAATTGATATATGTTTTAGGATTACACGGCCTTCAAATAAGTCATTTTGTTTCAAGTGCACAAATTTATGCCCAAAGAAGTATATATATTTTTAGACATGCAAATCAATGTGCAAATTTACTATTCAAGGGGAGTTGGGGACACAAATGAAAGATTTTGTTATTCATGATCAACCATCAGATGTGGTGCTTAATGTACTCCTTTTTTTATTGACCAATGGCTTCCTCCGTATGCTCTGTACTTTATTTATGTTTTTAGTTTAGTACTTTATTTATGTTTTTAGTTTAGTCCTTTATTTATGTTTTTAATCTTTCTAAGGATCAAAAGTCTACTTTGAAACATTTTTGCTAGTTTCAAAAAATACTCTCCCTAGTGGAGCTCTCCCTCTCGTTTCAATACGAGCTTCTTCCTCCTGTGGCCTAGGTTGAAAGGTATTATTCTTCTATTTTGGAATCTAGAATGGCAGACGAAGTGATTGACAGTTTGGAAAAGATGAAGCTAACAACAAAAGAAGAAGAAATTATTGCCATATCAAATGAAGGGCGTTTGGAAACTATTGAGAGTTGTACCCTGAGTCTGATTGGAAATTCCTTATGTGCAAGCCGTTTAACAAGATGGCAGTGAAGAACACACTAAGGAGAGCGTGGGGATTGGATTATTCAATGTAGATCCTATAGGTGGGGCCGAATCTCTTTCAATTCAAATTCCAATCGGAATTTGATATGACTTGGATACTTAGAGGAGGTCTTTGGTCATTTGATAATCAACTTCTCATGCTACAACGATGGAAGAAAAGAATGAACATGGGAAATATAAAAATGGAGAACACTTCGCTTTGGATCCAAATATGGGATGCTCCATTTGATATGGTCTCTCGCCAAGTAGCAAAGGAAGTTGGGAGCAGGTTGGGTGAGGTCAAGGAAGTGGAATGGAAACGAATAAAAGATGATATAATTTCTTTATGAAAGTGAGAGTGGCATTTCCAATTTCGAAGCCTCTCTGTCGGGGTAGTTTCATTGCTGGTCCAAATGGTGATCGTACGTGGGTGTCAATCAAGTATGAGAGATTACCCATGTTTTGCAATACTGTGAGATACTAGGACATTGTTAGAACATATGTGATTTGATATTAAGAACATATGTCAATATTTTATATATTGGCTAATCCTTTGACAAAACGTACTTTACTTATAATTGGGTAGATCTAGAATATGTTTAATACTTCAAGAATCAAGGTTTCAAATTCAAGTGTTAAAGCCACGCAAGTCTGTCCAAGAATCAAGTGAAGAAGTGCAAAATTTTAAATCTCAACAGCTAGTATCTGTTGAGGTTTAAAAGCTACTGAACCCCGTGGCTTGATAGCTAGCTTGATAGATGGCTATCTATCGAGGTTTAAGAAACTTAGTTTTTTAGAGCTGTTTTTCATCCAATCCATGAGTATGTGTTTACGATTTCTTTTCTCACAACCCTAAACATATATAAGGATTATTTTAAGGGCCATAAAAGGTTGCACAGTCAAGAGCACAGTTGCATAAGAGCATAATTCTACAAGTCTGACTGGAAACATAGTTGCCCTAGTTCGTCTTGAAGAAGCTGCTACGTTTGTACACCGTAAGGTTTTGTGACCAAACAACTTCATGATCTTCATTGTGTGATGAACTGAAAAACTTTGCAGCCAACATCCTTCTCAAGTTGGTGATCAAGTCGCGTACTAAGATCCGTGCATCTTTTGGTTAGTCATGTACTGGGAGCCGTGAAATACAAGGAGAAATTGTCACTACAAAACAAATCCAATTGGGTATTAGGGTAAGGGTTCAATTGTAGCTATTAGGTACTGAGATTCTTTTACTTATAACCACTTATTTTGATAATAGTGGATTCTTGGGAGTAGTGACCTTAAAATCACTCGGCGGGGTTTTTGTCTTGGACGTTTTCCCCATTCATAAACAAATCATCTCGTCATTTAATTTCCACTGCATATTTAGTTATTTGGTGATTTGTTTGTACTGCCATGTACATTGCATGTTAATTTGATTGATTAATTAATAAACTTGGCTAATTAATCAATTAAACTATCACTAGGGGTCAATACGTTTTTAACCTATCAAGTGGTATCAGAGCGGGTACACTTTATTAGGGTTTAATCTTTGCTGTGTGATCTATTGACCCCTGTTGTCATGGCTGCCCTTGGCAAGATAAGACCTCTTATTTCAAATACATCTTGTTTTTCTAATCTCTACTTAATTAAGTGTTTCAGAAAATGCAAGTATAAAAGTTATTTTGAAAGCCATCATGACGATAATTGAAAAAGATCTTAACATGACAAAGAAGCAACTAGACTGCCTCAGAATGAGAATGTGTAGAGGAGTTTATCTAAGAAGAGTAAAGGTTGAAGGTCTTGGTTGTAAATGGTAGATGAAAGAGAACACCATTCCTACCGATCTGTCATTAAAGCATGAAGTGTGCTTTATAATGAAGTGTGCTTTATAATGAAGTCTGCATTCAAGGTAATGGATACATGCTTGTGGTACCTTGATAGTGGTTGCTTACGACACATGACTGTAGATTGCCCTCTCTTTAAGGTCTTAGAGTCTAAGAAAGGTGGTAATGTCATTTTCGGTAATGGGAGCAAATCACAGATTAAAGGAAAGGGAATCATCTTTTTACCTGGAATACCAGATATTGCAAATGTGTTATACGTAGAAGGTCTGAGAGTGAACCTGTTAAGCATAAGTTAGATATGTGATCAAGACTTTATGGTGCTATTCTCCAAAGGAAAATGCCTTGTGCTGGACGAATCTGGAAAGAAACTCATAAGTGGTATTTGCACTTTAGACAATTTTTATGGTCTGGTACCTGATGTTGATATTGTGTGCAATAGTATTCATCTGCCAAACGAAGATCTATGGCACCAAAGGATGGGACATGCTAGTTACAACATCTTTCAATTGTATCTAATTATGAATCAGTGTTGAGGATGCCAAAGCTCAGTAGAGTGGACAATGTTGTGTGTGGACCATGTCGGCTTGGGAAACAGACAAAAGCTAAACATCCAGGCACTTAAACATCTGCTACATCTAGACCATTGGAGCTACTACATGTGGATCTTATGGGTCCAACTCAAACCGAGTCTCTTGGGGGAAAGAGATATATCATGGTTGTGGTAGATGACTTCACTAGGTACTCTTAGGTTATTCTTCTAAGATCCAAGTCAAATGCTCTTGAGCACATCGAAGCCTTGTGCACAAGATTGCAAAATTAGAAGAGTTTAAAAGTTGATCGAATTCAAAGTGATCATGGCAAAGAATTCGAAAGCTCATACATGGAGTCCTTTTGCACTAGATTGGGTATATCTCAAGAATTCTTTGCTCTTATTACTCCTCAGCAGAATGGTGTAATAGAAAGGAAGAACAGGGTTGTTCAGGAGATGGTTAGGGCCATGTTGCATAACAAGAGTGTGGCTAGAAACTTGTGGGGAGAAGCCGTCAACACTGCTTGTCATACAGTTAATATGGTATATTTCAGACCCGATACCAAAAGACTACCTATTAGTTGTGGAAGGGAAGGAAGCCAAATGTCATGTATTTCAAAATTCTTCGAAAGTACTTGCCTCATTCTCAAGGATAGAGAGAATGTGGAAAAATTTGACTCCCGAAGCGATGAAAGAATATTTTGGGATATTCCTCCAAAAGCAAGACTTATCGAGTATACAACAAAAGAACCAAGAAAGTGATGGAAACTGTAAATGTTGTTATCGATGAAGCTTCAGAGTCTTGTTTAGAGAATATCAGTGAGGAAATCCCCAAAGAAATTCTTCCTTCTAAGCCTAAGGACATTCAAGAACCTGACTCTCCAAGTACTCCCAGTACTCTAAGTGTTGCAGAAGGTTTAGTAGACAAATCTGCCTCGCCTGATTTTGAATCTCATAAAGAGAAAGGACCTTCCTTCCGATTTTAGTTGAATCATCCTACTGAAACTATTGTGGAATATATGAATAGACTTAGATTGAGGAGACACACAATTGATAAACGTGTTGCTAACTTTGTGTCTTATTCTTGTTATTTGTTGCAGGTTGAACCTACCCAGGTTGAGGAAGCACTTCAGGATGAAAGCTGGGTGGAGGCTATGCATAATGAACTACTTCAATTTCAAAGGAATGATGTCTAGACACTAGTGCCTAGACTAGAGGGTAAGCACATCATTGGCACAAAGTGGATTTTCTGTAAAAAGACTGATGATGAGGGCAATGTGATCCGCAATAAGGCTCATCTTGTTGCTCAAGGATACTTACAAATGGAAGGAGTGGATTATGACGAGACATTTACTCCAGCAGCCCGCATGGAGTCCATCAGGATTCTTCTAGCCCTAGCATGCCTTTTGAAGTTCAAGCTTTATCAAATGGATGTTAAAACTACCTTCTTAAATGGGTTCCTTAAAGATGTCTATGTGGCTCAACCAAAGGATTCATTGATCCCCATTTTTCGGATCATGTGTTGTACCTTAAAAACTCATTCTATGGTTTGAAGCAAGCCCCCAAAGCTTGGTATGATAGGCTCACACAATACTTGTTGTCACATGGGTTCACAAGAGGGAAGGCTGATCAAACTCCCTTCATCAAAAGGGAAGATAGCGAGTTGATAGTTGCTCCAGTTTATATTGATAATATCATCTTTGGGTAAGCAAAGTATAAACTTGCTCATGGTTTCTCTAAACTCATCCAGGCTGAGTTTGAGATGAGCGTGATTGGAGAGTTAAATCACTTCCTTGGATTACAGATCCATCAGGTAAAGACAAGTATATTCATATCTCAATCTAAATATGCTAGAAGCAAGCCCGATCTTGGTATGATCGGCTCACAAAATACTTGGTGTCACATAGCTTCACAAGAGGGAAGCCTGATCAAACTCTCTTCATCAAAAAGGAAGACGGCGAATTGATAGTTACTCAAGTCTATGTTGATGATATCATATTTGGGCAAGCAAAGGATGAACTTGCTCATGGTTTCTCTAAACTCATGCAGGCTGAGTTTGAGATGAGCATGATTGGAGAGTTAAATCACTTCCTTGGATTACAGATCCGTCAGGTAGAGACAGATATATCCATATCTCAATCTAAATATGCTAGAAATCTTGTGAAAAAGTTTGGTTTAGAATCTGCTAGTTCTATTAGAACCCCTATGAGTCCTAATGTAAAACTCACTATTGATGTCTTGGGAAAGAGCATTGATCCATCTCTCTATAGAAGCATGATAGATAGTCTTCTGTACCTTACTGCTAGTAGACCTGACATTAGTTACAGTGTGGGAGTGTATGCTAGATATCAGGTCAATCCCAAAGAGTCGTATATGACTGCTTTGACGAGAATCATAATGTATGTCAAAACCACTACCAACTTTGGTGTGTGGTATAACAAAGACATAAATGATGTCATGGTCAAGTATTCGGATGTTGATTAGGCTGGCAATGCTGATGATAGGAAGAGTACTTCTAGGGGTTATTTTTATGCGGGCAATAATCTTGTCTCCTAGATGAACAAAAAGCAAAATTGCATCTCTTTATCCACTACGGAGGCTAAATACATAGCTGCTCGATATTTACCTCGATCCATCGAGCTTTTTGTTAAGAAAATATCTCATTAGATCCTCGATAGCTAGTTCGGCAGCTAAAAAATGCCTCCTTAAAGCTCAATAGTTGTCGATCGATTGAGCTTTGTGAAATTTCTATATAAAGAGGCATCGCGATTTCTAATCTCATTCCCTCTATCTCTCTCGATACTTTCAGCCTCTTCACCTCCCAAAACACATCTCAAGCACTCCAAATTTCTTCCTCACTTCATTTTCCGTCTCAAGATATTTGTTCCTCATCTGGTATGATACTTTCTTCATCTTTACCATGCATTTTCATGATCTTTGACCTAACTTTTGGGGTTTTTGAAACTGTTTGAGATTTTTCAAAACTTTTGAGTTTTTGTTAAAATTTTGGGATGGGTTTTTGTTAAAATGATCTTTAAACTTCGTGAATTGCATCACATGTGCATTATAATAATTTTTCATGCATTTTAGATGTGAGTTTACTTTGTTGCTCTATTGTGTGCTGGTAGGTTTGGATTGGGCTGAGCCCATGATGAATTTATATTAGCATGTCACATGTTCATGCATTCTCATGCATTCGTACCTTCAATTCTATGTATTTTGATATATGTGTTACTTGGTACTTTTCTAATTATCTCCCCACTTCACGTTCATGTGTGCCATTGATGCCGCTACCGTTAAGCGGAGTTTTGCACAACTTCACTTGAGATAGACTCAGACAAAGATGAATGCTCCTCCAGCTTCTACCACTCCATCCACCTCTGCTCCTTTGTCTTCAGCAGGTGGAGTGACACTTAAGGCCATCATGACATAGCTTGTGAGCATGGATGCTTGCCTTGACACACTTGGTGATGAGTTGTGTCAGGTGAACACCCGTGTCGGTCGTATCGCACGACGACAGGCTGTCATGGGTGGTTTCACGGTTGCTTCTTCTCTATCTCCACCTGTGTTTGAGGATAAGAATGAAAATGACTCCAGCAGTGATGATGCTAATGAAGGTGATGATACTGGCTGGCCTAATGATGATGAGATTTATATATGATGTACTTACCCTTTTGTTACTCATGACAAAAAGGGAGAGTAGTTTTGAGATGAGAGTAATCATACACATAGAGGGAGGGATAGTTTAAGGGATACGGGGAGTGTTCATATTTTTAAGGGATGTAGTGAGGATTTTATGTATCTTTTTCTTTTCTCTATATTTTAGATACATTATCTCTTGTACATGAGTCTTGTGACCATTTGACATACATTGTACTTATATTTGGTTTATATATATTTCGATGTATGTTATTTTACCTATCTCTTCATGTGTTGTTTCTTTTTTCTCTTTATACAACTTTTTCTTATTTATTGTATGCAATCTTTTATTCCTGTTTCACACGAAGATTCCTTAATGAGTTTTGTTTAAGTGTTTCGAAAATACAGGTCATCAAAGTCTTCCTTGCCATGAACTCTCTTCTTGTAAATTTTTTCAAGAGTTTGTGTTAGGATAGATTTTATTTTACTTAACAAGTGAATGTGAGTTAAGTGATTTATGACTTCTCTCAAATGTTTATTTTTTGTTGTGGTTTTGTCACGGATTGCTAATGAGGGAGATTGTTAAGACATATGTGATTTGATGTTAGGAACATATGTCAACATTTTATGTATAGACTAAGCCTTTGACAAAACACACTTTACTTGTAATTGGGTAGATCTAGGATGTATTTAATACTTCAAGAAACAAGGTTTCAAGTTCAAGTGTTAAAGTGATGGAAGTCTGTCCAAGAATCAAGTGAAGAAGTGCTGGATTTAAATCTCGACAATTAGTATCTATCGAGGTTTAAAAGCTGCTAAAGCTCGACAGCTAGCTCGATCGATGGCTATCTATCGAGGTTTATGAAACTCAGTTTTTCAGAGCTGCTTTTCATCCAATCCCTGAGTATGTGTTTGGACTTTCTTTTCTCACAACCCTAAACATATATAAGGATTATTTTAAGGGCCGTAAAAGGTTGCACAGTCAAGAGCACAGTCGCACAAGAGCATAATTCCACAAGTCTGACAGGAAACCTAGTTGCCCCAGTTCATCTTGAAGAAGTTGCTGTATTTGTACACCGTAGGGTTTTGTGACCAAGAAACTTCATGATCTTCATTGTGTGATGAACTGAAGAACTTTGTAGCTAACATCCTTCTCAAGTTGGTGATCAAGTCGCGTACTGGGATCCACTCATCTTTTGGTTAGTCACGTATTGAGAGCCGTGCAATACAAGGAGAGAAAGTCACTACAGAACAAGTCCAATTGGGTATTGGGGTAATGACTCAATTGTAGGTTGGTGTAAGATAATGAGATTCCTTTATTTGTAACAGCTTGTTTTGATAATAGTGGATTCTCGGGAGTGGTGACCTTAAAATCACCAGGCGAGGTTTTTACCTCAGAAGTTTTCCCCATTTGTAAACAAATCACTGTATCATTTAATTTCTACTGTATATTTAGTTATTTGGTGATTTGTTTGTGTTGCCACGCACATTGTATGTTAATTTGACTAATTAATAAACTTGGCTAATTAATCAATTAATCCATCACTAGGAGTCAATACATTTTTGGCCTATCAGACATGATTTGAAACACTGTGCTGCACACTTTGTGGCAATGAAGAATGGTGGAGTGGTGGAATATCAATATGGCGATTTCTTAAGAGTAGCAAAGGGTCAACTAAGAGCTTCAACAGGTCAAAATACAGGATCAAAGCCAAATGCCTAGGATGTTACAAGCATTAATCCAAAGTAGAAAACAGTCCAAGTGGAGCAACGAACAACGACGGGGAGGACAACAGTGAGGAAGATCATTCCAAGAAACCCTAGCAGTCTTAATGAGGGTGATCCCGTGATTCCAAGAATGATTCTTGAAATCCAGCAAACTGATAACGTGGATAATGATTTCCATGCTAACGTGAAGGTGGATACTGCTATAATGGTGGAAACGAGTCTGGAAAATCAGCAAAGTATGAATGAAAAGATAGAAGTGAATGAAATCATTGATGATGGTTTGTCTCTACCCAAAACAAACAAGATGCAGATTACATCCAATTTAAACATTATTCAAAATAATGTGTACTCCACTAATCCTTCTAGAACTATGTAGAACTATGGATAACTTTAGGCCAATCACTTTAAAGCCAAAAACTACTTGGACCCAAATTAGTAAGATGGACTTTGGACTAAGTGGACTCTCTAGGGCAATCATGTTTTATGTTCTTCGGAAGAGGGACTTAACGCAGGATTCGGATTCTTAGCTGAATGAGAAACAGGGCAGTAGGTTGGCCAAACAGGGAAAGGTAGATAATGATGGAGGAAGTAATGATAAGACATCGGCGGGGGTGGAAAGCCACCCTTGCTGGGAGCAATGAGGCTCTTTAGCTAGAACTGCCAAGGGCTTGAGAACCCTTGGATAGGTCGTAGCTTTCGCAAGATTGTGAGGGAATAAGCTCCCATGGTTTGTTTTCTTATGGAAACAAGTTTGGATAAGGAAGGTTTTGAAAAATTATATAGCAATCTACCTTTTCTGAATAGGGTCATTGTGAAACACTCTGATTTTGGAGGAGCGTTAGCACTTCTATTGAAGAATGATGTAAACTTGGAGGTAATCAATTTTGCTACAAACCATGTCTTAGCTAAGGTAACAGAGGAAGATGATTTTGAACGGTATTTAGCTTGTTTTTATGGTTGGCTAGAGGCACAACAGAAGAAGAAATCATGAAAGTTATTGGCACATTTAAAATCTTTTGTGGTTAGACCCTAGCTAGCCATAGGTGATTTTAAAAATTTTCTAAATGCCTCAGAGAAGAAAAGCAGAAGATTACCACAAACATCACAAGTTGAAGCGTTTAGGGAGGCTTTGGAATTTTGCCAACTTGAGGACCTGGTATTTAGCGGATATCCTTTTACTTAAAGTAATAAGAGACTCAGTGACGCAAACATGAAGATACAGCTTGACCAAGCTATAGCCAATAAAGAGTGGTTAGAAAAGTTTCAACTGAGTATGGTTACCCATCTGCCATCACATGCCTCGAACCATCTACTTATTGTTCTCCAAGCTCAATGCTTTCCACAAGAAAGACACAGGCAAGGGAAAAGGGTTCAATTTTGAGGGGTTATGGTTGCTATGGAATGATTATGAATTTGTGGTAAAGGAAGCATAGGGTAAAGTAACTATGGGTTGGCTTCAATCAATGACAAAATAAAAACATGTGGGGCGGAGCTTATGGCCTGGGGATCGAAAAAGACCAAACCGGATGTTACTGCTATCAAAGAGCTTCAAAAAAGGCTAGACAGGTTGAATGAGGCCAAGACCACTAATGACAGCAAATCCGAGTACCTAGAGGTAAGCAAA
Source organism: Castanopsis chinensis (assembly GCA_032878915.1). Taxonomy (NCBI): domain Eukaryota; kingdom Viridiplantae; phylum Streptophyta; class Magnoliopsida; order Fagales; family Fagaceae; genus Castanopsis; species Castanopsis chinensis. The sequence goes on from JAVQMG010000115.1 coordinate 22,247,386, forward strand.
CGAATGGATGAGCTTTTACAAAAGCAGGAAATTTATTGGGCACAACAGTTTAGAATTCCATGGTTGAAACATGGGGACAAGAATACAAAGTTTTTCCACTCCAAAGCAGCACAATGGAGAAGGAGAAATCATATACAGGGCATTCAAAATGTACAAGGGCAATGGATGGAGGAATTGGAGGATATCGTTAAAGTAGCTTCCGACTACTTTGACAATTTATTTTGTGTAGGTGCATGTGATTAGATGGAGGAGTGCTTGAATGCAGTTCCAAGCAAGGTGACCAATGACATGCAGGAGATTTTATCCAATGAATTTAGTGCAGAAGAAATCAAGGTGGCTTTGTTTCAGATGGGACCAACAAATGCTCCTGGACTTGTTGATTATTCTTTACTATTTTGCTAGGCAACTCAGACTGAAGGGGTGGCCCTTGCTAAGATCCTTCAAACCTATGTGAAAGCTTTAGGGCAGAGTATAAATTTGGAGAAGTCTTCACTGTATTTTAGCAACAACACAACAAGTAGCCAAAAAAAAGAGATGCTGCAAACTTTGGGTGTTAAGGAGGTCGATAGATTTGAATCTTATCTAGGGCTGCCAACCATGTTTGGACGAGCTAAATACCACACTTTCTCTTATTTGAAGGACAGAATATGGAAGAAATTGCAAGGGTGGAAAGGCATGCTTCTATCTAGAGCTAGCAAAGAGGTTTTCATTAAGGCAGTGGCTCAATCCATCCCCACATATACAGTGAGTGTGTTCCAACTGTATGAAGTTATGTGATGAACTGGATGCTTTGTGTGAAAAATTCTGGTGGGGAAAAGTAGGAAGTGAAAGGAAAATTCATTGGAAAAGTTAAGATAAGCTGTCAATCTCAGAAAAGGAGAGAGGGATGGAATTCTGAGACGTAAGAGAATTCAATCTAGCAATGTTGGCTAAGCAAGATTGGAGAATGATTCAAGGCACTAATTCCTTGCTATACCAGTGTTTCAAAGCAAAGTATTTTCCACAATCTTCCTTTCTTGATGCTATAGGGTCACTAAATTGCTCGTTTGTTTAAAGGAACTTAATGGCAACACTACCTATTCTAAAATCTGGCCATTGTTGGAGAGTGAGGAATGGATCATCAATTAGAGTTCAAAGGGATAGACGGATCCCTAACCACCCAACAAATAAAGTCTTCCATCTTGTCAATGAAGATATTAATGATTGCCTGGTTTCAGACTTTATCAATCCGGAATTGCATGTGTGGAGAAGTGACGCGGTTATTTCCATCTTCCAAAGGGAGGATGTCGAAGCAGTATTTACAATTCCATTAAGCCGGAGAAATGTGCCTGACTCCATTATCTGGCTTCGCAACAAAAATGGGATGTTTACTTTCAAATCGACTTATAAGGTAGCAAGGAAAATTCTGAGGGGTGGTGATTAGGCAGAAAATTCCAGTGATTGTGATGGGAAAAAAGTGTGGGCTATTTTATGGAAGCTTCGGCTCCAAAACAAAATTAAAGTGTTTGGATAGAGAGCATGTCACAATATCTTGCCTACTCGTTTGAACCTGACAAAGAGACGGATTAACAATGATAGTGGTTGCTTGATTTGCACCATAGTTTCAGAATCGACCATACATGCTTTGTGGGAATGTGTTGCTACTTAAGACATCTAGGCTGGGAATATTAAAAATCTACAAAAAGGGTGTCACGGGCAAACTGATATGCTTCATCTCATGGAGTATCTAATGGAAAGATTAACAATGGGGGAGATGGAATTGTTCTAGATTCAAGCCTGGTTTATTTGGAATTAGTGCAATGGGGTGGTGCATGGAGGTAAACTATGTGACTCGATCAGCCTGAACAAGGGAGCAACAGACCACCTTGAGGAGTATAAACAATCATAGGCACAACTGGTAGCAAGCTCGACCTTGCAATCCAGTAGGGAGGTTTGGCAACCGCCTCCACAGTCAGTCTTCAAACTTAACTTTGATGTTGCAATTTTCTTGGAATTGGACAGGTCTAGGTTTGGAGCAATAGTCCGCAACGACAAGTGATGAGAATGCAAAATGTCATATTTTTCTCCCTTAATGTTTAGTCTTTTATACTTATTTGGTGCCTAAATGTACTCATTATTCTTATATTTTGATTTAGGATGAAAATGGAGGTGTTAAGTGCAAAAAGAAGTTAATTAGGCAGCTTTGGACAGCTTTGACACCACTTCGTAATCTAGGCATAACTCTCTTATCTGAGCTCCGATGAGATGATTCAAGATACTATGGAATGCCAAGACAAAGCTCGAAAAACTTTCATGTTTTGAGTTTTCAAAGATACAGGTTGCATCAAGGTCGAAATTGGGCTTGAAGTTGCTGCACCTGCATTGTTGACGTTCTGGAACATTCCTTAGCTTGCAATTCTAATACACGGACCTGGTGTGGTTTATTTTTGGAAGCTTCCTGATCTAATGCATGAAAATTCTAGCTGAAAAACACCACTTTCCTAGTTATGTTAGGACTTTGTTTTATTTTTAATATTTTTCCTTAATTAGTCAGATTTGGATATTATTATTTAGATATTTATAGGAGATTTTGTAGGCTTGGGAAAGGGGGAGGAAAAATAAGACTTCACACATGCCTCTCTCTCCCCTCTTCTCTAATTTTCTCCTTTGAGTTTTTGTCATGGCCCTGCGTGGCTAAACTTTTATACTATGCCGAAGGAAACTAAAGCCTCAAAATCAATAAAACTGTGAGATCTAATTTGTTTTTATTGTTCAATTTATACTTTGAATATCGGATGTTCTTCTATGTCTATTTTCATGATTGTCTCGTTTAATTACTAGGAGACCTACAAGTTTATTTTTCATTGCAATCTACTGTTAGGTTAGATATCAAATCCATAATTGTTTGATCCCTCTAATTTGTGAAGCAACCAAGATTTAATGATTTGCTGCATCAGAAATGATTAGATCTTAGGAAGAACGCTTGACTAAATTAAATGCAACTGCTTGTGTTTGTGTTTTCTAGCTTCATCGATCTCTCTAGTTCTTAAGGCTGCTACTAAATTAAACCTTTAGCGCTTGTCTAGGGTTGTTTAATAGTTAGGGTTAATTAGATCGCTTGTTTTCTAATTAACTGTGACTAAAGAGAGATAGAAAAATAGTTCCAATGGTAAATATTCAAAGTGTGAATTGATATATACCTGCATCAATGATCAGTTGTAAAATTCTGGTGGTGGATGTTGACTTAGACCAAGTTTTGTTCTTTTGATTGATTTTGATATTTTAATTTGAATTGTTCCTTAATTCTTTTTCTTATAATTGTTTTCATTATACTCAAACCCCCCCTCCTTGTTCACATAGCATAAAACTAGGCTAGATACTCTCCATGGGAATGATCCTTACTCGCACTACTACATATATTTTTAGGAGTATAGGTTTTATTTTTGGTTACCTGCGAGAGTACACCAACAAGGGAGAGGTAATGGCTGCAATGATTGCCAACGGGCTGAAAGTAGGTAGCAGTGATGAAGCTGAAATGCTTGCTTGTAAAAGAGCGCTTAAATTTGCTATGGACTCTGGTTTCTCAAGGCTAGTTATTGAAGGCAACAACGTCAGTGTTATACAATCCATTCATCACCATTGGCTAACCATTCAATGTTGGGGAATTTGGTGGTTGATATTTGCCATTTGATCCGTAGATTATAGTGGGTGAGTATTAGCTGTACAAGGAGAGATGGAAATAAGGTTGCACAGGTACTTGCACAACATGCTACAAATAGCTTAGATGATTTGTATTGGATGGACGACTCTCTCCCACTAGATATGGAAGCTCTATACCAAGATGCTATTTTATTATGAATTAATGAATGTTCTGTTTTTCTAAAAATAATAATAATAATAATAATAATAATAATAATAATAATAATAATAATAATAATAATAATAATAATAATAATAAAGCCAAAACGCTTTTGTCAAACAATTTTAGATTAATCCGATTTACTGTGGGCTTATAAATAGTAGCAAAAATAAGCTGAATAGTAAAATAAGTTGGCAAAAATAATTCATGTCAAAGGGACATTTAATCCTATTTTCGAAACATGAAAAAAATTTAAAAGAAGTTTTTCAAACAAGTTTAGGATTGTGTATTAATGTGTTTTGCCTATGGAAAAGAAATATAAAGTAAATAATTGTTACAACAACAATTATTGATCTTCTGAAAATTTTTATTTAATACTTTTATTAATAACAGAGACATTCATATCATGGAGAAAGATGGGCGAAAAAATAAATAGAATAGGAAGGAAATTAAGCGGAGTTAACGACGTACGATGGTTATGGCTTCCCATTTCGTCTCACTTAAGTAATTTTTTTTTTTTTTTATAAGAGTAATTGATGAGTATATATTTAAATTTTTTTCTGTTTCTCAAGGAATTTTTTTTTATTATTAATTCAGTATGTTTGACTATTTAAACTAACTAATTGATTATTAAGGGCGGTTCCAAATTTTAAAGTTTCAGGTTATATGGCCTTTCTCACTTCTGTCCTCTCAGGATGCATGAATAATTTTATCTTTTTTTTTTTTTTTTTTAAAGAAACAAACACTCACACATAAGAGAGATAAAAAAAGGTTTTAACACAAAAGTACACCACAACTCCACTAAAAAATTATTATTTTTTATTAATTCAGTATATTTGACCATTGAAACTTACGAATTGATTATCAAGGACGGTTCCAAATTTTAAAGTTTCAGGTTATATGGCCTTTCTCACTTCTGTCCTCTCAGAATGCATGAATAATTTTATCTTTTTATTTTTTTAATGAGTTATTTTGTTTATTGACTCTCAATGATTAGTTTTGAAATAAATAAAAAACTCAATAATTGAGGTACATTTAAGGCTGGAGTAGTAGACTGGTTTTGTTATAGTCTATCGAAGAAAAAAAAACCAAGTTTTTGACTAGAATTGCAAATGGGCCTGTCCTAGCCTGAACCTATATTTATTAATATATCGGGTAAAATGTGAAATTGACTTTCTAATTTTTTTCAAATTTCATTTCAGTTCTCTAATTTTACTTTTCTTCATTTCAGTTTTCTAATTTTCAAGTTTATTTAACTAAAACTTTTTCATCAACTTTTGTTATATGTTGTGGTTAATTTTTCAATTTTATAAATTTTATTTCAAATTTTTTAGATTAAAAAAATTCAATTAATGATTGAAAAATAATTTCCAGATTTTTTTTCAAAAACTTTTAATAAAAGTTAACGAAAAGATCTTAATTGAATAAATCTGAAACTTAGACGACCGTATGAACGAAAGTAAAGTTAGAGGACTAAAATGAAATCTGAAGAAAGTTAGAGGGTCAGTTTTGCATTTTAGTCTAATATATATGTACGTGTGCATGATAGTCTCTCTATTATCTACTTAATTTGAGTTTGTCTTGAAGTGTATATCAATGTTGTTAGGACAATATTTTGTTGTAATTGGTTAATTCTTTGACAAAATGCATTTTTCTTGCAATTAGATAGATCTAAGATGGGTTTAATACTTCAAGAAACATGTTGTTCAAGTCAAGTATTAAAGACATGAAGATTGGTCTAAAAAAAAAATAAAGAAAATCTATTTATTAAGTCTCGACAGATAGCTCGACAGATACCTGCTATTGAGACTTAATGTGAAGATCGATAGATAACTCGATAGTAGTTCGATCTTTTGAGAATTACTATTTCAAAACTTCTAGATCTGAAATTCGGCCTAGTCATGTATATTTGTTTGGGTTTTCTTTTCTCATACCCTAGACATATGTAAGGTTTATTTTAAAAGCCTTCACACATGGATTTCAGACCAAGAGACTTATTTTCTCTATGTGACGCTACTACATTTGTAGGCCCTAGGGTTTTGTAACCAAGTGCTTCCAGATCTTCATTATTGATGAAATAAAGAATTTTGCGGCCAACAACATCTGTTCAAGTTGCTAGAGTTAATCACGTACTTAGGATCCGTGCAAAGTGTTAGTCACAAATTGAAGGTTTGTGTATCAAAAGGAAAGAAGGCTACTACAAAATCAAGTCCAATTGGATATTGGAGCATAGGTTCAACTGTAAGTTGGTATTTTGAGATAAGCCAAGGGTAGCTAGTAAGATTCCTTATACTTTTAACTATTTAATTGTTGCTTAGTGGATTCTTGAGAGTGATGACCTTAAAATCACCCAATAGGGTTTTTGAATTGTTTAATTGTTCCATTCATATATGCACATAGGAAAAAGAAGATTTGAATCCTTAATGTTTCCATTAGAAATATTAGAAAGTATCAATTGAATTATAAAATTGTTGGTTCTCAATTAAGTTTTTAAGATTGTAATGATTAACAGCAGCTAGCACTTGTACATTAAGAGTCATTGCTAATATGTTTCTAACTGTTTTTGCATAATTGGCAACTTTTTCTTGCATGCATGGTACATGGTTCGTGGTAACGAGAAGTATTTACTGCCATTTTGTTCAGGGTGTAGAGTGGTCAGTGATCTTCCATCTAGAATTCCCAAGTATTGGAGTGGTGTACGGGGACATTGGTACATCACCTCTATATGTATTTTGGAGCACCTTCCCCAGTGGTATAAAGCACAACGACGACATCCTGGGAGTGCTTTCTTTGATCATATATACCCTCACCTTACTCTCTCTAATCAAGTACGTGTTGATTGTCTTGAAGGCCAATGATAAGGGCGAAGGTATATATGATCCTTCTCTAAAAATGGTTCTTTTTTGTGTTGGGTCAAAAGACTCAAAACTATAAAGATATAAAAATGGGTAAAATACAGTTAACATTTCTGAGATTTGAGTTGATGCAAATTAAGTCCAAAATTTTACAAAATTGACCAACTTGGTCCCTAATCATTATAAGAGGAGGATGAGAATAATGAGTAATATAGTTTAGGGTCCAAGTTAAGTTTAAAGGCCAAGTTGATCAATTTTGAAAAGTGTTAGACCTGACTGGCATTAACCTGAACCTCATGGTTGTTAATTGTATTTTACCCTAATTTATATCTATTTATTAAAAATTTGCAAAAGATGGTTCTAATTATCATTTTATAAGATCATTCTCCTCACTTCTCTTCCCCACTTATAAATATTTACATCATCCAAATAAATGGGAGTGATATCTATTCCCGTTTCCGCTTATTTAATTTTTAGAACATCAAAATAAGAGGAAGTGGTAACTATTCCCCTCCCCTTTCCTTCCCCTGAATACCCTCTACCCTCCTCTACCTCCAAACTTTCAAAAACACTCTTAAATTTGTGTAAAACATTTCAATCACAGGTGGGACATTTGCCTTGTACTCTCTCTTATGTCGGTATGCTAAGGTGAGTTTTATCCCAAACCAGCAAGATGAGGATTATGAGGTGTCAAATTGCCAGATTGAGTTGCCAAATTGTCGTGTACAGAGGGCATCGTGGCTCAAGTCTAAGCTAGAGAATAGCAAGTTTGCCAAGCATGGCCAATTGTTTACCACAATGCTTGGGACTTCCATGCTTATAGCGGATGGTGTACTCAGTCCTTCTATAAAGTTGTTATTTACAACTATTTTGTGTTGGCTTTAATTTAGTGTCAAATTTGATTGTAATTTTGTTCAATCATGTTTGCCCTATATTTAATGTGGGATTTCATTGTATGGGTTGTGTGCGAGAGATAGTGTGAAGACTCAAGCTTGCATTGAAGAATGAGTGGTTTTTGCGAGTATCTCGCAAGTAAACTTTCCGTGAAGTAAGCCACCTGAAGAGCACATGACTGGAATGCGAAGAGTCATGACAATTTGGTGACAGTTGGTTTTTGCGAATAGCTCGCTGGTAAGGCCTTCCAACGAGATTCCCGCTAAACATTCTATTTTTCTATTTTGGCTTATCTGCTCCACCATGTCTTCACCCACACTACATATACCCCACATTACCCACATATTCAGTGGAGTGCTTTTCAGAGAGAAAACTTTAGAAAACACACTTGAGAGTTCGAGGTTGTATACCCACAATTATCTACACAATCCTTTGTGATTTTCCTTATACTCCTACCTTTCCATATCCATATCCATATCCTTGAGAGGTTGATAGCCCAAACACTTACCACAACCAATTTGAGTGTCAAGTGAAGTTTTGGTGTTGCTGGGAAGCATTGGAAAAGGCCAAACTTTGGTAGATGCAATCAGGCACATTGCGGGATCTGGAAAGCCAGACAAGACACGGTTCCAAATAGCGTTGTTGGAGTAAGAGCTTAGAGGGTGTAGGTGGACTGAGCAAATTAGGCTTGGAGGGTTTCTTGTTATTTGTGTATCCCAACTTATTGTCAAGTGGATCGATTTATTGCTTGGAGGGCAGCAGAGAGATTTTTTCCCAAGTTCTTCAGTTTTCTCTTCGATAACACATCGACGTATTATCTTGTGTTTGCATTTCTCTTCCGTACTCTTCTAGCTTTCATTTTACTACTGTAATATGATGAATATAGCTTAGAGTAGTTTTATTATTTGTTCACTGGCATGTACTCTATTCCGCACTTAATTTAAGTTAAAGTAAAATCAACCGAGCAGTAATCTTTTAATTTGGGGTTTGAACAGCTCTTGTATTTTTAACACGAATCCAAGCTCTCAATTAATATCAGAGCGGGTGCACTTGCTATGGTTTCATTACCAAAGTGCAATCCTAAACCCCTTTTGTGATGGATCGATTACAGTCTCTTAATGCTCCACCATTCTTTGATGGGAGCAACTATGCGTTTTGGAAAGTCCGAATGAGGGCATTACTTTGTGCTATAGATGAGTATGTATGAGATTCCATTAAGAATGGGTATGTTAGACCCACGACAGCCAAGTTGAAATGGGACAAGGCAGCTCTTGCTTTGGCAAATGCCAATAGTAAAGCAATTAATGCTATCTGTGTCTACGGATTAATTTCACAGGATATCGCATGTGAAGACCACCAAAAAAGCTTGGACAATTCTTAAGACTACCTATGAAGGTACCAGAAAGTCAAGGACATAAAGCTCCAAATGCTTACCACCCAATTTGAAGAGCTCAAGATGAGTGATGATGAGTCATTTGATTCTAACTATGGGACGCTCAATGAAATCGTGATTGCCAGCTCAATCTCGGAGAGAAGATTGAGGATGCTAAGATGGTGAGAAAGATTTTGAGGTCCTTACCGGAGAGCAACCGTGCAAAGGTCAAAGCTATAGAAAAAAGCAAAGATTTGTATGATATCAAGATTCAAGAGCTTATTGGATCTCTCCAAACATATGAGCTTGGACTTCCTTCCCACAAGCCAAGCAAATCACTTGCTCTCAAAACCATCAACGAGAGAGTGGATGACTCCTTTGAAGAAGATGATGTGGAGAAGGAGGTAGCATTCCTTGAAAAGAACTTCTGAAAGTTTCTAAAGGTGAAAAACAGTGGGAAGTCTTTCAGCAAAGGAAAATTTTTATCTTCCAAAGGTGGTAGGAAGGAGTTCAAGAAGAAATATGGGAAGGACTTTTAATCCCCTCAAGGAATCATGTGCTACTAATGTAGCGACCATGGACATCTCAAGAAGGATGTCCCAACTATTTAAGAAGGAAGGGTAAGGTGTTTGCTACTACTCTTAGTGACTCCAAAAGCTCAAATTCAGACACGAAAGGAGAGTGTGACAGTGACAGAAATTATAGGGCCTTCATGGCAATTACCTCCGTTGACTCTAAGGATGATTTGAGAAATTTGGTTGATGAACTTGGTGAGCATTCAGAGTGTGAGGAAGTTGAAGAATTGAAAGATGAAGATGTATTCCAAAATGAAGGTTAGAACAACCTTTAAGAAGCATATGATTCTTTGCTAGAAGATTGTGGCAAATACGCCAAGGTTGTGAACCATGTTGTGAGAAAGATGAAGAAGATTGAAGAAGAGCATAGGTGTACCCTTATGCAACATAAGGAAGAAAAATGTGAAGTAGAAGGACTCAAGGGAGAGTTGGTTGAAGCTTATTCTGAGATCAAGTTTCTTGAACTTGAAATTATCCAAGCTAATGTCAAAGTTGAGTGTATCTCCACTAAGAAACTTGACAACGTACTGTCCTCACAAAAATCTTCACATGATAAGACCGGTTTGGGCTACATCGGAGAAGAAAGCTCCAACAGCGAACCCAAGAAGGAAATGATATTCATATCAGCCAAGAATGTTGAGAAACTCAAAGAAGTGAAGCCTAAAAATTGAGACCCCTGCTGCTGTAATAGAACCATTTGTGCAAAATCAAAGGATAAAGGGAAGTCATACCCAAAAATCAAAGGGGGCTTCAACTGAAGCATGTGTGCCATAATTGTGGTGTTCAAGGGCACACAAGGCCCAATTTTTTCAAGCTTCATGCACTTAAGAAGGCTGACTCTATGCGTGGTCAAGAAAGTTCAAAGAAAATACCAAAGGGAGCACAACCTAAGAGAGAAAATGAGGGACATCTCATTAGAGATGTTATGCAAATGTTCAAGAACATCTCTCTATGCCTTGCTAGCTTCACTCTGAGGTTGGAAAGTTATGTTGGTCGTACCCCTCCATCTAAGGGTCTCATCCAAAACACTCGTAAAGTGTGGGTGAAGAGGGTACTCATGCATGATCACTCTCTATGCCCATGTATTAATTCTTCCAATGTTTAGGATCATAGGTTCATGCATCATGACACGCATAATCTTCATGTGTCATTACTTCCAGTTTATAGCATGTTTCTTTTACAAGTTTTGTTTTGTACTTGTTGCTTTTATTGATCTTACTTTACTTGTTCTGTTTTTAAGTGTGTTGAAAAATTCAAAAACATATAAAAATTAAAAAATCTCCAAAAAGTTTGATCGCTTATGTTGTGTTTATCACATGCGAATTTGGCCCAGTACCTTCGTACTAATGGCGTAGTACATTTACGAGTGTAGCTTGTTTTTGTATGCACATCTATCTTTGTGGGAAAATCTTGAAATCTATGTGTGATTGTTGCGAAATTGATCTTCAAGCTTGTCATGAATGATTAGTCAATAGTCTTGTTGATTTTGATACATACATAGACTTGTGCCTATATATCTTCCCACGTTTTTTATGTTTTTGCTGTATAGCTCAACAAATGTCAAATCTAGAAAAGAGATAATGAGCTGCAAAAGCCATCACACATACTAGTATTTTCCTAGGAAAAAGGGAAAGTGACTTGTATTGAAATGTATGGTGCCTCAAAAAGCCAAAGGCTTACTCACAAAACTAAAATATCAAAAATTTCAAGCATCGATCTTAAGATGATATGTAATGTTATTATATGATCAAAAGTTATAAGTTGTAAGAACTTAAAAACAAAAGCTTCAAAGTTTTATGATCATTTTCTTGTAGGAGGTCATATATGTTCATTTCTACAATTGAGATAAATCACTTGACTTAACACTAGTTGTGTATGACTTGATTAAATTGATCATTGAAGCTTCACTCTAGACTAAGGACTATTCCACATTTGATACACACACACACAACACACAAGTCTATTGTTCAATGAATGCTTATTTCATTTGTGTAATTGTACATGCTCAAATGTGATGTGTATATTCAATTTCTTGTCGATCAAACCCAAAAAGATTTTTGATTATTTTATATGTTTTTGAAAGTGTTTTTATGCTTTTGTGTTTTTGAGTTTTTGTTCATAGTGCATTTTCTATTTTTTCATCAAAAACTCTTTCAAAAGCATTTTTGCAAGAAGCTCGCGACTAAGCTCTTTCTGGGAAAATGAGATAGGCAAAAAATGAAAACACATGAAATTTAGACTGAAACTTTCGCAACTATCTCGTGACTATCTCAAAAGTAAGTATATCCCGTAAAAAATTTTGTGCTTCAGTGGAATTTTTTGCGAGTAACTTCGCGAGAAGCTATCCCGCAAAAACACGTGTTTTCAGTTTTTAAGGGCTGATCAAGACAGTTTTTCAAACATAACCCTTTTGTCTCCCTCAAGCCTCTCTTAACCCAAAACCAATTTTTCGTCATAAAACCCAACCAAATCTCAATAGTAATCATCTTCAAATCATCTCTAAGGTATGTTCATTCAATCTTTTCTCTCTATTTCACAAGATTATGCCTTTGATTATAGATTTTGCATGAGTTGGGATTTTTTTTAAAAGGGTTGGGAATTTTCTATTTTGTGAATTTTTTTTTTCAATTTCTTGATTGGGCTCTGACCCATTTGTTTTGTTTGTGTTTGTGGTGGCCCCTTGTGGCATTTGAACTTGTATTTAAGCAAGATTCACACATGTTCATACATTGTTTTCATCTTAGTTATGCGGGTGCATATCAAGTGTTTGATAAAATGCCCAAATGACATTTTGGTGTTGTTTTAGATTCCGATGAGTACCAAACTTTGGGGATTACCACAATTATGCATGTGTATCATGTTTTGATCGTTGGTAGTGTGTTTTACACACTCTGACCCAAATGTGTTTGTCATGCCTTGTTCATGCATTACACATGCACACTTGATGCACACTTTTGTTCATTTGTCATGTTTTACATATCACTCATGCTAGATAATTGTTATTACATATTTAGCACTTGTGACATGATCTTGTGACTTTATTTATGTTTTTTAGGACTTTGTAGTCATTTTATGGACTAACTTGGTACTAATCAAGTTTGTGTTCTTGTGTTTGTGTTTCTGCACTTGTTTCTATGTGTTTTGTCTCTGTTTGTGCAGATGTCTCCTACTAAGAATTCTGCCATAAAGAAAGGGTCAAAGCGTCCACTCACGGACCCAGAAAATTTTTGAAACATTGATGTAGGGTTGGCATACAACGACTTCTACAAAAAGGCAACGATCATCATGGAAAGGGTTGTGAAAATGGAGACCCTTGAGAACACTTGCATTCCAAAAGTGTTCAAGGAGAGGACTTGGGCAAAATTACTAAATCCAAATGGAAATGACTTTTCTAAAATCATAAGGGAATTCTTTTCAAACGCCATTGTGGAAGGGGATCACATTAACTGTTGGGTGTGGCAAAAGGAATTCTTTATCGTAAGGGATTCCATTTTGGAAATTTGTCCACCATCTCAACAAATCTTCATCCAATATAATGATAGATTGGATTCTCTTAAGCCAATGGTGGATCTCCTCGGTGGTACTCTCCAAAAGAAGTCAATGTGCACAATTCCTTTCAATCCGGAGATGAGGACATTAGGCTATATCAAGATCCACAACCTCTACCTGGTAATGAATTTGACCACATTTTCAGTACCAAGAACTACATTTCTCTATGATCTCTTCACACATAAGGAGATCGACATATACGATCACATCTTCCACCTCTTGACAAAAGCCATTTCCAAGAGGAATTCAAGAATCGTAATGCCATTCCCTAGTCTCATCATGGGTCTTATTGCAAAGACAAAATTAAAGTTTCTGAGTGGTCTCACCGTGGTGCAAAAAGACTCTCTGATGGGTGCTCCAACACTAACCCGAAGCAAAGCTTATATCACCAAACCAAAACCCAACGTCTCTCAAATCCCAAGGGACGATGTTGAAGAAGAAGGTGGGCACATAGAGAAGGAGATAAACAGGTTTACATTAGCCCCAGAGGGCTCTATACAGCCATCCTCCCAAGCACCAGCACGAGGACCCGATCGTCTTAATCGTCTCATTGCAAGGGTTGAGCAAATGTATGGCATGATCGAATCCCATATGCAGCATACCTCAGATCAGTTTATGTATGTTCAGGACCAGATTACTGCACTTTCATCTCAAATTGATGACATGATGATGGACCAGCAGCGTTATCAACAAGGCTCTGAATCAGAATCTGAAGAGTTCTAGCCTCTTTGGCTGTTCTGATAAAAAATGGGGAGTAGTTTGAGGGGGAGCTGCTAAGTTTGAGGGGGAGCATAGCCATAGATATTAGTTTATTTTGGTGGTTTAGGAGTTTACATTGGTGGTTCATAGTTTTTTTTTTTTTTTAGAATTATTACTTATTTACATTGCTTTCTTTTTAAAGCTTTAAAGTACTCTATTTTAAAACTTTGATTTATATTTGGTACTTTTTTTATGTATCTATGCTTTTGTAGTTTTTTTTTTTTAAAGTACTTTTAGATGAATGCATACATTATCTTTAGTACTACACACTTGTGCCCTTGTTGGATCTTGTATCCTTAATGCCAATACTTTGGTGTTTTACATTGGTTGTGTGTTTGGACATGCAGTTGATTTTTTGCATTGCTCTTAATTGCATCGCGTGTTTGGATGATCTTTTACTAGTTAAATGATCATTGTAGTCATTCTTTAATGACTGTTCATGTATGATCAAGTTATGCTTCATAGTTTATATCTTTCTTATTACCTTGATCGCATTTTACTTGTTCCTATACATACCTTATATTCAACTTGTTATAAGTTTAATGAAAGTTTTGTTTGTGTGCGAGTGCTTCAGGATACAGATGTATACGTGCAAGTGCTTCACAGCTTCTAAATTAGGTGTGAGTAAGTTTTGCCATTTTTCCCAAACTTGTGTCTAAGTCTAGAACCTATTTTAGGGATTTTGTCACAAAATAGCCAAAGGAGGAGATTGTAAAGGTGTTATTTACAACTATTTTGTGTTAACTTAAATTTCGTGCCAAATTTGATTGTAATTTTGTTCAGTCATGTTTACCTTGTATTTTATGTGGGATTTCATTGTATGGGTTATGTGTGAAAGGGAATGTGAAAACTCAAGCTTGCATTGAAGAAAGAGTGGTTTTCGCAGGTATCTCTCGAGTAAACTTCTAGCGAAGTAAGCCACGTGAAGAACACATGACTGGAATGCGAAGAGTCATGACAATCTGATGACAGCTAGTTTTTGCAAGTAGCTCACGGGTAAGGCCTTCCTGTGCGATACCTGCGAAACATTCTGTTTTGCTATTTTAGCTTATCTACTCCACAATGTCTTCACCCACACTATATATACCCCACATTACCCACATATTAAGTGGAGTGCTTTTTAGAGAGAAAACCCTAGCAAACACACTTGAGAGTTAGAGATTGTATACCCACAATCATCTACACAATCCTTTGTGGTTTTCCTTATACTCCTACCTCTCCATATCCATATCCTTAAGAGGTTGATAGCCTAAACACTTACCACACCCAATCTAAGTGTCAAGTGAGGTTTTGGTGCTGCTAGGAAGTATTGGAAGAAGCTAAGCTTTGGCGAATGCAATTGGGCACATTACGGGATCCGGAAAGCTAAACAAGACACGGTTCCGACAAACCTTGTTGGAGTAGGAGTTTGGAGAGCTTAGGTGCACTGGGTAGATTAGGCTTGGATGATCTCTTGCTATTCATGTATCCCAACTTATTGTCTAAAGGATCAATTTACCGCTTGGAGGGCAGCCGAGAGGTTTTTCGCCTAGCTCTTCGGTTTCCTCTTTGATAACACATCGGCATGTTATCTTGTGTTTGCATCTCTCTTCCTTACTCTTTTAGCTTTCATTTTACTGCTGTAATATGATGAATATGGCTTAGAGTAGTTTTATTTTCTGTTCGCTCGCATTTACTCTATTTCACACTTAGTTTAAGTTAGAGTAAAATCAACCGATCCGTAATCTTTTAATTTGGGGTCTAAATAGCTCTTGTGTTTTTAACACAAATTTGAGGTCTCACCTTCAATCTTAGAACATGTTTGCATAATATATCTCTTAGATATGTATAACCTATTTTTGTCGATTCTACTTTTATGTGAACAAGAGTTTTGCATATAATTTTTGTTGAGCTTAAATATAATTTGTTTCTCTAGTTTTGGTTGAAGTTTACCACCACTTTTAAGCCGAAAATGGTTTAGACGATGTATTGCTTCTTTTTAAAAATATAAAATTAATTTTTTTTTTTTATACAAAACAAATTACAAGAGATCCCCCCCTAAAACTATAACAACTAATTAGGGTTACATGACAAAAGGTATCTGACCATCAATATTAAATCCCCCACCCACTTCTTTGTTTTCTCTTTCAAACGCTTGCATAAAAATTTTATTGTTCTACCTTTGTTTAGGAAGCTAAGAGCTCTGTATTTTTCCATGTGATAGTGTCGTAAAGAAATTCTATATGTGACAATTTCAAGAGTCTTGGAACTCAATTGGTATCTTCGTGTTTTCAACAAAGATTCCAATATTTAAATCTCTTTTCCCCAACTATCAAATTATCAACCAAAAAAAGACAAAATCTTGCACGTGCCAATTAATTGTTGTTGAATATATTAGGAATGCGATGTGTTAAACCATGATGTATATGCTAAAGTGGATGCAGAAGGGGAAACATAGAATAGGAACACTAAAAACACGAGAGTTATGTGGTTCAGTCTCATCAGCCTAGGTCCACAAGCGAAATCCTTAAGAGCTAAATCTTTATTATATAAGAGTGTAATACAAAACTTGTGTTACACTGAACCTTAACATAAGTATATATGGGCGACTAAACCTTAGACTACTAACTCAAGTAGGAATGGGCTTGGGCCAAACACATCTCATCTCAGTTTGTCTCTCGAGACAAAAAGAGGGAGTAGTTTTGTATATGAGAGTAGTCTTTTTGTTGGGGGGAGAGCTAGCATAGGGATAGACCGGATAGGGGAAGAGTGCTTTGAGAGATGTAGTGAGGTTTGGATGTATCTTTTCTTACTTCATATACCATGGTCTTGTGACCACTTTTATATACATTGTACTGCTTCTTTCTATATATATGACGTACGTTTCTTCACCTTTGTCTTACATGTGTTGTTCTTTTCTCTCTTTATACACATGTTTCTTCTTGTATACAACTTGTGTATATTTCACATTTGATGCCTTAATAAATCTTATTTAAGTGTATTAGATAAAATAGGTTGCAAGTCTATCATGTCATGATCTCTTTTCTTGCAAAGTTTTTCAAGAGCTCATTATATTAGTTAGGCTTATGTACTAGTTATGGAGTTGTTGCTTTATACTTCTCTCATAATTATCTTTGAGGTTTTGTCATGGATTGCCAAAAGGGGAGATTGTTAGGATCGTATTTTATGTAATTGGTTAATCCTTTGACAAAATGCACTTTACTTGTAATTAGGTTGATCTAAGATGGGTTTAATACATCAAGCAACATGTTGTTCAAAGCATATGAAATGTTCATATTAAAGGTCATGAGGATTGGTCCATAAAACAAGTAAGGAAAGCTATTGATTAAGTCTCGACAAATAGCTCGACAGATGCCTGCTATCAAGACTTAATGTGAAGCTCAATAGATGACTTAATAGAAGTTCAATCTATCGAGAATTACAATTTTTAGTTTTCCAGATCTGAAATTTGGCGTAGGCATATGTATTTGTTTAGGGTTTATTTTCTCACAACCCTAGACATATATAAGGCTTATTTTAAGAGCATTCACATATGGATACAGAGACCAAGAGATTTATTTTTCTTTGTGAGAAGCTACTGTGTTTGTACGCCATAGGGTTTTGTAACCAAGTGCATCTTAATTTTCATTATTGATGAAGTGAAGAACTTTGCACCTAACAACATCGTTCAACTTACTGGAGTTAGTCCGTGCAAAAGGTTAGTCACAGATTGGAGATTTGTGCATCAAGGGAAAGAAGGCTACTACGAGATCAAGTCCAATTGGGTACTAGAGCAAAGGTTCAACTATAGGTTGGTATTTCGGGATAGACTAGGGTAGTTGGTAAGATTCCTTATACTTGTAACCACTTGATTGTTAATTAATGGATTCTTAGAAGTGATAACCTTAAAATCACCTGGTGGAGTTTTTGCCTTGTGAGAAGTTTTCCCCATTTGTCAGCAAATCACTGTGTCAATTTAATTTTTACTGCATTTAGTTTAATTGGTGATTTGTTGGTTCCTTCATGATTTGCATACAATTGAACCTAATTAATCAACTTAACCTAATTAATCAACTTGAGTAATTAAATTAATTAACCGAGGTCAAGTTATCTTATTCCAACAATATGTACAAATTAACCAATTAAGTATTGAATTAGTGCATGTTGAATTTTCAATCTTCCTAACTTTGCAAACAAATTTTGAGCCCCTGATAAAATGTGTAAGAAAACATCTCCATCGGACCGATGACTTGTGACTTGTGAGAAACCCAATTCTATTGGACAGGTTAGTTATTTATTTCAAAATATTGAGACATAAAAGTTATCATAAAAAGAGACTAATTAAATACACAATTAATGTGGATAGATTTGGTGAGTTTCAATAATTTTCTTTTTACCTGCACTTTTTGTATAGCTAATGTAGGGGCAAAGTCAAGGAGGGTGAGAGGGGGCAAATGCCCCCCACCTCCCAAAAAACTCCAATATAATATACTTACAAAGTATTTTGCCTTTGATAAAAAATTTCTATGTTAACTTTTTCCCAAGCATAAATAAGAAGACTTTTCTACTTTTATTAAAAAAAAAAAAAAAAAAAAAAAAAAAAAAGCAATCTTATGTCAAGTACATGGCACATTTTTGTCTTTGTTCAATGAAAACAAAGTTCAATTGCCCAACTTAACACAAAAGGTATTGTCTTTTATTTTCACAACAAATTTCACAATCATCAGAGTAATTCTATATATATAGTATAGTAATGATGCTGAATATCATCAATAGGTTTATTTCCCAAACCTGTGGTCTTTAGCAAAAGCTGAAGAGTAGTGGACTTGAAAAAACACACTTTACTTGTAATTGGTTATACTTCAAGAAAATGTATTTTCACTGACGAAAAAATTCGTCACTAAAAGTCCAGTTTTTCGTCACTAAGAACTTTTAGTGACGAAATTGGACTTTTAGTGACGAAGCTCATTATCGGACACCAATTTTTCGTCGCTAAATGTCATATTTTTTTTCATTATTAGTGACAAATTTCATATTTCATCACTAAATCTCTATTTTTAGCAACGAAAAATATTTCCTCACTAATTTTCATAACTAAAAGTACATTTTGTTGTAAAGGTAGATCTAGGATGGGTTTAGTTACTTCAAGAAACAAGTGTTCAAGTTAAGTATTAAAGCCATGCAATTTTGACCAAGAATCAAGTGAAGGAAGTTCTGTTCATAAAAGAACGACAAAAGTCTCGATAGAATCCTTTTTATCTAGATTAAATGTTGAAGCTCGACAGAAACTTGACACAAGTTGTATCTATCGAGAATTATGAAATCAAGTTTTCCAGATCTGATTACACGCATATGCTTATGTATTTGTGTAGGGTTTCTTTTCTCACAACCCTAGACATATATAAGACTTATTTTAAAGGCTGTCATATTATGCACAACATATGCACAGAGTATGCAAAAGGTATGCCAAGAGAATACAAGCATATTGTGACCTAGTTCATCATTCTCTTTGTAGAAGCTATTGCGTCTTTGCGCCAAAGGTTTTGTGACCAAGGAGCTTTCTGATCTTCATTGTTGATGAACTAAAGAACTTTGTAGCCAACAATCTTCTTCAAGTTGGTGAGTTTGTCACGTACTAGGATCCGTGCATCATTGGTTAATCATGTACTGGGATTCGTGCATTAAACGGAGAGATTGCCACTACAATACAAGTCCAATTGGGTATTGGGGTAAGGGTTCAACTATAAGTTGGTATTTCGGGAGAGGCCATAGGGTTTGGTAAGACTCCTTATACTTGTAACCACTTATGATTGATAACAGTAGATTATCAGGAGTGGTGACCTTTAATTCACCCTGTGGGGTTTTGCCTCGATGATTTTCCCTATTCATAAACAAATCACCTCTGTCAAATTTATTTTCTGCTACATTTAGTTATTTGGTGATTTTTTTGTGCTACTACGCTATTGCATGTAACTTGACTAAATAATTAACTTGGGTAATTAATTTATTTGCAAGGGGTTAATTCATTTTAACCCAACAAAAGGAATGCCTTCAGAGAGCATAAGTGATTTTTGAATAGTATTTTTTGCGTACCTTGAAATTGGGGTGCCTTGGTGTTTATATAGGGGTCTATGGATGACCACCTTAACTGAATTGTAAAGACATGGGGTTGTCCCTTAGCTAACTTATAGGAGTTAGAAACTATCCCTTAGCTGATTTGTAGGAAATGGGAGTTATCCCTCTGCTGATTTGTAGGAGATGAGAGTTATCACTTTGCCGGCATTTGTGTAAATGTAGGAGAGTCTTAGGTGATGTGAGCGTTGTAACGTAGGCTTAGTACGCTCATCTTTACCTATTTGTTGATGAGGGTGACTGATGGGTGTCAAGGTCAGGCTTGCAAGTGCTTACCCATCCGCTTTTATGCGTGACAAGCGTTTGGTTGGAGTAGTTGTGATAATTTGCACTTGTTACATTGAGACTTCCATTTCTGATTAGTAGGTAATTTCGGAAGACTAGCCCATCTCGGAAGACTAGCTCATTTCGAAAGACTAGCCCATCTCAAAAGACTAGCTCATTTCGAAAGACTAGATATGGAGTTAGCTAAAAAGTTCCCCACAGGGTGAATTTAACAATTTTTAAGCTAACTGTTAGACAATAACTAGTGTAAGTTCCCCGCAGGGTGATTTGGAGTTAGCTACAATATTTCTTGCAATAAATTTCACAATTTTTGAACAATTTTTCATTTAAGCCCACCACTTACACTACTTTATTGTCTACTAGTTATATAATTCCCAATGTCAACTTGTGAAAATACCAACTCTCATCATCATGGGTTCTACATAATCATTATTTTTTATATAAAAAAATGGCCTACTTATATTCACATAAAACACTAAAACCCAAGCCTCCACTCTTTTTCTTATTTCTCAGTTTTCATTTTTTTTTTTTAATCTTGTTTTTGATATAATCCAAATTTTAACGGAAAGAATAGAGAAAAAAATGTTGAATTCAACATAATTTTTAAGAGCATTCAAGGAAGCGAGGATACAAAATTGCTAGTACATTATTATATTCTTAAAACTTTTACAATAATTTATTTTAAGAAATCAAATTGAATGTTTAAACTCTATTTATTTAGATTAATCTCGAAATTACATTAATATATATGTGTGTGTGTGTGTATTTAGTTTGCTTAAATATTAATTAGTTTTTTTAAGATTAATTTTGCTCTCAATATTTCCCTCCCTAAACTGAATTCCTAGCTTCACCACTAGCTACATGTTTGCTTTGCTTTGTTTTTATTAAAATTGTTGCTGTAATATTGATGGCATGACAATAACACGAGATTGTTGGGAACGGCAATGTGAATGGTTACTAGCAAAGTGGTGACAACGAAAAGATCGACAAATCTTTTTAGTTAAACTTGGAAGTTATAGCAATAGTGACATTGCATAAAAAAAAAACAATAGTGACATTAATGGTTAAAAACTAACAAGTTCCCACTACTCAATGCTAGAATTGATGAGTATCAAAATATTATGTTTTATAGACAAATCGAAAAGAAATTGACAACATTGCTATATATAAACCATTAATACAAAACAACTAAAATTAACCCATATTATAATAGTAAACAAAATGAAACTATTATTATTATTATTATTCACCGTCAATGAAATAATATGAATCAAATTGAAACAACATAATTCTTTTAGTTTTTCTTTTCTTTTTTAGAAAAAAAAAAAAAAAGAAGCAAACTGGAATTTGCTTGGAATGAACCAAAATGACAACCCGAAATGAGCTGAAATGACCCAAAATGGACTGGAATTCAACCCGAGAGGGTTCTTATTCTGGTTTACATACTGAATTTATGTGTTTAGTTTCTTGTATCAACTTAGCCACCTCACAAACTTTCTTTGACTAGCTCACTAACATGCTTCAGAAAAAACACGCGAGCTAGCTAGATTTGCTACACTTAGGTAAATTTGACGTGTGGCGTAGTTGGTCAATCTTGGTTGCATAATATGTTCTGATTTGATTAAGCTTAAAATTTCGAAACGTTAAGAAATTGCGGTTGAGTGAGTCTCAGAGGATAAGAGATACAATTTGTTTGATATTTTGCTTACATTTGCATATCTCATTTCATATGTATTACGTGTATAAGTCGCATAATGAGCATCCATGGCTATTGCGTTTTCTGCATTGTTTTCAAGTTTTGGCATTTACGATTGACCTTTGTTACATGTTTGATCGATGGAAAATTTGTCAGTCAGTTTCTCTTGTTTCTGTTTTCTAGATCAACTCTTGACGGACCGTTGATCAATCGAAACTTTTCGACTGTTCTGTGACGCTTATCAATCGATCAAGATTCCTTCTGGTGTCCAGCGTCTTTGCATTCATGCTCTTCATGTTCTATCTATGGCTTTTTTTTTTCCACTTCATCACTGATATCCTGTATTATTTACTTTATTGCTTACTGTTATAAATTTGGTGACTAACATCCTTGTGGTAATCAGCCGGTAATCAGATTGAATACATAGTTGGTTAGTTTAACAAGATGATTAATTCCACTTAAAATCAATAAATTAAGACAAATTAGATGTAATCACAAAAATTAAGTCAATAAAAAATCTTCTCAAAAAAAAAAGTCAATAAAAAACATTGACCAATTCAAGAAAAGTTTGCCGCATGCTTGATAAACTAGTTACATTTCAATTAACTTGTTATGTATTGTTATTAGTGTGGTCAGACTATGTAAAGAGTATGAGTACCAAAGTCAAAAGGAACAAGTTGTGTTCACTGTTCACACCAAATATTAGAAGAAATACTTGTGTGTGTGTATATATATATATTCAAGAACATGATAATATTATTATTAGAGAAGGGAAATGTTAATAGATTCTTTAAGGGAATTGATTTAGGAACTATTTTTAGAAATATTTGTTGAGGACTCTTTTTCCGCCTCACATGGCGCTACTTCATTGGCAACCCACGCCACATCAACATATTATTGATTTTTTGGGTAAATCTCTTTAAAGCCCAAAATAAGCTCATCTTATTCAACTACATGGATTGGGTTCATATGGCCCACGAGATCTTTACTTCAAGAGGCGGATTCATAGTCCATATTTCCTCTTCATCAATTGGGATCATAACCCCACAATATCATCAACATTAACATATCGATCGAGCTCAAGCAATGAATCCAAGCTCACGGCCCATATTACCGCTCTATATTCATGGAAAACAACTTCTCCAAAAAAATTCATATTTACACAAAATGATAACAAAGCCCAAGGTACGTCATCTCATCTTCGGCTTATGATCCAAGCTCATGAGTCTCTTTGAAGAAACTTTGAGAGTCATGGTTTGGAGGGCCAAGAGACATGTTCAGTAAAGTTCCAGTGATTTAAAATTGATAATAGAAACATGTTGTTTGATGTGTCTTAATATTCATCATATGACTAACACTCACAAACTCCAGCCATCCAAATGCTAACCAAATAACTATTCATTTTATCTCCAGCTGTTGCTCTACGAATTTACAAACTTAATTATATTATTCTACATAAACTATCTTACTACTTTCAACTAAAATCCAACTCAAATACATGACTAAATCTGATTGGATATCTTTAATCTTCAAATATAAAATATTCATGATATCTCTAATACCTAGTTGTCATCTGCCATAATCAGACCAAATATTCATCTGCCAGTTACTAGAGTAGAGCATTAAATGCTCTTCTTACTCACCAAGATTAAGTCACAACATAATGAGATCTTGACTAAAAATGTACTATAATAGGATCTTGGATCAAAAATATAAACACCCAAAAAAGGAAACATTTCCAGCAAAACACCAACAATGTGTTCAGCACTTGACACCTAGCTAAAAGTGACATCACCAACCATTTAATGCTCAAATCCCAGCAACCAGCTGCTATACCCAAAATTACAAGATACCCTTAAAAGAGATCTTACCATTTTCAACCAAACTAATGAAATAAATGCTGAATATTCTCTCTAGCCGCTGATATCATCCAACTAACCTCATCTACTTTTGCCCTAAGCAACATCTGTCTTATAACAGCAGAGACAGCTTTTTCAAAACAACTGCGACAGCTGACCCAGCAGCCTTAACATTATTGAATTTTCTCATTTGGCTAAAAACCAAAACCAACTAAAGAAACTATCTTTTTTTTTTTTTGCTAAAATCCTTTCCTTTTTTGCTATTCTTTCCTCCAGCAGCTATTACCCAAAACAACAAGAACACCTTAAAGCTAAACATACCATTTTTGGCCAAATCCTAAGATGGAATTTCTGAAGATTCATTGCTAATTGGGACAGATTTTGGCTGAGATTGTTTGCTAAATGCCTCCTTAAACTCAATTATTAATAGAACCCCTCGTCAACACACCAATAGAGTTGGGTTTGGCATGAATTTTCTACATTTGATTCATATACCTCATATTTCAAAGAGAGTAGTTTGCCTTTGCCTTTACCTAGCCATAAGATTATACTACCACTAAGCTTAAAGTCCTACTTGATCCTAAAGGTGAATGGCTGGTATATGTTTGGGATAAAAACTAAGGATGAAAATGGTATTAACATCATGTTTCCAAGAATTCAACATCCTTTCCAAGAGATGTTTTCTGTTGTTTTAGCAGCTGCTTTTGTATACACGTGATATTCTTAAAACTTCTTCTTTCTTTTTTTGTTCACATGTGATTTGAAGAGAGAGAGAGAAAAAAAAAAAAAAAAGCCATTACTTCTATGTGTGTTCTTTCAGAATGTTGATGACTTAAGAGAGGTTTTGGAGTAAAGGCTCTAATCTAGATTGTTCTTGGTCTAAGCATGTTTAGAAAAGCCGATTTGATTGGATAGGCTATGCACACACACACTCCAAAAGTGAAGGTAGTGAATTCTCTTTGATATGATGAATAATATCCCAACTCAAAATTGAAAGTTCATTTGTTTGATATCATGATAAAGGAGACTAACATTTGCTACAAGAATTTTTAGGAAACCTTTGGCTTTTATGGGCAGAGTCACTGCAAACCCTCATGAGAGTAAACTCGTCCACTAGGGTGACCTAAGGGTTCAAAGACTTGCTGCACATAGAAAGTGCAGTCGTGTAGCCGAAGAAAGTGGCTTGCATTTTAGTTTTAATTTTTCACTTTCAGTAGACATGGGTGCATTGTGGATTGCTAGGGACTAGCAAGATTTTAGTTAGAGGGTGTGATAATGCCTTAAAATGTATATTTGTTATATATTTATGTAGGTGTTATCTCATTATTACTATGCTTAATTTGTATAATTAAGTCTTAATTTGCATTAGTCCCTATTATTTATCTTTACATAATTTCTTGAATAAGATGTCACTCATTGCATGTAATTTTCTACTTTCAGGAAATCATGTGAAAAAGATGAGTTTACAGGAATTTGTGAGAGAATGGATGCCAGACTAGAATCAAATAGGAGCTAAAGGACCATGCTTAAATGTCTAAGGAGGTGCAGCTGGAGTGCTCAGGTCATCTACCATGTTTGGAAGTTTCAAATAAGGAAAGAAATTAAAGAGGTAGAATCTGAAAAGGAAAAATTAGATTTAAGCACTAATTAGTAGTTTAGGTGTATCACTCTCCTAAAAAATCCAATTGATACAAGGCCAGATGGGTTGGAACTGTGACTTAAATATCTACAACTTTCCAGTTTTGACTCTTTCAAAATTCATAATATTTTAAGGCCGAAACTAACTCACAAATTACTACTATAAATTTGTATGAAAATTAAAAATTGTGAAGAGTTTTATTTTCTTTGGACACTTTGAGGTTAGGGCTTTGAAGGGAGGCTGTGTAGAACGAATTTGGAAGAGAAAACCTTGTATTTTCCTTTCTCTAATGGCAGCCTAAACTCTTTTCTAGGGCTAGGGGTTATGTTTCTTCTATACGGTATGAATATTTGATGTGACTCTTTCTAGGATTTTATTAACAACATATTTGATTGTTCAATTAAATTTCTTTTGATGTATTAGTTCTTCCATATTTTCAATAAGTTTTGTAAGGTTGAATTTAATCAACTATGTGTTGGCTTTATTCCATGCCAAATTTACTTGTAATTCAATATGTAAAAACCCTGTATTTAGGTGGGAATTATGTTATGTATGAGAAAGTGTGAAGAAACTCAAGGTGTATGCAATTCAAAAAAGTCTCGCGACTAGATCTCATGATTGTTAAGTTGCCAGAATGGCAAATGTGTGAAGCATCCAGGAGAGCTAAACGGTCACGACAGTTGGAGCACTACAAGATAAAAGGTACAGTCTGGCCTGAAAGTTATCCCGCGACTCAAACTTGTAATTCGTTCCAATCACGAGGCCAAGTCACCAAAATGCCCTGTTTGGATGAAAACTGACTTTTCATATTCCATCTCATACCTTACTATAAATACTCTTATACCCACGAAATGTAAGTGTGGCTATTCAAAGAGAAAAACCCTAAAAAATGTTTCTACAACACACCCACCTTATTAGTGAGAACTACTCATTCTTTGAGAGAAATCTTTGTAGTCTTTTCTCATTATTATACCCATTGAGAGAAGATTTGTACCAAAACATCACCCACACCCATTTAGAGTGTTGAGTGTTTTTGGAGCTTGGAAAGCATTGGAAGATGTCAAGGATGGTGGATGCAGTGGGCTTATTGCGAGATTCGGTAAGCTAGAGAAGATAAGGTTCGGCGTAACCCTGTTAGAGCAAGAAGCTTGGAGGGCTTAGATGCACTAGGTAGATTAGGCTTGGAGGCTCTTCTACTATTCACGTATCCCAACTTCATTCTTTAGTGGATTATTGACCACTTAGAGGGTGGTGAAGAGGTTTTTCACCAAGTACTTTGATTTCCTCTTCGATAATACATCGCCATGTTATCTTTGTGTTTGCATCTCTCTTCCTTTACTCTTCACCTTTTAATTACTGCTGTATTTGTGATTGATTTTGATTTAAAGTGTTTTACCAATTTGGGTTTAGCTTATATTCATCTTTCCACACATATATTGTTTGTGTATAAGCTTGTGATGGTAATTTTGTTTTTGGGGTTCTAAACGTTCATTGGTGTTTTACATGCTAATTAAACTTTCAAGTTCAACCATATTTTTCTAATTTTTTAAATGAATTTCTAATAGTTTCAAATAGAAAGCAGTGATAGGCTACAAACACGTTGACCCCTTGTGATGAATTAAATTAATTAATTAGCCAAGTTATTAATTAATCAAATTAACATGTAAATAGCGTGGTAGCATAAACAAATCACTAATAAACTAAAGTATTCAGCAGAAAATAAATTGACACGGTGATTTGTTTACGAATGGGGAAAACCAACACGGCAAAAACCCCACCGGGTGATTTTAAGGTCACCACTCCTGAAACTCCACTATTATCACAACAAGCGGTTACAAGTAAAGGAATCCCAAGTACTTTACCAATCTATAGGTGAACCCTTACCTCAATACCTAATTGGACTTGTTCTGTAGTGACAGTTTCTCCTTTTGATACACGGCTCTTAAGTACGTGACTAACCAAATGCGCGGATCCCAGTACGCGACTTCAATTACCAACTAGAGAGAGTTGTTGGCTGCAAAGTTCTTCAATTCATCCACACGATGAAGATCAAGGAGATACTTGGTTACAAAACCCTACGGTGCATATTACACATCAACTTCTTCACAAAAGATGAACTAGGGCATGAACTTTGTCTCAGGTCACAAATTTCTTGAACAAAGGTTTCTTAATGCTTGTGCAACTTGTGTACACTTTTTACGGCCCTTAAAATAATCCTTTTATATGTCTAGGGTTAGAAGAAAAGAAGTCTCAAGGTCATATGTACAGATTGGAATCAAAACAGAACTTAGAATCTGTTTTTCTTAAATCTCGACAGCTAGAGGTGTCAAGGTGCTGTCGAGCAGCTATCTAGCCTCGGGGCTGAACAACTTCTTTAAAGCTTGATAGATGCATGTGTCGAGCTAAGTGTCGAGTTTTAAAATCTGACACTTCTTCAACTTGAATCTTAGACAACTTGCATGGTTTTAACACTTGATCTTGAAACCTTATTTCTTGAAATATTAAAATCATCCTAAAGCTACCCAAATACAAGCTGAGTGCATTTTGTCAAAGGATAAGCTAATTACATAAAAGAATGACATATGTTCAAAACACCTTGAAACACATATGTCCTAACAATTAGGATTTAAAGTTAATGGGTTTTTCTGAAAACTTTTATAACCGCATTATTAATCTAGGTTATCATGCGTTTTTGAATTGTCTCAGTTTAACCGAATCATAAGTATTTAATTGTATAAAAATAATCAATTATGAAATATATAATTTCTTAAATCACAAAGAATTTCTTATCGATATAGGGACCGATGCCCTGGTATTTACATTATTGATTTAAATCAGTTTTTATTATTATTCTTGCTAACAATCACCAAGCAAAAGTACTTTTCTTCGTCACCCAAATTTTTTGTTTAATTATATTGTCTTTGAATTTACCCTACTCCTTGTGGTTCGACCTTAGTATTTCGAGAATTATATTGTTACGATCTCCTATACTTGGGAGTAAGCAAGCACATCATTATAGATAACACACCATAACTCTTCTAAACTCCACTCTCATAGTCTCTCACTTCGAAATTCTACAATTTTGCTACTCATAAACACATCTCAATACACTTCTCCACCTCCCTTATAAAAGTCATTCTCATGGAATACATAAACTTTTAATACTAAAGCCATTCTCCTAGAAGGCACCAAGTTCACATATCAAAGCCCTTCTCATGGAAGGCAACACTTTTTATAACTTCATAACAATTAAAAGAGCATTGTCAAGGGAAAATTCAATTAAGTGCATGATAAAAGGGACAAGCTTAACCAGCCTCTACACATAGCTGGACATACTTTCTCTCTCTCCCTCTAGTTGCACCTATATTTCCCCTTCAATCTTGAAGTTATCATGGCAAACTGCCTCTCCACCGCTAGAGTCATTCTACTGAAATGCTATTAACTCACTGATGCTATACAGCTAGAGCTACAAACCATACAAAGATAAGTGACTCTACTTCCATATCTTTAAATTTACATCATTGAGGACATGATTACTTCACATTTAAATAAATATTACTTTATTTTGACTACTATTACAACTATTAATCAATACTATTATATCAAACACATATTACATATTTATTCAACCATTGTCATCCTTCTTAGGCCTAAAAGTATGTCAGTAGCCATTGGACAACGTGGCCCAATGTTGATTTCCGAATGCAACTCCCCAAACATATTCAGGTCTAGCAAGCTGACTCCTCTAGTGGACACCACATGGCCGAGCACCAAAAAAAGGCCCCCAAACATTTGGCGACTCTGCTGGGGAGTCGCAAGTACCGCCGTATCATGCCTCCAAAGTCTAGAATCATATATCATAAAGGAGAACTCGACTCCAAATACTTAAAATCTCTTGATCTTGCAGCTCATGACGTTGAGTCACAACAACATTACCTCACATTCATTCAAGGAGATGCTATTCCTCATGTCACTCTACCATTCGAGTAGCTCCAAGGCTACAACATACCTATTACGAGCTTATTGATAGCATAAAAAAAGCTCTTCCATCATTCCAGCTACAGAAAACCCCTTTTACCGTTGGAGATCTTCGCTATCATCTATCATTCCATCCATAAAGGGCCTTAGCAGTAGAAATCCTTCTTACCGCTGGAGCTTTTCGCTATTATTTGTCATTCTAGCCATAGAGGGCCTTAACAGCAGATCCCCTCTTCCTGTTGAAAATCTTCCCTATTATCTGTCATTCTAGCAACAAAGTGCCTCAACAACATAAATCCCTCTTACCACTGGAGATCTTCGCTATTATATGTCATTCTAACCACAAAAGGCCTCAGTAGTAGAAACCCCTCTTACCGCTGGAGCTCTTCGCTATTATCTGTCATTCCAGCCATAGAGAGTCTCAGCAATAAAAACCCCTCTTACCACTGGAGATCTTTGCTATTATCTGTCATTCCAGCGACAAAGGGCCTCATCAGCAGAAACTCCTCTTACCACTGGAGGTCTTCGCTATTATTTGTCATTCTACAGATAGATGACCTTAGCACTAGAAACCTCTCTTACCACTGGACATATTCATCTCTTCAGCAAGAGAGAGCCTCAACAGCAAAAGAAACTCTCATTTCGTTGGAAAAATTTACCATTATCCATTATTTCTAGCAAGAGAGGGTCTAATCAATAGCAACCCTTTTTACCACTGGACATGTTCCAACAACAAAGGGCCTCAGCGACAAATTACCCTTTTTGGCACTATTCATCATTATCCAGCGGTGCAGCATCATAGTGCCTAATCAAGTACAACCCTTCATCTCGCTGGACAAATTTATTATATGTCATTCCAGCCACAGAAGGCCTCAGGAGCAAAAACCTTTCCTACAGCTAGAGATCTTTGTCATTATTTGTCGTTTCTGCCATAGAGGGCCTCAGCAACATAAACCCCTATTATTGTTGGAGATCTTCACTATTATCTATCATTCCAGCCATAGAGGGACTCAGCAACAAAAACCCTCTTACCGCTAAATATCTTCGCTATTATCTATCATTCTAGCCATAGAAGGCCTTAACAGTAAAAACTCCTCTTACTGCTAGAGATTTTTCACTAGTATACGTCATTCCAGACATGAAAGGCCTTAACAGGATGTACCCGTCCTTTCGCTGGAAGAGTTCACAATTATCTGTCATTCCAACTGCAAAGGGCCTCATCAACTGAAACCCTTCCTTTTGCTAGAAGAGCTCACAAATATCTGTCATTCCAGCCATAAAGGGCCTCAGCTACAGAAACCCTTATTAGCACTTGAGATCATAACTATTGTCAATTATTCCAACAATAAAGGACCTCAACAGCCAAAACCCCTCTTACCGCTAAAGATCTTCACTATTGTCAATCATTCCAGTCATAGAAGGCCTTAACAGCAGAAACCCCTCTTACCATTGGAGATTTTTGTTAAGACATATGTCATTTATGTTAGGAACATATATCAACATTTTATGTAATTTTCTAATCCTTTGAAAAAATGCACTTTACTTGTATTTGGGTAGATTTAAGATGTGCTTAATGCTTCAAGAAATAAGTTTTCAAGTTCAAGTGTTAAAGCCATGCAACTCTGTCCAAGAATCAAGTCAAGAAGTGTTGTTCATTAAAACTCGATAGCTGGTATCTATCGAGGTTTAAGAAGTTGTTTCAGCCTGAGGCTTAACAGTTGCTCGATAGATAGGGTATCTGTCAAGGTTTATGAAAAACAAATTTCAAGTTCTGATTTTCATCCAATCCGTGAATGTATGTTTGAGATTTCTTTTATCACAACCCTAAATATATATAAAGATTATTTTAAGGGTCATCACAAGGAGCATAGTTGCATAAAAGCACAGTTGGACAAAAGCACAAATTTCACAAGTGTGAAGAAGAGTGATTGGAAACCTAGTTTGCCTTAGTTCATCTTGAAGAAGCTGTTGTGTTTGTACACCCTAGGGTTCTGTGACCAAGCAACTTCATGATCTTCATCGTGTGATGAACTGAGGAATTTTGCAGCCAACATCCTTCTCAAGTTGGTGATAAAGTCGCACACTGGGATCTGTGCATCTATTGGTTAGTCACGTACTGGGAACCGTGCAATACAAGGAGAGATTGTTACTACAGAACATGTCCAAATGGGTATTGGGGTAAGGGTTCAACTATAGGTTGGTATAAGATACTGGGATTCTTTTATTTGTAACCGCTTGTTTTGATAATAGTAGATTCTCGGAAGTGGTGATCTTAAAATCACCCAGTGGGGTTTTTGCCTCGTATGTTTTTCCTATTCGTAAACAAATCACCATGTCAATTTATATTCCACTGCATATTTAGTTATTTGTGATTTTTTTGTGTTTCCATGTACATTACATGTTAATTTGATTAATTAATAAACTTGGCTAATTAATCAATTAATATTTCATAAGGGGTCAATACATTTTTGGCCTATCACAATTAAAATTAATAAAATAATTTTGTTATTGGTTGATAATTAGTGTCTAAAGTAGGATTGCATGAATAGGAATAAAATGGATAATTGGATAACAATAAAATTGTAAATAATTTGAATTTTATCAAGATTTATTTAAAGGAATTTATCTACAAGATAATTGTTCCTAAAAAGTCTGAATTATCCAGAAAAGAGATAAAAAAAATCATAAACTAAGGATGAAAACACGTCTAGGTACAAGGACCGGATAAAAAAACCTTAGAAAGAGAGTCTGAAGCGCACCCTAACACGAAAGTGTGTTGGGCATCCAAGAGCACCATTCGACACTTCTGGAGTGCCAAACAGCACTTTAAAAGTACCGAATTTACTCCTTTTGGGCTTTGGCTCAACTCCCTTCAAGTGACGATAAGGCACACTCTTTTCGATCTCTTCAAAAAAGGATAAGTGTCGATTCGCGTTCTACACGTCATAGCTATTTTTTAGAGTCTTCTAGCCTCTACAAATAGAGACTGAATCTCATAATTCAGGGACTTTTTTTGGCACTCCAAGAGGCAAACATTTTTAGGCTGTCAAATTACTCATATCTGCTGATCCTCTTTGATATTTGTTGCTAAAATTTGGGTTTTAGGTTTCAAAGATAATTGAATAAATTTCTTTGAACCCTAAAACATCTTCTCAAGAACAAGAAGTGCTCCATGCAAGAGGTTGTTTTCAGTCACCACTATTCTTTTTTTTTTTTTTTCTCTCTTTTATGATTCTTGTTTACGAGGATGCATGTTTTCCTTTATCCATAACATGAATTGTTAATCATTGTTTTGTTAAAGCATGATCTTGAATTTGTTTATATAATTGTTGTGATCTCTTTCTTAATTCCAATAATCCACAACCCAAGTTGTTAATTAGATTTATTATGCATAAAACTTGTTACAACAAACAAACATTAATATCATGTCAAATATAAGTGCAGCAGAAAAGTAAATAAGACAAGATATGATGACCCAGGAAAACCAATGAAACCAACCAGTTTCATAGTAAAAAATCTGGAGGGAAACCTTCTCAATCTAGTAAAGAAAAGTTTCAGATCTAGTACAAAACCTTTGTCCCTAGACTCTACAATCCCCGTAGATGAACTCACAGCAGAAACCTTCTACCACTTTAGAACCTCTGAACTCTTCAATATATGAACGCCACCTTTTGATGCATGGATCCCAGTACGTGACTCACCAATTCCATGAATCCCAGTACATGACTCATTCACCAACTTGAGGAAGAAGAATGTTGGCTGCAAAGTTCTTCACTTCATCAACAATGAAGACCAAGAAGCACTTGGTTACAAAACCTTAAGGCATAAAGACGCAGTAGCTTCTTTTAGAGAGAATAAGGCTTCGGTCACCTTTTGCATATGTTCTCCTTGTATTCTCTTATGTGACGGCCTCTAAAATAAGCCTTATATTTGTCTAGGGTTATGAGAAAAGAAACCCTACACAAATACATAAACATGGGCCGAAAATCAGATCTGGAAATCTGAATTCCCGTAACCTCGATAGATACCTTGATAGATATCAGGTGTTAAGCCTCATTAAACCTCGATAGATAGCTATCTGTCGAGTAGGTGTCGAGCAGCTATCCGCAGGTGTCCAGCTTTAGTGAACACTTTTTCTTCACTTGTTTCTTGGTCCAATCTTCATGGCTTTAATACTAGACTTGAACAGCATGTTCTTTGAAGTATTAAAAAAATCCTAGATCTACTCAAATACAAGTAAAGTACGTTTTGTCAAAGGATTAGCTAACTAAATAAAATATGTCCTTAACAAAACCCAATAGCATGTTCTTTACAGAAGTAGGATTTGTGTCCATAGGAGTGAAAGGTCTTCTTCTATTGCCACCAAGCATTCCTTGTTCATATTTGAATTGCCTCAAGAGTCTATCTCCCTTGTAGAAAGTTGCCCTCTACAACCCAACAAGGAAGATGTGATCTGATTTTGCAGACCACAGTAGAGGGGTAAGCACTTCCACCAATAACAGTCCCACTGAATTAAGGAACTAGATTTCTAGTCCAAGAACTTCACCCAATCACTCTCATTTTGGCACTCAGTTTTGATTACAGCACTGATAAAAAAACTGCTAGGCTCATAATTACCGGTGGTAGGCTTGGCAATAATGTCCAGTCACTCCATCAGTCATATCTGCAAAGTCAACGGGCTCGCTATGAAGTTCTAAGTTTCTCCACCATGAAATACAAATCCAATCCTAGAAAAGTTTCTAAAAAGATCAAAGAAACAGGATTAATACCATCCTTAATTTGATTCACAACACTTATGGCTCGAGCATCCACGAAATCGTGTCTCCTAGAGAAAAGCAAAAGTTTTCCCACTATGCATAAGGCCAAACTGAAGTTTTTTCTGCATATTCTCGGTCACTCCATAGGAGCGTTTATCAATCAACCGAGAGATAATTGCACAAAGATTCACCATATGGCCTTTAATCATACTATTAGTATTGAAAGTCGAAAGATCGAGAGCATTAGACAAAGATTCCTTATGCTTGGGATCACAAGAAGCCCCTACAGATTTTCTGCTTGGATCATAGCCCAGGATAGTGGAAAACTCTTTAATTGTCAGACAGAGTTTAGCAGTGTTAAACTGAAACACATGATATTCGAGATCCCAGAATTTCATGACAGTACAAAGAAAGTCCCACTTAAGTTTGACATTCCTAGGAGCCTTAATTCCCTCTAGTTTGAAGGCTGTAAAATTGGTTTGGTGCTGAAATCAAAGCTACGAACCCATCTGTTGATATCATGAATTGTTGAATGAGAAATATTTTGATTTCTAGTTATGGCTGACTTTTGCTTATGATTAGTGTGTGTTTCTAACCTTTATACAGAGAATTTTCATAGGAGAATTCATTTATATAAGCTACATCAGTTCATAATCAGGTTTGAAATAGGTTTCAAAGAGTTTGTAGCTGACTAGGAGAGCATTTCATGATCGCAAACGAAGTAAATGTTTTTCAAAAAACTCGAAAACGCAAAATATGCATTGGAAAATAGTAAGGAGTCAGCCCACCAGGGCATGAGTGTCGTGTGATGGAATTATACAGCGCAGCGGAAGAATAAACAATAAATAACGGATCTACTTCATACATAAAAGTTAACATGCATTGTTTAAGTTTCAGAATATAAGAACAAGAGAGTGTACCTTGGAGCGATGAATTTCAAAACTTAAAGATGAGAATCACTTGGGAATACTTTCAATCTTCACTCCAATTCCACTAACGCTCAAGATGTGTGGTCTCTCAATTAGTTCCAAAGGGAGAATGTCAAAAAGTGTCTAACATTACACCACTTCACAAGAGTGTTCATACAATTTCCTATGAAAATCTCTACCGATTCTCTAACACAAAATTCTGTATATTTCTCCCTTTGTATCTAACTGATTATCTAATTGGGCCGGCCTTTTGGGCCTTTCCAATTGGGCTTAAGTGTGTGGTTTGGAGTGGGACCAAAAGGGACCAATAAGACACTAGCTTCAATGGGCCTTGGGCTTTTCTGTCAACTCTTGACAAGTTCAAAGTTACCATTAACTATATTTAATACCACTATATAAATATAGTTGCACTCTAGGCCTTATTAATAAATTATATCCCAAGACTTTATTATACATGCAACCCCTTCATAAAATATTCATAGTAACACAAAGTCATGAAAGCAGACTGCCACTTTGTATATTACTACATCTTAATTCCTTGAGTACCCGGTTTAATTCTTTAAGTTATTCATCATATATTTATGAAATCCAATTCCATAAATATATACTTTAGTAACTCCTTACTAAAGTGGTTAGGCCCAACTCTCTGAATAACAAACCCATTAAACTTATCTCAAGGGAATATTTTGTATCTCCGTTAAGAGACTATGAATTCCATCTTGAGAATATATGTTTCATCAACACTAAATGTGGCTGCCCAACATACTGAGATTTTGACCGTTACTATAGATCTCACTCCTGATATATCAAAGCAACCTACACTTCATGATCAGGTCCATTATCCTCTCAAGATTAAGAGTTCATGCAAAAATAAGTTGTAAGTTTATTATTCAATTGACAGTCGTTAGGAGAATAATAAATCTCACACCGATCCAGTTCAATATGTCTTAACTCTTAAAACATATCAACATATCAACTAGAAATCTCCATTTCCATGATCAAGACAAATCATCTTAGTTGATATATTATAGTCTTCGCAGATGAAATGCCCAATTTCATCACTGACTACGAACTATAATTCTGAGTTTACAAAGAACTTGTGATTTATATCTTCTGTGACTAAATCACATAAATCACATACTATGCATCTCATGGACTATATGATAATGTCCCAATATTCATGTTGTCAATATTTTCTGACAGGCCACAAACGCGTTGACCCATTGTGATAACTTAGATTAATTAATTAGCCCAGTTATTAATTAATCAAATTAACATGCAATATCACGTGGCAGCACAAACAAATCACCGAAACTAAGTTATGCAGCGGAAAATAAATAACACGATGATTTGTTCACGAATGGGGAAAACCTTACGGCAAAAACCCCACCGGGTGATTTAAGGTCACCACTCCCGAAACTCCACTATTATCACAACAAGCAGTTACAAGCAAGGAATCCCAAGTACCTTACCAACCTACAGTTGAACTCTTACCCCAATACCCAATTGGACTTGTTCTGTAGTGACAGTTTCTCTTTTCAATGCACGGCTCCCAAGTACGTGACTAACCAGATGTGCGGATCCCAGTACGCGACTTCAAACACCAACCAGAGAGAGAAAATTGTTGGCTGCAAAGTTCTTCAAATCATCAGAGATGAACTAGGGCACGAACTTTGTCTTTCAGATCACAAATTGCATGAACAAGAAGTTCTGAATGAATGTGCAACTTCCATCTTCTTGACGGCCCTTAAAATGATCCTTTTATATGTCTAGGGTTAGGAGAAAAGAAGTCCCAATGACACATTCACAGATTGGACTTGAAACAGAACTGAAAATCTGTTTTCTTTAATTCTCGACAGATAGAGGTGTCGAGGATCTGTCGAGAAGCTGTCGAGGCTCAGGGCAAAACAGCTTCTTAAAGCTCGATAGATGCATGTGTCGAGGTAGGTGTCGAGGTAGGTGTCGAGGTAGGTGTCGAGCTTTAATAACTTGCACTTCCTTGCTTGTTTCTTGGATAGACTTTGATGGCTTCAACACTGGATCTTGAAAAACTGTTTCTTGAGGTGTTAGACACATCCTAGATCTACCCAATTACAAGTAAAGTGCGTTTTGTCTAAGGATAAGCCAATTACATAAAATAGCGACATATGGTAACAATCACTTGAACTACATATGTCCTAACAATCTCCCCCTTTGGCAATCCGTGACAAAACCACAACAGACAAATGAAGATATGAGAGAAGTCATAAATCACTCAACTCATACTCACTTGTTACATACAGTAAAATCTATCCTAACACAAACTCTTGAAAAACTTTGCAAGAAGAAAGTTTATGGCAAGTAGACTTTGACAACTTGTATTTCTGAAACACTTATAAACAAAACACATCAAGGCATCTTTGTGTGAAACAGAAATAATAAATTGCATACAAGTAAAGAAACATGTGTATAAAGACAGAAAAGAAACAACACATGTAAAGGTAGGTGAAAGAAAAACATGCATCATCATATATAAGAAGAGAATAAACACAATGTATGTCAATACATGATCAATGTATCTCTGAAAAGATGAAAAAGAAAAAAAATACATATGATCACCTCACTACATCCCTCAAATCCACACTCCCCCTAACAAAAATGTCCTATGCTCACACTCCCCCTAAGCATGACTACTCTCATACATATAGACCAAACTACTTCCCCTTTTTGTCACGAGTGACAAAGGGTAGGTCATGTAGACATCTCATCCGAAGAGCTCGCATCTCCATCATCATCATCGACAGAAGTATCATCGTCATCGCCATCATCATCAGCCTCAGTCTCAGTCAAGCAACCTTGCAGTAGTTTGAATAAATTCAAAATAAGTTCCTACTGTTCCTGGAATAATGTAGCCCACACGGGCTTGAGCAATCTCTTCATCAATCAGAAGTTTAGCTAACCAGACGGAGGGACAATAAGGAACTAGAATTGTTGTAGGATGATACACATGATGAAATTGAGGTAAAACCCGATCACCAAGATACTAATACCTTTCATGCCCACATTCAAACAATGCTTGACAACCATTCAGCTCCAAAGCCCGTTCACTCTCTGTGTACACCTCACATCCAACCCAAGGATCTAAAGACATATAGAAAATCACAAAGAAACCCAGAATGAGAAAAGACCAAACCATAATCAAACACCAAGGATCCCGCACAAAAAAATAGGGGAAGAAGAATAAGGACTCACATTATCAGCAGTCAAATTGTCAATCACCAAGCACCAAATTTCCAAAGAATGTCTAGAGGTCACTAATAAATGGTATTTGGGTAACCACTAGAGGAACCTAGGGAAAATACCATTATCGTCCTCCCAAACTTGAGGACCCACTCCAAAGTACTCATAAATCTAGACTTGAAAAATTGCCATAACACCATTACCACAAAGCGAAAATAATTTTCCAAAGCCTACACATAGCCAAAAAATCCCAAACCTCACCTGCCATATAAATGGATCCCCACCCAAGATTGAAAGACTTTGCCTAGAGAGTTGGGTCATGAAATACATTAGAGTAGCATAAGCCATGTTGCCCCAATCATAATTTCAAATTTGTCCAATTTTTCTCAAGCTTTCTAGGTAGCGCAGATTCACAATACTACCTAAATCTAGACACAAGAAAGTCTCAATAAAAAGTCGCATGAACATACAAGCGCCTTTTGCCGCAGTCTCTCAATGAGAAATATTTTCACATAACTAAGACAAAAGGATATTGTTACTCCTCATTTTAGAAGGCGCTACACCTAGAAGTTTCTTGAGTTCAGCTAAAGTAAGAGAATCATTGACAAGAATTCTTTCACCACCCAACCTTAGACCGGTGATAACAAAGAAGTCATAAGGTGTCAACATGACCTCCCCAATACCTAGAAAGTGGAAGGTACATGTAGTGTCCTAGAAGTGCTCTGCCAAGGCAAGAAGTAACTGTAGATCTTTGTATTCATCTGTCTCATGATTTAACAAAGCTTCGAAGAAAGCGCCAAAGCCTACTTCATTGATGATGTTTTTGATGCTAGGAGACAATGCAACGTATGCACTTTTTAACATTTGGAGACTGCCTCGACTCTTGAGGCTCTGTAACACAAAAGTTCAGCTCATCAATTTCCATGACCAAACTACGTGTCCAAAAAAAAATAATTCCATGACCAAACCCACATCACAAAAAAAAAATAATAATAAAAAAAAAAAACCAACGCCCCACCAAAATTTCACCACAATCAAAATTCTTCACATATCCTTACACAACTACTAAATTTTTTCTATAGCCATGTGAAAAAAGTTCCTACATTTCCAAAATAGCAAAAAAAATTCCCACAAGCCCATGCCCATGCAAAAATAAATTCTCACATGGCCAAAATCATAATCACAAAAATTTTCCAAGATCCAACATCACATGCCGAACAAAATTTTTCATAATCAAAATTTCATGCCCATAAAACTTTTCCCATGTCCAAAAATTTTCCATACCCACAAATTTACCCACAAAATTTTGCCATGTCCATAAAACATAGTTTACACATGCCAATAAACTTTTCCCTTATACATCATGTGTTAGGATGTGTGCCCTTAAATCCTATTGTATGATGCTATGTATGACATTATGTATGACTTAATGTTGTGTTTAATAAATTTGTTTTATTATTATCTAAAATAATGGTAACATGAATATTTGGACATTATCATATAGTCCATGAGATGCATAATATGTGATTTATGTGAAAAGTTACAGAAGATACAAATCACAAGTTTTTTGTAGACTCAGAATTGTAGTTCGTAGTCGATGATGAAATTAGGCATTTCATCTGCGAAGACTATAATATATCAACTAAGAT
The DNA here is from genome assembly GCA_032878915.1 of Castanopsis chinensis. NCBI lineage: Eukaryota > Viridiplantae > Streptophyta > Magnoliopsida > Fagales > Fagaceae > Castanopsis > Castanopsis chinensis. The sequence continues at coordinate 22,287,350 of JAVQMG010000115.1, forward strand.
GATTTGTCTTGATCATGAAAGTATAGACATCTAATTGATATGTTGATATGTTTTAAGAGTTAAGGCATATTGAACTAGACTGCTGTGAGATTTATTATTCTCCTAACAACTGTTAAATGAATAATAAATCTTACGACTTCTATTTGCATAAACTCTTAATCTTGAGAGAATAATGGACCTAATCATGAGGTGTAGGTTGCTTTGATATATCAGGAATGAGATCTAAAGTAATGGTCAAAACCTCAGTATTTTGGACAGCCATATTTAGTGTTGATGGAACATATATTCTCAAGACGGAATTCATAATCTTTAACGGAGATATAAAATATTCCTTTGAGATAAGTTTAATGGGTTTGTTATTCAGAGAGTTAGGCCTAACCACTTTGGTAAAAAGTTACTAAAGTATATAATTATGAAATTGAATTTTATAAATATATGATGAACAACTTTAAAGGATTAAATCGGGTACTCAAGGATAAGATGTAGTAATTTACAAAGTGGCAGTCAACATTCATGACTTTGTGTTACTACGAATATTTTATGAAGGGGTTGCATGTATAATAAAGTCTTGGGATATAATTTATTAATAAGAGCTTGAGTGCAATTATATTTATATAGTGGTATTAAATATAATTAATAGTAACTTTAGACTTGTCAAGAGTTGACGGAAAAGCCTAAGGCCCATTGAGCTAGTGTCTTATTGGTCCCTTTTGGTCTCACTCCAAGCCACACACTAAAGCCCAATTGGAAAGGCCCAATAGGCCAGCCCAATTAGATAATTAGTTAGTTATAAAAGGAAAAACATACATAATTTTTTTTTTAAAAAAAATGGTAGAGAAAAATAAAAGAGAAAGAGTGTGGCATTCTTTCATTCTCCCTTGAAAACTGATTGAGAGACCATACTTCTTGGGCGTAAAGTGGAATTGGAGTGAAGATTAAAAGTGTTCTCAAGTGCTTCTAATCTTTGTTTTGAATTTCTCCACACCAAAGTACGCTATCTTGTTCTTAAATTCTAAAATTTGCATAGTGCATGTTATCAATCATGAATAAAATAGATCTATATTTGCTGCTTTCGTTGTGTGTTTTGTATAAGATACAAAACCAGATTTTCCAACAATTGGTATCAAAGCTAGGTTTTCATCTTATTATTGTATAATATGTGATTGAATTTTAGAATTTAAGAAAAACTGTTATCTTTGTGTTTCAATTTTTCTGCATCAAGTTATGGTGTTGTGTCATGGTTTTTAATTTTCATGGAATTCGTATATATATATTGCAAGTGGGATATAATAGTGCAGCATCTTGATATGGTTATTGAATGGAATCCGTGTAACTGTCAAATGCACTTGAATTTAATGCACTGCTTGGACTTAATGCATGGATTGCATGGCTTGGCTTATATTTTTACGGCTTGGACTTAATGCATGGATTGCATTCCTTGAATGTGTTGCACAACTGGGCTATTCAATTGGCTATTCAAGTATTCAATTGTCTTGATGGCCCACAGTTATATATAATAAGACAATTTAATGGTAATTGTCTTGATGGACATTGTCTTGATGTCCAGGATTCTAGCCATTTGTAAGTTATATATATATATATATATATATATATATATATATAATGTAATAATTATATATTACATATAATAATCCATATATTATATTATATTATATTATATATATATATATATATAATATAATATAGGTTTATAATGTAATATGAGTTTATTATACATTATATATATTTATATATATATATATATATTAATGCTAGGATTATGAAATTTATTCCTAATGAAATTAGAATTATGTTTTCAAAGTGTCTTGCATTATTATGATTCTTGATCTTAAAAACTTTTAATTTAAAATATCTAGTGAAAGAGAGATACAGGGGGTTGCATCTCATGGCCTCCATTGTTGGTTCATAGTAGTGTGAAATATATACTTTGTCTTTGCCTCGAACTTAGCATTCCATGCGGAGAGTATTTATTTCATAGTCCTACAAGATTGAATTTCCTGGTTTATAGTGGTTTGATAAACACCTTGTCTTAACTTCGAGCTTTGCATTCCATGCGGAGTGTGTTTTTATCATGATATCACAAAATAAGCTTGTTAAAGGGATGAAATGTGGCTACACATGATTCTAGACAATAGTATACACTAGACTAAGTTTTATAGTATCTTCTTTGCTGAGTTTTTGCTATTATTACTTAGAGGATAAATGTAAAATGGCATATTATTAATGTTTGATAAGAGTTATCATGATAGCACTAATAATAAGAATAGTTCTCAACCAATTAATGTGTTTATAATAAACTTGCTACCAAGGAATTATAGACATGAATTGGGTTGTCGTTGCATATAGTATTTTATGGTTTTATTAAGGTTCTATATTATATACTTATATGCTAAATTGATAATGTCCAGTTTACTTATTATATTCATGTTTATTATTTTCAGATTTAAATCATTGCATCATTTAGCCCACTTGTTGCTATTCTTAACCTTAACAAACTGATTAGATCCAACTATGTTGACTGGAAAAGAAATTTAGACATTGTTCTTACTGCTGAAGAGCACAAATATGTGTTTACTCAACCATGTCCTAACTTTCCTTCATTAGATGATCCTCTTGAGGAAAAATAGCGATATAATCGTTGGCAAAAATCTAGTGAAATGGCCAAGTGCTACATCCTAGCATTTATTTCAAATGTTCTACAGCATCAAATGCAGGTTGTAGAACTTGCTTCAGACATAATGCTTACTTTGAAGAAGATGTTTAGTGAGCAAGGCCATTCTGTAAGGTAAGAAACTATGAGGTAGATTTATAATACCAAAATGGTTGAAGGTACTTTAGTGAGGGGGCATTGTCTTAGGATGATTTCTAATCTGAATATATTGGAAGTTTTAGGTGTCGATATTGATGGAGAATCCCAAGTGGATATGATACTCTAGTCACACTAGAATCATTCAAGGAATTCAGACTTAATTATAATATGAGCCAAAAGATTTATTCATTGTTTGAATTAATGAATGAGTTGGTAGCGGCGGAAGGCATCTTTGGTACTTCTAGTGTTGCAGCCAATGTTGGTGAAGCTCCTACTTCTCAACCTAAGTGGAAAGGCAAGGGTAAGAAGAAGAAGGACTTCACTAAGAAAGATGGTAAACAAATTGCCTTAGGAGTTGCCGACAAAAGAAAGAAAACCAAAGGAAAGTGTTTCCATTGTGGTGAGAAAGGACATTGGAAAAGGAATTGTCTAACATTCAAGGCTGCCAAGAATAAGGGTATGAAAAGTTCATTTCTTCTTGAAATATGTTTGGTACAAAATCCAACGGATTCCTGGTGTGTGGATTCAGGTTATGCTAATCAAATCTGCAATTCTTTGCAGAGGTTCTAGGAGACTAGAAAGTTGAATGAGGGAGAATTATTTCTTACTTTAGCTGATGGGAGCAGGATTCCGGTTGTAGCTATTGGAGTGTTTAATTTATGCTTTAAGTCTAGAGTTTTAATATTAGAAGATTGTTTGTATGTACCTAATGTTCATAGAAATTTAATTTCTGCAACTTATTTAGGTAAGTATGGATATTTTGTTATCTTAAAAGACAATGTTATAATAAAAAAGGATAAAGTGTTTATCTGTTCTAGCAATATTTTGGATGGTTTTTATATTTTAACTCCTGATAAGCATGAATTATATAGCTCTGAATTAGATAATAATTCACATGTGAAATCATTAAAGATAAAGTTTTATTCTACTAGTGAAGCATATCTTTGGCACTTGCGTTTGGGTCATATTAATTCAAGTAGGATTCAAAGACTAATCAAAGATGGACTTTTACAGCCCATGAACTTTGATAATTTTCCAGTTTACGAATCTTGTTTGGAAGGTAAAATGACCAAACGACCTTTTAATGCAAAATGTAGAAGAGCCCAAGATTTGCTAGAACTAGTACATTCAGATGTATGTGGTCCTATGTCAATCTAAGCAAAAGGTGGCTATGAGTATTTCATTACTTTCATTGATGATTACTCTAGATTTGGTTATGTGTACCTAATAAAACAGAAGTCCGAAGCTTTTGAAAAGTTTAAAGAGTTTAGGGCTGAAGTTGAGAATCAATTAGGTAAACGCATAAAGGTCATTCGATCTGATCGAGGTGGCGAATACCTTCTTAGGGATTTCAAGGATTACTTAACTGAAAATGGGATTATATCCTAGTTGACTGCATCTAGAACTCCACAACAAAATGGTGTAGCAGAAAGAAGGAATATGACTCTTTTGGATATGGTTAGGTCCATGTTGAGTTATTCAACTCTACCAATTTCTTTTTGGGGAAATGCCTTAAATACTACAATGTACCTTCGAAGTCTGTTCCTAAAACTCCTGTAGAGTTGTGGAATGGGCATAAATCTAGTATGAGACATCCCCACATTTGGGGTTGTCGAGCACATGTGTTGAAAAGAAAGTCTGACAAGTTACAGTCTAAAACAGAAGTGGTTTTCTTTGTAGGGTATCCAAAAGAAACTGTTGGAGGTTTATTCTATAGTCATAAGGATTATAAAGTGTTTGTTAGCACAAATGCCAAATTCTTGGAAACTGACTATATGAATAATTTTACTCCTAGAAGTAAAGTTGTCTTGGTTGAAATGAATGAACCTGTAGTTGAACAACCAATGGATGAAACTAGAGATGATGTGGTTGTATTAGATACACCACAAGATACTACTTGTGAAATGTCTAGTACACAAGTGCCTTGTTATAGTGGGAGAATTGTTTGGCCTCCTATAAGATTTATAGGTTTGGGAGAAACCTATGAAGCTATCTCAGAAGAGGCTGAATCGGATCCTTACACTTATGATGAAGCAATAAATGATATAGATGCACATCATTGGGTCCAAGCTATGAAATTTGAATTGGATTCTATGTATTCCAATCATGTATGGGATCTTGTAAAGGCACTTAACGGCATTAAACCTGTTGGTTGCAAATGGGTTTATAAGAGGAAGAGAGGGATAGATGGAAAGGTTGAGACTTTTAAAGCAAGACTAGTGGTGAAAGGGTATACATAAAAAGAAGATATTGATTATGATGAGACTTTTTCGTCAGTAGCCATGCTTAAATCTATCAGAATTCTCTTATCCATTGCTGCTCATTATGATTATGAGATTTGGCAAATGGATGTCAAGACTGCATTTCTTAATGGCAATCTTGAAGAAGAAATATACATGTTACAATCGGAAGGTTTCATAGCAAAGAACCAAGAGCATATTATGCAAGTTGAAAAAGTCCATTTATGGTCTTAAACAAGCATCTAGGTCATGGAACGTCAGATTTGATCAAACAATCAAGTCATTTGGTTTTGAACAAAATCTTGATGAACCATATGTGTACAAAAGACATCGAGATAAAGTAGTGATGTTCCTAATGCTTTATGTTGATGATATTTTACTCATTGGAAATGATGTAAGGGTAATGTCATCAGTGAAGGTTTAGTTGTCAAGCCAATTTAATATGAAGGACTTGGGTGAGGCTAACTTTATTCTAGGGATCTAGTTTTTGCGAGATCGCAAGAATAATATGTTAGGCTTATCACAAACTAGATATATAGATATGGTTCTAAAACGGTTTAGCATGCAAAACTCCAAGAAATGATTGCCTCCTTTTAGACATGGAGTTCCTTTGTCTGATGACCAAAGGCCTAAGACTCAAGAGGAAGAAAATATGATGAGACAAGTTCCTTATGCTTCTGCAATGGGAAGTCTCATATATGCCATGCTTTGTACTAGACCAGATATTTGTTATTCAGTTAGCATGGTTAGCTGATATCAATCAAATCCATAGCCAAAACATTGGCAAGCTGTAAAGCATATTCTTAAGTATCTATGGAGAACGAGAAATTATATGCTTGTTTACCATAGTGAGGATTTGATTCCCATTGGCTATACAGATTCAGATTTTCAATCGGATCTAGATTTCAAAAAATCCACTTCAGGATGTGTTTTCACCTTGGGAGGTGGAGCCATAAGTTGGAGGAGTATTAAGCAATCTTGTATTGCGGACTCCATTATAGAAGCTGAGTATGTTGCTGCTTGTGAAGCAACAAAGGAAGCTGTTTAGTTTAAGAAATTCCTTTCTAATCTTGGTGTTGTAAGAATGGAGCAAGTTCCCATTACATTGTTTTGCGACAATAGTGGAGCGGTTGCACAATTCAAAGATCTAAGAAATCACAAGAAAGGAAAGCACATTGAGAGGAAGTATCACGTCATTCGAGACATTGTTACTCGTGGAGATGTTGTGGTAGCAAACATTGAAAGTGCAAATAGTCTAGCAGATCCTTTTACCAAAACCTTGCTTTAAAGGACTTTTGAGTCACATTTGGAGGTAATGGGAGTTAGATTAGTGCACAATAGTTTTTAAGGCAAGTGGGAGATTGTTAGGATGTGTGCCTTTAAATCCTATTGTATAATGCTATGTATGACATTATGTATGACTTAATGTTGTGTTTAATAAATTTTTTTTATTATTATCTAAAATAATGGTAACATGAATATTTGAACATTATCATATAGTCCATGAGGTGCATAGTATGTGATTTATGTGAAAAGTCATAGAAGATATAAATCACAAGTTCTTTGTAAACTCAGAATTGTAATTCGTAGTCAGTGATAAAATTGGGCATTTCATCTGCGAAGACTATAACATATTAACTAAGATGATTTATCTTGATCATGGAAGTATAGACTTTTAGTTGATATGTTGATATGTTTTAAGAGTTAAGACATATTGAATTGGACCTCCATGAGATTTATTGTTCTCCTAATGACTGTCAAATGAATAATAAATCCCACGACTTCTATTTGCATGAATTCTTAATCCTGAGAGAATAATGGACCTGATCATGAGGTGTAGATTGCTTTGATAAAATAACGGTCAAAACCTTAGTATGTTGGGAAGCCACATTTAGTGTTGATGGAATATATATTCTCAAGATGGAATTCATAGTCTCTTAACGAAGATATAAAATATTCCCTTAAGATAAGTTTAATGGGTTTTGTTAGGACATATGTAGTTCAAGTCTGTGAACATATGTTACTATTTTATGTAATTGGCTTATCCTTAGACAAAACGCACTTTACTTGTAATTGGGTAGATTTAGGATGAGTTTAACACTTCAAGAAACAGTGGTTCAAGGTTAAGTGTTGAAGTCGTCAAAGTCTGTCCAAGAAACAAGCTAGGAAGTGCAAGTTTTTAAAGCTCGACACATACCTCGACAGATGCATCTATCGAGCTTTAAAGAAGCTGTTTTGCCCGAGCCTCGACAGCTTCTCGACACCTCTCGACACCTCTATCTGTCGAGAATTAAAGAAAACAGATTTCCAGGTCTGTTTCAAGTCTAATCCGTGAGTGTGTCTTTGGGACTTCTTTTCTCCTTACCCTAGACATATAAAAGGATTATTTTAAGGGCCGTCAAGCAAGGAAGCAGAAGATACAAGTTGCACATTCTTTGAGAACTTGTTGTTCATGCAATTTGTGATTAGAAAGACCAAGTTCGTGCCCTAGTTCATCTCTGATGATTTGAAGAACTTTGCAGCCAACTCTCTCTCTCTCTAGTTGGTATTTGAAGTCGCGTACTGGGATCCGCGCATCTGGTTAGTCACGTACTTGGGAGCCGTGCATTGAAAGGAGAAACTGTCACTACAGAACAAGTCCAATTGGGTATTGGGGTAAGAGTTCAACTGTAGGTTGGTGAGGTACTTGGGATTCCTTACTTGTAACTACTTGTTGTGATAATAGTGGAGTTTCGGGAGTGGTGACCTTAAATCACCCGGTGGGGTTTTTGCCGTAAGGGTTTTCCCCATTCGTGAACAAATCACCGTGTTATTTATTTTCCGCTGCTTAACTTAGTTTGGTGATTTGTTTGTGCTGCCACGTGATATTGCATGTTAATTTGATTAATTAAGAACTGGGCTAATTAATTAATCTAAGTTATCACAAGGGGTCAACGCATTTGTGGCCTGTCAAGTGGTATCAGAGCAAGCACACTCTGATTAGGGTTCAATCTTCTGTGTGTGATCCATTTGACCCCTGCTGTCATGGATAGAGGACAATCTCTTATTATACCTCCTTTATTTGATGGCACTAACTATGCATACTGGAAAGTGCGCATGAGAGCTTTCTTGCAGTCTTTAGATGAGAAAGTGTGGCAAGCTGTGGAGATAGGCTGGATCAAGCCTACAGAAGCGCCGGCCGACTGGGATGATGCTAAGATCAAGGCGGCTAACTTCAATAGCAGAGCATTGAATGCCCTATTCAGTGCAGTCACCAATGAGGAGTTCAAGAAAATTTCCTCAACTGAAACTGCTAAGGAAGCATGGACCATCCTCCAGACAACCTATGAGGGCACCAAGGCTGTCAAAGATTCAAAGCTGCAAAGGCTCACCACACGCTTTGAAGAAATTAAGATGGAAGAGGATGAGTCATTTGATGAGTTTTATGCCAAGCTCAAGGACATAGTAAACTCAGCCTTTAATCTTGGGGAAACCATCCCTGAACCCAAGATAGTAAGGAAGGTGCTCATATCGCTGCCCGAAAGATTCCATGCTAAGATCACGGCGATCGAAGAGTCGAAGGATATTGACAGAATTCCTTTGACTGAGCTGGTTGGAAACTTGCAAACCTATGAGTTAGGGCTGACTAGGTTAGGCAAGTCAAGCAAGGGCAAGAGTTTGGCACTAAAGGCCAAGAGCAGTGATACAGATGACTCGTCAGATGATGAAGATTCCAAGATGAAGTCCTACATCACAAGGCAATTCAAGAAGTTTATGAAGAATGCCAAAGGAAAGGGCTTCAACAAAGACCGTAGACAATCCAGTTCTTCACAATTCAAGAATTCAGATAAAGGGAAGAAGGATGTCAAGGATGGCGGTCAGTACACTGTTCCCCCTGGACCAAAATGCTTCGGGTGTCAAGGCTTCGGACACATGAAACAAGAGTGTCCTACGTACCTCAAGAGCATAGGGAAGAGCAAGGCACTTGCTGTTACCTTAAGCGACACAGAGCCCGAGGACGATTCCGAAGATGAAGACGACGGAATCTTGAATGCCTTCACTGCCACTGTTAATCCTACTGATGGGGTTACTGAAAAAGTGGATGAAGAAGAAGAATTGGTGGATTCCAAATGTGAAATTATGGATGATCAAGATGATATCCATACCGCCTATGAGAAGCTATACAAGCTTTCTGAGAAGCATGAGAAACTCTATAGGCTGGCCACCAAGAAGCTCAGTGATGTGGAACTCAACCGTGAGGAGCTGTCCACAAAGGTTGATGAAGCAAATCAGACCATTGGAGCACTGAGATTCGAGAACAATTTCTTGGTTGAAAGGACCAAGAAGCTTAAAGCGGAACTGTTTCAAGTCAGAGCACAACTGGAGAGGACGTCAAGTGCTAAACTGGACGAGATGCTGAGTGCTCAGAGATATTCTTCAGATCGTACTGGATTGGGGTATGAATTCTCTCTCTCTAATACTCCTACTTCTAGTACTACTGTGTTTGTTCCACCTGCTAATAACATTGAAAATGAAGAAAAGAATGTTAAAATTGAATTAGCTAGTGAGAACGTAGACAAGGGCAAGTCCATCTTAGGATCACCCCCTAAAATTGAGAAAAAGGAATCTAGAAATCCTAGGACTAAGAAGACTAACACTCAAAAGGCCAAACAGAAGAAACCGCATCTCTGTTATCATTGTGGTGTTGCTGGTCACACAAGACCTAATTGCTACAAGTGGCGTGCCACTCAATAGAGCAATGGCACAATAGCATCTGGGAGCCAGAATCAGCTTCAGTCTTCTCTCGCTCCAATTGGAGACATTCTTAAAACTCTCATGTTCCTTTCGAACTTGAACGGGCTAAACTCTTCTCCCTCATCACCGGTTCAAGAGTCGACCAATAGGAAAGGTTCTTCCAAGGTGTGGAAGGCAAAGGGATCTAAATGATTTCAGTCACTTCTTCTTCTCTCTTCTTTTTGTGTGTTGCATCTCTTGTGTGTTTCTTTACTGTTTTGAGTCAGTCTAGTTTTATGCATTGTTTTGCTTTACATGTTTTTGTTTGTGTGTTTTCAGTTTTGTGTTTTATTTTTGCTTCTCTAATAAAAAAATATAAAAAAAAATTGAAAAATTGAAAAAAAAAACAAAAACAGTGTGAGTTAGTGTGCATTAGTTCATGTGAACATTTGATATGGCCATTGAAACAGAGTTTTCTAAACTTTGTATCACTTATAGCTTAGATGAGCATTCTTCTGCACAACTAAGCAAGTGAGCTTTGTAGCTCTTTGTTTGTGATGAGTAAGGTTAAGTGATCTCTTCTTCTTAACACTCATATCACTCTTTTTGACGGGTTGAACTAGAAAATCCTAAGAGAAAGGCATAAATAACCATCTCACCACTGTTACTCGCCAATCATAATATGACATCTGTATGCTTCGGCATAGCAAAAGTGCAATGTCAATGACATCTGTATGCTTCGGCATAGCAAAAGTGCAGTGTCAAAAGCTTAACATAATTGGGTATTTCTTTTCTTTCTTTTGTATGCCCATGCATGATATGCTTGTTAAAAAGAAAATATGCAAAGATATAGAAAGCAAAAAGATCAAAAATGCTTTAAAATATGGTTGCAAGCGTGTTTTCTAGGAGATGTGGGAGTTATAGGATGTACCTCGAAGGTGATAGTCCCCATCAAACGGTTATGATTGTGTGTGAGTTAAAGTGATTTTCTCATATCTCAAATCGTCATAACATTGAGACACTTATGCAATCTTGCGATGTTCTCACACACGACACGCAACACTCTTTGCTATTCTTGATACATGTGCAGGTACAATGTGATTTGGCCATCACAAGGTTTACATGCTTTAATGTATGCTCACTAAACTGTCTGGACTTGTTTTTGAAATATAAAATTGGTTAGACTTGTTTAGTGTGTGAGTGCGTGTTTTGAGATACATGTGCATCAATTTTCTTGTTGAGAGATGACTTTGAGAGCTTAATGTGTTGATTGGATCCTTGGTTGAGCTGCATGCATGATTGCATTCATGTCTGTGTTTTTCCTCTTTTGAAAAACTGTTGTTAAAGGCATCTCGACACCTCCTCGATACCTCTCAACACATAGGCTATTTGTCGAGATCCTTAGACTCTTTCTTATCGCAGTCTCGACAGATACCTCGACACTTGCTGGATCGATCGAGAAACTTTCTGTCTGCTCGATAGCTTCTCGATAGCTGCTGGATCGATCGAGATTACTTCTTGTTTGTTTCTTCTTCCTCGATACCTGATCTCGATAGCTTTATCTGTCCATGTGCATTTCTCGACACATGACCTCGACAGCAGTCTCGACACCTCCCGATAGCATCATCTGTCGAGAATTACTGAGAGGCTATATATTGAGCGTTCGCGATTTTGCTTCTCACTTGCTCGATCTCTCTCGCTCGAAACCTCTGTTCTCACTCTCAAAATCTCTCCTTTTCCCTCCAAACCTCTTCCCAAGGTGTTTTCAAGTGTTCTTTGCGATCTTCATCTCTTGGTAAGCGTCTTATCCCTCATAATCATGCATTTCATTGTTTTAAAACCCTAGGTTTTATGTTTTTGAAAATTTTTGGGAGTTTTCAAAATTGTTGGGGTTTTCGTGAAATTCTTGGGTTGGTTTGATAGTTTTGATCTTCAAAATCACATGCATTGCATCACATTAGCATTCTAATTGTATTTTCATGCATTTAGATGTGTGCCTATCGATTGTGTGCTGTTAGGTTTGGATTGGGCTGAGCCCATGATGGTTTTATGTTGCATGTCACATGTTCATGCATTCTCCATGCATACGTTCTTTCTTTTCAATATTATTCTACCAATATTGAACTGTTTGGAACTTTTCTGTGTGTCTCTTTCTCTTTCCCCCTCTCTATGGTTGCGTTAGTAGTGTCTATGGCACCTAAACGTAAGTCCATTCCGTCCCAAAACCCTCTGCGTTCTAAGGGACAGTCTTCCTCTGACTCTACCCCTCTTTCTGTCCGGTTCCGTGATGAGAAAGCCCATAAGGATTTCTCGGAGAACTTTTCTAAATGCGGTGTTCATTCGGAACGCCACGTTGTTCTGGCAGACTTTGCCGACACCGACCTTCCCGATGTCATTCACTCTCGGGGATGGGAGTCACTGTGTGACGTCCCGGTCACATCTCCTCTCTTGTTGATACAGGAGTTTTACTCTAACATCCACGGGATAGATTCTTCAGTACCTCATTTTTACTCTTGCGTCCGAGGTACGCGCTTTTGTGTCACCCCAGAGTTAGTCTCTGAGGTTCTTCATGTCCCTAGGGTGGATCATCCTAATTACCCTAGCTGTGAGCGTCTCTGGACTGTGTCCAAAGACGAGATGATCTCGGCGTTCTGTGAGCGTCCGTCCTCTTGGGGAGATCATATGTACACACCATGTCGACCTTTTGCTAAAGGTCCTCGCTTTCTTAACATGGTGATGACCTTTGTTTTGCACCCACTTTCTCACTATAACTCTATCACAGAGCCTCGCGCTCGATTTTTGCTGTCCCTCTTAGAGGATCTTTCTATAGACTTTCCTTCACACTTTATCTTTTGCATCATAGATGTCTATAGAGATACGGCCACCCGTGATAAGCTCATTTTCCCTTCCGCTATCACGAAGATCCTGAGCCGTTTTTCCATCCCTTTCCCCTCGTCCGATCCTTACCACGTCATGTCTGCCATAGACGCCGCTACCGTAAAACGTAGCGAGGCACAGTTCCGATCGCGACAGACAGATGGTGCCACTCCTTCCACTCGTCCGGCCACCTCCAGATCAGCTCGTGCGTCTGCTTCTTCCTCCTCAAGCGACGTCACGTTAGGAGACATCATGGCGCAGCTACAGCGCATGGATGCTCGCCTAGATACACTCTCCACGGAGTTGTATCAGGTGAACGTCCGTATTGGTCGTATCGCCAGGCGACAGGCGACCATGGGCGGCTTTGCTCCAGAGGCTTCTCCTTCGCCACCTCATGTGTCGACTGAGACCGAGGCTGATGATGATGGCGATGATGATGATGCTTCCGACGATGATGATGATGGAGATGCGAGCTCTTCGGATGAGATGTCTACTTGACACTCTACCCTTTGTCACTCGTGACAAAAAGGGAGAGTAGTTGTTGTATGAGAGTAGTCATACTTAGGGGGAGTGTTAGCATAGGACATTTTTGTTAGGGGGAGTGTGGATTGAGGGATGTAGTGAGGTGATCATATGTATTTTTTTCTTTTCTCATATGTTTAGAGATACTTTGATCATGTATTGACATACATTGTATTTATTCTCTTCTTATATATGATGATGTATGTTTTTCTTTCACCTACCTTTACATGTGTTGTTTCTTTACTGTCTTTATACACATGTTTCTTTACTTGTATGCAATCTATTATTTCTGTTTCACACAAAGATGCCTTGATGTGTTTTGTTTATAAGTGTTTCAGAAATACAGGTTGTCAAAGTCTTCTAGCCATGAACTCTCTTCTTGCAAAGTTTTTCAAGAGTTTGTGTTAGGATAGATTTTACTGTATGTAACAAGTGAATATGAGTTGAGTGATTTATGACTTCTCTCATATCTTCATTTGCATGTTGTGGTTTTGTCACGGATTGCCAAAGGGGGAGATTGTTAGGACATATGCAGTTCAAATCTGTGAACATATGTCACTATTTTATGTAATTGGCTTATCCTTAGACAAAACGCACTTTACTTGTAATTGGGTAGATTTAGGATGAGTTTAACACTTCAAGAAACAGTGGTTCAAGGTTAAGTGTTGAAGCCGTCAAAGTCTGTCCAAGAAACAAGCTAGGAAGTGCAAGTTTTTAAAGCTCGACACATATCTCGACAGATGCTTCTATCGAGCTTTAAAGAAGCTGTTTTGCCCGAGCCTCGACAGCTTCTCGACACCTCTCGACACCTCTATCTGTCGAGAATTAAAGAAAACAGATTTCCAGGTCTGTTTCAAGTCTAATCCGTGAGTGTGTCTTTGGGACTTCTTTTCTCCTTACCCTAGACATATAAAAGGATTATTTTAAGGGCTGTCAAGCAAGGAAGCAGAAGATACAAGTTGCACATTCTTTGAGAACTTGTTGTTCATGCAATTTGTGATTAGAAAGACAAAGTTTGTGCCCTAGTTCATCTCTGATGATTTGAAGAACTTTGCAGCCAACTCTCTCTCTCTCTCTAGTTGGTATTTGAAGTCGCGTACTGGGATCCGCGCATCTGGTTAGTCACGTACTTGGGAGCCGTGCATTGAAAGGAGAAACTGTCACTACAGAACAAGTCCAATTGGGTATTGGGGTAAGAGTTCAACTGTAGGTTGGTGAGGTACTTGGGATTCCTTACTTGTAACTGCTTGTTGTGATAATAGTGGAGTTTCGGGAGTGGTGACCTTAAATCACCCGGTGGGGTTTTTGCCGTAAGGGTTTTCCCCATTCGTGAACAAATCACCGTGTTATTTATTTTCCGCTGCTTAACTTAGTTTGGTGATTTGTTTGTGCTACCACGTGATATTGCATGTTAATTTGATTAATTAAGAACTGGGCTAATTAATTAATCTAAGTTATCACAAGGGGTCAACGCATTTGTGGCCTGTCAGGTTTGTTATTCAGAGAGTTATGTCTAACCATTTTGGTAAAAAGTTACTAAAGTATATATTTATGAAATTGGATTTCATATATATATGATGAATAACTTTAAAGAATTAAACCGGGTACTCAAGAATAAGATGTAGTAATTTACAAAGTGACAGTCTATATTCATGACTTTGTGTTACTACGAATATTTTATGAAGGAGTTACATGTAAAATAAAGTCTTGGGATATAATTTATTAATAAGGCATAGAGTGCAATTATAGTTATATAGTGGTATTAAATATAATTAATGGTAACTTTGGACTTGTCAAGAGTTGACGGAAAAGTCCAAGGCCCATTGGAGCTAGTGTCTTATTAGTCCATTTTGGTCCCTCTCCAAGCCACACACTGAAGCCCAATTGGAAAGGCCCAATAGGCCAACCCAATTAGATAATTAGTTAGTTATAAAGGGAGAAACATACAGAATTTTTTTTTTATAAGCGTAGAGAAAAATAAAAGAGAGAGAGTGAAGCACTCTTTCATTCTCCCTTAGAAATGGATTGAGAGACCACACTTCTTGGGTGTAAAATGAAATTGGAGTGAAGATTAAATGTGTTCTCAAGTGCTTCTAATCTTTGTTTTGAATTTCTCCACACCAAGGTACACTATCTTGTTCTTAAATTCTAAAATTTGCATAGTGCATATTATCAATCATGAATGAAATAGATCCATGTTTGTTGCTTCTGCTGTGTGTTTTGTATGAGATACAAAACCAAATTTTCCAACATTATGAACACATTCACATAAGCCTACCACAAATTTTTCACAATGCCAATACTCCCAAAATTCATCCAACAACATCACAATCTACCTACATTGTCAAAATTCCATAAGCCACCAACATTTTCCAAATTGCACCATGATCAAGAAACAACACTTCAAGAATGTCCAAATCCATTTTCCAACATAACCAATCACATAATGCCCCAAATTTCAAACAACCAAATGATAATATCTCACCATGAAGTTCTCAATGAAACATGAAACAACATTTTCCCAAGTAAAGAAACCAAAGAAAAACTTATCTTGATGTCTACGTGACAATATGGAGCATGGGTCCTAGTGTCTTGAAGAAGTCCATCCTCATCATGCCAATCAAATGTTGGATCATATATTCTTACCATGAAAGGAAAGAAAAGAAGATCCCTTGGAGGAAGAAGCCACCTTGATGCAAAGAAAAATGGGTTTCACCAAAAATGGGTGTGTGGTGAAAATGCTCAAAACCCAAGGATCTAAAGAAATATTGATAGAGATGGATGAGGGAAGGTTAAGAAGCTTAGAAAAGTGTGTTTTGTGAGAAGAAACTATGAGATGGAGAAGAAAAATCAAGGGGAAGAAGAAGGTGAATAGTGTTAATGGAGGAAGAGAAGTAGATGAAGATGAAGCAAAAAGGAAAAAAGGAAGAAACAAAGAAGTGGGGGGCCAAAATTTCGGCCCCCACACTTAAACCGAGTCAAGAGCTGGGTCAACTCAATCAAACTGAGTTGACTCAGTCAATCCCCAAAAAAAAAAAAAAAAAAATTCAAATTTAAAGTTTTCAAGTATCTTTCAAACTCCAAATTTTCAATTCAAAATTTTCATTCCCAAAAAAAAAAAAAAAAAAAAAAAAAAAAAAAAAAAAAAAAAAAAAAAAACCCACATTCTCAATGCCAAAATTTTTTTAAATTCAAATCTACAGTTTTCAAAATTTCAAGAAAAAATTCAAACCCCAAATTTCATGAACAAAATTGCAAGCCCTAATTTTCAAAATTCCAAATCTCAAAATTTCAGATTTCAAATTCCAAATTTCAAGTCAAAATCGCAAAGTTTCAAAATCTTAAAATTTTAAATGTCAATTTCAAAACTTCCAAGTTTCAAAAATCAAATGTTTCTCAAAAATAGAATCTTTTGTCAATCAAACTTTTCTTGATAAAGCTCAAATCAAGAAGTGGTAAATGAAAATCACACATCTCAGAAACTGTAGGACCACAAAGAACTCATCAGTTAAAATCTAATTCCAAATGACTTTTTCAGTCTAATTCCAAATTTTGACTTTTGCAGCCAACAAGCCAGATCGAAGTAGAGAAGTCCTTTGATCGACACTCCAGCAATTTCAAATTGAAGTAGAGAAACCCTTTGATTAAACATTTTAGCAATTTAGATTAAAGTAGAGAAGACCTTTAATCGACACTCCAACAATTTCAGATTGAAGTAAAGAAGCCCTTGATCAACACTTCAAGAATTTCAAATTGAAGAAAAGAAGACCATTGATCAAACATTTCAGCAATTCAGATTGAAGTAGAGAAGACCTTTGATTGACATTTCAGCAATTTCAGATTGGAGTAGAGAAGACCTTTGATCGACATTCCAGCAATTTCAGATTGAAGTAGAGAAGAGCTTTGATTCAACATTCTAGCAATTTCAAATTGAAGTAGAGAAGACGTTTGATCGACATTTCAACAATTTCATTTTGAAGTAGAGAAGACCTTTATTGAAGTAGAGAAGGCCTTTGATCAACATTTCAGCAATTTCAGATTGAAGTGGAGAAGACCTTTGATCGACATTTCAGCAATTTCATATCAAAGTAGAGAAGACCTTTGATCAAACATTCCAGCAATTTCATATTGAAGAAAAGAAGACCTTTGATCAACATTTCAACAATTTCAGAGTGAAGTAGAGAAGACCTTTGATCGATATTTCAGCAATTTCAGATCAAAGAAGAGAAGACCTTTGATCAGACATTCTAGCAATTTCAAATTGAAGTAGAGAAGACCTTTGATCGACATTCTAGCAATTTCAAATCGAAGTAGAGAAAACCTTTGATCAAATATTTCAGCAGTTCAAATTAAAGTAGAGAAGCCCCTTTGATCGGCATTCCAGAAATTTCAGATTAAAGTAAAGAAGACCTTTGATCAACATTCTAGCAATTTCAGATTGAAGTAGAGAAGACCTTTGATCAACATTTCAACAATTTCATATTGAAGTAGAGAAAACCTTTGATCAACATTCCAGCAATTTCAGATTGAAGTAGAGAAGACCTTTGATTGACATTTTAGCAATTTCAGATCGAAGTAGAGAAGACCTTTGATCAAACATTCCAGCAATTTCAGATTGAATTAAAGAAGACCTTTGATCAACCTTCTAGCAATTTCAGATTGAAGTAGAGAAGACCTTTGATCGACATTTCAGCAATTTCATATCGAAGTAGAGAAGACCTTTGATCAGACATTCTAGCAATTTCAAATTGAAGTAGAGAAGACTTTTGATCGACATTCTAGCAATTTCAAATCGAAGTAGAGAAAACCTTTGATCAAATATTTCAGCAGTTCAGATTAAAGTAGAGAAGCCCCTTTGATTGGCATTCCAGCAATTCCAGTTTCAAGGTTGAGAAGCCCTTTGATCATCTTTCTTCAAGTTTCAAGGTTGAGAAACCCTTTGGTTACCTTTCGTTATGATTGAGGTTGAGAAACCCTTTGGTCGCAGTCATCTCCGGTTTCAAGGTTGAGAAGTCCTTTGATCGTCTTTCTTCAAGTTTCAAGGTTGAGATGCCCTTTGGTTACCTTTTGTCAAGATTGAGGTTGAGAAGTCCTTTAGTCGTAGATTGCTCCTGTTTCAAGGTTGAGAAGTCCTTTGATCGTCTTTCTACAAGTTTTAAGGTTGAGACACCCTTTGGTCGTAGACAGCTCCAGTTTCAAGGTTGAGAAGTCCTTTGATCACCTTTCTTCAAGCTTCAGGGTTGAGAAGCACTTTGGTTACCTTTTGTCAAGATTGAGGTTGAGAAGCCCTTTAGTTGCAAACAATTCCAGTTTCAAGGTTAAGGAGCCCTTTGATCGTCTTTCTTCAAGTTTTAAGGTTGAGAAGCCCTTTGGTTACCTTTCATCAAGATTGAGGTTGAGAAACCCTTTGGCCATAGATAGCTCCAATTGCAAGGTTGAGAAGTCCTTTGATCACCTTTCTGCAAGTTCCAAGGTTAAGAAGCCCTTTGGTTACCTCTCATCAAGATTGAGGTCGAGAAGTCCTTTGGTCGCAAACAACTCTAGTTTCAAGGTTGAGAAGCCCTTTGGTCACAAACAACTCCATTTTCAAGATCAGGATTGAAAAGCCTCTTGATTGCATCCATCATTTAAGATTAGGATTGAAAAGTCTCTTAGTCATCCCACTTGTCATGAATCATTTCCAGAGTCATCAACTATCAGCTATGTCAAGTATTATCATTTTTTTTTTGTCAAAAGATAAGGTACTAGCTCTACGTTCCAAAGTTTTAGGTTCAAGGGCTAGGTAATCTTTGAAAATTCAACCTCAATTAAACCATGGTCGCTAAAATCAGTGTCTTTGTTTTACATAGACATTCGATTTCCAAACTCTGTCAATGAGGGGTATTCTGTAGATACTTGATTTTGTACCCATGATTTTATCAAGGAAGATGACTGAAATGACCATCCATGTACCCCAAAAATCATGATTGCATTACATACGTCGATTTGTTCTTGCATTACACGCATCAATTTGTTCTTGCATTATGTGCATCAATTTATTCATTGCACATCATAAAAATGATCTTGAGATTCTAACAATCACAATGGTGTGTTCGGTTTCTAAATCGAACCATCGGATCGAAAGATATCGCATGATCAAATTTGCATGGTTAACATATATTGTGTCTAGGAAGAGTCGACCACGCACAATTAATTTAAATTAATTTTGATTGGTTAAATTAAAATCAATTAAATAATTTTGTAATTGGTTGATAATTAGTGTCTAAAATAGGATTGCATGCATAGGAATAAAATGGATGATTGGATACCAATAAAATTGTGGATAATCTAAATTTTATCAAGATTTATTTTAAGGAATTTATCAACAAGATAATTGTTCCTAGAAAGTTTGAATTATCCAGAAAAGAGATAAAACCCAAAAAAAAAAAAATCATAGACTAAGGATGAAAACACGTCTAGGTACAAGGACCAGATCAAAAAACCCTAGAAAGAGAGTCCAGAACGCATCCAAACATGAAAGTGTGTTCAACATCCAAGAGCACCATTCGGCACTTTGGAGTGCCGAATTGACTCCTTTTAGGCTTTGGCCCAACTCCCTTCGGGTGAGATAAGGCACACCCTTTTCGATCTTTTCGCAAAAAGATGAGTCCCAATTCATGTTCTACACATTAGAGCCATTTTTTAGAGTCTTCTGGGCTCTATAAATAGAGATTGGATCTCATAATTCAAGGACTTTTTTTGGTGCTCTGAGAGGCATATGTTTTTAGGCTCTCAAATTGCTCATATCTGCTGATCCTCTTGGATATTTGCTACTAAAATTAGAGCTTTTAGATTTCAAAGATAATTGAATATATTTCTTTGAACCCTAAAACATCCTCTCAAGAAAAAGAAGTGCTCCATGCAAGGGGTTGTTTTCAATAACCCTATTCTTTTTTCTTTTTTCTTTTTTTTCTCTTTTATGATTCTTATTTATGATGATGCATGTTTTCCTTTATCCATAACATGAACTTTTAATCATTTTTTTTTCAACCATGATTTTAATTTTGTTTATATAATTGTTATGATCTCTTTCTTAATTCAAATAATATTCATATAATCAATGCTTTTTCTTAAAATAAAAACAGATCCACATCTTTCTTAGATGTAGATCTGAATTTTTTTTAAAATAAAAATAGATATGCACCTTTCTTGGATGTAGATCTGAATTTTTTTTAAACAAAAATGGATCTGCATATTTCTTAGATGTAGATCTGAATTTTTTCTTAACAAAAAACAGATATGCATCTTTATTAGATGTAGATCTGAATTTTTCTCAAATCAAAAACTTATTTGTATCTTTCTTAGATACAGATCTGATTTTTCTTTAACATATGTAGATTTTGAAACAAAGAAAAATATTAAGCATGATTGTGTTTATGGTTGTTTTGTTTTGTTTGGTTATAGCATAAATTTATGTTATGAGTGATATTCTCTTCATAAAAGAAAAAGAAAAAAAAAACCTTTTCATATGTTTGTTTAGAAAAACATATAAATATATATATATTTTTTTTGTTATCAAAAACCTTTTTTTTTTTTTTTATCATCATAAAACAAATCTGATCTTTTACAAACTTAAAACAATTTTTTCTACATGTTAAAATTGATCTGATTTTTTTTTTTTTTTACAAACTAAAATCAAATTTTTTAATCACCAAAACAGATCTGAGTTTTTCTCTCCATAAAAAAAAAATAAAAAATAAAAACACTTTTTTATTACAAAACAGATCTGGTATTTTTGACAAACCAAAAACAATTTTTTTTTATCATCAAAACAAATCTAAATTTTTTTAAACAAAGAAGAGGATTCATTCATAAATAAATTTGTGTGATTTAATTTTGTTCATATATACAACATGTCATTCATAGCATGCATAAAGGGCACATTGATCACAAAAGTCTAGAAGACCAGACTCTGTCTAGGTGGAATGAGTGCCTAACACCTTCCTATTCCGTAACCTAGCCTCCAAATTTAGGTCTTTGGATAAGTAGATCTAAGCCTTGTTTTTATTTTGGGTAGAATGTAACTAGGACAAAATGACAAGCCACAAATGCGTTGACCCCTTGTGATAAATTAGATTGATTAATTAGCCTAGTTATCAATTAATCAAATTAACATGCAATATCACGTGGCAGTACAAACAAATCACCAAAACTAAAGTATGCAGCGGAAAATAAAAGACACGTTGATTTGTTTACGAATGGGGAAAACCTGACAGCAAAAACCCCACCAGGTGATTTAAGGTCACTACTCCCGAAACTCCACTATTATCACAGCAAGCGATTACAAGCAAGGAATCCCAAGTACCTTACCAACCTACAGTTGAACCCTTACCCCAATACCCAATTAGACTTGCTCTGTAGTGACAGTTTCTCCTTTCAATGCACAGCTCCCAAGTACGTGACTAACCAAATGCGCGGATCCCAGTACGCGACTTCAAACACCAACTAGAGAGAGTTGTTGGCTGCAAAGTTCTTCAAATCATCCACACGATGAATATTAGGAAGATGCTTGGTTACAAAACCCTACGGTGCACATTACACAGCAATCTTCTTCACAAAGGATGAACTAGGGCATGAACTTTGTCTTTTAGATCACAAATTGCATGAACAAGAATTTCTCAATGCTTGTGCAACTTGCGTCTCTTTGACGGCCCTTAAAACAATCCTTATATATGTCTAGGGTTAGGAGAAAAGAAGTCCCAAAGACACATTCACGGATTGGACTTAAAACAGAACTGAAAATCTGTTTTCTTTAATTCTCGACAGATAGAGGTGTCGAGGATCTGTCGAGAAGCTGTCGAGGCTCGGGCTAAAACAGCTTCTTAAAGCTCGATAGATGCATGTGTCGAGATAGGTGTCGAGCTTTAGTAATTTGCACTTTTCCAGCTTGTTTCTTGGACAGACTTGATGACTTCAACACTGAATCTTGAAACACTGTTTCTTGAAGTGTTAAACACATCCTAAATCTATTCAATTACAAGTAAAGTGTGTTTTGTCTAAGGATAAGCCAATTACATAAAATAGCGACATATATCAACAACCACTTGAACTACATATGTCCTAACACAAAAAGCCATGTAATTATTTGGTAGTTTGTAACTAGGACCCAAAGTCATGTAATTTTCAATTTTCCAAACGTGTTTTTTTTATTCAATCAATGAGAAGGATACTATTCAATCATGTATTTTATATTTATTTATTTCTTATTTTTTGTATAAAAAATAAGTGATGACTCCACACCACTTACCCAAAAAGAGAAGTGCCCTAAAAAGTACCTAAATCTCTTTTTTGAGAGGCACCCCCAATTTTGGCAGTCTCTCACACACATATTACATATTTATTCAACCATTATCATGATTCTTAGATTTTAGGCTTTGCTCATTTTGTAGGTCTAAAAGTACGTCGATAGCCATTGGATTTCGTGGCCCGATGTTGAGTTCTAGATGCAACTCCCCAAACATATTCGGGTCTAGCAAGGTCACCCCCCCAGTGGACAAGACATGGCCAAGCAACGAAAAAAGGCCCCCGAACTATATTTTATGAGAAAAAATGATAAAAAAATTAATTTTTTTGACTATTTTTTATAATTGCCTTAAGGACACCCATTAACATTGCCTATTATAAAAATATTGCTTTGAAGATACTCTCAAAATACTTTCTTTTTTATTTTTATTTTTAAATCATACTTAAGAATACTTGATAATAAATTAATTATAGTATTAATCTCTTTTTTTGTTTGCTAAATGGTGTACAAAAGAGGACTTGGGAGTTTCTCGGGCTACTCTTAGTACTCCCTCAGTTTGTCAAGGCAAAGTACCCCAAGTGAAGCTGCAGTAGTCAAAAGACTCAAAACTCGAAACAGAGGACTTGCGAAACCAAAGAGCCTTATTTGTTGCAACTTAGGAAAAAGCATATTCGAATAAACTCCTAATTACGTAGTATTCTCATATAGTTGTATGTTCTTTTTGCAGAATGTCAATTCTCCGTTGACTTTGGAAAGCCAGAGGCGGAAAAGTCTAGGACCACATAATTTTTTACAACTTCTTGCCACAACTGTGGCGTGGCAGAGTGTGATTGGTAAAGAAAAAATGGTGGGTTCATGTGTAACTAATAGTTAACCGCTCAATTTGCCACGTTAGAGTTGTGGCAAAAAAGTTGTGGAATAATTTGTGGTCCTAGAACTACTCAGCCAGAGGTAGCTTTCATCATCAGCTGTCATGCATATGTATGATGCCAAACAAATTTACATTTTTTTTTTAAAAAAAATTTCTAAGGAGGATGAAATGTGTGATTTACAAAAACGTAAATGAATAGGGTTTTGATTCTCTAATGGATAAAATATTAAAATGTTCTACCAAATTGAATAATATTATATGCATGTGCTATTATTTTATTTTATTCTTTTTTGCACCATTCTACTTAGGTTGCATATGGCATTGGCTGAAAAAGTTAACTTTTTTACTATTTAGCAATGTTATTAATACCGTTTCGGACCCCATTTCAGTTTGTCCAGTGGAATGGAATATTTCGGTGCCAGCCAATTTCAGTGTACTATTTCAGGGTGTTTCGAGGTTTCTAAAAAATAATTTATATATTCTTGTAGAACATAAAATTGTCAATTCTAATAAATAAATAACTAAATATCAAATAATACAAATCATTTAGTCTTAACTCGTAAGTCTTAAAAATCAATATAACATCAATTTAACCTCACACAATAAGAAGATTTACAAGACAATAACTAAATATCAAATAATACAAAACATTTAGTCTTAACTCTTATGTCTTAAACCTCGATACAACATCAAACAATAAGAAGATTTATAACAAGTCATTACTCATTACATAAGCCCATAATAACTAATAAGCCAACAAAGTTTATAACATAATATTACTCCTCCTCCTCATGATCATCCATGAGAAAAGGATCAAATTCATCATCAAAAGAACTCCCACAAGAACTACCAGCACCCATTGGACGATTTGTCAAGCCATGTTCATTTTTTTTGTCATTAGCATCATCGTCATCAACATCAATAGTTTCAAGTTTAGCATCCTCTTCCACCTTCACTAGGGCTGCTGG
Organism: Castanopsis chinensis; assembly: GCA_032878915.1. Classification (NCBI taxonomy): domain Eukaryota; kingdom Viridiplantae; phylum Streptophyta; class Magnoliopsida; order Fagales; family Fagaceae; genus Castanopsis; species Castanopsis chinensis. Next base: position 22,311,654 of record JAVQMG010000115.1, read on the forward strand.
TTTATTAAGACAATCCCAATTTATGTCATCTGGATTAAGAAGTGCAGGTTCTTCAGCCACCCAATCTCCCATCAAGTCAATGTTATCCAAGCTTATAGGATCCAATGCATACTTATTCCTTTGAATGTTCCTACCAATGAGAATATTAAACATTAGTTACATTATATAAATTATAATTATTTGAAAGTACATTTCATTTACATATGAGTAACGATGATAAATTTACCTTTCTCAAACCCTTAAATTATAATGGACGAAGACCAAATCATTTACTCGTTTATGTTCCAATCTATTTCTCTTCTTTGAGTTAACATATTCAAATGTGCTCCAATTCCTCTCACAACTAGTTGTACTACAACATTGACTTAGCACAACGAATGGCAAATGATTGTAAATCTGGAGCTCCAAGTTCAAATTGCTCCCACCATGAAACTACAATAACAAATAAAAATGTAAAATAAGCATAACCCATGTAATCTTACAATAACTATAAAGGATAAATAGACATATTGAAAGGAAATACTATTAAATTATTAATGTTTACCTAGATTTAGTCTCTCTCGTTGGTGGATTGCTAGTGATGTGCCAAAGTCACCAATTGACTTTTTGTACTCATCAAGTTGTGAACTTATTTTGTCTTGAATGTCAGGATCGTGAACCAACATCATTAGAGTGCTTAGCAACCCTCTTTGAACTTCATTTTGCCTTTTAAATGAAGGCCTAAAGTAAATTGTAGGGTTAAGAATGCAACCTACTACATGCAAAGGACTATGAAGTTGTTTGTCCCATCTAGCATCAATAACTCTAATATAATGCCCATACAAAGAAATTTTGTTCTTCAACCTTTTTTTTATTTCCTCTTTTGCTTTGTCCATTGCTACATACAAGTACCCCATAGCAGGTTTCTTATCCCCATCAACAAGATGAAGTACTCTAACTAAAGGCTCACTAACTTTCACTATGTTCTTGCATTGAGACCAAACCGAATAATCTTCCAAAACAATTTTACTTATCTCCTTCCCAACGACAGTCTTAGCATGGGGGCATGACAGCCATTTATCACAAGTGAACATTTGTCTAAGCGCTTTTTTGAACCTTAGCATGCTTTTTACACTTAAGAAGTTAGTGGCAAACCTTGTAATTACAGGACGACATAACTCTCTTCCATTTGTAAAATCTTGCCTCATCAAGTCTAAAACAACTCCATGGTTGTAAATGAACTTTGTTATCTTTTTTGCTTGATCAACAAAAGGGAACCACTTAGGATTAGCAATAGTCCCCAGCATAAAGTCTATGCAATGAGCTGCATAAAGAGACCAAAATAAAGTACCATACATCTGCTATAATTTTTTTCCAGCTTTTTTATAGGCAGAAGCATTATCTGTAATCAATTGCACAATATATTCCAAACTAATTTCTTGAACAACTAAATCAAATATATTGAACAACTTTTCAGCATCCTTTGTAAGGCATGAAGTATCAATAGATTTCAAGAACATGGCACCCCTTGGACAATACGCCAAAAAAATCATTATTGGTTGTTGATTTTGATTTGTCCACCCATTAGACATCATTGAACAGCCATATACTTTCCAAACATTTTTTATATCTAACAAAAAATCATTAACTTCATGCACAACATTTTTTAAAAGGGGTCCCCTCAACTCATAAAAAGAAGGCCCCTTAAATCCCGGCCCAACAGCAACAATGGAATCTATCATAGGTTGATAATGGGGTGACTAAGATGCATAAAAGGGTACATTAGAATGATACCACCATCCTGCCACATTTATTTTTGCATTATGAATCATTGCTTTTGTATCCAAAGCACTTCTTATAGAAGGTTGAGCACCAGGGGTTATTCTAGGAGCAAAATAACTCTTAATTTTCTTCTTTCCTCTTATTTGACCCATATCAATGTCAACATCCTTTTTCCCTAGATTTTCGTTTACCTAATGTTTAAGGGGGACTCCTTTCAACAACCCTAACCTCATCCTCATCCTCTTCCTCCTCATCAGTATCAAATGGATAGCCATATGGGTTCCCAATTTCTAATTGAATCCTTTTTTAGTTTCTTTAGATTTTTTCAAGTCTCTAATCATTTGTTTCATTTGAAACCTAATATCAGATGAAACAACTTTACATGATTCAACTTGACCCCTAATCTTAGCAAGATGATACTTAGGTCTAGTAATACCACCCCCTTTAATCAACTTATTACAATGCAAACAAATGGTGTTATTTTTTCGTTAGGCACTGCACAGGCATGAGCCCATGCAGGATTCTCTGATCTTGCAGGGGCAGAGGCCACAGAAGCAAAAGTACCAACTGAACTATGATGAGTATGATGATCAACCATAGTTTATAGTTCAATGAAATGAAATGAAATTCAATCAAATGCAGTAGCTAAACTTTAATTTAATTTGCATGAAGTGAATGAACAAACAAATCACATATCTTAAATTCTTAACTCTTATGTCTTAATCTTAAATCCTAAGTTCTTAACCACAAAACAAATCACAAGAAAAAAAATTTTTTTTGACAATTCGAGAGAAAAAAAAAATTTATGACAATCTGAGAGAAATGAACAAACAAAAGACTGAAGCTTAAGTTCTTAACACTTAATCACATATCTTAAGTTCTTAACACTTAATCTTAACTCCTAAGTTCTTAACCACAAAACAAATCATAAGAAAAAAAAATTATGATTTGGCTGAAGCTTCAATTTGAGAGAGTGAGAGTAGAGAAAGAATACCTGATTTGGCTGAAGCTTCAATCCGAGAGAGTGAGAGAGACAAAGACAGAAGGAGTCATGAGAGGTGAGAGATTGATAAGTATGAGAGAGCACAGCACAGAGACTCCACAGAGTGCATGACAATAATGAGTGATAAATTTGAGAGTGAAAGAATCAAAGAATAGAATAGGAATATAGGATTAGGTTTTTTAGTAAAGTCCAAAATGGCGTCGTTTGGACCTTTACTGTTTTCTTTTTTTTTTTTAATTAATAGGCCAACTCCTGTAATAGTTGAAATTTACATCTCGGCCAAAATTGGCCGCAATTGTCCAGAATGACTGGAATGGCCTAAAACGGCCCAAAATCTAACCTAAGGTCGAATGTGGGGTATTTTGGTACCGATTTGCATACCGGTATGAAAAATTCCGGTCGTTCCGGCGGAAGGGAACGGAATCAATAACAATGCTATTTAGCCTATTTTTGCTTCTAATCTTGGGTTCCATTGCACTTTTTGGTACTATTCACAGGTCTCACTATACTATTTCAATTAGCTTTTAGCTTTAATTACCGTTCTTTCAGTAAAAAGTTTTTAGTTTCAACTAAATATGATGTTCTCAAACGAACACTTAATACGTAAAACTTCAAACATAGTGTCCTCAGCTTATAAGCTTAGTTTTCAGGTTTTATGTATAACCTTTTAAAACTTGATCACTTTTTCCTGCTTTTTTTTTTTTTTTTTTTTTACTTTTTCAAAAAAATTTTAAGATACATGTAAACTTTAGCACACTTTAAGCAAAAAAATTTCAGCAAAAAGCTAAATAAACTGTTCTCAAATGGACACATAATTAATATTCAACTTTTGTTACATACATAGCCTTCCAATCAGTTGCCTTTTTCTCATTTATACAACTTACAACATTTACAAGTTTAAATCCCAAAGACTTCATTGAAGGTTCTGTCAAGATTTGTTTGTTAGATGACAAATTCACAAGATAAAGTATTCATTGGCAGCTACAGGATTTTTTTTTCTAAGGGATCAATAAGAAAATAAATCTTATAGAAAATGAATCTTCTGGTCTACAATTTTTCTTTATTACAAATTTGTCCATAGTACTAGCAACAAAATAAAATATAAACTATTAGTTCATTTGACAAATAATGTCATAATACAATGAACATAGTAATTATTATTGCTAAGATGAAATCTTGAAAATCATCCATAGTTTTCAAAAACAATGAAATTATTAATTATTATTGCTAAGTGAACTTTAATTATCATTGCTTAGAATACTTCTATCTATTAGTTTGTTTTAACTCTTTACAATTCTTGTATTTAACAATTCAACTCAACTTTGACAACTATTATTCTTTGTAACTATTAAGTGTGCTTGGGTCTTGATTATAAGCCAACTTATTACTTCATCTTTTATCCTACTATTTGCTGGTCTCATGTGTTTTCCTACTTATTTTGTACATTAAGCAAAACGTTAGATAAATTATTCCCAAATAGATGTTAAGAAAATTTTTGTTGTGTTAACATTTGCTTTTGTCTTCATTCAATCACTATTGACCTGTCCCACACCCCTAATCCCTACTAGACAAATAACAAATTAAAAGTACTTCAAATTCAGTAACTAATTTTTATTTTCAAGGTTTCAGATTAAATTAGCTTGTTGTTGGACTCTTTTTTTTTTTGTTAATAAATGCAAAATATTGGTAAAAGGAATATATTGAAGGTTATTTTAGTTGTGATTAAAAAAAAAATTAGAGTTAAAGTGTTCAAATTTTTATTTTAGAGGGTCACAACAAAATAAATATTTTATATTCTATATATTATATATTCTTTCTTGCCAAGTCAGGGGGTTCATTTGGACCCCCTAGACCATGGCTAGCGCCACCTGTGAAAGTATTACCAAATATTCTTGCTTGCCTTCTATAATTTTTCAAAAGAAAAAAAAAATGATTTTAATTATGAATGCTCTTGTTCTAATTTTAATTTTTTTTTTTTGTTACAGTTTCTCTCCAAACTAATTTGAAGAGAAACCTTTCAAACTTTTTTTTATATCTATTTATTAAATGTGAATTTTGAAAATTTAACTGTTGGATTACATGTTCTTTATATGCATATCAAATTTCGTTCAAATTAAATATTATTTACTTCGCGATTTTTAAACTTATTGTTATGCATAATTTTATATCACACAAAATTTAAATTTAAACATTTAATTGATGATATAGCTTTGATTGTTTTGAAAGTTTGCAAGCACAAAAGATATAATAATAAGATTGAAGGGTTTGAAGGGTTTCAAATACAATAATATATATATATATATATATATATATATAAATAAAAGATGTGTTTGAATGTTTTTCTCCAAACTAGTTTGAAGAGAAATCTTTCTCTTTATTTATTTATAAAAAAAAAATATGATATATTATTATCATTGTACGTAAAATACTCTTTGAAAGAACTTTGCATTAGGTTTACTGAGCCACTTTGAGGCCTCAATTCTCATCTATACATCTCCAAGGTCTACTAGGATTTACACCTGTAATGTATGAAAACGAAGAACAGTTAAGACTATATATATATATATATATATATATAAATAAGTAGTGCACTCAAACCAAATAACAACGAAATCCATATAAGCCAAAGACAAGTTGTTATTAATAAATCTTTTTTACAGTTCAGGCCGATCTTTCATATATATATATATATATATATATATATATAGTCACTACAAAAAAAAAAAAAAGGGTCTATAGCCACGTTTCAAAAACACGGCTATAAACCCCAAAAACGTGGCTATAGCCTATAGCCGCGTTTTCTATAGCCGCGTTTACAAACCAAGCCTATACTGCATAGCAATAACCCCTGAGGGTCTATAGCCGCGTTTTTATAACCACGGCTAAAGGTCAGACCTATAGCCGCGTTTTTTAACCGCGGCTATTGGCTGAGACTATAGCTGCGTTTTTTAAAACGCGGCTATAAACCCACTTTGAGCTGCGTTTTAAAAACGCGGCTTCAGGTTTTTTTTTAAACAAAAAAATAAAAATATTTCTGGGTTTTTTTTCTCCCAGAGAATTCAAAATTCAAACCAAAAAAAATTCAAAATTAAACACAAACCAAAAAATTCAAAATCAAACATAAACCCAGAAAATTCAAAATCAAACACAACATAGTCACAATACAAACACACCTAGAAAATTCAAAATCAAACACAAACCCGAAAAATTCAAAATCAAACACTTGTACTCACAATACAAACACAGCCAAAATATTCAAACACAACAACACAATATCAGCAACACAATAGCACAAATTTAAGCATAGATCCAAAAAATTCAAAATCAAATAATTCTACCAATGTAAAACCCATACGTATAGATGCTCATAAAGCTTAGATAAAAAATAATCTCTAGCAAAAGTAAAATACCCACAAAAAGATTAAAAAAATTTTACCTCAAATAGTAGAGATGAATGACTCATAGCTTTTCCTTTGAAGTTCTCCAGTCATCCCTGCCGGAAAAATGAAAAGAATTCTTTGTGTTGTGTTGAGAGAAAAAGAAAGAATGGTTGCGTTGAGAGAAAAAGAAAAGAAATGAAATGAAGAACACGGAGCAAAGAGAGAAAAGATGAGATATTTTGAATTGAGTGGTAGGGAATAAATGGGGTAGGTGGGGGGTCAGGTCATCCTTTTTCTTTTTTATTTTAAAGGTAGACCTATAGCTGCGTTTTTCAAAACGCGACTATAGATCCACAATTAAAAAAAATAATATTTTATACCGATACATATCTGCGGCTATCCCCTTTCTTTTATTATTTTTTCGTGTTACCTAAAGCCGCGTTTGTAAAAACGTGGCTATAGGTCCTCCAATTAAAAAAAAAATTTATTCAGCTGTACAAGCCATCCTGTTAAAAAAATATTTTTTTGCCTAGACCTATAGCCGCATTTTTAAAAACACGGCTATAGATTCGACAATAAAACGCAGCTGAAGGAACTTACAAACGCGGCTAGAGACCTAACCTATAGCCGCGTTTTAAAAAGCGCGGCCATAGGTTAGGTCTCTAGACGCGTTTCTTACAAAACACAGCTATAGGTTGGTCTATAGCCGCATTTTCTAGAAACGCGGCTATAGCCCCTCCTTTAAAAAAAAAAAATTTCCCGATTGTACATGCCATCCATTTAAAAAATATTTTTTGGCTGGACCTATAGCCACGTTTCTAAAAACGCGGCTATAGGTCCAACGAAAAAACGCAGCTTAAGTCACTTCAAATGCGGCTATAGGGCTAACCTATGGCCGCGTTTTAAAAAACGCAGCTATAGGTTATGCCTATAGCCGCGTTTCTATAGGTCAGGTATAGCCGCGTTTTTTTGTAAACACGACTATAGCCCGCATTTTTTGTAGTGAGTGGCGAAGTTAGGAAATTTGTTAGGGCAGCCAGCTAAATAATAAATATAATGAAACTGTTAAGTAAAGAAAAATTATTTCATAAAAAATTTTAATTCAACAAAATTGTGCCCTACATTCTTCATTATACTAAACATTTTCTTTTTTTTAAATATACATAAATTGTGAACATTTTTCCCAGAAATCAGTCATATTTTGAAACGTTAATATTAAATTTTATGACTTAGTTATTCTGTTACACAACACTATTAATATTATATATGATTCTTACATAACATTCACTTTTCATATATCGAGTTTCAATAACACATCCTCTCAAAAGAAAAAAGAAAAAAAAAAAAAGTGCCAATAACACATACATTCAAGGTCTGTTTGGTAGATGAGTTTGAATAATATTGTTTAGGTGTTTTAAATATACATGTGAGTGAAAAAGTGTGTTAAAATGTGTGTAAGATTGTTTAAAATATAAAAATGTGAATTTGAACTTGTCTACTAAACAGGCCCTCACTCACGAGCAAAATCAGCAACACTTCAACACGGTAATATTATTATTAATATATTATATAAAATTTATAAACAAAAAGGTAAAAAAATTACAGCCACAAGTAGACCTGGTAAAACGGGCGGGTCGGGTCGGATTCGGGTCGGATCAAACGGGTTACGGGTCAAACGGGTCACGGGTCAAAAACGGGTTATCTTGAGCGGGTTAAAAACGGGTTCGAGTCAATCGGGTTGCGAGTAGGGTCGGGTTGACCCGTATTTTTCACATGAATTTTTTTTATTTTTTTTATTTTTTATAAATAAAATAACATGTATTTGTCATTTGAAAAGTTATGCAACAAATTATTTGATGTAACTTGCATTATTTTGACTTCACCACTTATATCAAGAATGAATTCAGTTAAACTTATTAATACTTATTCAATAATTTTAAAATTATACAAATCCTAACATTGCTATCTAAAACAAAATAACACAAATATAAGTAAAACAAATACACATGTTTTATTTCTACACAATATTAACATTCCAAAATATAAAACAAAATTACAAAAGACTTATTGGATAACTCATTTGATAAAAAATAAAAACATATAAGAAATTTACAATCTTGACAATTAATTTTATAATCTATTATCGATTGTGGTTGACACTCTATTTCAATTTGAGATATACATTAAAATTTGATTGCTTACTTATTTATACATGGTCTCTTTTATGAATATCATATCATTGTTAAGCAATACACACTCTAGGAAATATCATAATTTATTTTGAAAAGCCATTTATTTTGAACATAAACTGTTAAAAAATAAGTCTAAGCATTCATAATTTATGCTAATTTGATACTTTGGCTTCACTATTTTTACACTTGTAAATATTTTTCACACATGTCTAGAATTTTAAATCTTTATTTTTAACTCTGCTATAACCATATTATCTTGACATGTACTTTGTTATTTGATATCTAAAAATCTTTACTCATTACAGAATGCTCAACCTTTTATCTTTCAATTAATTTGCATATGTAAATTTATCAATTGTTTCCTTAAAGCTTATAATAAACAAGTGTACTATTATTGTCTTAATTTTACCTTTTTTTTTTACCAAAAAAAAAAAGTTTTAAAAAAGTGATTCGGGTTCGGGTCGGGTCGAGTCGCAAAAAACTCGAAAAAAACAGGTCGGGTCACAGGTCAACCCGTTTTTGTTTCGGGTCAAAGAATCGAGTTTGGGTCAAGTATTTTTCGGGTCGGGTCGGGTCAGAAAATTTTGACCAATTTTGGCATGTCTAGCCACAAGTTATATATGAAATCGACACAACCACCACAAAAGAAACTCAGACAAGTTTAATCCTTTAAAATTTAATTGTTGAAGTACAACATTACAACTGTACAGCACACAGTATAACAAAAGCAGTAAATCACAATTAGTGTCTTTGCTTTGCATTACTTGGTGTACATAGCCTTCACAGGTTAAACAAAGAGATAGAAATAGAGAGAGGGAGAGATACCTGTGGTGCTTTGAAGGAGTTAGAGTCAGCGGACGACCATGGACTCATGGCAAGGCAACTGGTGGCGCCATGGGTTAGATTTTTTTTGGGTCTTTTATTTTCAAAGAGTTTTGGGTCTTTAAAAAAGAAAAGAAAAATCTATGTTGATATATTTGAAGGATTGATCCATGGAGATTTGGGATGTATTAAAAAGGAAATTTTGGTTTTTTTTTGGTACTTGGAAGGTCATGGGCTACGAAATGGACTATATCTTTGTAGAACTAAAAACTTTTGTTGGTGTTTTGCACTAATTAAATTTGTTGAGTTTTTCTAAACTACTTGAAAATTTTGAGGGGACAATTATGCATCTCTAAAGTCTAAATTTTAGATCTTGAACGACCAAAGTAGACAGTATGAGAAATACTTGGGTTTGCCAGCTCTTGTGAGAAGGGCAAAGAAACAAAGCTTTATTTATATTAAGGAAAGGGTGTGGAAGAAACTTCAAGGGTGGAAGGAAAAGCTTTTGTCTCAGGCAGGCCAGGAAGTGCTCATTAAATCGGTCATTCAAGCGATTCCTATGAATACAATGGGTTGTTTCAAGCTCCCTAAAGGATTGATTAAGGAATTGGAAATCATGATTCGAAAATTTTGGTGGGGACATAGTGGTGGAAATAGGAACATTCATTGGGTTAAATGGGAAAGACTTTGTGAGGCTAAGGAGGTAGGTGGTATGGGCTTTAAGAAAATTGAGAAATTTAATGATGCATTATTGGCCAAACAAGTTGGGCAGTTGATTAATAATCCTGGCTCGCTTTGTTATCGTGTGTTCAAGGCAAGATTTTTTTAGGATAGCTCTATTCTTGAAGCAAGGGACTCTAGTGTGGGATCCTACGCATGGAAAAGCATCCTAAGTGCTAGGGATGTTATATGCAGGGGAATGGTTTGGAGGGTAGGGACGGGTGAAAAAGTGAGGATTAAGGAGGATAGGTGGTTGCCGGATAAAGCGCATGGTTCTATTATTTCTCCCCTTCCCCAGGTAGCAGCGGATACGAGAGTGTGCTCTCTTATTGATTAGGACAGATTCACGTGGAAAGAAGAGGTAGTGCTGGAGTTATTCCTTCCCCATGAAGCTAAATTTATTCTAGGCATTCCCTTGAGTTTTCGACGGCCCCCTGATCGCATTGCTTGGACTCATACTCCTTCAGGTTTGTTCACCACTAGCAACGCTTATAAAATGATTGTTTCATTTGATTCTATGCCCAATGCAAGGAGTTCAAATATGGATAGTCAAAAGAAGTTTTGGAAGAGTCTTTGGCAGATTCAAGTTTTTAATAAAATTAAGCATTTTGTGTGGAAGGCATGTCATGATGCTCTGCCAACGAAGGCAAATTTACACCGTCGACAAGTCACGGATTCTACTACTTGTGACCTGTGCAGAGAACATACTGAGGATACCGTTCATGCTCTTTGGCTATGCAATGAGATTTCTTGTGTTTAGTCGTCTTTGGAGTGGTTCCATCAAGCAATCCCTGTTCAACCGACAAGTTTCAGAGAGTTGCTAGCCAGATTTATGCCACGCCAAGATGAATATAAAGCTGAAATTTTTGTGATTGCAGCGTGGTGTGTTTGGAATAGGCGAAATACTCTTCTTTTCATTCGAGCAGTTTGGCCCGTGAACAGCATTTGCTGTGAAGCAGGAAATATTCTTCAAGAATTTTTTCAAGTTCAAGAGATTGAATTGGTGCCTTCTCATCCTCAAGCCATACAGCAGTGGCATCCTCCTGATTCTAATATATACAAGGTAAATTTCGATGCAGCAATTTCTTGAGCTTCAAATTTTGCAGGGGTAGGCATGATCGTTCGTGACAACAGGGGAGATCCTATTGGGGCGTTGTCCGTGCCTGTTCTTCTTGGTCAATCTATGGCAGAGATGGAAGCCTTGGCTTATGAATGGGATGTGCAGTTTGCTTCGAAGATTGGGCTACATCGAGTGGTGATAGAAGGCGATTCTGCTACTATCATAGAGGCGCTCCTTAACGGCTCGGGTCAGTTTGCCAGTTTTGGGAATGTCCTTGACGACATTCGATTTCAAGCAACTTGTTTTCAGCATGTTGAGTTTCATTACATTAGTCGTGTTTGTAATCCTGTTGTTGATGCGTTAGCAAAAAAGGCTAGTTCTGCTTTAGGCCTTCAAGTGTGGTTGGAAGATTTACTTGATGACATTGCTCCTATTGTGCTTAGAGATGTTTATTGATTAATTTTTGAATAAATTTTCAAGGCATTTGGTCTTGTTTCTCAAAAAAAAAAAAAAAAATCTAAAATTTGAGAGCGGGCAGTAAGTCATTTTCGGTATAAATTTTAATTTTTTCACTACACTGTGTGTCTATATATATATATATATATATTAAAAGTCAAAATGGCAGGAGTGACTGTTATAAATAAATATTTCCACACGAAAACATAATAGGTTGATCTTTCATCTTGATAAAAATAAATAAATTTAAAAAAATCAATTATTGATGCACATATATATATATATATAGAGAGAGAGAGAGAGAGAGAGAGAGAGAGAGAGAGAGAGAGAGAGAGAGAGAGAGAGATTAAAAGTCAAAATAGCAGGAGTGACTGTCATAAATAAATATTTCCACACGGAAACATAATAGGTTGATCTTTCATCTTGATAAAAATAAATAAATAAATGACAATTATTGATACATATAATAGTCAAAATGGAGAAGGAAGTTCGGGCCGGGAATGATAGCACTGAATTTCTTATTGAATTGTTTATATTCAACGACTTTTCTACAAAATACTATTTTTTTTTTAAATACTGAATATTCTCAAAAAAAAATACTGAATATCCTGGTAATACAGATTCAGATGTATTTAGTGTAGTCTATTAAATGGAGTAATATTTGTTGATAATTTATAAAAAAAAAAAAAAAAAAGTCATAGTTTACATAAATATCAAGTACAAACTACAAACAACAATCTTAAATATGAGCGTGTCATATCAAAAAACAAAATGTGCGTGTGAACCAATAAATTACCGACAAGTGCATTTTTATTTTTTTATTTACAAATTGCATTACACTTTATCTCTTTTTTGGTTTTCTTTTTCTTTTTTGGTTGATGATTTTTTTTTTAAATAGTTTCAACCTATGGCGTTCACTCTTGATGATAATTTTTTATTATCAAATGAAGACACTAATTAGTTTTTTTTATTAATGAAATTATAATTAATCATTTACCATTCCTCACCTCTTAAAGCATTCACAACCGGAAATGCCCTCCTGTTCTATTTTACCATCTAAAAAAACTACTTTATCAATTATACCATATTATTTTACAACATATCTAACATCCCAACTTTTATTTTCCTATTCTACTCATTAAAATAATATATATACACAATAAAATATAGTTCCCAAAATAATATATCTCCTTTCTCTAATTTCTATCTCTCTTCCTCCCCTCTCTCTCCGTCGTGAACAAACCCAATACCCCACACAACCACCATCCAAACCCCACCACCCCACAACTGTTGCACCCACGGAAAAAACTTGCAAAAAAAAAAGCATCAAACCCAAAACTCAAATCAAACTGAGCAAACCACATCCACAAGAAAACCCATAACTCAAATCACCAAATCCACCACTAACCACAACCACAAGAAATAGCCACCACAGAGGGGAAATCAAAAAAAAAAAAAAAAAAAAAAAAACCAAAATTTAAGCCTCCAAAAACCACCAACAACAACCACATCCACAAAAAATAGCCACCATATAATCACCAAAAAAAAAAGCCAATCTCCACACCTCCATTACCGCAATCTGCACACCGATCCACCACAATCCTTATCCCCAGAGCCACCACTACCCATCATAACCTGCCACAATCCACACCGATTCAAAGCCCAACCAACGCCACCGAACTTGAGAGACCCACAAACTCATCAAACCCATGCCGGACTTGAGAGACCCACAACCCACACCGGACTTGAGAGAGCCACGACCCACGCTAAACTTGATGCACCCACGAACCATGACGAAGCCATGATCCACAGAGAAGACGAGACAAACAACTAGGCTTGGTCAGGTGGCTTGCAGTGGCCTGTGATGGTGGCTTGAGGTGGGGCCTATGACAGTGGGTCCAGCCATGGTGGGTTGGTGATGGCGTTCATGTCCATCATGGTTTTGGGTCTAAAAAGGAGAGAGCAAACAAGAGAGAAGAAGACAAGAGAAGGAACTAAAATAATGAGAAAGGAAGAGAGAGAAGAATTAATTAGATAATAAAATAATAATTTTTAATTATACAATCTTGCTACAATACCATCCTAGAAATAGGATGGGACTGTAGCAACATTGTAAAATTTTTTACAATTGGCACAATTTGGCAATCTGGCTGGAGCGTCATTTTAAGGGTTTGATGGTAAAATATATCAACATATAGGATATACAAGGCCTGGTGCGAATGCTCTTAGTCTTCTACTCTTTTAGATTGAGTAGTAGTACTTCTAGGCTTCAAGCCCTCTCCTTTGGATAGGGATCGGATTCGAATCCTTGTAGTGCTTATCCTCTTACTTATTTGAATCCTTTAACCATTTTAATAATATATTGAAATTATTTATTTATTTAGGATAATGTTATAAACAAGGTAAGTCAAGTTAAGTGTTAAAAATTCAAATTTGTTCATTTAATTTTATTTTGAACACGAGCCAAGTTCGATCTCATTACTAAACGAGATTTTAAATTTTCAAGCTTAGTTTATTTTCTTGTAAAATAAGCTCAAGTTTGTTCATAAACTATTTAATTAGCCTAGTTTTCCCCATATATAGTAACACCAAAACTAAAATTCTTACACCTTCACAAATTTGTGAATTTTACTATGGATGAACAATTTTTATTATCAATAAACTACAAATATGTATTTGATATTATATGAACTTAGTTACAAAACTTACACATTGCATTGGATATCTGTTTAAAGATTAAGGAGATACTTACGATGCTTGATATTAAACTTTAAAGGTCATGAGCAATATTTGGGTTTGTCATCCTTTGTGAGTGATTATAAACGGCCCAATTTTCAAGAAATTAATACTTTGTTTGGGAGTTTATAAGGGAATGGAATGGAATGGAATGATCATAAGGGAATTGAAAGTATTTAAGCAAGAGAAAATAATGGAAAAGAATGGAATGTAATGGAATATAATAACCTTGATTGGATATTTTAAAATAAATAAATGAAAATTAATGGAATGTAAGTAATCTTGCTTGAAATTATAGAGGGAATGAAATGGATTCATTTTATGACAATATTACTATTAAACCTATATTCTAAAATATAGGGTTGAATATATAAGGATATTTTGGGAGTTTTAGTTAAAAATTTATTGAATCTAATTTCATTCTCTTTCATTCCTCCCAATTTTGGGATAATGAAAATTTTAGATTTTAAGGGAATAGAGAGAAATGAGTATTCTCTTCTACCTATTCCATTCCCTCCCACTTAAATTCCCAAACAAGAGAATGAATTATCCATTCCCTCCATTAAACTTCCAAACAAAGGAAAGGAAGAATGTTCTAAAATTATTCTTTTCATTCCTTTCCATTCTCTCCTCCAAACGAGAGTTAAAGACCAGGTTTGGAAGAGATTGATTGAGTAAAAAGAGATTCCGTTCCAAAGTAGGATGATAGATTTTGATAAAATAATTGCGTAGCCCGTTCCCCATTGCACTTATGAGTTGTTTCCAATTGCCAACTTCCCTTTGCACAAAATAGAATAGCATGATAAGTAATTATTAGTGTACTGTAAACAGAACAAAAAATAATGTAGGTCCATTGGTTGCAATTGCAAGAATATATTGGAATTTGTAAACCAAAAAAAAGTAGGTGAAATAAGTTCAACTAGTAAATTTTGATGTCTTGGTTTGATAATAAAAAACTATTGTGAAAAAAAGACATTATAGATTGAAACTATAATAATATGCCACATTCGTCAAACAACTTCGATTATAATCCCTTTTAACACTTGAATCTTGAATCTTTTGTCACATAGAAGTTACCAATACTAAATTTCTAATATTTCTTATCAAAAAGATATCATAACAAAATGACTCCACATTACCTCATTTCTACTAACCTACCTGCATGAGATTTGCCTACCTTTAAAAAAAATAAAAATAAAATAAAAAGAAAAAGAAAAGAAGAGATAGTGATAAAAACAGAACGCGCATGATTCGGTCCCACCCTGTTTCCATCCCTATTTTTTTTTAATGATTGTTCCCATCCCTATGAACCAACAAGAAGCACACTTTCACATCAAAACAAAATAATAATAATAATAATGGGATACCTTGCCCTTAATGGTTGGAACCTATCTTGGCATGGTAAAAGTTCAAATACTTTAGGAGTGTTTGGTACATGCACTTAAAAACTGAAAATTGTTGTTTGAAAATATGTATGGAAATACTTGCGGTGAAAAAGTGTGTGAAAAAATATGTAATATTATTTAAAAACTGATTATTTGTTTTTAAAAAAACTTGTGAGTTCATCACTTGCAAAGTTTCCTTATAAATATGCTGCCATTTTTGACTTCCATACCGACCATACTTTTCTCTCTCTCTCTCTCTCTCTCTCTCGCGTATCCGTAATTTCTGCAGTCATTAAAAAATATGGCTGACGATGTAGTATTAGACTTCATCACAAACGAAACCAAGGATGAAGTTTCTCAAGATCAAGAGCTCAAGGAGAGGAAACTTTCATGGCAAAAGTTACGCAGATATGACTCTTTGGACATCGAGTCCCGCAGCTTTCATGGTCCTCATCATGGCCATCACTCCAAGGTATTGACACCGCCACCACTTCCCAAAAATCTCCATATCCCACATCACACACATCAATTATCAATTTTTCTTGCATGCCACAAGTATAGGAAGACACACTTATTTTGTGTTGTTTGACATATAAAATTTACATCTTTTGGGTTAACCTTTCTTTCTTTCTTTTTTTTTTTTTTTTTTTTTTTTTTTTTTTTTTTTTTTGTGTGTGTTTAGGCTATGGATTGGTCAACGATCTTGCATCTAGCATTTCAAAGTATTGGAGTGGTGTACGGGGATGTTGGTACATCACCACTATACGTGTTTTCTAGCACCTTTCCCAATGGTATCTCGCACAACGACGATATCCTAGGAGTACTTTCTTTAATCTTCTATACCATCACCTTAATTACTCTCATCAAGTACGTGTTGATTGTTTTAAGGGCTAATGATAATGGCGAAGGTATGATCCTACTATGAAAAAGTTCTCTTCATGTTACAATATAAATTTTTGGGTGGTCTGATTAAAGATCACCCCCTAAAGAAACAAATTATTGAACCAAAAAGTTGTTTTCTCAATCATAATATATTCATACTATTACCACAAAGTTTCTCAAAAAAAAAAAAAAAAAAAAAATACTATTACCACAAAATTTCTTGTTTCAAAACTTTTTCACAAAATGTTTAGGCTCGAGCTTTAAGAATTTCACAAAAAATAAAACTCTATTTTTAAATAATTTATCATAAAATTTCAAGTTGACTTTTAAGTAATCTGATGCCAAACTAATCAAAATCTCATAATTCACATGATTTATATAGTTTCAGCAGTTGTTGGGAGTGAGCACGATGGTAAGACTCTAACTACTTATTTGCTTAACTCAAAAGATTAAACTTTCACGGTCTCTTTTCATTATTATTTAATGTAAAATTTTTTTTGATGAACTATTTAATGTAAAATTTTATTTACATGTATATACCTAATTGTATTAATTTTCATAGAAACAATAACCATTATTCTATTACTAATTATATAATGAAAATCAATTTCAGGTGGGACGTTTGCCTTATACTCTCTCTTATGCCGCTATGCCAAGGTTGGTTTTATTCCGAATCAACAGGCTGAGGACCATGAAGTGTCAAATTATGAGCTTAAAGTGCCAAATGGTCGTGTACGGGTGGCATCGTGGCTCAAGTCTACGCTAGAGAACAGCAAATTTTCGAAGCAAATCTTATTGTTTGCCACAATGCTTGGAACTTCCATGTTGATTGGGGACGGTGTTCTTACTCCTTGTATCTCAGGTTTACAGTTTACACCTATACTTTCTAATTTTTTTCATTTCTACATTAGTACTTATGGTTATACCATGCATACGTTGTTTTCATTTCTACAATAAGTTTCTATCTACCTTTTCTTTTACATATTATATTCGTAGATGGTTAGTAATAAAATAATTATGTATATATCTGTGATATGAGATAAATTTTCTTGGTATTCTATCTACTATTACTAATTCATGTTGACTAGAACATTAAAAGTAATTTTTCCATGAACTGCAAACGTGTTTCTTTTTCTTATGCAACAATGTCACATGGTTTTTTTTTCTTTAAGTATAAATATTCTTCTTTTATTTTTATATTGTTAAATTAATCAATGCAAAACTAAAACCATAATTTTAGAATATGTTCAAACGATCAAAGCTGGAATATTATATATGCCTCAGCCTCCGTTCTTCATGCCTATAGAAAAGGGTCCACCTTATTTTTAAGTTCTTGTAAGTTGAGCTGATTGTGATCAAATAATGCATTATTATACAGTTAACCATTTTCTCTTGCTTTCCTTTTTTTTTTTTTTTTTGTCTGTGTATTTGGTATAATATTAGATTATTAGTCCACGCGCAGGCGCGGATTTCTTAGTGTAGTTGTCGATTAGAGAGGGTCCCGCAAATAAAAAAATTAAAAAAAAAAAAAAAAACCAAATATATTGATTGGATGAGTTAAAACTTAAAAGAGAGAAAAAGGAACTGTTCCATTATATTAATACAGTCCCTTCTAAAATGGGGCAAAACCTGATTTCTCTAGAATTGACATCTTTATGCCTATTGTCTAAGAATAAAAATAAGAAGTAATGTCTATTATTTCAAGTTAAAAAAAAAAAAAAAGAATAAATGATACAATGGTAAATTTATATATATAAGAAAAACACCTTAATTCTTTTCATTTCATTCAATTGCTTTTTAAGTTATCATTTTTATTCGGTAAATTAATTCTTTAAATTAATAACTCTCAAACACAGTATTATAGCCTTTTGCAACAGGTACTTCACTTTTTGTTGTTTTACTCTCTATTTATTTGGCTTTTAAATGCAAATTACAATCTTCTCTTTTGCAATGTTTGTGATGGCAGTTTTATCGGCTGTGGGAGGAATCAAGATAGAATCAACTAAAGTAACACAAGGTAATTACCATTTGGCTATGTGGCACATCATAATTTCTTTATATTAGCCAATATATGTATATATATAATTATATATAGATATATAAATATATATTAATTATAAAAAATAAAGTAGGTATTCCCAACAATTTTTCCAGATTCCAGGTAGGCACACCGTATAATTTTGGCAAAAGCAGGCAATGCACGATAATGTAAAGTGCCTTTTTTCTTTCTTTCTTCTTTTTTTTTTTTTTTTTTTTTTTTTTTTTTGCTTTCGCTAAATCAGTACAAAGTACCCTTATCTATACTATACTTTTCTACTTAATAAATTATATTATATTAATATAAAGAGATTATGATTTTGTGGTTTCAATCTTTGATTTTCCAAAAAAATAAAAAAAAATAAAAACCTTGCAAATCAAAATGCCTTATGACACCGTCCACACCTTACTATATAATATTATAATAGTCACTAACCCGTGTGATGCATGGAAAAGCTATTGACTTTGAAAAAAAAATGATGAAATATTTAACTTCTATACTTTTCCATAATTTAGAAGTGTTATCTAACATTTAACGTTATTGAATTGCAAGTACATAACTACTGAAGCCTACAAAGTGATTTATAATTCTTAAATTAATAAAGCAAAACTCCCAATAGTTATATATACACACACTCAAAACTAATATAAACTGTAAATATATAAACAAAAACCATGATATGAGGAAGACACACCAAGTTTCAAATTTGAGTAGCAATATGACTTTCTCGTAGTAATAACAATATAGACAATTCATAATATGGAATAATATCAAAATTATAATATCTAATTCCATTATCTTTTATGTTGAATTCAAACAAATAATTAATAAACCAAAAATCATAGCATTTGATAAGAAAACAAAAAAATCACATGAACCTAAATAAAAAGCATTTAAGGTGAAAAATTTACAAATTCCTTATTGAAATTAGGAACATATTCTTAGGTCCTTTCATAAACTAAAATAACAAACATGATAAACCTTTCATAGTCATCATTATTATATTTTCACAAAATCAAAACATGAAAAATGAAGTAAAATACTACAAAAATTTGTACTAAAATAATAAATTGACTCTTTCAATGATGATAATTATTAAACATACACAGGGAAAATAAAAAATACTATATTATTAGATAGATAAATATTTATAAAGTACAATTGTACTAAGGATAGATATAAATATACCTGCTCCATATCTGTATGTCATCTGAAATTGATTTTTAGAGGGAAAAGAGAGAGAGAGAGAGAGAGAGAGAGAGAGAGAGAGAGAGAGAGAGAGAGAGAGAGAGAGAGAGAGAGAGAGAGAGAGAGAACATATAATTCAATATGACATGCTCTCTGTAACTTGAGTCTACTGACTACAAAGCAAAGCGTAGAGACTGGACTGAGAGAGTTGGATAAAATTGAAACGAAAAAAAAAAAAAAATTTAACCACATAAAATTGGGAACTTTAAAAAAAAAAGGTCAAATATTAGTCAGAGGAACCCTAGGCTATAATCCATTAAGTGCTCCAAAGTCCAAAGTCCAAATTACTTAATTCAGAAAACAAAATGTATGGGTAGCATTTATGTAAATTAAATGATGAAGAGCCATTGGTTGCATGACATTGGACTAAGATTAAACGCTAATACAGGGTATTAAAAAGGATTGGTGAATGTTTTTGATGAAATTTTTGTTATAGAATTTTAGTTGAAGTAGAATTTCAAGCTCTTGAAATATATATCTAATAGAGTTTTACTTAAACTAAACTACTGTAACACTTGATAAGATAATTACAAGTTGAAGAGAAATAATAAATATATAAGATATAAAACCTAAAAGAAAATGAAAAAAAAAAATAATGGTGACGTGGAAAAGTATAGGAGCTCTAGAAGCTTCAAAAAATTCCTCAGAAGATCTTAAATTTCATGAACTAAATCTTCGAAAAAGAAAGCCAGATGGCTCCAATAGATCTCTCTAACTTCTCCCATTAAATCACATAAGAAGAAATCTAGATTCAGTGAAACTAAAAACTACAATCCTTGAACTGTTTTTCTTTTTTCCTTTGTTTTCTTGGGACCAAACAAAGTTTTGAACCAGAGGTTGTTGCACCAGAGCGTGAACGATTGTTCTTGGAGAGAGTAAAAATAGAAACAACAATAGGGAGAGTATATAGAGAGAGAGAGAACGTGTGGGATTTGGAGAAGTTGGAGATATTTTAATTGAAGAAAAAGACCTCTCTCTTCTCACGATCCAAGGGAAGAATAAAATAATATTAAAACATATAGAGATAGGATTTTGTTAAGGCCATTTACTGAGCTGTTAAAATGGACAAATGTCAAATATTTAAAAGAGGAACCTTAAGAACAGTGCCTAAGGTACTGTATTTAAGTTTTGTCCTATATATATATATATATATATATTCACACACAAACATATATAAATAGTGTATAATTTGATGACTTCAATTTTTTATTTTTCTAAAAAGGCCTCAAGTTAAAAATAAAAATGATGGAAAGAAGAATAAAAATATAAAAGAGGATAAAACTGTCAAAGAAGAAATACAAAAAAAAAATTAAATAAATAAAAAACCTTAAATGTAGGAAAGTGAGAAATGAAAAAATAAGTTGGTAGAGTGAGGTTCTATCTTAAAATCAAACTGTCCTTTTTTTCTTTTTTGGAGAGAAAAATCAAAACTATCCAAAACCACAAATGTAGTGGTGAAGAAGTCATAGTTATAATAAAATTAAAATTATATTAAGAAAACTTTAAATTTAAACAATTCAAATAGTGAATAGGGAGTTAAGAACAGTTATAAAAATTTGACGAAATAGACTTAATTTTATTTATTAAAAAAAGTCTTTAAGTCCATGGAGCACATGAGATAAGACTAATAATGATGATATTATTATTATCCCAAAAGCAAAAGACCTGTTGTATATAATATATATGAGACTAAATTTTTTACAGTAGAAAAACGAAAAAAAAAAGAAATCTTAAATGTAAAATGAGAGAGAGAGAGAGAGAGAGAGAGAGAGAGAGAGAGGTTGTTATTTCAGATTATCCATAGCCAAAAATGTAGTGGTAAAGAAGTTTGTTATAACTTATAATAAGAAAAATAAATCTTTAATATTAAAAAAAATTAATTTAAACTACTCATAATCACCTATACTTTTCTGATTAGAGCAATCAGTTTCGAGTAAATGGAGGGCAAGAGATGAGACTAATATCACTAATTTCTAAATTGCCAATCTCATGCAATTTTAAATTTGTCAATATCATTCAATTTGACAAGAACTAATTTCTAATTTGTCAAATCAATATTGCCAAAAACTTTATAACTTAATTGGTATTTTTTAATGTTTTTAATGTAGACGTTCTGGGTTAAAATCCCCACTCTCCAAATTATAGGGAAAAAAAAAATCAATTCAGCATCATATGAAAATTGAAGTCTAAATTGTCTAATTTTATGTCGAATGCCAATATGTATTAAGTTTGATGATCAATAATCGTTCAACTTTGCAAAAGCAATATTTCGATTGATATTTACATGACAAGACATTTTAACTACTACTTATTTTGTCTTACACAGATATGGTTGTTTGGATATCAGTGGTTATATTGATTGTTCTATTCGCGGTTCAAAGACTTGGAACTGATAAAGTAGGCTATACCTTTGCTCCGATAATTTGCATTTGGTTTGCGTTTATTGGCGGCATTGGCGTCTACAATTTCATCAAATATGACCCTGCTGTAGCTAAGGCAATAAATCCATACTATATTATAGATTATTTTCGGAGGAATAAAAAAGATGCTTGGGTTTCCCTTGGTGGTGTTGTCCTTGCCATAACAGGTTGCAATTTCTTTCCTTTGTAAGTTGTAATATTATATATATATATATATATATATATATATATTATACCTTCAATAAGCTGAAAAGTTTGTTGATGTAGTGTTACTTGTAAATTTATGCAGGAACTGAGGCTTTATTTGCTGATCTTGGTCACTTCTCAGTTCGATCCATTCAAATAAGCATGTGCTGTGTGACGTATCCATCTCTTGTATTGGCATACACTGGACAAGCATCCTTCCTTCGCAAGCACAATGATCTTGTTGCTACTACCTTTTACAAATCCATACCAGGTAATTGCTAGTTACATATCCATGGCCATATTGACATTCTTTCTTCTCTTTTTCTCTCTATATATACATTCATTGCCATTTGACATTTATAGTTAACTAGTTTTGAGTGTGGAATTTCTTTATGATGCGCAGGACCTTTATATTGGCCAACGTTTGTGGTGGCTGTGTTAGCATCAATTATAGCAAGCCAAGCCATAATATCAGGGACTTTCTCTATAATACAACAATCCCTCTCTCTAGGGTGTTTCCCTCGAGTGAAAGTAATCCACACATCAACGAAGTATGAAGGACAAGTTTATGTACCTGAAGCTAATTACCTTCTTATGGTGGCTTGTGTAGCAGTCACTTTGGGTTTTAGGACAACAACTAACATTGGCAATGCCTATGGTAATCCACAACCTACATATATAATTTTACCTTGTCTTTATTATTTTATTTATTTATTTTTTTTGTTGAAAAGCTTATTTGACATTTATTAAAAAGTTAGCAAACAATACAATTATACTTTGTAAAAGTATGGACTTTGAAATGTTGTACATAAACAAATAAGTTAATAAGCTAATAGAAAAAAAAATAGTCCAAACACAGCAATATAAGATTCAAATAGAGTCTCATATATATGAGTTGCAGCTAAAGAGTTGTTAATTTACTTTGTGCAGGGATAGCAGTGGTTTTTGTAATGACCCTCACATCATGCTTCATAGTTCTAGTGATGGTCATGATATGGAAAACCCACACACTTCTCGTAATTCCATACATTCTTATCATTGGCAGTGTAGAGCTTGCATATTTAAGTTCAGTCCTATACAAATTTGACCAAGGAGGATATCTTCCCCTAGCATTCGCAGCAGTCCTAATGACTGTAATGTATACTTGGAACAGTGTTTTCAGGAGAAAGTATGATTATGAGCTTGAGCATAAGATTTCTCCCGAGACGTTCAAGGAAGTAGTTGCTAACACAAGCCTTTGTCGAATACCTGGACTTGCCCTGTTCTACTCAGAGCTTGTTCAAGGCATCCCACCAATTTTCAAGCACTATGTAGCAAATGTGCCTGCATTGCACTCTGTCCTTGTTTTCATCTCCATCAAGTCACTTCCCATAAGCAAGGTTCCAGTGAAAGAGCGTTTCCTTTTTCGCCAAGTAGAGCCTAAGGAGCTTAATGTGTTTCGCTGTGTTGTTAGATATGGATACATAGATGTGCAAAATGAGCAAGAGCCCTTTGAAAAGGTTTTGATAGAAAACTTGAAGTTGTTTATTAGAGAGAATTTATGGTTGTCCAAAAATGTGCAGAATAATAATGTTGAGAACGATGGAGATACACTGGATGAGAGGCATGTTGAAGAGGATCAATCAGAGGAATTTGAAAGACAGATTGAGACTGTGGACAAGGCATGGCATGCTGGTATTGTTCACTTCATTGGTGAGACTGATGCGGTTGCTGCAAAAGGAGCTAGTGTTGTAAAGAGAATTGTGATAGATTATGCTTACACTTTCTTGAAGAGAAATTTAAGAGAGAGTGAAAAAGTGCTTGATATTCCTCACAAGCGTATGCTGAAAGTGGGTATGACTTATGAACTTTAATGGATTAGGATGTGAAAGATAATAATAGCAGTGTGAAAGAAACTTTCTTTTCTTTTCTTTTCTTTTCTAACTGTGAGAAGTAATTATCTAGTGTGCAAGCAAATAATGAAAAGATTCACTACAACATATAGATCATGGCAAGTGTAATCATCTCCTGGAAATTAAGTGTGCGGATGGCTTTATTTGCTGATTCTTGTAAAAATTTTCTAGAAATAAATTTTGATGATTATGTCCTTGTGTGTGGATCTTCTTTGTTTCTTTATTACACACCAGTAGTTTTTATTTTTTTTTAATATACTTTTTTGGCCAATATTTCCAATAAAAGTAAGATTTAACATTTATAAAATACGTAAAAAAACAGAGGATTAGTCAGAATTTTTTTTCCAATTAAACTTACTTCGCTAACAATTTCGTTAGTTGCCCGGTTTTGAAACAATGTAAGAAACTAGCATCTCGAGATCAATACAGAACTCAAGCTTCTAATACTCGAGTTAGGCACTTTTCATACAATGACATGGACAAATCTTTCCACGTGGTTATCGAGTTTATAAAACTCGCTTTTAAACTCAAGTTATAGAAACTCGTTTTCTGACCACTTAAAACCTAGAATCCAGACCTCACTCGTCACTCTCCCTTTCAAACACTCAAAACTTTCAAACACTCATCACTCTTAAGCTTTCAAACATAGACATCCAAATCAATTACTCTCACACTCACTCTCACACACCCAAATCTATCCTCCTTTAGACACTGAAACCCAGCCAAATCACTCACTCTCACCTTCAAACACTCTCCTTCTTCAAACACTCTCGTCCTTCAGACACCAATAGCCACACATTCAAACATTGTTTCACCGGAGATGCTCACTCACTCTAACAGAGACGCTCCTCTCATCGGCAGCCCGAAGACCCTCAGTCAAAATCCACCTTTAAGGTATGTTCTTTTAGTGTTGGGTCATATAGATTTTTCCCCCCCTTATAATTTTGCAGCAAGTTGCATGCACCAAGAATTTTGAATATAACACCTCATTGTCATTATTATCACCGTAGAATTTTGAATGTGGATCAACAGGTCTCTTATCTATTTCCAAATATTATTATTGTCATCTATTTTCAATTATTTCCTAAAATGCAACTAGAACTTTAGTGTGAATGTTTGTTGTTGAACAATAATATGCTGAATTGAGCCTTTGCCTAGATCTGTAGTAAACATTCTTCCATGGTGATTCCCATTATTTAAAATGTGTTGTAGTAGTTACCAACTTCGTGTTTATTTAACTTGACAGGCCACAAACGCGTTGACCCCTAGTGATAAATTAAATTGATTAATTAGCCAAGTTATTAATTAATCAAGTTAACATGCAAAGTCATGTGGCAGCACAAACAAATCACCAAAACTAAAGTATGCAACGGAAAAATAAAAGACACGGTGATTTGTCTACGAATGGGGAAAAACTGACGGCAAAAACCCCACCGGTTGATTTAAGGTCACTACTCCCGAAACTCCACTATTATCATAGCAAGCGATTACAAGCAAGGAATCCCAAGTACCTTACCAACCTACAGTTGAACCCTTACCCCAATACCCAATTGGACTTGCTCTGTAGTAACCGTTTCTCCTTTCAATGCACGGCTCCCAAGTACGTGACTAACTAATTGCGCGGATCCTAGTATGCGACTTCAATTCACCAACTAGAAAGAGAGTTGTTGGCTGCAAAGTTCTTCAAATCATCTGCACGATAAAGATCAAGAAGATGCTTGGTTACAAAACCCTACGGTGCACATTACACAACAACTTCTTCACAAAAGATGAACTAGGGCATGAACTTTATCTATTTGATCACAAATTGCATAAACAAGAATTACTCAATGCTTGTGCAACTTGCATCTGTTTGACGGCCCTTAAAACAATCATTTTATATGTCTAGGGTTAGGAGAAAAGAAGTCTCAGAGACACATACACGGATTGGAATTAAAATAGAATTGAAAATCTGTTTTCTTTAAATCTCGACAGATAGAGGTGTCGAGGATCTGTCGAGAAGCTGTCGAGCCTCGGGGCTGAAACAGCTTCTAAAGCTCGATAGATGCATGTGTCTTAGTAACTTGCACTTCTTTGCTTGTTGATTAAGTGTTGAAGCCGTCAAAGTCTGTCCAAAATACAAGCAAGGAAGTGCTGGTTTTTAAATCTCGACACCTACCTCGACAGATACATCTATCGAGATTTAAAGAAGCTGTTTTGCCCGAGCCTCGACAGCTGTCTCGACACCTCTCAACACCTCTATCTGTCGAGAATTAAAGAAAACAGAATTCCAAGTCTGTTTCAAGTCCAATCCGTGTGTGTGTCTTTGGGACTTCTTTTCTCCTAACCCTAGACATATAAAAGGATTA
Source organism: Castanopsis chinensis (assembly GCA_032878915.1). Classification (NCBI taxonomy): domain Eukaryota; kingdom Viridiplantae; phylum Streptophyta; class Magnoliopsida; order Fagales; family Fagaceae; genus Castanopsis; species Castanopsis chinensis. The sequence continues at coordinate 22,338,183 of JAVQMG010000115.1, forward strand.
TTTTAAGGGCCGTCAAATAGAGCAACAAGCAGAAATCACAAGACACAAGTTGCTTCTTCTCTATTCATGCAAATTGTGATTTGTGAGACAAAGTTCGTGCCCTAGTTCATCTCTGATGATTTGAAGAACTTTGCAGCCAACATTCTTTCTTCCTCAAGTTGGTGAATGAGTCACGTACTTGGATTCGTGCAAAAGGAGTAAGCCGCGTACTGGGATCCGCGCATCACATTGGTTAGTCACGTACTGGGAGCCGTGCATTGAAAAGGAGAAATTGTCACTACAGAACAAGTCCAATTGGGTATTGGGGTAAGAGTTCAACTGTAGGTTGGTGAGGTACTGGGATTCCTTACTTGTAACTGCTTGTCGTGATAATAGTGGAGTTTCGGGAGTGGTGACCTTAAATCACCCGGTGGGGTTTTTGCCTTAGGGTTTTCCCCATTCGTGAACAAATCACCGTGTTATTTATTTTCCGCTGCATAACTTAGTTTCGGTGATTTGTTTGTGCTGCCACGTTGTATTGCATGTTAATTTGATTAATTAAAAACTAGGCTAATTAATTAATCTAAATTATCATAAGGGGTCAACGCGTTTGTGGCCTGTCAAGTGGTATCAGAGCAAGCACACTCTGATTAGGGTTTAATCTATTGTGTGTGATCCACTGACCCCTGCTGTCATGGATAGAGGACAATCTCTAATTATACCTCCTTTATTTGATGGCACTAACTATGCATACTGGAAAGTACGCATGAGAGCTTTCTTGCAGTCTTTAGATGAGAAAGTGTGGCAAGCTGTGGAGATAGGCTGGACCAAGCCTACAGAAGCGCCGGCCAATTGGGATGATGCTAAGATCAAGGCGGCAAACTTCAACAGCAGAGCATTGAATGCCTTATTCAGTGCAGTCACCAATGAGGAGTTTAAGAAAATATCCTCAACAGAAACTGCTAAGGAAGCATGGACCATCCTCCAGACAACCTATGAGGGCACTAAGGCTGTCAAAGATTCAAAGCTGCAAAGGCTCACCACACGCTTTGAAGAAATAAAGATGGAGGAGGATGAGTCGTTTGATGAGTTCTATGCCAAGCTCAAGGACATAGTGAACTCAGCCTTCAATCTTGGGGAAACCATCCCAGAACCCAAGATTGTAAGGAAGGTGCTCAGATCGCTGCCAGAAAGATTCCATGCTAAGATCACGGCGATCGAAGAGTCGAAGGATATTGACAGAATTCCTTTGACTGAGCTGGTTGGAAACTTGCAAACATATGAGTTAGGGCTGACCAGATTGGGCAAGTCAACCAAGGGCAAGAGTTTGGCACTGAAGGCTAAAAGCAGTGATACGGATGACTCGTCAGATGATGAAGATTCCAAGATGAAATCCTACATCACAAGGCAATTCAAGAAGTTTATGAAGAATGCCAATGGAAAGGGTTTCAACAAAGACCGTAGACAGTCCAGTTCTTCACAATTCAGGAATCCGGAGAAAATGAAGAAGGATGTCAAGGATGGCGGTCAGTACACTGTTCCCACAGGACCAAAGTGCTTTGGGTGTCAAGGCTTTGGACACATGAAACAAGAGTGTCCTACGTACCTCAAGAGCATAAGGAAAAGCAAGGCACTTGCTGTTACCTTAAGCGACACAGAGCCAGAGGACGATTCCGAAGATGAAGACGACGGAATCTTAAATGCCTTCACTGCCACTGTTAATCCTACTGATGGGGTTAGTGAAAAAGTGGATGAAGAAGAAGAGTTGGTGGAATCTAAGTGTGAGATCATGGATGATCAAGATGATATCCACACTGCCTATGAGAAGCTATACAAGCTCTCGGAGAAGCATGAGAAGCTCTATAGGCTGGCCACCAAGAAACTCAGTGATGTGGAACTTGACCGTGAGGAGCTGTCCACAAAGGTTGATCAAGCAAATCAAACCATTGGAGCACTGAGGTTCGAGAACAATTTCTTGGCTGAGAGGACCAAGAAGCTTGAAGCAGAGCTGTTTCAAGTCAGAGCACAACTGGAGAGGACGTCAAGCGCCAAACTGGACAAAATGCTAGATGCTCAGAGATCTTCTTCGGATCGTACTGGATTGGGGTATGAATTCTCTCTCTCTAATACTCCTACTTCTAGTACTATTGTTTTTGTTCCACCGGCTAATAACATTAGAACTGAGGAAAATAATGTTAAAACTGATTTAGCTAGTGAGAACATAGGCAAGGGCAAATCCATCCTAGGAGTACCCCCTAAAATTGAGAAAAGGGAATCTAGAAACCCTAGGAATAAGAAGGATAACTCTCAAAAGGCCAAACAGAAGAAGTCGCATCTCTGTTATCATTGTGGTCTCGCCGGTCACACTCGACCAAATTGCTACAAGTGGCTCGCCACTCAAAAGAGCAATGGCGAAATAGCATCTGGGAGCCAGAATCAGCTTCAGTCATCTCTCGCTCCTCTTGGAGATATTCTAAAAGCCCTCATGTTCCTTTCGAACTTGAACGGTTCATATTCTTCTCCCCCTACACCGGTTCAAGAGTCAACCAAAAGGAAAGGATCTTCCAAGGTGTGGAAGCCAAAGGGTTCCAAGTGATTTTAGTCACTTCTTCTTATCTCTCTTATTTTGTGTGTTGCATTACTTGTGTGTTTCTTTACTGTTTTGAGTCAGTCTAGTTTTATGCATTGTTTTGCTTTACATGTTTTTGTTTGTGTGTTTTCAGTTTTGTGTTTTATTTTTGCTTCTCTAATAAAAATAAAATAAAAATTGAAAAATTGAAAAATACAAAAACAGTGTGTGTTTGTGTGCATTAGTTCATGTAAACTTTTGGAATGGCCATTGAAACAGAGTTTTCTAAACTTTGTATCATCTATAGCTTAGATGAGCACTCTTCTGCACAACTAAGCGAGTGAGCTTTGTAGCTCTTTGTTTGTGATGAGTAAGGTTAAGTGATCTCTTCTTCTTAACACTCGTATCACTCTTTTTGACGGGTTGAACTAGAAAATCCTAAGAGAAAGGCATAAATAACCATCTCACCACTGTTACTCGCCAATCATAATATGACATCTGTATGCTTCGGCATAGCAAAAGTGCAATGTCATAAGACACCTGTATGCTTCGGCATAGCAAAAGTGCAGTGTCAAAAGTTTAACATCATTGGGTATTTCTTTTCTTTCTCTTGTATGCCCATGCATGATATGCTTGTTAAAAAGAAAATATGCAAAGAAATAAAAAGCAAAAAGATTAAAAATGCTTTAAAATATGGTTGCAAGCGTGTTTTCTAGGAGATGTGGGAGTTATAGGATGTACCTCAAAGGTGATAGTCCCCATCAAATAGTTATGATTGTGTGTGAGTTAAAGTGATTTTCTCATATCTCAAATCGTCATAACATTGAGACACTTATGCAATCTTGCGATGTTTTCACACACAACACGCAATACTCTTTGCTATTCTTGATACATGTGCGGGTACAATGTGATTTGGCCATCACAAGGATTACATGCTTTAATGTATGTTCACTAAACTGTCTTGACTTGTTTTTGAAAAATAAAATTGGTTAGACTTGTTTAGTGTGTGTGTGTGTGTTTTTGAGATATATGAGCATCATATTTCCTGTTGAGAGATGTTTTGAGAGCTTAATGTGTTGGTTGTATCTTTGGTTGAGTTGCATGCATGATTGCATTCATGTCTGTGTTTTTCTTCTTTTGAAAAACTGTTTTGAAAGGCATCTCGACACCTCCTCGATACCTCTCGATACATAGCTATCTGTCGAGATCCCCAGACTCTTTCTTATCGCAGTCTCGACAGATACCTCGATAGCAGCTGGATCGATCGAGAAACTTTCTGTTTGCTCGATAGCTCCTCGATAGCTTCTGGATCGATCGAGGTTCCCTCTTGCTTGTTTCTTCTACCTCGATAGATGACCTCGATAGCTGTATCTGTCCACGTGCATTTCTCGATAGCTTCCCTCGACAGCTACCTCGACAGCTCTCGATACCTACAGCTGTCGAGAATTACTGAAACGCTATATATTGGACCTTCGCGATTTTTCTGCTCATTCTCTCGATCTCTCTCGCTCGAAATCTCTCGGATCTCTCTCAAAAACACTTCCCTCTCCCTCCAAACCTCTCTCAAGGCTTTCTCAAGTGGTTCTTCATATTCTTCATCATTTGGTAAGCTTTTATCCCTCATTTCATGCATTGCATTGCTTTCAAAACCCTAGGTTTGTGTTTTTGAAAAATTTTTGGGAGTTTTCAAAATTGTTGGGTTTTCATGAAATTTTTGGGTTGGTTATTGAGTTTTGATCTTCAAAACCACATGCATTGCATCACATTAGCATTCTAATTGTATTTTCATGCATTTAGATGTGTGCCTACCTATTGTGTGCTGTTAGGTTTGGATTGGGCTGAGCCCATGATGTGTTTATTGTTGCATGTCACATGCTCATGCATTTTCATGTATACGTTCTTTTCATTTCAATATTTCTTTCTGCCAATATTGAATTGTTTGGGACTTTTCTGTTTGTCTCTTCTTTCCCCCTCTTCTATGTTTACGTTAGTAGCGTCTATGGCTCCTAAATGTAAGTCCATTCCGTCCCAGAACCCTCTGCGTTCTAAGGGACAGTCTTCTTCTGATTCTACCCATGTGTCTGTTCGGTTCCGTGATGAGAAAGCCCACAAGGACTTCTCGGAGAACTTTTCTAAACGCGGTGTTCATTCGGAACGCCACGTCGTCCTGGCAGACTTTGCCGACACTGACCTTCCCGATGTCATTCACACTCGGGGTTGGGAGTCACTGTGTGACGTCCCGGTCACATCTCCTCTCGTGTTGATTCAGGAGTTTTACTCCAACATCCACGGGATAGATTCTTCAGTACCTTCTTTCTATTCTTGCGTTAGAGGTACGCGCTTTTGTGTCACCCCAGAGCTTGTCTCTGAGGTTCTCCATGTACCTAGGGTGGATCATCCCGATTACCCTAGCTGTGAGCGTCTCTGGACTGTGTCCAAAGACGAGATGATCTCGGCGTTCTGTGAACGTCCTACCCTTTGGGGAGATCACATGTACACACCATGTAGACCTTTTGCTAAAGGTCCTAGATTTCTTAACATGGTGATGACCTTTGTTTTGCACCCACTGTCTCACTACAACTCGATCACAGAGCCTCGTGCTCGGTTCTTGTTGTCCCTCCTTGAGGATCTCTCTATAGACTTTCCTTCTCACTTTATCTGTTCCATCATAGATGTCTATAGAAATACGGCCACCCGTGATAAGCTCATTTTCCCTTCCGCTATCACGAGGATTCTGAGTCGTTTTTCCATTCCCTTCCCTTCGTCCGATCATTACCGCGTCATGTCTGCCATAGACGCCGCTACCGTAAAACGTAGCGAGGCACAGTTCCGATCGCGACTGTCCGACGATGCCACTCCTTCCACCCGTCCTACCACCTCCAGATCCGCTCGAGCTTCTGCTTCTACTTCTTCGAGCGATGTTAGTTTGGGAGACATCATGGCGCAGCTACAGCGCATGGATGCTCGCCTAGATACACTCTCCACCGAGTTGTATCAGGTGAATGTCCGTGTTGGTCGCATCGCCAGGCGACAGGCGACCATGGGCGGCTTTGCTGCAGAGGCTTCTCCTCCGCCACCTCATGTGTCGACTGAGACCGAGGCCGATGATGATGGCGATGATGATGATGCTTCAGACGATGATGATGATGGAGATGCTAGCTCATCGGATGAGATGTCTACTTGACACTCTACCCTTTGTCACTCGTGACAAAAAGGGGGAGTAGTTTAGTATGAGAGTAGTCATACTTAGGGGGAGTGTTAGCATAGGACATAGGACATTTTTGTTAGGGGGAGTGTGGATTGAGGGATGTAGTGAGGTGATCTATGTATTTTTTTCTTTTCTTATCTTTTAGAGATACATTGATCATGTACTTACATACATTGTACTTATTCTCTTTCTCTATATGATGATGTATGTTGTTTCTTTCACCTACCTTTCATGTGTTGTTTCTTTTCTGTCTTTATACACATGTTTCTTTACTTGTATGCAATCTATTATTTCTGTTTCACACAAAGATGCCTTGATGTGTTTTGTTTATAAGTGTTTCAGAAATACAGGTTGTCAAAGTCTTCTTGCCATAAACTCTCTTCTTGCAAAGTTTTTCAAGAGTTTGTGTTAGGATAGATTTTACTGTATGTAACAAGTGAGTATGAGTTGAGTGATTTATGACTTCTCTCATATCGTCATTTGTATGTTGTGGTTTTGTCACGGATTGCCAAAGGGGGAGATTGTTAGGACATATGTAGTTGTTCAAGCTTGTGAACATATGTCGCTATTTTATGTAATTGGCTTATCCTTAGACAAAACGCACTTTACTTGTAATTGGGTAGAACTAGGATGGGTTAAACACTTCAAGAAACAGTGGTTCAAGATTAAGTGTTGAAGCCGTCAAAGTCTGTCCAAAATACAAGCAAGGAAGTGCTGGTTTTTAAATCTCGACACCTACCTCGACAGATACATCTATCGAGATTTAAAGAAGCTGTTTTGCCCGAGCCTCGACAGCTGGCTCGACACCTCTCGACACCTCTATCTGTCGAGAATTAAAGAAAACAGAATTCCAAGTCTGTTTCAAGTCCAATCCGTGTGTGTGTCTTTGGGACTTCTTTTCTCCTAACCCTAGACATATAAAAGGATTATTTAAGGGCCGTCAAATAGAGCAACAAGCAGAAATCACAAGACACAAGTTGCTTCTTCTCTATTCATGCAAATTGTGATTTGTGAGACAAAGTTCGTGCCCTAGTTCATCTCTGATGATTTGAAGAACTTTGCAGCCAACATTCTTTCTTCCTCAAGTTGGTGAGTGAGTCACGTACTTGGATTCGTGCAAAAGGAGTAAGCCGCGTACTGGGATCCGCGCATCACATTGGTTAGTCACGTACTGGGAGCCGTGCATTGAAAAGGAGAAATTGTCACTACAGAACAAGTCCAATTGGGTATTGGGGTAAGAGTTCAACTGTAGGTTGGTGAGGTACTGGGATTCCTTACTTGTAACTGCTTGTTGTGATAATAGTGGAGTTTCGGGAGTGGTGACCTTAAATCACCCGGTGGGGTTTTTGCCTTAGGGTTTTCCCCATTCGTGAACAAATCACCGTGTTATTTATTTTCCGCTGCATAACTTAGTTTCGGTGATTTGTTTGTGCTGCCACGTTGTATTGCATGTTAATTTGATTAATTAAAAACTAGGCTAATTAATTAATCTAAATTATCACAAGGGGTCAACGAGTTTGTGGCCTGTCAACCATGTTAAGAAAACGAGGACCTTTAGCAAAAGGTCGACATAATGTGTACTGATGATTTCCCCAAGAGGAAGGACGCTCACAGAACGCCGAGATCATCTTGTCTTTGGACACAGTCCATAGACGCTCACATCTGGGGTAATCAGGATGATCCACCCTCGAAACATGAAGAACCTCGGAGACTAACTCCGGAGTGACAGCAAAGCGCGTACCTCGAATGCTAGAATAGAAGAGAGGTACTGAAGAATCAATCCCGTGGATGTTGGAGTAAAACTCCTATATCAACACGAGAGGACAGGTGACCGGGACGTCATATAGTGACTCCCAAGCCCAACTGTGAATGACATCGGGTAGGTTAGTGTCGGCAAAGTCTGCCAGGACAACGTGGCATTCCGAATGAACACCTCGTTTAGAGAAGTTCTCCGAGAAGTCCTTATGGGCTTTCTCATCATAGAACCGGATAGACAAAGGAGTAGAATTCAAAGAAGAAGATCCCTTAGAACGTAGAGGGTTCTGGGATGGAATAGATTTACGTTTAGGTGCCATAGACACTGCTAATGCAAACAAGGAGAGAGAGGGAGAGGAAGAGAAACACACAGAAAAGTCCCAAACAGTTCAATATAGGAAGAGAAATATTGAAAAGATAGAACGTATGCATGGGAAATGCATGAACATGTGACATGCAAAAATAAAAACATCATGGGCTCAGCCCAATCCAAGCCTAACAGCACACAACAAGTTTGCACACTTCTAAATGCATGAAAATACACTTAGAATGCTAATGTGATGCAATGCATGTAGTTTTAAAGATCAAATCTATAAAACCAACCGAAAAATTTCATGAAACTCTCAATAATTTTGAAAAACCCAAAAATTTTCAAAAACCTCAAAACCTAGGTTTGTAAATCATGAAATGCATGAAGAATGAGAGGATAGATGCTTACCAAGTGAGGAAGATCTATAAAAACACTTGAAGAATCCTTAGGGAGGGGTTTGGAGAGAGTGAGAAAGGTTTTGGGAGAGAAAACACCAGCTATCAAGAGAGAGAGAGAGATCGAGTGAAATGAGAGAAATCGCGACAGAACTTTATATATAGCCCTTCAGTAATTCTCGACAGATGCAGGTATCGAGAGATGTCGAGACAGCTATCGAGGTAGGTGTCGAGAAAATGCACTTCAACAGATACAGCTATCAAGAACATGTGTCGAGAAAGAAGGATCAAGCATTTAAGAATCTCGATCGATCCAGAAGCTGTCGAGAATCTATCGAGCAGACAGAAAGTTTCTCGATCGATCCACCAGGTGTCGAGAATGTGTCGAGACTGCATTTAGAAAAAGTCTAAGAAGCTCGATAGACAGCTAGGTGTCGAGAAGGTGTCGAGGAGGTGTCGAGAAGGTGTCGAGGAGGTGTCGAGATGCCTTAAAAACATTTTTTCAAGAGAGGAAAAATACAGACATGAATGCAATCACGCATGCAACTCAACCAAAGATCCAAATAACACATTTAGCTCTCAATAACATCTCTCATCAAGAATTTTAAAGCACATGGATCCCAAAACACGTACACACACACTAAACAAATCTAACCAATTTTATATTTCAAAAATGAGTTAAGACAGTTTAGGAAGCATACATTAACGCATGTAAACCTTGTGATGGCCAAATCACATTGTACCTGCATATGTATCCAGTAGCAAAGAATATTGCGTGTTGTGTGTGAAAACATCACAAGATTGCATAAGTGTCTCAATATTATGACGATTTGAGATATGAAAAAATCATTTTACCTCACACACAATCATAACTGTTTGATGGGGACTATCACCTTCGAGGTACATCCTATAACTCTCACATCTCCTAGAAAACACGCTTGCAACCATATTTCAAAGTATTTTATTCTTTTTGCTTTTATTTCTTTGCATATTTTCTTTTATTAAGCATATCATGCATGGGCATATAAGAGAGAGAAAAGAAATACCCAATTATGTTAAGCTTTTGACATTGCACTTTTGCTATGCCGAAGCATACAGATGTTATTGACATTGCACTTTTGCTATGCCGAAGCATACAGATGTCATATCATGATTGGCGAGTAACAGTGGTGAGATGGTTATTTATGCCTTTCGCTTAGGATTTTCTAGTCCTACCCGTCAAGAAGAGTAATACGAGTTTTAAGTAGAAGAGATCACTTAACCTTATACATCACAAATAAAAAGCTACAAAGCTCACTTACTAAGTTGTGCAGAAAAATGCTCATCTAAACTACAGGTGATACAAAGTTTAGAAAACTCTGTTTTAATGGCCATTTTAAGATTCACAAGAACCAATGCACACAAACACACACTGTTTTTGTATTTTTCAATTTTTCAATTTTTTGATTTTATTTTATCAGAAAAGCAAAAAATAAAACACAAAACTGAAAACACACAAACAAAAACAAGTTAAAGAAAGCAAAACAATGCATAATACTAGACTGACTCAAAACAGTAAAGCAACACACAAGTAATGCAAAACAATAAAACAGGGAGAGAGAAGAAAAAGTGACTAAAATCACTCAGAGCTATTTTCCTTCCACACCTTAGAAGAACCTTTCCTATTTGCCAACCCTTAAACCGGTGACGAGGGGGAAGAGTTTAAACCGTTCAAGTTTGAAAGGAATGTGAGAGCTTTAAGAATGTCTCCAAGAGGAGCAAGAGAGGTCTGAAGTTGATTTTGGTTTCCAGATGCTATCATGCCATTACTTTGTTGAGTGGCTAGCCACTTGTAGCAATTTGGTAGAGTATGACCGGCAACATCACAATGATAACAGAGATACCGCTTCTTCTGTTTGGGCTTTTAAGAGATAGCCTTCTTAGTCCTAGGGTTTCTAGTTTCCCTTTTCTCAACTTTAGAGGGTGTTCCTAGGATAGACTTGCCCTTGTCTACGTTCTCACTTGCTAATTCAATTTTAACATTTTTATCCTCAGTTTTAATGTTATTAGCAGATGGAACAAAAACAGTAGTACTAGCAGAAGGAGTATTAGAGAGAGAGAATTCATACCCCAATCTAGTACGATCTGAAGAAGATTTCTGAACACTTAGCATCTCGTCTAGCTTTGCACTTGATGTCCTTTCCAATTGTGCTCTAACTTGAAACAGCTCTGCTTTAAGCTTCTTGGTCTTCTCAGCCAAGAAATTGTTCTCAAACCTCAGTGCTCCAATTGTCTAATTTGCTTCATCAACCTTAGTGGAAAGCTCCTCACGGTCAAGTTCCACATCACTGAGCTTCTTGGTGGCCAACCTATAGAGTTTCTCATGCTTCTTAGAAAGCTTGTACAGTTTTTTATAGGCGGTATAGATATCATCTTGATCATCCATAGTCTCAAACTTGGCATCCACCAATTCCTTTTCTTCATCTACTTCTTCAGTAACCCCATCAGTAGGATTAACAGTGGCAGTGAAGGCATTCAAGATTCCGTCATCTTCATTTTTGGAATCATCCTCGGGCTCCGTGTCGCTTAAGGTAACAGCAAGTGCCTTGCTCTTCCTAATACCTTTAAGGTATGTTGGACACTCTTGTTTCATGTGTCCGAAGCCTTGACACCCAAAGCATTTTGGTCCAGCGGGAACAGTGTACTGACCGCCATCCTTGACATCCTTCTTCCCTTTATTTGAATTCTTGAATTGAGAAGAACTGGATTGCCTACGGTCTTTGTTGAAGCCTTTTCCATTGGCATTTTTCATGAATTTCTTGAATTGCCTTGTAATATAGGACTTCATTTTAGAATCTTCATCATCTGAAGAGTCATCTGTATCACTGCTCTTGGCTTTTAGTGCCATGCTCTTACCCTTGCTTGACTTGCCTATCCTAGTAAGCCCTAACTCGTAGGTTTGTAAGTTTCCAACTAGCTCAGTCAGAGGAATTCTGTCAATATCCTTCAATTCCTCTATCATCGTGATCTTAGCATGGAATCTCTCGGGCAGCGATCTGAGCACTTTCCTTACTATCTTGGGTTCAGGAATGGTTTCCCCAAGATTGAAAGCTGAGTTCACTATGTCTTTGAGCTTTTCATAGAACTCATCAAATGACTCATTCTCCTCCATCTTAATTTCTTCAAAGCTTGTGGTGAGCCTCTATAGCTTTGAATCCTTGACAACCTTAGTTCCCTTATAGGTTGTCTGGAGAATGGTCCATGCTTCCTTAGTAGTTTCTGTTGAGGAAATTTTCTTGAACTCCTCATTGGTGACTGCACTGAATAGGGCATTCAGTGCGCTGCTGTTGAAATTTGCCACCTTGATCTTGGCATCATCCCAATCATCCGGCGCTTCTGTAGGCTTGGTCCAGCCTATCTCCACAGCTTGCCACACTTTCTCATCTAAAGATTGCAAGAAAGCTCTCATGCGTACTTTCCAGTATGCATAGTTAGTGCCATCAAATAATGGAGGTATAAGAAGAGATTGACCTCTATCCATGACAATAGGGGTCAATGGATCACACACAAGGATTAAACCCTAATCAGAGTGTGCCTGCTCTGATACCATTGAAAGGCCACAAACGCGTTGACGGCCATTAAAACAATCCTTTTATATGTCTAGGGTTAGGAGAAAAGAACTCCCAGAGACACATTCACGGATTGGAATTAAAACAGAACTGAAAATCTGTTTTCTTTAAATCTCAACAGATAGAGGTGTCGAGGATCTGTTGAGAAGCAGTCGAGCCTCGGGGCTGAAACAACTTCTAAAGCTCGATAGATACATGTGTCGAGACCAGGTGTTGAGCTTTAGTAACTTGCACTTCCTTGCTTGTTTCTTGGACAGACGTGATGACTTCAACACTGAATCTTGAAACACTATTTCTTGAAGTGTTAAACACATCCTAACTCTACCCAATTACAAGTAAAGTGCGTTTTGTCTAAAGATAAGCCAATTACATAAAATAGTGACATATGTTAACAACTTGAACTACATATGTCCTAACACCTTAAGTATATATGAAGGCAAACACCTCTAGATCTCACAAGATATTCATACACAGCATAAACAACAACATAAAAATGTGGCTAGGGTTTTTCCTTTTATACTTAAGGCAAAACATAAAACCCTACACGTCAAACGGGCTTGGGCTGAGTTGGAAAATTCCGTAGAAAAATAATCTGCTCGATCTTCGATCGATCGAGTCTAATTTTTGATCGATCACGTCTTGCAGATTTACATAATAAATCATGCAGTACACTTAATTTTAACTACACAAATAAATACACTTTGAGTAGCCTAATTCTAAACTCTAAGTTTTGATCATGGTTTGCCAACATTACACATTGAAGTTCTAATACATTTAGATCCTAAATCCTTAGAACCTAACACAACTCACATTCTATTAATGGATTCTCCATGTCATCTAAATACAAATTTGTTATGCAAACAAATTCTAACCTGTTATGGCAAGAGCGATGCCACCAAGGGAAATCCAAGCTCCTTTTTTGTTCCTTGTAAAATACTCTATAATGTATAGTAGATTTAGAGCTTTGATAACTGTTGAATCAAATTTGATGAAATTGAAAATGCCAATGCAACGATGACTGCAAACCAAATACAAATTATTGGTGCAAAAGTGTAGCCCACTTTGTCAATTCCAAATCTTTGAACTGTGAATAGGCAAACCAAGATGGCAACTGATATCCAAACAATCATATCTGCTCAAAAAAAAAAAAAAAGTTGTTGTATAAATAACATGAATGATTATATAATTAACTAAGATTAAGCTAGGTTTGGTTGAGTAGAGTTGAATTTATTTATGTATGATAATATGATTATCCCTAAAAAGTTGGTACAGGTAGTTTTTAATTTTGGCTACTCAATCTTTAAGATTACATGTTTTTTGGTAACATTTTTTATACTTTATGAAGTATAATATGTCATGTGATCTATTACTCTACCGACTATAATATGTCATGTGATCTAAAAAATCAATGTGTCTTTTTTTGCTCCCACTTTATGAAAACAAAAGTGGACTAAATATAATTCAATCTAAACATAATTATTTGGAAAAATAGAATAATTAACTATAAATTTACCTTGTTGCTGTCATTGTGACATAGGGAATGAAAAAATTGCACATTATACATGCACTACAACAACAATAATTAAAAAAAAAATCTTAATCCTACAACCTTTTAGGATTAAGACTTATATATATATTTATATATCACTCTTTTTTAGTTTATATATACAATACTCATCGTATTGAAATTTGAATTTGGCCACAAATTACAAGAACTCTAGCACTTTCCCTGTATTTAAAGTTTTTTTTAAAAAAAGAAAAGAAAAAGAAATATTGGGATTTGAGTTTGTGGTGTTGACAAACCAAGACAAAAACTAAGTCTCCTTGAGTTAGAATGGTGTACTTTCAAGTTCAAAACAAAATAACTCAAGTTCATGGTGAAAAAAGTGAGATACACTTTGGTCCTCTCAATTGCTCTCAACTCCTCTCGCTTGCTATTCAATTTTTGTTCGATTTCTCTTGATCAATTGAAAGTCGCATATCAACAAAAAACAGCAACCATAAAAAGCCCATAACTTGTCCGTTTGAAACCCAAATCACAACCTATTTTTTCTAGTATTTAAAGGACATTATAAGCTAACCTTAGGGGGTTTTTAGTGAGAGAAGAGTGCATCTTGTGCCTCCAATTGTAGATTTAGGGTTTTTGTACTCAAAACTCTCTCAAGTCTTCTGCCGGCAATATTCTTTGAAGAAGCTCAAGATCCAGTATTGTAGAAGTAGTTACATACAAGTAGACATGGCAAAACAGGCGGGTTGGATCAATCGGGTTGTAGGTCAAATGGGGCACGGGTCAAAAATAAGTCATTTTAAGCAGGTTAAAAAGGGGTTCAGGTCAATTGGGTTGCGGGTCGGGTTGGTTTGACCCGTATTTTTCACAAGAATTATTTTTTATTTTTATAAAGAAAACAACAAGTATTTGCCATTTAGAAAGTTATGTAGCAAATTACTTGATGTAAAATGCATTATTTTGAATACACCACTTATATTAAAAATGAACTCAGTTAAACTTGTTAATATTTATTCAGTAATTTTAAAATTATACAAATCCTAACATTGCTATCTAAAACAAAGTAACATAAAGATAACTAAAACAAATCCACAAGTTTTATTTCTATACAAATCAACATTCCAAAAATATAAAACAAAATTACAAATAACTTATTGGATAACTCATTTGATAAAGAATAAAAACATATAAGAAATTTACAATCTTGAAAATTAATTTTATAATCTATTCTCAATTGTGGTTGGCACTCTATTTCAATTTGAGATATACATTAAAGTTTGATTTTTTATACTTTATACATGGTCTCTTTTATGAATATCATATCATTATTAAGCAACACACACTCTGAAAAATATCATAATTTATTATGAAAAGTCATTTATTTTAGACATAAATTGTAAAAAATAGGTATACAGTTAAACTTATTAATATTTATTCAATAATTTTAAAATTATACAAATCTTAACATTGCTATCTAAAACAAAGTAACATAAAGATAACTAAAACAAATCCACAAGTTTTATTTCTATACAAATCAACATTCCAAAAATATAAAACAAAATTAAAAATAACTTATTGGATAACTCATTTGATAAAGAATAAAAACATATAAGAAATTTACAATTTTGAAAATTAATTTTATAATCTATTCTCAATTGTGCTTAGCACTCTATTTCAATTTGAGATATACATTAAAGTTTGATTTTTTATACTTTATACATGGTCTCTTTTATGAATATCATATCATTGTTAAGCAACACACACTCTGGAAAATATCATAATTTATTATGAAAAGTCGTTTATTTTAGACATAAATTGTAAAAAATAGGTCTACAGTTAAACTTATTAATATTTATTCAATAATTTTAAAATTATACAAATCCTAACATTGCTATCTAAAACAAAGTAACATAAAGATAACTAAAACAAATCCACAAGTTTTATTTCTATATAATATCAACATTCTAAAATATAAAACAAAATTACAAATAACTTATTGGATAACTCATTTGATAAAGAATAAAAATATATAAGAAATTTACAATCTTAAAAATTAATTTTATAATCTATTCTCAATTGTGGTTGGCACTCTATTTTTTATTTGAGATATACATTAAAGTTTGATTTTTTATACTTTATACATGGTCTCTTTTATGAATATCATATCATTGTTAAGCAACACATACTCTGGAAAATATCATAATTTATTATGAAAAGTCATTTATTTTAGACATAAATTGTAAAAAATAGGTCTACAGTTAAACTTATTAATATTTATTCAATAATTTTAAAATTATACAAATCCTAACATTGCTATCTAAAACAAAGTAACATAAAGATAACTAAAACAAATCCACAAGTTTTATTTCTATACAGTATCAACATTCCAAAATATAAAACAAAATTACAAATAACTTATTGCATAACTCATTTGATAAAGAATAAAAACATATAAGAAATTTACAATCTTAAAAATTAATTTTATAATCTATTCTCAATTGTGGTTGGCACTCTATTTCAATTTGAGATATACATTAAAGTTTGATTTTTTATACTTTATACATGGTCTCTTTTATGAATATCATATCATTTTTAAGCAACACACACTCTAGGAAATATCATAATTTATTATGAAAAGTCATTTATTTTAGACATAAATTGTAAAAAATAGGTCTAATGTTGGGAAATTTAGACCCCAGTTGATAGAATTAACAAGTTTTAAACCCAAGTTGTTAATTAGATTTATTATGCATAAAACTTGTTAAAACAAACAAACATCAATATCATGTCAAATATAAGTGCAACGGAAAAGTAAATAAGACAAGATATGATGACCCAAGAAAACCAATGAAATCAACCAGTTTCACAGCAAAAAAACTGGGGGGAAACCTTCCTGAAAAGCAATTCACTATAGTAAAGAGAAATTTCAGATCTAGTACAAAACCTTTGTCCCTAGACTCTACAATCTCCGTAAATGAACTCACAGCAGAAACGATCTACCGCTTCAGAACCTCTAAACTCTTTATTATATGAACGCCTCCCTTTAATGCACGAATCCTAGTACGTGACTCACCAATTGCACGAATCTTAGTACGTAACTCACTCACCAACTTGAGGAAGAAGAATGTTGGTTGTAAAGTTCTTCAATTCATCCACACGGTGAAGATTAAGAAGCACTTTGTTACAAAACCCTAAGGCGCAAAAGACGCAGTAGCTTCTTTCAAAGAGAATAAGGCTTCGGTCACCTTTTGCATATGTTCTCCTTGTATTCTCTTATGTGACGGCCTTTAAAATAAGCCTTATATATGTCTAGGGTTGTGAGAAAAGAAACCTTACGCAAATACAAAAACATAAGCCAAAAATCAGATCTCAAAATTTTTGATTTCTGTAACCTTGATAAATACCTCGATAGATAGCAGGTGTCGAGCTTTATTTAACCTCGATAGATAGCTATCTGTCGAGAAGCTGTCGAGCAGCTGTCCGCAGGTGTCCAACAAGTGTCCAGTTATCTGTCCAGCTTTAGTGAACACTTTTTCTTCACTTGTTTCTTGGTCCAATATTCATGGCTTTAATACTAAACTTGAACAACATGTTCTTTGAAGTATTAAACACATCCTAGATCTACCCAAATATAAGTAAAGTGCGTTTTGTCAAAGGATTAGCCAACTACATAAAATATGTCCTTAACAATCTCCCCCTTTGGCAATCTGTGACAAAACCACAACAAACAAATGAAAATATGAGGGAAATCATAAATCACTCAACTTATACTCGCTTGTTGAATACAATAAAATCTACCCTAACACAAACTCTTGAAAAATTTTGCAAGAAGAAAGTTCATGGCATGGAAGACTTTAACAACCTGTATTTCTGAGACACTTTAAACAAAACACATCAAGGCATCTTTGTGTGAAGCAGAAATAATAGATTGCATACAAGTAATAAGAATCATGTGTATAAAAATAGAAAAGATACAACACATGTAGAGATAGGTGAAGAAAACATACATTATCATATATATATATATATATATATATATCAAAGATAAGCATAATGTATTTAAACATGGTCACAAGACCTAAGGTACAAGAAGAAGAAGCTAAAAGAAGCTCCTACAACAGCAAGGAGATAAACCCTCCCCCTAACAAGATGAAACACAACTCCCCCTTACAAAGATATGTATTTCTCCCCCTAACTTGTAGAATCTAAAAAAGAAATCACAAATTCTCCAATTTCTCCCCCTTTTTGTCATGATTGACAAAGGGTACAAGAAGCTATAAAGCTTTACTCGAGAAAAAAAAAATCAAGAATGATCAAAGGGGCACAAAGAATACATATAAATGCATGAATGTAATGAAATAAAATACTATGGATGACAAGATAAAAGAAACATGCATAACATATGGAAAAAATCCATGCAAGAGAATCTCGATGGATCGAGAGGTGTCGAGAAGCTATCGAGCATACCTCGATGGATCGAGAAGGTATCGAGGAGCAATCGAGCAAACAAAAAAATTCTCGATCGATCCACCTAGCCATCGAGAGGTGTCGAGATTGTGATAAGAAATCAACTGAAGATCTCAACAGATAGCTAGGTATCAAAAGGTGTCGAGATGCTATAAAAACAACTTTTCAAGGAGGGAAAAACACAAATATGAATGCAATCAAGCATGCAACTCAACCAAAAATCCAAACAAAATATTAACCTCTTAAAAACATCTCTTAACAAGAAAAATGTCATACATTTTGATCTAAAACACACACACACACAAAACAAGTCTAACCAATTTTTATTTTAAAAATAAGTTAAAACAATTTAGTGAGCATACATCAACGTATGTAAACCTTGTGATGGCCAAATCACATTGTACCTGCACATTTATCAAAAGTAGCAAAGAATATTGCGTGTTGTGTGCGAAAAATATCGCAAGATTGCATAAGTGTTTCTATGTTGTGACGATTTGAGATATGAGAAAATCATTCTAACTCACACATAATCATAACTGTTTGATGGAGACTATCACCTTCGAGGTACATTCTATAACTCCCACATCTCCTAGAAAACATGCTTGCAATCATATTTTAAAACATTTTGTTCTTTTTGCTTTTATTTCTTTGCATATTTTCTTATATTAAGAAAACCATGCATGGGTATATAAAAGAAAGAAAAGAAATACCCAATTATGTTAAGCTTTTTGACATTGCACTTTTGCTATGCCGAAGTATACAAATGCCATTTCATGATTGGCGGGTAATAGTAGTGAGATGGTTATTTATACCTTTCCATTAGGATTTTCTAGTCCTACCCATTAAAAAGAGTGATACGAGTGTTAAGTACAAGAGATTACTTAATCTTACTCATCACAAACAACGAGCCACAAAGTTTACTTACTTAGTTGTGCATAGAGATGTTCATCTAAGTTACAAGATATACAAAATTTAGAAAACTCTGTTTCAATGGCCATTTTAAGGTTCACAAGAACCAATCTACACAAACACACTGTTTTTGTATTTTTCTAATTTTTCTTCTTCTTTTTTTTAATTTTGAAAATAAAACAAAATAAAAACTAAACAACCAAACAAAAATAGACAAACAATCATAAAAGCATGAAAGAAAGATGCATATGCAAGAGAGCATGATAGAAAGGTGCAGATGCATAAAAGCATGATTCCAAAAGCAAATAAGAAATTAAGCAAAGAGAGTCCTACTTTAGATAGAAAGAATTAAAGCAGAGGACAAACAGAAAAGAAAATGAAGTCTTAGGCTCCTTTCTCACCCACACAGCACGAGTCTTTGGCCGTGAAGATGAAAAGGCACGTGTCCTAGTATGACTACTAAAGGACATAGAAGAATTAAAATTCTCCTAAAATTGATTTAAAAAGCTTAAGGCTTTTAATAACTCTCCAAACAATAGTGTAGGTCATTGAGACCTGTGATCGTTTGGACAATTGCTTATGAGGATACAACTTAAAGCAATTAGGACGAATGTGTCCAGAAACATCATAATAGTAATAAACATGGGGTCTAACAAAGGATTTAGAACTGGCCAAATCAGTTTTGGATTTCATACCTTTATTACCTTTCTCAGATTGAGGCACATAGACAGTCCTTTATCAGAAGCCGTGGAAGAAGAGGGTGTTGGGAAATTTAAACTCCGGTTGATAGAATTAACAAGTTTTAAACTCAAGTTGTTAATTAGATTTATTATTCATAAAACTTGTTAAAACAAACAAACATCAATATCATGTCAAAACTAAGTGCAGCGGAAAAATAAATAAGACAAGATATGATGACCTAGGAAAACCAATGAAGCCAACCAGTTTCAAAGTAAAAAACCTGTGGGGAAACCTTCCCATAAAGCAATTCATTATAGTAAAGAGAAGTTTCAGATCTAGTACAAAACCTTTATCCCTAGACTCTACAATTCCTGTAGATAAACTCATAGCAGAAACCTTCTACCGTTTCAGAACCTCTGAACTCTTCAATATATGAACGCCACCCTTTGATGCACGGATCCCAGTACGTGACTAACTCCTTTGCACGAATCTCAGTACGTGACTCACTCACCAACTTGAGAAAGAAGAATGTTGGCTGCAAAGTTTTTCACTTCATCAACAATGAAGATCAAGAAGCACTTGGTTACAAAACCCTAAGGCGTAAAAGACGCAGTAGCTTCTTTTTGAGAGAATAAGGCTTCGGTCACCTTTTGCATGTGTTCTCCTTGTATTCTCTCCTGTAACAGCCTAAAAAAGTAAGCCTTATATATGCCTAGAAATTTTGAAACGTACGAAATTCAGCAAATTCAAACAAATCCTAAGAATTTTGAAATGGTGTGCGGCCAAGGGATGTTTGCGTGGCCCAACCTCCGAAGAAAATTATGACAAAAATTTCCAAGATTACGTAAAATACGGATTGCAATTAAACATTGTGTGAGAGGGATGAAAAAATAAAGTGTAAAAATGAAGTGGTAAAAAATTAAGGGTTAAAAATAATTTTATTTAAGAATTGAGATTAAAAGTGACTTTTGCAACTTTCAACCTAAACTGTTAATGTCTTATTGCATGGTGCAATAGTCCTAGCTATTGCATCGGATCTCAATTCGTAAAATACCACAATTTTGGTCACAATTGTTAACGTAGCAATTTATGAGTGGTAAAAAAAATAAGCAAGGATTTGTTGTAAATTAAGTTGCAGCAACTCTTGTGATAGGCCACAAATGTGTTGACTCCTTGTGATTAATTAAGTTGATTGATTAGCCAAGTTTTTAATTAATCAAGTTAACATGAAAATAGCGTGGTAGCACAAACAAATCACCAATAAACTAAAGTATGCAGCGGAAAATAAATTGACACGGTGATTTGTTTACGAATAGGGAAAACCTACAAGGCAAAAACCCCACCGGGTGATTTAAGGTCATCACTCCCGAAACTCTACTATTATCACAACAAGCAGTTACAAGTAAAGGAATCTCAATACCTTACCAACCTACAGTTGAACCTTTACCCCAATACCCAATTGGACTTGTTCTGCAGTGATAGTTTCTCCTTTTGATGCACGGCTCCCAGTACGTCACTAACCAATTGCGCGGATCCCAGTACGCAGTTTCTCCAAGATGCTTGGTTACAAAATCCTACGGTGCACATACACAGCAACTTCTTCACAAGAAAGATGAACTAGGGCATGAACTTTGTTTTAGATCACAAATTGCTTGCATAAGGATTTCTCAATACTTGCGCAACTTGTGTACTTGTGCCTCCTTTGACGGCCTTTAAAATAATCATTTTTATATTTCTAGGATTAGAAGAAAAGAAGTCCCAAAGACATAAGAACGGATTGGAATCAAAACAGAACTTAGAATCTGTTTTCCATAAATCTCGATAGATAGAGGTGTTAAGGATCCGTCGAAAAACTGTCGAGCCTCAGGGCTGAAACAGCTTCTTAAAGCTCAATAGATGCATGTGTCAAAACTAGGTGTTGAGCTTTAATAGTTTGCACTTTTCAGCTTGTTTATTAGATAGACTTGATAACTTCAACACTTGATCTTGAAACACAGTTTCTTGAAGCGTTAAACACATCCTAATTCTACCCAATTACAAGTAAAGTGTGTTTTGTCAAAGGATAAGCTAATTACATAAAATAATGACATATGTTCAAGAACAACTTGAACCACATGTGTTCTAATAATCTCCCCTTTTGGCAATCCGTGACAAAAATACAACAAACAAATGAAGATATGAGAGAAGTCATAAATCACTCAACTCATATTCACTTGTTGAATACAATAAAATCTATCTTGACATAAACTCTTGAAAAACTTTGCAAGAAGAGAGTTTATGGCAAGTAGACTTTGACAACCTGTATTTCTGAAACACTTTTAAACAAAACACATCAAGGCATCTTTGTGTGAAGTAGAAATAATAGATTGCATACAAATAAAGAAAATTGTGTATAAAGATAGAAGATAACCAATACATGGAAAGGTAGGTGAAAGAAACATACATCAAGATATATATATATATATAACAAGTAAACACAATATATGTAAAACTGGTCACAAGACCGGGGTACATTAAAAATGTATCTCAAAAAGAAAGAAAAGAAAAGAAAAGAAATACATGTAAATCCTCACTACATTCCTCAAAAATGTCCTACACAAGCTCTCCCCCTAAGTATGACTACTCTCATAACCCAAAACTACTCCCCCTTTTTGTCACGAGTGACAAAGGGTAAAGTGTCAAGTAGTCATCTCATCAGAAGAGCTAGCATCTTTATCATCATCATTCGAAGCATCATCGTCATCACCATCATCATCCTCAGTTTTAGAAGCCACATGAGAAGGTGGAGGAGAAGCCTCAGAAGCAAAGCCGCCCAAGGTCGCCTGTCGCTTGTCACCTGGCAATGCGACCAACATGAACGTTCACCTGATACAACTCCGTAGAGAGCGTATCGAGGTGAGCATCCATGCGTTGAAGCTAAACCATGATGTCTCCAAGTGACACATCGCTCGAGGAAGAGGAAGGAGCAGATGTGGCTCTAACAAATCTGGATGGAGCCGGAAGGGAGGAAAGAGCTGCAGAATTTGTCTGTCTCGACCTAAACTATGTCTCACTACCTTTTACGGTAGCGGCGTCTATGGTAAACATGACATGGAAGGGGTTGGACAAGGGAAAATGGATGGAGAAATGGTGTAGAATCCTCGTGATAGCAGAAGGGAAAATGAGCTTATCACGGGTAGCCGTATCCCTATAGACATCTATGATAGAGAAGATGAAGTGTGAAAGAAAGTCTATAGTGAGGTGCTCTAAAAGAGACAACAAAAATTGAGCACGAGGCTCTGTGATGGAGTTGTAGTGAGAGAGTGGGTGCAAAACAAACGTCATCACCATGTTCAAGAAACGAGGACCTTTAGCAAAAGGCCGACATGGTGTGTACTGATGCTTACCCCAATCAGAGGGGCAATCATAGAACGCAGAGATCATCTTGTCTTTGGACACAATCCATAGACGCTCACAACCAGGGTAATCTGGATGATCAACCCTTGGAACATGAAGCATGTCGGAGACCAACTCCGAAGTGACAACAAAGTGCGTACCTCGAATGCGAGTGTGAAAGAGAGGTACTGAAGAATCAATCCCGTGGATGTTGGAGTAAAACTCCTGAATCAGCACGGAAGGACAGGTGACCGAGATGGCACACAGTGACTCCCAACCCCGACTGTGAATGACATCGGGTAGGTCGGTATCTGCAAAGTCTGCCATAACAACTTGGCGTTCCGAATGAACACCTCGTTTTGAAAAGTTCTCCAAGAAGTCTTGTTGGGCTTTCTCATCACAGAATAGAATAGAGAAAGGAGTAGGATCAGAAGATGAAGAGCCCCTAGAACGAAGAGGGTTCTGGGACGGAATGGATTTACGTTTAGGTGCCATAGACACTACTAACACAAACAGAAAGAGAGGGAGACAAAGAGAAACAAACAGAAAAATTCCAAAATAGTTTAATATATAACAAGTATATTGAAAAGAAAGAACATATGCATGGGAAATGCATAAACATGTGACATGCAACATAAAAAGCATCATGGGCTCAGTCCAATCTAATCCTACCAGCACACAACAAGATAACACACATCTAAATGCATAAAAATATTGTTAGAATGCTAATGTGATGCAATGCATGTGGTTTTAAAGATCAAATTTACAAAACCAACCCAAAAGTTGCGATAAACACTTATCAATTTTGAAAAACTCCAAAATTTTTCAAAGAACCCCAAAACCTAGGTTTTAAAACATGAAATGCATGAAGAATGAGAGGATTGAAGCCTACCAAGAAAGGAAAATCTTGAGGAAAGCTTGAGGAATCCTTAGGAAGAGGTTTGGAGTGAGTGAGAGAGGTTTTGGGAGTGAGAACACAAAGGTATCGAGAGAGAGATCGAGAGAAATGAGAGACAAAATCGCGAAGAACCTATATATACACCTTCAGTAATTCTCGACAGATGCAGGTATCGAAAGGTGTCGAGACAGCTATCGAGGTAGATATCGAGAAAAGCTACTTCAACAGATACAGCTATCGAGAAGGTGTCGAGAATGAAGGATCAAGCACCAAAAGAATTTCAATCGATCCATCAGCTGTCAAGAAGCTATTGAGAAGACAAAATGTTTCTTGATCGATCCATCAGGTGTCGAGAAGGTGTCGAGATTGCGATAAGAAAAAGCTGAGAAGCTCGACAGATAGCCAGGTATCGAGGAGGTGTCGAGGAGGTGTCGAGCTTGCTTTAAAAAGCAGTTTTTCAAGAGAAGAAAAACACAAACATGAATACAATCACGCATGCAACTCAACCAATGATCCAGGCAACACATTAAGCTCTTAAAATCATCTCTTAACAACAATTTTAAGCACATGGATCGCAAAACACACACACACACACACTAAACAAGTCTAACCAATTTTATATTTTAAAAAATAAGTTAAGACAGTATAGTGAGCATACATTAACGCATGTAAACCTTGTGATGGCCAAATCACATTGTACCTACATATGTACTAAGAATAATAAAGAATATTGCGTGTTGTGTGTGAAAAATATCGCAAGATTACATAAGTGTCTCAAAGTTATGACGATTTGAGATATGAAAAAATCATTTTAACTCACACACAATCACAACTGTTTGATGGGGACTATCACTTTCGAGGTACATCCTATAACTCCCACATCTCCTAGAATACACGCTTGCAATCATATTTTTAAAGCATTTTGATCTTTTTGCTTTTTATTTCTTTGCATATTTTCTTTTATTAAGCATATCATGCATGGGCATATAGGAAAGAAAAGAAATACCAAATTATGTTAAGCTTTTGACATTACACTTTTGCTATGCCGAAATATACAGATGTCATTTCATGATTGGCGGGTAACAGTGGTGAAATGGTTATTTATGTCTTTCTCTTAGGATTTTCTAGTCCTACCCGTCAAAAAGAGTGATACGAGTGTCAAGTACAAGTGATTACTTAACCTTACTCATCACAAACAAAGAGCCATAAAGCTCACTTGCTTAGTTGCGCATAAGGATGTTCATCTAAGCTACAAGAGATACAAAGTTAAGAAAACTCTGTTTTAATGGCCATTTTAAGGTTCACAAGAACAAATGTACACAAACACACACTATTTTGTATTTTAATTTTTAAATTTTTTTATCAGAAAAGCAAAAATAAAACACAAAACTGAAAACACACAAACAAAAACATGTTAAAGAAAGCAAAACAATGCATACAACTAGACTGACTTAAAACAGTAAAGAAACACACAAGTAATGCAAAAACAACAAAAACGGGGGGAGAGAGAAGAAGTGAACCAAATCACTTAGAAACATTTTCCTTCCACACCTTGGAAGAACCTTTCCTTTTTACCAACTCTTAAACCGGTGATGAGGGGGAAGAATTGAAACCGTTCAAGTTCAAAAGGAATATGAGGGCTTTGAGAATATCTCCAAGAGGAGCAATAGAGGTCTGAAGCTAATTCTGATTCCCATATGCTATCATGCCATTGCTTTGTTGAGTGGCTAACCACTTGTAGCAATTTCGTCGAGTATGACTGGCAACATCACAATGATAACAGAGATGTTGCTTCTTCTGTTTAGGCTTTTGAGAGATAGCCTTCTTAGTCCTAGGGTTTCTAGTTTCCCTCTTCTCAAGCTTAGGGGGTGCTCCTAAGATGGACTTTTCATTATCTAAGTTCTCACTTGCTAATTCAGTTTTAACATCTTTATCCTCAATTTTAACGTTATTAGCAGGAGGAACAAAAAAAAAGTACTAGCAGAAGGAGTATTAGAGAGAGAGAATGCATACCCCAATCCTGTACAATTCGATGCAAATTTCTGAACGTTGAGCATCTCATCCAGCTTTGTACTTGACGTCCTCTCCAATTGTGCTCTAAATTGAAACAACTCCTCTTTAAACTTTTTGGTCTTCTCAGCCAAGAAACTGTTCTCGAACCTTAATGCCCCAATGGTCTGATTTGCTTTATCAACCTTAGTGGAAAGCTCCTCACAGTCAAGTTCCACATCACTGAGCTTCTTGGTGGCCAACCTATAGTGTTTCTCATGCTTCTTAGAAAGCTTGTACAGTTTCTCATAGGCTGTATAGATATCATCTTGATCATCCATAGTTTCAAACTTAGCATCCACCAATTCTTTTTCTTCATCTACTTCTTCAGTAATCCCTTCAGTAGGATTTACAGAGGCAGTGAAGGCATTCAAGATTCTGTTATCTTCATTGTCGGAATCATCCTTGGGCTCAGTGTCGATCAAGGTAGCAGCTAGTGCCTCGCTCTTCCCAATGCTCTTGAGGTATGTAAGACACTCTTGTTTCATGTGTCCGAAGCCTTGACACCCGAAGCATTTCGGTCCAGTGGGAACAGTGTACTGATCGCCATCCCTGGTATCCTTTTTTCCTTTATCTAGGCTCTTGAATTGAGAAGAACTGGATTGCCTATAGTCCTTATTGAAGCCCTTTCCATTTGCATTCTTCATAAATTTCTTGAATTGCTTGGTAATGTAGGATTTCATCTTAGAATCTTCATCCTCTGAAGACTCATCTGTATCACTACTCTTGGCCTTTAATGCCATGCTCTTGCCTTTGCTTGACTTGCCCATTCTAGTCAACCCTAGCTCATAGGTTTGCAAATTGCGAACCAGCTTAGTTAGAGGAATCTTGTCAATATCCTTTTATTCCTCTATCGTTGTGATCTTAGCATGGAATTTCTCGGGCAGAGATCTGAGCACTTTTCTTACTATCTTGGGTTCAAGAATGGTTTCTCCAAGATTAAAAGCTGAGTTTACTATGTCTTTAAGCTTTGCATAGAACTCATCGAATGACTCATCCTTCCCTATCTTAATTTCTTTGAAGCTTGTAGTGAGCCTCTGTAGCTTCGAATCCTTAACAACCATGGTTCCCTCATAGGTTGTCTGGAGAATGGTCCATGCTTCCTTAGCAATTTCCGTGGAGGAAATCTTCTTGAATTCCTCATTGGTGACCGCACTGAATAGGGCATTCAATGCTCTGCTGTTGAAATTTGCCATCTTGATCTTGGCATCATCCCAATCGGCCGGCGCTTCTGTAGGCTTGGTCCATCCTATCTCCACAGCTTGTCACACATTCTCATCTAGTGACTGCAAGTGAGTTTTGTGGAGTGTGCCTGCTCTGATATCACTTGATAGGCCACAAATGCGTTGACCCCTTGTGATTAATTAAGTTGATTAATTAGCAAAGTTTTTAATTAATCAAGTTAACATGCAAATAGCGTGGTAGCATAGACAAATCACCAATAAACTAAAGTATGCAGCGGAAAATAAATTGACACGGTGATTTATTTACGAATGGGAAAAACCTACACGGCAAAAACCCCACCTGGTGATTTAAGGCCACCACTCCCAAAACTCCACTATTATCACAACAAACGGTTACAAGTAAAGGAATCTCAGTACCTTACCAACCTACAGTTGAACCCTTACCCCAATACCCAATTAGACTTGTTCTGTAGTGACAGTTTCTCCTTTTGATACATGGCTCCTAGTACGTGACTAACCAATTGCGCGGATCCCAGTACGCGACTTCAATTCACCAACTAGAGAGAGAGTTGTTGGCTACAAAGTTCTTCAATTCATCCACACGATGAAGATCAAGAAGATGCTTGGTTACAAAACCCTACGGTGCACATACATAGCAACTTCTTCACAAGAAATATGAGCTAGGGCATGAACTTTGTCTTAGATTATAAATTGCTTACACAAGAATTTCTTAATGCTTGCGCAACTTGTGTACTTGTGCCTCCTTTGACGGCCCTTAAAATAATTCTTTTATATGTCTAGGGTTAGAAGAAAAGAAGTCCCAAAAACATAAGAACAGATTGGAATCAAAACAGAACTTAGAATTTGTTTTCCATAAATCTCGATAGATAGAAGTGTCGAGGATCTGTTGAGAAGCTGTCGAGCCTCGGAACTGAAACAGCTTCTTAAAGCTCGATAGATGCATGTGTCGAGACTAGGTGTCGAGCTTTAATTGTTTACACTTTTTAGCTTGTTTCTTGGACAGACTTGATGACTTCAACAATTGATCTTGAAACACAGTTTCTTGAAGCGTTAAACACATCCTAATTCTACCCAATTACAAGAAAAGTGCGTTTTGTTAAAGGATAAGCCAATTACATAAAATAATAACATATGTTCAAAAACAACTTGAACCACATATGTCCTAATATCTTGTAAAATGCATACTTGTCAAGTTGCCATTTGGTGAGAAATTCAATCTTGATAAGAAAGTTTTCATTTAAATAGAAGTCTGGATAGGTGTCTATTTGAGACATTGACACATGTGCATTTTTACAGGAGTTATGTGTAACTTAGTTTGTAATAAATCCTTACCCAATAAAAATTATAGGTTTATACAAAGTGACATGCAACAAATAATAGCCTACCATATAAGATAGTTGTAACAAAAGTTTGTAAAATTTTATATGGTAGTAGAAATACTTAAATTATGAAGGCGTGATCTTCCATGATGGTTTGTTGCACAATTTGATGCACAAATCATCAATCTTCTTGCACTCAACTCCATTATACTATTTTCTTTTGAATACAATGACATTTTTTTGTTGTTGTAAATTCTACTTAAAACCTCATTTATCCAATTATTCGTACATTATCAATGTCAAGTAAACTATAGACTCTCTTCTTTTTAAATCTCTTTTTTGATGTAAGACAAGATATGAGATTTAATTTTATAATTTGTTGATTTTAGAGTTTTTTTATGTAATTTTCATAATTTTATGTGATAAGAATTTTTTGGGGGTGATTTTAAGGATTTTCTAGTCAAATAAGAGTCTTCCTATTATGAATTTAAACAAGTTCAATAAAATTGATGGTTTTATTGTTTTTGGTAGATTTTATTTTATTTTATTTTATTTTTGTGGAGATAAGGGTCTCCTATGAATTTAAAGGTTTTGTTAAGCTAGAACGATATCTAGCTCACTTTCCAGTTTCCATTCTGTGTCATTTTCTTCTAGAAATGTTGTTGTAAGTCATAGCCAGGGACCATAATAGATGACGACCATATGATTTTTTTTCCTTCTAATAACTGGGGTAGGGAGATTCAAATTTCAAAACCAGATTCTCCTCATAGAAAACTAGACAAAATGGTTTCGGAACCATATAATTTATTTGTTTTATTATATTATAAACATGTATCAAGGCAAGCTAATATTCATAGTTTGAGAGAGATTATAAATAAGATAATAGACAAACCTGAGATGCAAGGAGTAAGCACACCACACTACAAAACACGCGGGTGTTAGGCCACATTTTTTGAGGCCGCGTTTCTAAAAACGCAGCTACAGACAGGATAAAGCCGCGCTTTTTAAAAACGTTGCTTAAGTTATTCATTTGAAGCCGCGTTTTATACGTGCGACTATAGCCCATGTTTAGAGCCGCGTTTTTATTGTGTATAGCCGCATTTTTAGGGGTGGAGCTATAGGACCTTCCAATTTTTTTTTTTTTTTAATCTTAACCATGGCCTCGTTTAAAAATCCCCAACTCCAGCTTGCCTAAAGCCGCATGAATTGGGTATTATATGGAATCTGCATTGTGTTTGAGATTGTGGTGCTTTTGATGAGTTTGTTTCGTAGCGTTTTTATGTGATTAAAATGATAAAATAGAAAAGAAAATAGTTACCTATCACACATATCATAGCATTCAAACAATCTTGCTGAAAAGTTGTCAAATCCCAACAATCTTGCTTTTTAGAGTGTCTTTAGCTGCTGTGCATATATATATATATATATATATATATATATATATAGAGAGAGAGAGAGAGAGAGAGAGAGAGAGAGAGTATATCATAGCATTCGAATTTGGAGAAGCCAAGGTTTTCTTTATATGAAGTAACTTATGTTCTTCTTAGATCAATGATTGTTTTGAAATAGCTAATTGCTGTCATTATATTTTTTTAGTGCCATTATGGACATAAACTGTAGACAAGAGCTTGGAGATGGGAAGGCACCCTTTTGTGCATGTGCATAATGTTTGCAGTTAAGGTTCTACAAAATCATATGTTGATGCATGCTGCAACTTTTTTTGTGTCAAATGTACTTTAAACTTTCCTGCAATAAATTGTTGCTGTATTGAACTGCATATTCGTTGAAGGTTGATAATTTTTCATAGTCCTTAAAGCTTGATTCAAATTGTGACAGGTTTGAGAAAATTCTAGCTTCATATTCCTTTGAAATTCCGGCTTGTTATTTTGTTGCATGCAACAAGTTGGAATTGTGTGTGTGACAGGTTTTTTATAGTAGCGTTTGTAAATGCATTTGTTATTTGGCCTGAAATTTTTTTTTAAAAAAAAGTCTATAGGTGCATTTTTAAAACGCGGCTATAGACAAATTCAAAAAAGTACTCAGGGGTTATAGCTGTGCTTAAAATGCAACCATAGGTATGGGCTAAAGCCGTGTTTATAAAACGTAGCCTTTTTCATGGGGATGACAGGCCACAAATGCGTTGACCCCTTGTGATAACTTAGATTAATTAATTAGCCCAGTTTTTAATTAATCAAATTAACATGCAATATCACGTGGCAGCACAAACAAATCACCGAAACTAAGTTATGCAGCGGAAAATAAATAACACGGTGATTTGTTCACGAATGGGGAAAACCCTTAGGCAAAAACCCCACCGGGTGATTTAAGGTCACCACTCCCGAAACTCCACTATTATCACAACAAGCAGTTACAAGTAAGGAATCCCAGTACCTCACCAACCTACAGTTGAACTCTTACCCCAATACTCAATTGGACTTGTTCTGTAGTGACTGTTTCTCCTTTCAATGCACGGCTCCCAAGTACGTGACTAACCAATTTGATGCGCGGATCCCAGTACGCGGCTTACTCCTTTGCACGAATCCCAATACGTGACTAACTCCACAGCAACCCTTTGATTGTTGTAGTTGATTTGCAGCAGTTTTACATAGAAACACCAATAAGATCTTCAATGTTGGTGCAAGAGACTTTGCTTGGTTACAAAACCCTAAGGCGTACAAGAAACGCAGCAAGAACTCTTTCTTCTGTAGGAGGAGGCTAGGGTTTCAAAAAGAAAACCTTATGAAGCTCTCTAGGGTTAGGTTTTTCTTTTTCCACCTCCTTTAAATAGGAGCTTAATGGGCTCTCCTATTCCAAATAGGTTTACACAAACCTTGGGTTTTCCTAGTCCGATAAGAATTATACAAACCCATAAACAATTAGCCTTTTAGAATAAAAATGTTGCTGGCTATAATCTGAAACCCGTAAGTTCGATCGATCGGGACATCTGTCGAGCTTTAATGAATCTCGACAGATCGAGCTTCTGTCGAGGAGGTATCGAGACCTGCAAATTGCACTTTTCTTGAGCAGTTCTTGAGTAATCTTCATGTCTTCAATTTAACCACTTTGTAATGATCAACTTGAACCTACTTAGATTTACCCAAATACAAGTAAAGTGCGTTTTGTCAAAAGATATGCCAATTACATAAAAATATGTCCCCAACAGGGGATAAAGCCGTATTTTAAAAAATGTGGCTTTAGCTTACAACTGTGGCCTCATTTTGAAAGCGGCTAATTTGTTTCCCAGCAATCAACATTTGACCTATAGCCACGTTTTAAACACGGCTATAGATTGACCCAATAGCCGCCGTTTTCAAACCGTGGCTAGAGTATGTCCTATAGCCATAGTTTAAAAAAACGTGACCTTTGGTCCTGGCCTATAGCCACGGCTAGAAAAACGTGGCCATTGGTCCTGGCCTATAGCCGCGTTTGGAAAAAAGTGGCCATAGACCCCTTAGGCCTATAGTTAAGTATTTTAGGCCATGGGTAAAAACGTGGCCTAAAAAAATGCGGCTATAGACCAAATCGTCCTATAGCCATGTTTTTTTAACCTATAGCCACGTTTTAAAAACGTGGCTATAGAACCTTTTTTTTGTAGTGCCATCTCCGATCACCATGGAAGTACCAAGCATGGTGACAAACAAAAGGAAAAACTTGGCAAAGTGGCTATTTTCAAGCTTAAACTTGAGCCATGATGCTCTCTTTAGACTGTTGTTTGGCAATTCGAGCTAGAAATTTGAGACCTCTTAATCTTCAACTTGCTGACTAGGGATCAAACCGACCTTTGCATATCGGCATATGAGAGAGTACAAAGCAAATGTCCCTCCTAAAATAGTTCAATTAATTACTCATTAACTAGTATGTAACCCATACTACCGCACAGGAATGGATATAATTTAATAAAACAATGGAAATAAATATATTGCATTTTATTATTTAAGTGATACTATTGATTTTTTATTTATTTATTTATTTATTTATTAATCATGAGTTTAGTCATGTTTAAAAGACTTAGTTTATTCATGTTTAATAAAACTTAGCATTATGTAATTTTTTAACAAATAATTTTATCATACAAAATTCTAATGAAAGAATGCTACATAGACATATATATTCAAGGTTGATTTATACACGGTACATATAGTTATGATTAAGTTGCTTTATCACAAACCATTTTTAACAAAATATTTTAATCAATTAAATGTGAATCTCATAACGTGCATTTCATAATAATATATAACAATAGAATAACGTGAATCTCATAAAAAAAATTTTAATCAATTAAAAATCACTAAAATTATGAGCATAAAACTTAAAGACAAACAAGTAGGATAAGTGCTAATTCTTTAAAAGAAAACTTACAGTGAGTTGAGAAAACTACACAAGTAATCTTTGATGTTTGAAGAATAATGGGATTATAGCTTCCTTTCAAAATTGGGTGGAGACTCATGCTGATAACGTATTATAAAAAAGAAAAAAAACATGCAACATCAATGATAATAAAACAAAATATACTTAAACAATAAAAATTATTGACAAAAAGGAAAGAAAGTATAGGCAAATGAAAGAAAATAAACATGCAACATCAATCATAGGAAAACCACAAAATTATATAATTAAACAATAAAAAAATTTAGACAAAAAGGAACGACAGTATAGGTAGATGAAAGAAAGCAGTAATCAAACCTTAGGAATGATTAGAATTCGTTTTGCAGAGCATAAACCAGGACCATGAAAATGGTAAAGACAAGTACAATCAGAATATCTAGAGAACCTCTTCTTATATAAGATACAAAAATACCCAAATACATGCATCATTGATACCAAGAGATTCTTTTAAAATTTCATAGTATTGACTGAAGAAGAGGAGAGCTGTATATTAAGGTGCCTGAATCGGTGTGAAAAAGAGAGGTGAACCTGAAAATATATGGGTGTAGAAAATTGAGGTGAACCTAAAAATACGTGAGTGTGGAAAAAGTAGGTAAACTTGAAAATATGTAGGTGTGAAAAAATAAAAAAAAAATAAAAAGCACATCGGAATTACAACAAATGAAGGGAAATTAGACTCCAATTTCATATTTACAATGACACGTGGCACAATATAGATTAGAATTCTAATTTAGAATTGGAATTGGAGTTTCTCTCTGCTTCACCTATTATATATATATATATATATATATATATATATAGATTAGGAGTTTCAATATATGTGTTCTTTAATTTTCCTTCTTCACTCTAGGGAAAATATAAAAGAATAAATAAAACTTATGCAATCTCTCTCTATTAAAGGAACTATATAAACTATTCCTATATAAAAATAAATAAATAAAAGAACTAAACTTTCAAATCAATAGAGTTGTTCCAAGTCTTTTTTTTTTTTTTTTTTTTTTTTTTTTTTTTTTTTTGTCCCTAGGGTTGGGGGCACTAGCTACACTATTAGACTTGTTCTCCACAAAAGTTTAGATTTAATTGGTAGCCTATGTAAAAAAATGTTCATAGCTCACAACAGGAAATTTCCTTGCCTCTCTGTATATGTATGGTATAAATTTCATTAGTCAATGAAAATCAATTAAAGGC
Source organism: Castanopsis chinensis (assembly GCA_032878915.1). Lineage (NCBI taxonomy): Eukaryota > Viridiplantae > Streptophyta > Magnoliopsida > Fagales > Fagaceae > Castanopsis > Castanopsis chinensis. The sequence continues at coordinate 22,371,991 of JAVQMG010000115.1, forward strand.
TTTTGATAAGGCAACACTAAGCAATATAAAAATGAGTAATAATTAGTTATTTTTGGAATATGGAGAATTGTGCTATTTCCTATTACATTCATGGTGAGATCTACTCATTAAATTTATAGCGTAGTCCATCAATTTATTTGCTTAAATTATAACATATATATGTAAGCTCGCTCATGCATGGTCATCAATATTAAAAAGAAAAGCCATTACCAGATGGGCCTCTCTTTTCTTCACGAGAAGTGAAAATATTTGATCATGCGTTATTTGAATATTTGATCATACATTATTTGAATATTTCATTAAACAAAAGGAAATTTAAAAAAAAAAAAAAAATTGTTTTTGGTCTTCTTCTAAAAGAAGCCTAGTGCTTGCAATTTTGCCCAACACCGTTGGCGGTCCTTTTCTTTCCTCGGACCGATGTCGTCCCCTCGGTAATAATGTCACATTTGACTTGGTACGTAGAAAAAGCTGAATCTTTTTTCAAAAACGATAATCATTATATAGAAGGACTTGGCTAGTCAAGCTTATCCTTGGTTCATGCATCCTTACTTAGGGTTGTAAATGAGCCAAGCTTTGTCGAGTAATGCAAGTTCAAGTTTGGCTCGTTAAGAAAAATCAAAAGCCCTAGATTGGCTTGAGCTTGTGATAAGCCTAAAAATTGTGTTTGAGATTGAGCTCGTGGGAAAGCTAAAAAGCTTGAGCTTGGCTTGATTAATTAGTGAAGCCAAACTCAAGCTTAATATCAAGCTCAAACTCAAGTTCAAGTCAAGTTTTTGAGCTTGAGATCTAAAAAAATTACATTATTAGATGGTTAAATCTCTAGAATTAAGAAAAAGGAAAAAGAAAATAGTATACTCATTTTATTATGCATCTAGTCTTACTTATGATTAGCTATTATTCAAATTAATAATTTACATAATTAAATTTATTCATTTATCATTCCTTGTCTAGAGCTTCAGCAATTGTTTAAAATATAATTTTTACATTCACGTTAGATGGTAAAGGACTAGAAAAATATCTGTTTGTAACTATTTTGAATGAGAAAATACTAACATATTTCATAACTTTACTTTAGATGATTGATAGGGAATGATCATATGTGGCCTACTTAATTATTTATTTATTTTTAAATGTAACTATAGCCTAAAGTGATTCTTGATCATTTTAAAGGGAATGAAAAATTTAAGGTAATATAGGTAGTGGTCTTATGTTGATTATATCATTATTAAGATATGTGTAATGAGTATATTTAGCTAACACATATAAACTTATAAATGAGTCTATACTTGAATTATTGTGTATCAAACCTAATAGCCCACGAGCTTATTCGTGAACAAAATTTTTTGCTTGGGCTTGGCTTGTTTATTAAACAAGTCTAAAACTAAGGCTCAAGCTTGGCTTATTTATAAGCAAACAAATATGAACAAGTTTTTGATTAAGCTGAACCTGAATTGTTCGTAATTAGCATAGTTCATTTACAGCCTAGAACCTTACTTATGTTAGGACATATGCGGTTCACTTGATATGAACATATGTTGTTCTTTTTATGTAATTGTTTATTCCTTTGACAAAACACACTTTACTTGTGTTTGGATAGATCTAGGATGTATTTAATATTTCAAAGAACATGTTGTTCAAGTCTAGAATTAAAGCCATGAAGATTGGACTAAGAAACAAGTAAAGAAAAGGTGTTCACTAAAACTGGACAGATAGCTCGACACCTGCGAACAGCTGCTCGACACCTGCGGATAGATAGCTCGACAGTTGCTCGACAGCTGCTCGACAGCTGCTCGACAGCTGCTCGACAGATAACTATATATAGAGGCTTAATGAGGCTCGACACTTGCTATCTATCGAGGTATCTATCAAGGTTATGGAAATCAGAATTTTCAAATCTGATTTTTGGGCCAAGCTTTTGTATTTGTGTAGGATTTCTTTTCTCACATCCCTAGACATATATAAGGCTTATTTTAGATGTCGTTACATAAGAGAATACAAGGAGAACACATGAAAAAGGTGATCGAAGCCTTATTCTCTCTAAAAGAAGCTACTGCATCTTTGTGCCTTAGGGTTTTGTAACCGAGTACTTCTTGATCTTCATTGTTGATAAAGTGAAGAACTTTGTAGCTAACATTCTTCTTTCTCAAGTTGGTGAGTGAGTCACGTACTGGGATTTGTGCAAAGGAGTTAGTCACGTACTGGGATCCGTGCATCAAAGGGTGGTGTTCATATATTGAAGAGTTCAGAAGTTCTGAAGCGGTAGAAAGTTTCTGCTTTGAGTTCATTTATGGGGATTGTAGTGTTTAGGGACAAAGGTTTTGTACTAGATCTGAAATTTCTCTTTACTACAATGAATTGCTTTTCGGGAAGGTTTCCTCCCAGGTTTTTTTCTGTGAAACTGGTTAATTTCATTGGTTTTCCTAGGTCATTATATCTTGTCTTATTTATTTTTCCGCTGTATATGATTTCGACATGATATTGATGTTTGTTTGTTTTAGGAAGTTTTATTCATAATAAACCTAATTAACAACTTAGGTTTAAAACTTGTTAATTCTATCAATTTGGGTCTAAATTTCCTAACAACTTGTTCCTTTTTGTTTTTTCCCACCCCCTTTAGGCCGACGCATGTTCAAAAAGTGGCAGACTAAACACTGCAACACATTAAAGTTTTAGACTTTAAAATCATTAAAGTCTTAGACTTTTATTTTTTTGTTTTTTTTTTTCCTCTTTTCTCAAGAGAGTAGAGAAGTCAATTTGAAAATGTTTCTTAAAGGAATTAAAATAAGAAATCATTATTATGAGTATAAAATTTGAGGGTTAGTGACAATTAAGTAGTTGGTCATTTAATATTGATTAAGCATACACCCTTGGGACAAAATTGAGGTTGGAGGACTTTTTTTTTTTTTGTTATATACAGTATTATTTTGAATCACCCCTAGGACATAATTGAGGTTGGAGGACTTTAAAAAAAAAAAAAAAAAGTTATATACAATATTAGTTACGTACATTTACAAGAAAATGGGTACATATTTCATCATTAGTCCACTAGTAATTAAATAAGAGTAATGCTATCGTTACAAACTATTTTATAACAATTTTACAAAGTGTTGATATGACCAATCTCTTATTGGTTTTTATTTAGGTTCACCATTAATATCACTTTTTCATTTACCAATAATTATTCACTATATCAACAATTTGTAAACTTTTTGTAAAATAGTTTGTATTTCTAACATTATTCATTAAAAAAACAACAAAATTGAGGTGGGAGAATTTAGTATATTCAAAAGCTAGCTGGATATTGGCTTTCAAAATTTACATTTAGAAAATTTAGAAGTTATAAAAGAATCATTTAGAAAATTTTAAAACGTTCATTTATTTGGCTCTCAAAGAAATATTTTGAAAATTAATGGTAGATCTGCGCAAGGAAACTAATGATTGATAAATAAAAACACATTTTAATTTAGCATGTAATACACAAAATATCCTCCATATTTAAAAGTTTATGTTAGCAAAATAAAAAAAATAAAAAAAAATCTAAAAAAATATGAGGCGGGCAAATTAAGTTGGCTTCCCGCTGATGAATAAATCTGGTATTTTCATATAATAATAATAATAAATAAATAAATCTGGTAAGACAAATATTATATTCGTCACTTGGGTATAGTAAATTGTCACGGAAAACACATGGGATAGCCTGTACTTTTTGCGACTTGTATTTCTATACATTCTATGTTAAGATAAGAACAGCAAATTAATTAAGAGGGCCAAAATGGGCAAATGCCCATTTCACAAAAAAAAAAAAAAAAAAAAAGTAGCATTCTGTCCTATTTCTCAAACTAATTAAGGAAATAACTTTCTTTTATAACTTGATTTCCTCAAAATCGAGTTTCAATGTAAACTTGATTTGTAGAAAATCGAGTATGGGGCGATCAAACTTTAAAAAAAAAAAAAAAATGCATTGAACTCGAGGTTATGGAGCTCGAGTTCCATAAAAAACGCCACTATAGGTATTAAAAACGCCACTATAGGACTCCATGAAACGCAACTATAGGTAAAATTTTTTAATAGAAAATTGCATGAAACTTGAGTTCGTGGAGCTCGAGTTCCATAAAAAACTTGCATGTTAAAAGGTCACTATAGGGCTCCCTATGGAGCAATCAAACTTAAGAAAAAAACTTGCATGTTTTAAAATGCAACTATAGGGCTTTAAAAAATTGCATGGAACTCGAGTTCATGGAGCTCGAGTTCCATGCAATTTTTTTTTTTTTTTTTTACAATTATTTTCAGTTCGCTGTAACTCGATTGTCTAAAAATCGAATTTTAAATTGAAACTCGATTTTTAGAAAATCGAGTTACAAAAAAGGGACATTCCCCTAATTAGTTTGAAAAATAGGGTAGAATGTTGCTTTTTTGTGTGAAATGGGCATTTGTCCATTTTGGCCTAATTAAGAGTCTAAAATCTTACCATCGCCATTGTCATTAGCCCATAGGACAATGAAAACGTACTTAACCAAAGGGATCGAGGTGAGAGTGTAAAAAATCATAGAAAGAACACCCAGAATGTCATCATTATGGTTGATGCCGTTTGTGAAGGTGCTGCATGTCAAACACATAGTGGTGATGTGCCAATGTCTTCGTACACAATTCCGATGCTCTGAAATGCTAGGTGCACGATCACCTTCCACGCCATAGTCTAAAAAATTCCCATCCACAACAAATATTAACGTTAAAATTGGAATTAATTTGTGTCAATTTTTTTCTAAAAAAGAAAATAATAATAATAAAATAAAAAAAGAAGAGGAAGAGGAAGGAAGAGGAGGAGGAATTATTAAAGCGGCTTTTTTTTTTTTTTTTTTTTTTGCTGTTGTCAATTTTACTTTGTAATTTTAATATAACATTAATGAAATATTCCCCTCAAAAAAAAAAAAATTAATGAAATATTGTACATCACTGTTTATATAGTAAGGTATTATAATTTATAACTAAATATTAATTATATAGGGTCTAATATTGTACCGACGTCCCATAATATTAAAGATTTGATTGAATTTGAAAGAAGTATGATTGATGTATTAAATCACAAAACTATCATTCTAATTATTTACTCAAAAAAAGATATGTTAAAAATTAAAAAATAAAAGAAAAAGAAAAAGAAGGAGACCTTGGAGTCACCGTGGCCATAACGATGACCTCATATGCTGCTGGATTCGATGTCCAAGGAGTCGTATGATCTTCTCGACTTTTTCCATGAAAGTTTCTTTCCTTTGAGTTGTTGAGAAACTTCTTGCTCCTCTTTAATCCCACATTGAAAAATGAGTATGAGTTAAAAAGGTTTAAAGTCTGTGTTGTATATTCAAGGGTTAGGCCCTTTTGGATATACATCACTGTAAGTTTCTTTAAAACCTTCTCCCCTCTCTCCGTGTGTGTGTTAAAAATATTTAGTATTCAAAAAAAAAAAACACTTCTTGCTCCTCCTGGCGATTATTATCTTCTAATACAACTAAATCATCATGAGACATTTCCATGATTGCGGTCGACATTTCTATATATGTATATATCCTTTTCCCCTATCTCTTAAAATTCTTATATGGATAAGTCTCTTTTAAACTCACATACATAACATTTACGAGCTAGAAGAAGGTATTAGAAGTGAGAAGGATCTTCGAAGGTGCATGGGCATGATGAGGCCTCGGGAGGTGTTAATTTCCTGCATTTATATCCAAAGGAGGAGGTTTCCCCCAACCCCCAAAAAAACAAACTAATTAAAAAACCATTGTTGACGTTCGGCTTGAACTGCCACAGCCCAGTGCCGTCATAATTACGACCGACCTAATTTTGGAGCCATATACTACTATATAAGCACCTTTAGGTAAGGCAATTTTAGTAGGAGAAAATCGTGCCTGCCCTCGTTGTTACTTATTTTGTGCATACTCATTTTAAAATCTTGTTTTAAATCCCATTAACAATGTGAGTTCCAGTTAGTTCAACTAATCTGATAAAGTCTATGATGGTTGTATAAGAGATTTGGGGTTCAATCCCGCCTACACAAAAAACTGATTGGTGTCTTGGTCTGATGATAATAAGCTATCATCAAAAGCGAACGCCATAGGTTGAAACTCTAAAAAAAAATCCCATTAACAATATATATATATATATATATATATATATATATATATATATTCTTTAAAAAAAAGATTTTAATTAAAATAGTGAAATTGTGTTTTGAAAACACGATTTTTTTATAATTTTAAATAAAATTTTATTTTCAAAACACAATTTAAGTCCACGTGGTAGTATGTGTACGACGAATATATCGAATGTGTGATAATCATCACCCTTTTGGTTATAGGGGCAAAAAATCCTTTATTCTTGCAGTTGCTTCTTGTCTTGTCTCTTTTGTGAGAGAGTGCTATGGTTAGGGTTAGGATTTCTTGAGAGAGTTCTTATGCCACTATTGTAACCTTCCTATTTTTATATAGAAGTTTTTTCTGTATTGCTTTTTGTGTGGTATTAGAACCCACTGTGGTATGCGGCAAGGTGGCAAAATTATCAAGTTCCTTTTTTAACATATGATGCGGGGACGGATCCTGGCCCCTTTTACAATTGTATCAAAGATGTGGATTGTGCACTTGGAGCCCACACAAGTGTGCGTTACACAAGGCAATTCCATGAAGTCCACATAAAGATGAGATTTGAAAATGGCCTAACAAACTAGTATTGCCAATGGTGCTATATCATGACATGTGAGACGTTCCCATAAAAATGTACATACTGACTGGGTTGACATGGATGAGTGTACGGGGTTGACATGTGGCTCTCATAAATGGCATACAAGAGGCCTATGAATGACGTGCTACTAAAGGGAAAAGCTCATAGGCAAGAGGGAGCTAATAAGACTTGTTTATGGTCCACAAAGAGGTCTAAGAGCCTACAAAAAGGTCTAAGATACCACAAAAAGACAATGACTTACATGTGAGAGGGAGATTATAAGATATACAAGTGTAAATGTACTCTCACATTAAATAATAATCAAGAATAAGTGGTTAATTACATTATATAACATAATTGGGCTCACACTCCAAGTTTTAAACTTTTGGATTAAATGATGTTCCTTTATGTTATATTAACTACTCAATTGAAACCTCGTTAAAGTGTTATCTTCCTAATAAAACTAAAGATTAAAAGAGAAAAGACCCTACCCCTTTCGTTTTTCACCAATAATAAGAAGAATGTAGGGAATTAGTCACCAATAATAAGAAGAATGCTGGAGTTAGTCACGTATTGGGATCTATGCATCATTGGTTAGTCATATACTGGGATCCGTACAAAAGGGTGGCGTTCATATATTGAAGAGTTCAAAAGTTTTGAAGCGATAGAAGATTTCTGCTGTGAGTTTATCTACGAGGATTGTAGAGTCTAGGGACAAAGGTTTTGTACCAGATCTGAAACTTCTCTTTGCCATAGTGAATAGCTTTTCTTGAAGGTTTTCCCCCAAGTTTTTTTACTGTGAAACTAGTTTGTTTCATTGATTTTCTTGGGTTATCATATCTTGTCTTATTTACTATTCCACTATGCATGATTTTGACATGATATTGATGTTTGTTTGTTTGTTTTAACAAGGTTTATTCATAATAAATCTAATTAACAACTTGGGTTTAAAACTTATTAATTCTATCAATCTGAGTCTAAATTTCCCAACAAGTGGTATCAAAGTGGGCATACTCTGATTAGGTTTTAATCTTCTCTGTGTGATCCATTAACTCTTGTTTTCATGGAAACTCTTGATTGTTTTGATTTGCATGATCATGTGTTGAATGATGATGATGATATTCAAGATGCCTATTGTAAGCTTTATAATTTTTGTATGAAATCTCTTGAAAGCTTTACAAAATTAAAAGCTAATTTTAAAAAGGCCAAACTTGAAAGAGATGAATTGATTGCAAAATTGGATGAAGCTAATAATTTGAATGAGAAATTTAAAAATCAAATTTCATCTCAGGTGAACAAAATTAAGAGTTTGGAAAAGCAATTAGTGTCAAACTTGTTGTTGAGCCTAATTCAAAAGAAATAATGAAGAGTTAAATGCTAATACTGCTACGACAGACAAAGGTAAACAATTTGATGTTAACGCTGAAGTTTCTATACCTATGTCTAAAACTCCTCCTAGGTTGAATAAAAATTCTGAATTTGTCCCCACTTGTCATTATTGTCATATTATTGGTCATATTAGGCCAAACTGTCCGAAGTTGTCAACCTCTAAGGTTAGACCTCCTTCTAGGAAGCCGAGTATCTCTAAAACTACTCATGTTTGTCACCATTGTGGTGGTTCTAGTCACACTCGCCCTAATTGTTTCAACTTGTTGCCTCATAAGCGAGTGTCCAATAGGTCTCATCCTTTGTCTAAAGGCTTTGTACCTATTCTTAGTGAGTTATTAAAAGTTTTAAGTTTTTTAACTCAATTTCAAGGGAATTTTAATTCCTTTATGTCCTTTAATAGTCATACTATGACACATACCTTTTCATTTTCGCGGCCAAAGACTTGTGCTATGTGGGTGAGAAAGGAGCCTAAGACTTAATTGTCTTTTCTATCTGTTCTCTACTTTAATTCTTTCTATCTAAAATTGGACTTTCTTGCTTGATTTCTTATTAGTTTTTAGAATCATGTTTTCATGCATCTGCATCTTTCTTTCATGCTTTCATGTTGTTTGTTTGCTTTTATTTGGATGTTTAGTTTTTATTTTGTTTTTTTTCTTCAAAATAAAAAAAATAGAAAAAATCAGAAAAAATACAAAAACAGTATGTGTTTGTGTATTTTGGTATTTGTGTACTTTGGATGGCCATTGAAACAAAGTTTCTAAACTTTGTATCTCTTGTAGCTTAGATGAGCATCTCAATGCACAACTAAGCAAGTGAGTTTTGTGGCTCATGGTTGTGATGAGCATGATTAAGATTGTCTCTTATATCTCATACTCATATCCCTCTTTTTGACGGGAATGACTAAAAAATCTTAAGAGAAATGCATAAATAACCATCTCACCATTAAAGCCCGCCAATCATGTATAACATCTGTGTGCTTCGATATAGCAAAATTGTGATGTTTTGGCTTACATAATTGGGTATTTATTTTCTCTCTTATATGTCCATGCATGATATGTCCAAAAAGAAAATATGCAAAGAATATAAAAAGCAAAAAAGAATCAAAATGCTTTTAAACTGATTGTAAGCATGTTTCTAGGAGATGAGGGAGTTATATGATGTATCTCAAAGGTGATCGTCCCCATCAAACGGTTATGATTGTGTGTGAGTGTATTAGATCTTCTCATATCTCAAATTGTCATAATATGAGAAACTTGTGCACACTTGTTATGTTTTCACACACAACACGCAAATTATTTGCTACTTTTGATATATGTGTAGGTACAATGTGATTTGGCCATCATAAGGGATACATGTGTTAATATATGCTCACCAGACTATCTTAACTTGTTTTTGAAATAAAAAATTGGTTAAACTTATTTAGTGTGTGTGTGTGTGTGTGTGTGTGTTTTTGGATCTAGATGCTTTGCATCTTGTTTGAGTTGAGTTTTGACAGCTTAATATGGTGCTTGGATGTTTCGTTGAGTAGCTTGATTTATGCATTCATCTCTATGTGTTTTTTCCTTCTTGAAAAACCTCTTTTCTTCAAGCTTGACAGCACCTCGACACATCATTGACAGATATCCTTTCTATTGAGCCTTCTTCTTGTGATCTTGACATATTCTCAACAGCTTCTCAATCCATCGAGGAAAATTTTTGAGTTCTCTATCTGCCCAATAGATTCTCAATAGATCCTCGATCCATTAAGATTTTGGGTTTTCTCTCGATAGCAGCTTGACAGCTTCTCGATCTGTCGAGACCCTCTTGCATGCATTGTTTTTCACATGTTTTGCATCTTTCTATTATCTTGTCATCCATAGCATCTTGTTTCATTACTTTCATGCATTTATATGGATTCTTTGTGCCCCCTTGATCATCTTTATGTTTCTTGGGTGAAGTTTTATAGCTTCTTGTACCCTTTGTTAATCATGACAAAAAAGAGAAGAAAATGTGATTTATTTTTAAGATTCTACACGTTAGGGGGAGAAATACATGTCTTTGTAAGGGGGAGTTGTGTTTCATCTTGTTAAGGGGAGTTGTTACCTCCTTGTTGTTTTAAGAGCTTGTTTTAGCTTCTTGTACACCGGTCTTATGACCATTTTATTACATATATTGTACTTTATCTTTCATATATGATGATGATGTATGTTTTTCTTAACCTACCTCTACATGTGTTGTTTTTTTTCTCTCTTTATACACATGTTTCTTTATGTATGCAATTGTTATTTCTATTTCAAATATGATGCCTTGATGAGTTTTGTTTAAGTATTTCAGAAAGACAGGTTATGAAAGCCTATCTTGCCATGAACTCTCTTCTTGCAAAGTTTTTTAAGAGTTTGTAGTAGGGAAAGATTTATTTTGTAATACAATAAGTGGTTATGAGTTTAGTGATTTAAGACTTCTCTCATGATTATTTTTTTTGTTGTGGTTTTGTCATGGATTGCTAAAGAGGGGGATTGTTAGGGACATGTTTTATGTAATTGACAAATCGTTTGACAAAATGCACTTTACTTGTAATTGGGTAGATCTAGGATGAGTTTAGGACTTTAAGAAATATATTATTCAAGTTAAGTGTTTAAGCTATGAAGATCTGACCAAGAAACAAGTGAAGAAAATTGTTCATTAATTCTCGACAACAATCTCGACAGGATTACTTCTATCGATAATTAAAGTCAAAGCTCGACAGAAGCTATTTCTATCAAGACTTAGGAAATCAAAATTTTCAAATCTGATTTTCGGGCCAAGCTTATGTATTTATGTAGGGTTTCTTTTCTCACAACCCTAAACATATATAAGGCTTATTTTAAAGGCCGTCACTTATGGAGAATATATGCAGAAAGTGACCTAGTGTCTTATTCTCTCTACAAGAAGTTACTGCATCTTTTGAGCCTTAGGGTTTGGTAACCAAGTACTTCTTGATCTTCATTGTTGAAGAAGTGAAGAACTTTGTAGCCAACAACATCTTCTTCAAGTTGCTGGAGTTAGTCATGTACTTGGATCTATGCATCACTGGTTAGTCACATATTGGGATTCGTGTAAAAAGGTGGCATTCATATATTGAAGAGTTCAGAGGTTCTGAAGCGGTAGAAGGTTTCTGCTGTAAGTTCATCTTCGAGGATTGTAAAGTCTAGGAACAAAGGTTTTGTACTATATCTAAAACTTCTCTTTACTATAGTGAATTGCTTTTCGGGAAGGTTTTCTCCTAAGTTTTTTTTTATAGTGAAACTAGTTTGTTTTATTGGCTATTCCGTTGTGCATGATTTTGACATGATATTGATATTTATATGTTTTAACAAGGTTTATTTTTAATAAATATAAGGCAAAAAACTCATTTTAGTCCCTACATTTTCATGCGATTCTCACTTTAGTCCTTAACTTTTTTTTTTCAACCGATTTTAGTCCTTATCCTAAAAAATGTGTCTCGTTTTTATCCCTGCCATTATATTAGAGACGAAAAATGCACAGCTGGCAAATAGAATTATTAAAATAATAATAAAAATTTTATTTTGACATCAAAAAACGCCACGTTAGCATCTAAATTAAAAAAATTAATTTATTAATTTTAACGAAATAAAAAAATTAAAAACAGAAATAAAAACCAAAAATCACATTAATTAAGATTTAAGTGTGTCTTGAATAAGAACAACAAAAACACAAACCCAAATCTAACACCACAAAATTAAAATCCAAAAATCACAAACCCAGAAAATAAGAATAGAAGATTAAACTATAGATTCACATCAAATTAAACATGAACAAGATATTAAACATGAAAACAAAATTAAAACAAAAAAGAAAAAACAAAATTAAAACAAAAAAGAAAAAACAAAATTAAATCCAGTTCATCTTCAACAAGAACTCTCTAAAGAACACAAATTCAAATTTAAAGATAAGAACACATGCCCAAATTTTCTAGCATTTTCTTGCCCTTTCTTGTCAACTAAACACAAAAACACAAACACAAACTGATTTCCAGCAAGAACGAAAATAAAAACACAAACCCAGCAACAGATTCTATTGTCAACCAAACACAAAAGCAACAAACACAAAACTAGCAACTGACAACGATGAGGACAAAGACGTGGAGAAGCTTCTAAAGCTATTCACAAAGGACCATCTCGTGGCTCTGACCAAGAGGGAGTGAGCAAGCACCTGGACTTGATTGAAATTGTGCGTGAGCTCGCCGATGCGGACCCAGCCTATCGTAAGATCTTCATCCACGGCCTTGGCTGGGACACCACCATCGTAACCCTCACCTCTATCTTTGGCAAGTATGGCGAGATCGAGGATTGCAAGGTGGTCACCGACCGCATCTCCGGTAAGTCCAAAGGCTACTCCTTTATTCTCTTCAAGCACCGGAGTGGCGCCTAGAAGGCTCTCAAGCAGCCCCAGAAGCAGATTGGCTATCGCACCACTCCATGGCCGAGACCCATGGCCACACCCATCAATTGCTGGTATTTGAACATAAACACAAGATTACAAATTCAAAATTTTAAAAGAAACAAGCAACGAGAGAGAGAGAGAAAGAGAGAGTCATGGATTTGAAAAGAAAGAAGAAACATAAAGATACAAACACAAATAGAGCAAGTAATGGATCTGGAAAGAACGAAGAAAAAGAAGTATAAAATGAGAGTGAATGGAGTTTAATTTTCTGTTCTTATTTTCTGGGTTTGTGATTTTTGGATTTTAATTTTGTGGTGTTAGATTTGGGTTTGTGTTCTTGTTGTTCTTGTTCAAGACACACTTAGATCTTAATTAATGTGATTTTTTATTTTTAGTTCTGTTTTTAATTTTTTTTTATTTAGTTAAAATTAATAAATTAATTTTTTTTTTAATTTAGAAGCTGATGTGGCATTTTTTAATGTCAAAATAAATTTTTTTATTATTATTTTAATAGTTCTGTTTGCCAACTGTGCATTTTTCGTCTCTGATGTAATGGCAGGGACAAAAATGAGACATTTTCTAGGATAGGGACTAAAATCGGTGGAAAAGAAAGTTAGGGACCAAAGTGGGAATCGCCTAAAAATATAGGGACTAAAATGAGTTTTTCACCTAAATCTAATTAATAACTTGAGTTTAAAACTTATTAATTCCATCAACCGGGGTCTAAATTTCCCAACAGATGAGAATAATGAGTGATTAATATAACATAATTGAGTACATACCCATTGAGTTTAGACATTTTAAGTTAAAGTGTGTCTTTATATATTAGATTAATTATCCAAAGCAGATTTTGCAGAATTATCATTAAGAATATCATCAAATATTATTTTCCTTAAAGCATAAGTTGCGTAGGAGTCCATACTTCATCAAAATAATCAATTTTATTAAATTAGAAGGTGTAAATTCCCTCAAAATAACTAATAAAAATCAGTGTAAGTAACAAGTGGTTAGAGCCAGACATATCGAAGCCAGGTTTAAAATAATAAAGGTTGTAAGTTGTAACACTTGGGAAAAGAGATATACTCTTTAATGACTATTCAAACAAAAATACTTTAGCAAGATGGGCAATCAACTCACCTAATTTAACCGTTTGGATGGAAGATGTACCACCAGACATTTTGATTGTTGTTCAAGCTGGTTTGGCCTTTTTTGATTAACGTTAAGAAGTAGGTTCCTCAAAAAAAAAAAAAAAAAAACTGTCATTGGTTAACTAGGAAAGAACTATCATAGAATCTATTTTCTAGATGAATAAATTTAGAACCAAATTCCATACCAGAAGGAGACCTCGACAAACTACTCCCAACTCAGCTATATTATTAGAAGTAATACCCATGTGTAATGAAAAACCTGAAATCCAAGCACCTGAGCTGTTGCACTAAAATTGAACTTTTGATGGCTTACTTTTTCAAAACAAATGCACATACATAGCAGAGACTTAACTGGTTAAGATAACTAGAATACATGTGTCTAAATAAGGTTAAAAAGCAAACAAACCTTAGCATATTGAGATAGTAAATACCTATATTAGGCAATTGAAACTTGAATATGTTAGGATATGTGCCCTTAAATCCTATTGTATGATGCTATGTATCACATTATGTATGACTTAATGTTGTGTTTAATAAAGTTGTTTATTTTTTATCTAAAATAATGGTAACATGAATATTTGGACATTATCATATAGTCCATGAGATGCATTGTATATGATTTATGTGAAAAGTCACAGAAGATATAAATCACAAATTCTTTATAAACTCGGAATTTATAGTTCGTAGTCGGTGATGAAATTGGGCATTTTATTTGCGAAAACTATAACGTATCAACTAAGATGCTTTGTCTTGATCATGGAAGTGGTGACTTCTAGTTGATATGTTTTAAGAGTTAAGACATATTGAACTGAACCGCTGTGAGATTTATTATTCTCCTAATGACTGTCAAATGAATAATAAATCTCACGACTTCTATTTGCATGAACTCTTAATGCTGAGAGAATAATGGACCTGATCATGAGGTGTAGGTTGCTTTGATATATCAGGAGTGAGATCTAAAGTAACGGTCAAAACCTCAGTATGTTGGGCAACCACATTTAGTGTTGATGGAACATATATTCTCAAGATGGAATTCATAGTCTCTTGATGGAGATATAAAATATTCCCTTGAGATAAGTTTAATGGGTTCAGTTATTCAGAGAGTTAGGCCTAACTACTTTGGTAAGAAATTACTAAAGTATATATTTATGAAATTGGATTTCATAAATATATGATGAATAACTTTAAAAGATTAAACCGGGTACTCAAGGATAAGATGTAGTAATTTACAAAGTGGCAGTCTACATTCATGACTTTGTGTTACTACGAATATTTTTTGAAGGGGTTGCGTGTAAAATAAAGTCTTGGGATATAATTTATTAATAAGACCTAGAGTGCAATTATATTTATATAGTGGTATTAAATATAATTAATGGTAACCTTAGACTTGTCAAGAGTTGACGGAAAAGCCCAAGGCCCATTGGAGCTAGTGTCTAATTGGTCCCTTTTGGTCCCATTCCAAGCCACACACTAAAGCCCAATTGGAAAGGCCCAATAGGCCGGCCCAATTAGATAATCAGTTAGTTATAAAGGGAGAAACATACAGAATTTTTTGATGTGATTTTAAGAAAAGAATCGAAAAGAAAAAGAGAGAGTGTGAGACACACTTTCATTCTCCCTTTGAAAACTGATTGAGAAACCACACATATTGGGCGTAAAGTGGAATTGGAGTGAAGATTAAAAGTGTTCCCAAGTGCTTCTAATCTTTGTTTTAAATTTCTCCACACCAAGGTACGCTAACTTGCTCTTAAATTCTGAAATTTACATAGTGCATGTTGTCAATCATAAATGAAATAGATCCTTGTTTGTTGCTTCCGCTTGGTGTTTCGTATGAAATACAAAACCAGATTTTATCCAACAATTGGTATCAGAGTCAGGTTTTCATTTCATGATTGTATAATGTGTTATTGAATTTTAGAATTTAAGAAAACCGTTATCTTTGTGTAACAATTTTCTGCATCTTTTGGATATAATGAAGAGAGTTGCATTTTGATATCCTAAAGGAATTTATTTGAATCCTTGTTATATAAGGATGATTTAAGATCATTCGGTTATATAGATTGTACAATTGCACACTTCTGGTTGATATATATATATATATATATATATATATATATATATATATATATGACTTGGCCATTAGCGTGCATTCAATTTTTCCATGTTGAATTCATATATATATATTGCAAGAGGAAGTTGTGTAACTATCAATGGCATAAATGCGGTTGGATTCCTTTTACACCTTTTGGATTTGAAATGCACGGTTTGACTTCATTGCATGCATGGCCATCATGTACGTATCTTATATATATAAATGCAATTGTTTGTCATTTGCCATAAAAATTGAATCCGTACCTGAAGGATTCAACTTTCTAAAAGTTATATATTTTTATATATATATAACGTAATATATATATTATATTATATATATAATATAATATAGGTTTGTATTACGTTATATATATATATATATTTATATATATATTAATGCTAGTTTAATGAAATTTATTCCTAATGAGATTAGGATTGTGTTTTTTTCACGTGTCTAGCGTTATTATGGTTCTTGACTTTAAAAACCTTTAATTTAAAATATCTATTGGGAGAGAGATACAAGAGTTGGATCTCACGGCCTCCATTGTTGGTTCATAGTAGTGTGAAATATATACTTTGTCTTTGCCTCGAGCTTAGCATTCCATGCGGAGAGTATTTATTTCATGGTCCGACAAGATTGAATTTCTTAGTTTATAGTGGTTTGATAAACACCTTGTCTTAGCCTCGAGCTTTGCATTCCATGTGGAGGGTGTTTTTATCATGGTACCACAAAATAAGCTTGTTAAAGGGATGAAATGTGGCTACACATGATTCTAGACAATGGTATACACTAGACTAAGTATTTTAGTATCCTCTATGCTGAGTTCTTGCTATTATTACTTAGAGGACGAATGTAAAACGGCATATTATTAGCGTTTGATAAGAGTTATCATGATAACACTAATAATGAGAGTACTTCTCAATCAATCATAGTATTTAATATTCACTCTATGCTGAGGGATATTGAATATGGGATTGGGTTGTCGTTGCATATATTATTTTATGGTTTTATTAAGGTTCCATATTATATGCTTATATGCTAAATTGATAATGTCCAATTTACTTATTGTATTCATGTTTTTTATTTCTAGATTTAAATCATGGCATCATTTAGCCCACTTGTTGCTATTCTTAATCAAAACAAACTGACTGGATCCAACTATGTTAACTGGAAAAGGAATTTGGACATTGTTCTTACTGCTGAAGAGCACAAATATGTGCTTACTCAACCATGTCCTAGCTTTCCTTCATTAGATGCTCCTATTGAGGAAAAACAGCGATATGATCGTTGGCAGAAATCTAATGAGATGGCCAAGTGCTATATCCTAACATCTATTTCAAATATTCTACAGCATCAAATGCAGGATGTAGAACATGCTTCGGACATCATGCTAAGTCTAAAGGAGATGTTTGGTGAGCAAGGCCGGTTTGCAAGGCAAGAAACCATGAGGCAAATTTATAATACCAAAATGGTTGCAAGAAGTTCAGTAAGGGAGCATTGTCTTAGGATGATTGTTAATCTGAACACATTAGAAGTTTTAGGTGCCGACATTGATGGAGAATCCCAAGTGGATATGATACTCCAGTCACTACCGGATTCATTCAAAGAATTCAGACTCAATTATAATATGAATAAAAAGATTTATACTTTGTCTGAATTAATGAATGAGTTAGTGGCGGCGGAAGGCATCCTTGGTACTTCTAGTGTTGAAGCCAATGTGGGTGAAGCTTCTACTTCTCAACCTAAGTCGAAAGACAAGGGTAAGAAGAAGAAGAAGGACTTCACTAAGAAAGATGGTAAACAAATTGCCTTAAGGGTTGCCGACAAAGGAAAGAAAACCAAAGGAAAGTGTTTCCATTGTGGTGAGAAAGGACATTGGAAGAGGAATTGTCCAAAGTTCAAAGCTGCCAAGAATAAGGGTAATAAAAGTTCCTTTCTTCTTGAAATATGTTTGGTACAGAATCCAACAGATTCCTGGTGTGTGGATTCAGGTTGTACTGATCATATCTACAATTCTTTGCAGGGGTTTCAAGAGACCAGAAAGTTGAATGGGGGAGAACTATTTCTTACTTTGGCTGATGGGAGCAAGATTCTGGTTGTAGCTGTTGGAGTGTATAATTTGTGTTTTAAGTCTAGAGTGTTAATATTGGAAGACTGTTTGTATGTACCTAATGTTCGTAGGAATTTAATTTCTGCAACTTATTTAGGTAAGCATGGATATTGTGTTATCCTGAAAGACAATGTTGTAATAAAGAAGGATAAAATGTTTATCTGTTCTGGCAATATTGTGGATGGTCTTTATATTTTAACTCCTGACATACATGAATTATACAATTCTGAAATAGATAATAGCTCTCATGTAAAACTCCAAGAAAGGATTGCTTCCTTTTAGACATGGAGTTCCTCTGTCTGATGACCAAAGGCCTAAGACTCAAGAGGAAGAAAATTTGATGAGACAAGTTCCTTATGCTTCTGCAGTGGGAAGTCTCATGTATGCCATGCTTTGTACTAGACCAGACATTTGTTATTCAGTTGGCATGGTCAGCCGATATCAATCAAATCCAGGACCAAAACATTGGCAAGCTGTAAAGCACATTCTCAAGTATCTTAGAAGAACGAGAAATTATATGCTTATTTACCATTGTGAGGATTTGATTCCCATTGGCTATACAGATTCAGATTTTCAATCGGATCTAGATTTCAGAAAATCCACTTCAGGATGTGTTTTCACCTTTGGAGGTGGAGTCATAAGTTGGAGAAGTGTTAAGCAATCTTGTATTGCGGACTCCACCATGGAAGCAGAGTACGTTGTTGCTTGTGAAGCAGCAAAGGAGGCTGTTTGGCTCAAGAAATTCCTTTCTGACCTTGGTGTTGTAAGAATGGAGCAAGTTCCCATCACATTGTTTTGCGACAATAGTGGAGCGGTTGCACAATCCAAAGATCCAAGGAATCACAAGAAAGGAAAGCACATTGAGAGGAAATATCACATCATTCGAGACATTGTTGCTCGTGGAGATGTTGTGGTCGCAAAGATTGAAAGTGCAAATAATCTAGCAGATCCTTTTACCAAAACCTTGCCCCAAAGGACCTTCGAGTCACATTTGGAGGGAATGAGAGTTAGATTAGTGCACAATAGTCTTTAGGGCAAGTGGGAGATTGTTAGGATATGTGCCCTTAAATCCTATTATATGATGCTATGTATCACATTATGTATGACTTAATGTTGTATTTAATAAAGTTGTTTATTTCTTATCTAAAATAATGGTAACATGAATATTTGGACATTATCATATAGTCCATGAGATGCATTGTATGTGATTTATGTGAAAAGTCACAGAAGATATAAATCACAAGTTCTTTGTAAACTCAGAATTTATAGTTCGTAGTCGGTGATGAAATTGGGCATTTCATCTACGAAGACTATAACGTATCAACTAAGATGATTTGTCTTGATCATGGAAGTGGTGACTTCTAGTTGATATGTTGACATGTTTTAAGAGTTAAGACATATTGAACTGGACCGCTGTGAGATTTATTATTCTCCTAACGACTGTCAAATGAATAATAAATCTCACGACTTCTATTTGCATGAACACTTAATCCTGAGAGAATAATGGACCTGATCATGAGGTGTAGGTTGCTTTGATATATCAGGAGTGAGATCTAAAGTAACGATAAAACCTCAGCATGTTGGGCAACCACATTTAGTGTTGATGGAACATATATTCTCAAGATGAAATTCATAGTCTCTTGATGGAGATATAAAATATTCCCTTGAGATAAGTTTAATGGGTTCAGTTATTCAGAGAGTTAGGCTTAACCACTTTGGTAAGAAATTACTAAAGCATATATTTATGAAATTGGATTTTATAAATATATGATGAACAACTTTAAAGGATTAAACCGGATACTCAAGGATAAGATGTAGTAATTTACAAAGTGGCAGTCTACATTCATGACTTTGTGTTACTACGAATATTTTATGAAGGGGTTGCGTGTAAAATAAAGTCTTGGGATATAATTTATTAATAAGACCTAGAGTGCAATTATATTTATATAGTGGTATTAAATATAATTAATGGTAACCTTGGACTTGTCAAGAGTTGACGGAAAAGCCCAAGGCCCATTAGAGCTAGTGTCTTATTGGTCCCTTTTGGTCCCATTCCAAGCCACACACTAAAGCTCAATTGGAAAGGCCCAATAGGCCGGTCCAATTAGATAATCAGTTAGTTATAAAGGGAGAAACATACATAATTTTTTGATGTGATTTTAAGAAAATAATCGAAAAGAAAAAGAGAGAGTGTGAGACACACTTTCATTCTCCCTTTGAAAACTGATTGAGAGACCGCACATCTTGGGCGTAAAGTGGAATTGGAGTGAAGATTAAAAGTGTTCCCAAGTGCTTCTAATCTTTGTTTTAAATTTCTCCACACCAAGGTACGCTAACTTGTTCTTAAATTCTGAAATTTACATAGTGCATGTTGTCAATCATGAATGAAATAAATCCTTGTTTGTTGCTTCCGCTTGGTGTTTTGTATGAGATACAAAACCAGATTTTATCCAACAGAATAGACCAAATAGAATTGATTTATAATATGCTCCTTTTACTAACCAATGTTAAATTTTGAAAAAGAGAATCTTTTAAAAATTTAGAATATTTTTTTATTAATATTAATGGAAAATAGAGTGTTATTTTTTTCAAATTTCAAAGAGTCGGAATATTTTTTTTCCCTTTGTGTTTGGGGTAGAGTATCATCTTTTTAAAACCTCATGAATGAAAGTTGTAATTTGTAATTAGAAATTAGTAATTAGTAATTACCTTGTTTACTTAGACTTTATGTGGTTCAAAAATATCCTAATTAATGAAATGTAAATTCTCTAATAAATAGGGTCATAAATGTCAAATAACAAATTTCATTTTGAATTTAAAGAGAAAACTCCTAAATTTTAGGATTTTTTTTCTTCACATTCATCTTTTAATTTCCTAAAATTTAGTCTTTTTTATTCCTTTTTCATCCGAATAAAAGTAAAACACTCCCAATTTAAAAAATAAAAAAATTAAGAGAACTTCTAAAATTTAGCCTTCTTTCCCCCTCACAATCATCTTATTTTTCTTACTCAAACTTTTCTTCATATCACTTTCAAACACACGTTCAAAAAAATTACAATTACTGCTTATTTTTCAAATTTATCATTCTTATTTATTTTAAAAAAAATTAAAAAGAAAATTTAAATTACAGTAGAGGTAAATTATAAATGTTTATAACAAAAAAATTAAAGAGAAAAAACTAGTTGTTTTATACTAGCATGAGTGTGAATTACTTCTGATACATGGTAGATTGGTAGTTGGAGATAGGCCTGTTTACGGGTCGGTTCGGGTTGGGTTTGTGCCCAACTCGGAACTGACCCGATTACTTCGAGTCTACCATTTCTGGACCCACCGCTAACCGGTAAAAGGGGTCGATTCGGGTTGTCGGACCTTGTCGGAGACTGATTGGTTCTTGGTTGGGGTTGAAATTTGCAAAACTACACCGAATTCTGCTGAAATCCACCGGATCTTGCTGAAATCCATAGGATCTATACCAAAACGGGCTGGATATGCTGAGATCTCATTGAATCTCGAAGAGATCAGGCTGGATCTTGACAAGATCTCATTGGATCTCGATGAGATTTGGCTGAATCTAGGCGAGATCTCGCCAGGTCTCACAAAGATTAGGCCATTTCTTGACTGATCGGAAAAAAATCACCAACGAAACGCTCCCATCGACGGAAAACGACGACTTTTTCCTGTGTAATACAGTCGGATCGATTTTTTTCGGTATTTTGACCTGTCAATCGACCCGCCGGTCTCGGGCTTTGGGGCGGCAACCTACTGCCGACCCATCACTGGCGTCAGCTTAGATGGTTCTCAGATCGGGTTGGCTGGGTGGGTCGGTTGGCAGGTTGATTTGGACACCCCTAATTGGAGAGGTCTTTCGAGGAGAGTGGAAGTAAAAAGCACGTGACTTAAGGAATACAACGAAGTAAAAATCACATGTTGTCATAGTCACGTGCAGCTTTTGTCATCTTCTTGAAGCATTCTTAAAAGTGCAGAGTACTCTATCGATTATATCCAAAAAAAAAAATACAAAATAAAAGAAGTTTAGAGGAGAGTTCAAAGTTGAGGAACTGTTTTTGTCTTTACAGGGACCAAACCTTCCTCAGCATCCACAAAAGTCAAAAGTATTCCAAAAAGAGAAATGTCAAGTAGGGACATCATGAAATTATTAACTTTAATCAAAGTGAACAAAAATGGGTTCAATGATTTTGGAACCGGAAACTCCATTAGCATGGCAACTTTTTAGTGGATTGAGATTACTTTATTCAAGGTTGAGATTTGAAAGATAAAAAAGAAGTAAAAAAAAAAAAAAATCAAAGTTAAAAAAGTTAAAAATGTAAAAATATTTGTGTGAGAGAAGTGGATTAATTACATCGGGTGGGTATTATACTTAATCACAATTCTTTTTAATTATCATGGATTCTTAGGTACGGATGTTTAAAATATCAATTTGTTTTTAGGTATTTTGATAGGTTAAAATTTTTTTTTTTTTGGTAGATAATGTTGTTCATATAGAGGAGGGGAATCAAAACCATCTTTGATGAAGAATTTCTTACCGATACTAAGGCATGAAGGAGGTGAGAATATTATTTAGTTCTAGAAGTAATTAACGTTCTCAATTCCCACGTATGGGAAAAGTTACTGAACTGTAGTAGAATCACATTTAGTGCAACTCCTTCACAAATTACAAATTTGAATCCAAAATCTCTACTACTGTTTCTGTCGCTAAAATAAATTATTTTGGCTTCTGCTAGCAAAGGTTGTCCTTGTTAATACAAAAACTACTCCTTAATGGGTTTTATTACAAAATGTTGCTATACAGGTTTTTGGTAGAAAAGGATACTTCATTAAAACTAAAGAGCAAGCGGAGAGGTTCAGGACAATCATATAACAAATTTCTATTTATTTTATTAATATGTCTATCTAAGAACAAATGATCAACTGCTTCCTTTTCAGGGTGGCGTTCATATATTGAAGAGTTCAAAGATTCTGAAGCAGTAGAAGGTTTCTGTTGTAAGTTCATCTACGGGGATTGTAGATTCTAGGGACAAAGGTTTTGTACTAGATCTGAAACTTCTTTTTACTATAGTGAATTGCTTTTCGGGAACGTTTTCCCCTAAGTTTTTTTACTGTGAAACTGGTTTGTTTCATTGGTTTTCCTGAGTCATCATATCTTGTCTTATTTACTTTTCCGCTGTGTGTGATATTGATGTTAGTTTGTTTTAACTGATGAAAAATTACATGTTTGTATCCCATATAAAACATACGCAGTGAAAAAATAACGGATCTACTTCATTCGTAATTGTTAACATGTACTATGCAAATTTTAGAATTTAAAAACAAGAGAGCATTCCTTGGTGTGGTGAAAATCAAAACAAAAATTAGAAGTACTCGGAAACACTTTTAATCTTCACTCCAATTACACTTTACACCCAAGAAGAGTGGTCTCTCAATCTATTTTTCCAAGGGAGAATGATAGAGTGTCTTGGTGTTACATACACATCATTTTACAATGATGTCTCTCTTTTTCATACCTCTAAATTCTGTATGTTTCTTTCCTTATAACTGATTATC
Source organism: Castanopsis chinensis (assembly GCA_032878915.1). NCBI lineage: Eukaryota > Viridiplantae > Streptophyta > Magnoliopsida > Fagales > Fagaceae > Castanopsis > Castanopsis chinensis. The sequence continues at coordinate 22,395,425 of JAVQMG010000115.1, forward strand.
TAATTAGGCTAGCCTTTTGGGCCTTTCCAATTGGGTTTTAGTATGTGGCTTGGAGTGGGACCAATAAGACACTAGCTCCAATGGACCTCGAGCTTTTTTGTCAACTCTTGACAAGTCTAAAGTTAACATTAACTATATTTAATACCACTATATAAATATAGTTGCACTTTATGCCTTATTTATAAATTATATCCTAAGAATTTATTATACATGCAACTCATTCATAAAATATTCGTAGTAATACAAAGTTATGAATGTAGACTGTCATTTTGTAAATTACTACATCTTATCCTGGGGTATATAAATATATAAAATACCACTATATATATATAGTTGCACTCTAGGCCTTATTTATAAATTATATTCCAAGACTTTTTTATACATGCAACCCATTCATAAAATATTCATAGTAATACAAAGTCATGAATGTAAACTGTCACTTTGTAAATTGCTACATCTTATCATTGAGTACCTGGTTTAATCCTCTAAAGTTATTCATCATATGTTTATGAAATCCAAATTTATAAATATATACTTTAGTAACTTCTTACCAAAGTAGTTAGGTCTAACTCTCTAAATAACTGAACCCATTAAACTTATCTCAAGGGAATATTTTATATCTCCATTAAGAGACTATGAATTCCATCTTGAGAATATATGTTCTCTCAACACTAAATGTGGCTGCCCAACATACTGAGATTTTGACCATTACTTTAGATCTCACTCTTGATATATCAAGGCAACCTACACTTAATGATCAGGTGTATTATCCTCTCAGGATTAAGAGTTCATGTAAATAGAAGTTGTGAGATTTATTATTCATTTGACAGTCATTAGGAGAATAATAATTCTCACAGTGGTCCAATTCAATATGTTTTAACTCTTAAAACATATCAACACATCAACTAGAAGTCTCCACTTCCATGATCAAGACAAATCATCTTAGTTGATATGTTATAGTCTTCTCAGATGAAATGCCCAATTTCATCACCGACTACGAACTACAATTTTGAGTTTACAAAGAACTTGTGATTTATATCTTCCGTGACTTTTCACATAAATCACATACTATGTATCTCATGGACTATAAGATAATTTCCCATATTCATGTTACCATTATTTTAGATTATAATAAAAACAACTTTATCAATCACAATATTAAGTCATACATCATGTCATACATAATGTCATACATAGTATTATACAATAGGATTTAAGGGCACTAAACTTAACATTAACAAGTTTTATTCATAATCAATCTAATTAACAACTTGGGTTTAAAACTTGTTAATGCTATTAATCGAGATCTAAATTTCCCAACAAGTGGTATCAGAGCGGGTACACTCTGATTGGATTAATTTCTTGAGTGTGATCCTTAACCCCTGTTATCATGGATCGTGGACAATCTCTTTTGATTCATTTTCTATTTGATGGCACTAATTATGCATATTGGAAAGTTTGTATGAAAGTTTTTTTTGCAGGCTCTAGGTCAAAAAGTATGGAAAATTGTTGAAGTTGGCTGGATTAAGCCAAAGGAAGCGCTGGTGGATTAGGATGAAGCAATAATCATAGCAGCAAATTTCAATAGTAGGACCTTGAATGCTTTGTTTTGTTGGGTACTAATGAGGAATTCAAAAAAATATCATCCACGGAAGTTGCCAAGGAAGCATGAACCATTCTTGAGACCACTTATGAAGGTACCAAGGCAGTAAAGATTGTGAAGCTTTAAAGACTCACTAGTAGTTTTGAAGAAATAAGGATGGAGGAGGATGAGACTTTTGATGAGCTCTATGCTAAACTCAAGGATATTGTGAATTTTGCCTTCAACCTTGGAGAATCTATTACAGAATCGAAAATTGTTAAAAAAATCCTTAGATCCTTACCTCAAAGATTCCATACCAAGATCACTGCCATTAAAGAAGTGAAGAACATTGATCAAATTCTTTTGACTAAGCTTGTAGGGAACCTTCAAACCTATGAGATGGGATTAGGTTTAATAGGAAAAGGTGGAAAGAGTAGCTCTTTAGGGTATAGAGGAAGAGAGTGATGACTTTGAAGATGAAGATGAAGATGAGGATGATGATGAGGATGAGGACTTAACCTTCATAGCTGATGAGATTATCAAGCTTCTTCAATTTAAGAAAAAGGATAAAGACAAACCTCCTAGGAAATCTAAATCCTCTAGGGTGGGTAAGAATGAGAAACCCTTTCTCTAGTACCGTAAGTGCAAACATTTTGGTCATATAAGGATAAAGTGCCCAAACTATCTTATGAAGGAAAAGACTAAGAATTCTAAAGATAAAGGGTTGGTTGCTACTTGGAGTGATACTGAGGAAATCTATACCCAATGTAGTCACTTTATAGCTTTTGTCGGCACAACCAAAAAGGTAATTGTGGAGAGTGCTAGTGACAATGATGATTCTTCTGATGATGAAGTACCTAAGAAGATGACCCTTCAAGAAGCCTATGATAATCTATGCACTAAATTTATAAAATCTGAAAAGACTTCTCATTGTTGTAGAAAAGAGCCTAATGAAGTAAAAACTGAAAAAACTGACCAGTTAGTCAAACTAGATGAGATTACAAGGTTAGTTGAGACCCATGTTAAGGAGAAAACCTTATTAGAAGAGAAGGTCAAGAATCTCGAGGTTGAGCTTAGTTAAGCTAGAACTCAAATAGAAAGGATGTCTAGTGCAAAGCTTAATGAGGTATTGAGTGCTCAAAAGCCTAGTTTTGATAAGACTAGCTTAGGATATGCAGTTTCCTCCTATCCCTCCCCTTCCACGGCTTCTAGATTAAGGACTGTTTTTGTGCTCCAATCTGAGAAAGGTGATAAAGGTATGAAATCCAAAATTGATTTAACTAATTCTAAATCCTTTGTTAGACCTCATGTTTGTCATCATTGTGGTGTTTCTGGATACATTCGTCCTATTTGCTTTAAGTTGTATCCTCAAAAGTAAGTGTCCAAACGGTGACAAATTTCCTCTCAAGGACCTACACCTTTGTTTGGAGAGTTATTAAAAATTTTGAGCTTTTTAACTCAATTTCAGGAGAATTCTAATTCTTCTATGTCCTTTAGTAGACATATTAAGACACGTGCTTTTTCATCTTCACAATCAAAGACTTATGCTGTGTGGGTGAGAAAAGAGCCTAAGACTTAATTGTCTTTTCTGTTTAACCTCTACTTTAATTCTTTCTATCTAAAGTAGGACTCTCCTTGCTTGATTTCTTATCTGATCTTGGAATCATGCTTTCATGCATATGCAACTATCTTTCATGCTTTCATATTGTTTATCTGTTTTTGTTTGGTTGTTTTGTTTTTATTTTGTTTTGTTTTCAAAATAAAAAATAAAATAAAATCAGAAAAATACAAAAACATTGTGTGTTTTGTTTTAATTAGTACTTGTGTACCTTGGATGGTCATTGAAACAAAATTTTTTAAACTTTGTATCTTTTGTAGCTTCGATGATCATCTCTATGCACAGCTAAGCAAGTGAGCTTTGTGGCTTGTGTTTATGATGAGTAAGATTAAGTAATCTTTTGTACTTAACACTTGTATCACTCTTTTGATGGGAAGGACTAGAAAATCCTAAGAGAAACGCATAAATAACCATCTCACTACTGTTACCCGCCTATCATGAAATGACATTTGTATGCTTCGGCATAGCAAAAGTGCAGTGTCAATGACATTTGTATGCTTCAACATAGCAAAATTACAGTGTCAAAAGCTTAACATCATTGTGTATTTCTTCTCTCTTTCTTATATGCACATGCATGGTATGCTTAAAAGAAAATATTCAAAGAAAAATAAAAGCAAAAAGAATAAAAAAGCCTAATATATGATTGCAAGCGTGTCTTTTAGTAGACGTGTGAGTTATAGGATGTACCTCAAAGGTGATAGTCCCCATCAAGTAGTTATGATTGTGTGTGCGTTAAATTGATTTTCTCGTACAATCCCTAAGCCAAATTATTCATCCATTTTGGCCTCGGCCTATAATCCCTATGCTCTGACCACTGTTAACCAACCTGTCAAAACTATTTACCCCAAAAAACCTAATGCAGCTCAGTATGTTAAAAAACAATATTTTTCAAAACCTGTTTTTTATTGAACCAAACAGATCTGCAATCAAGAACCCCCTTCAGATTGCAAAAACCTACTTCCCTTCAAGATTCCATTGGATCTTAGAACATAATAATAAAAAGCTGGAGTATTATTCCGACATCTTACGTCAGGAAGAATCTATTCTTATTAAAACTATTTTTGATCAAATTGACAAATCCAAAATTATTTACCGCATTGTTTACCTAAAGAACATTATTTTTGAAGAAGAATGGGGCCCAACCCCTGCTTTTTCAAAAAGATTGCCAAACTACCCTGTTCCATACTCCTACTATGATTATATTACTGCTTGGTCCAGATTCATGCTCCACCAGAATGACACAATGACTCATTTGTGGTTTGTTAACTTTGACAAAGAATTTGATGTAAATGCTAAATTGCCTCTCTAGTTCAACCGATGGTGGACTCAGTTTGGTCTTGTTACTGATATCTTCCCTAATCCTCTAATGAATGCTTGCAAGTCCTTTGAGAATGCACTCAAGATGGATGCCCATAATGCCAAGTTTCCTACTCTCCTCCATTTTGTTAAACAATTTAGAATTCCTTGGATTCTATAGTGGCAATATGAGGAAAATGATGACATTCTTGCGAGATGCTGGTATGTTAAATGGTGGGATAAATTTGGGTATGTTCAACAAATTATTGATAATGTTTCCAGGGAAATATCTCCTAGATCTTTGCCCAGAAAGCATTCTCCTGCTCTTCTGGTCTGGGGTACTGATTCGCCCTCTACTTCCTCCAACAAAGCTGTTAAAAAAACTTCTCCTTTTGATGATCTAAGTAAGGAGGCTCTATGTGTCCTTCTAGAGAGGAAAATTAAGGAGGAAGAAGTAGCTGCTAATAGAAGCTCAAAAGAAGAAGGCTCTATTGCAGCAAGTCCATATTTCCCTTATCCCCAACCATATCCCAAAGATTGGTTCGAACATGATGAAGAATATGATGAAGAAAATACCCCTGACCTCTGAATCTCTCATAATTTTCACGTCAACAATACTAAAATAAATAAATATAAATATTATATAACCGATATCATCCCTTTTTTAAAAAAATAAAATAAATAGTTTCAGTCTTTTTAATTCCTTCGATTTTCTACCCGACTTTTTTTTGTGAAACAATTCTTACCCAGCTTCTCACCCAATTCATAAAATTATCTTAGACAACCCCTTTAGAGAAGGAGGAAGATGAGAGATATGTTACCCCCGAACTGAAAACCAAATAAAGACCCACTGTACATGGTGAAAACCTTACGAAATCTCTGCAAGCTCGAACGCAAAGTAATCCACTTCGAGTGCGAACTGCGAAGCCTCTGTGAACAACGAAATCTCCTCTAGCGAGCCATGAAGCCTCCTCATATATGAAGCTTAATTCGAGACCGTAAACCCAGAAAGTTTGACCTCTCAAGCCGACAAAAATTGGTTCGAGCTTGCACCATGAAATCTCAGCGCATGCGAGCTATGAAGTCTCCTCACACACGAAGCTTAGTTCGAGACCATAGACTCAGAAAGTTTGACCTCAGTGATTCGAACTCAATAGACATTTAAACTTATCAGCCCATCGAAGCAATATTAGACAATCTGTTGCGATGGTGGTATGATCAGTAAAGTGTATGCCATGGTTAGTTTCAAAAGTGAGTTAATAAGGCCCGTGTAAAGGAAAAGGAAGGGTCAGATTAAGAGATAAGGAACTAAAGAAGTGAATGGTCTTTAACCACGTGGATAGACTAAAAAAAGAGGCATGCTGATGTGGAATTCTTGCTCATCTTTTAGACCCACTACAAGTGAAGGCACTGCAGTTGGCAAAGCCACATATAAAAATGTTTACTTGGATAAGATTTATGTAGGCTTCATCAAAGTGCATCAGTTTTCCTCTAATTATACAGAAACTGTAATGCGAAACTTGCACCACTATCTGCAATTATGGAGACTTAAAAAAATAGTGTTTTTCAATTGAGTAAACCTTCGGTCTGGATGTGGTGTAAATGAGTTAATTTACGCCACCAATAAAACAGTGCCACGTCAGTCCTGTATTGAAAGAGTAATACATACTAGCATGCACAATCACATCTCAATTAAACTCAAAATCCTCCCCATATGATTCAGACCTGAAGAACAACTCCTCCAATGCCTAAACCTAGGGACCACTACACGTCTGAATAGAATGGGGAGGATTTTGAGTTCAATTGAGATGTGATTGTGTGTGATTGTGTGTATTACTCTTTCAATATAGGATTGATGTAGTAGTGTTTTATTGGTGGCGTAAATTAACTCATTTATGCCATATCGGGATTGAAAGTTTATTATTTTCAATTTATTACATATTGTTCATTTAAAGTTGCAGTGTCTATTGGATAGTATATTACGTTGTTATTGATTTTATTGCTATTTTTTATGATTGAATAGTATCATGAATAATTGCTACATGTAGTAAACAACGTGTGTATATATATATATATATATATGTATGTATGTATGTATGTATGTATGTATTCCTTAAACTCTCAAACTTAATAGCTTTTCCGTGCATTGCATGGGTTAACAACTAGTTAAATTTATGATGAGATCCATAATTCATGTGAGAGGAGAGAGTATGCATTTATAATACTCCCAGAATATCCAATAATTTTCCAACTTAAGGACATTCATTAACATGACCTATATAAAAAAAAAAAAAAAAGTTTAGTTTACTGGTAAAACCATGCATCAAGCAGATCTTCTTAAATTGTTTGGAGTTGAAATTTTCTCATTAATTAGCAGTCGAAGCAGTATCTAGCTATATTAAAATGCATTAAGAGAATCAAATCAATGGTTGGGTGGTGATCGATATTTCTAAATTTTTGTCATGATAATTTTACGATTATTGTATTTGGAGGAAGCTTGTTAGTTTACAACATGGATTGGAAACCAAATTGTACATTTTTAGACCCCTTAAACACAATCAGATTAACCTAATTATTTAGCTAAGTGATTAACTTAGGTAAATTATGCAGATATAGGTTAACACATATAAATCATATCATTGTAAAGTGCGGAAAAAAAAGAACACAACAATATGATAACCCAGGAAAACCAAACCGGTAAAAAACCTAGGGAGGATTTAATCTAGCTATCCTCAAGGCAAACTGAATCCACTATGAAAGAATTGAAGTTTACACAATAGCGACTTAGACCACTAACATCTTATTGCTACCTCGAGTAGGAAACTTACTACCACGACCACGTGACAGCTCCGAGTCCATGAACTACTTCTTTCTTGGATTCCCAGCAAGCACAAGCACTCCTGCTTGTATATCTTTAAGCTCTTGAATTTGCAATTGAATTTGATCACCAAACTCTTGACATCAATCTAGATCTTGATAACCCTAAGTGTATGTAAAGGCAAACACCTCTAAATCTCACAAAAGATTCACACACACAGCATAAAGAGCATTAATAAAACGTGGTTAAGGTTTTCCCTTTTATAGTTAGGGAAAAACATAAAATCCTACACGTAAAACGAGCTTGGGCTGAGTTGAAAAATTCTGCAGAAAAATAATCTGCATGAGCTTCAATCGATCGAGTCTAATTTTTGATTGATCGAGTCAAGCAGATTTACACAATAAATCCTACAAAACACTCGATTTCAACTTTACAACTTTAACATACTTTGAGCAAGTCTAAAATAAGATTAAACGTTTTGATCATGGTTTGCCAACATTACAAATTGAAGTTCTAATACATTTAAACCTAAAGTCTTATAACCCAACAAACTCCCCCTTTGGCAATCCGTGACAAAACACAAACTTAAACAAAATGCTCAAAGTTACAAACAAAAACAGCCCTTTACAAAATCATAGCCCAACACAACAAATTCAACCTAACTACTATCTATCAGTTGCAAGTGTAGACAGCAGCATGACTGAATCAACTTGTATATTCTTGTAACACTTAACAAACACATAAACGCATGTGTGGAAAATACAAGTAACACAAATATAACTTCTTGATTTCACATAACACAAAATAAAGACATATATTATGAATAACCTCATAAATATAAATCAATAAATAATGTGAAACAAGAGACATATATAATCAAAGTATCTCAACCTATCATGGATAAACCATACACAATACATCATGTGCCAAAAAAAATACAGAATGAAGCACCTAGATACAATCTAAAAACTCCATAGCTCAAAAAAAAAAAAAAAAAAAAAATTCCCTCTAACATCAAAATCTCCTCTCTACAACATATGTACTCCCCTTTTTTGTGACGAATTGCCAAAGGGTACTTACTCATCATCAAAAGGAGGTGGCGGTCTAGTACTCTCCAAATCTGCTCTCAAAGCACGAAGCTCATCGAGAATGTCCACCAAAAGCTGACTATGAGCCGCCTAAACGGTCATGACAGTCTTTAACATAAGACGAATGTTTGAATCATCCGAAGTAGAAGGTGGAGGAACATCAGCAGCAGTAGCAGTCAGATCAACAGACGCCTTAGCAGAAGTATCACCTGTAGAGGAGGGAGGAGGAGTGACACTAGAAGTCTCAACCCTAGGACGTTTGGAGCTTGCTCTTATCTGAGCAGTCCTCTACCTAAGAAAGGTGGCACCTATAGGAGTAACTATTTGGACAGGCTCAGATGTGGGAAATTTTTCTAAACCAATTGCAAAAGAATCCGATGAATAAAAACAGGGAAGAAAAGAGCATCGGTAAGATGAGGAAAACTTATAAGAGCATTGGTAACAAGGGTATACAAAAATGCACCTCTCGATAGGAATGGTGTGTAAATGAGAGATAGGCCACAAAGAATGACAAGCAATCCTAAAGAAAAGATAATGAATCTCAGTCAATTCAGCAAACGTGATCCAAGGATCAGAACCCCACTAGATAGAAGTATTAGTGATGTATGACATGATGTCATCAAGAGGTGGAGACTTATCATAAAGATAAATAGGATGTTGGACTAGTGGCACCCCAAGAGTAGCAGCCACTACTGAAGCAGTAATGGTGTACTCGTCACCCCGTATCCAACTTCTCATAAGAGTGTTGGAAATATAAGAGTGGACAAAGAGGTTCGAGTAGAACTCTCTAATTAAGGTAGCCGGAGGGGGATGAGAAATATCTAGCAATGGTAACCAACCCCTATGCTTAAAGTTTCTCCTAATCTCAGGATCAAGCTCATCTAAAACAACCTTTCTCTCAGCCCAAATTTTCCTAAACAAGTTCAAGGTTTCATACATTTCTTGGTTTTTCTCACTCAAAAACCTATCACTCTCAAAAGAAGGTGCAGAAGAAGAGGAGGCTTTCCTATTGGCTCTAGTCTTCCTAGGCATGGTGCTATGGATAGGACAAGACACATAGAAAGGACCAAGAGAAAAAGAAAAACCAAAGGCAGACTGCAAGTTAGCACAAAACAATATAAAAAATAAAAATCTATACGATGCATGAACAGTATAGTCAGATGATGCATGATTTAATGCAATGAGAATAAGTTCAACTTAACTTTAAAAATACAAAATTGGCTTGAGCATAAAGTTTATATCAAAAACCACTCATACAATTTTCAAGAAATTGAAAAAACTAATTTTTTTGAAAAGCAAAGCACTTTTATGCAGAAACTCCTCAAAACATATTAATTTATGAATAAAATGCATGAGTATGAGATGAAATGCTTTTCAAAAACACATGTTTTAGACCCAGTTTTCAAAGAATTAAGATTTTCAATCAATTCACCTTAAATTCTCAAACTTGAAATATGTTTTGCATAAAATTCAAGGAATTTTTCAAACTTGGTTGGCCAAACCAAAATCACACACAATAAAATGTACAAAGTTTAGCAAAGAGTAACCCGTGTTGTGTGTGCAACTAGCAAGAGCTTGAGGTACATGTGAGGTGATATGTGAATAGAAATCAAGCACAGTTTCTACAAAATCCACCACATAAATTTGAAAGACACTATCACTTAAAGAGTTACATCATATAACTCTCACATCTCCTAGAATAAAAGCTTGCAATCATGTAAGTTTCTTGAGTTGCCTCATACTGTATACACCAATTTTATTTGATCAGAAACTTATTAAGTATTAGCCGGGATAATATACACACCAATTTTATTTGATTGATTTAATTATAGTCCAATAATGTACACACCAATTTTAGCATTTAAACCGAGACTACACCTTATGGTCTTTTTGTGCATATGCTACACTTTCTTGAGCACACAATCTTACGATATGCACTAAGATGTTCATGATTGGCTAATAAATAGTGGTGAGATGATTATTTATGTCTTTCTCATTAAGATCAAGTCCGACAATCAAAGGCATGTGGCTTCAAGATCAAGACAGTGATAAAAAACTATAAACATCTTGCCACACAACATGCACTACAAAGCTCAAACAAGTAAAGTGCAATAAAATAAGCTCATCCATGCTAAACAAGGTACATAAACATGTTATGTAAAAATAAAATGGCCAACCTTGATTTCAAATTCAAGAAAAATAATGCAAAACACATTTTGCAACCTTTTTCCCTTTCTCTATTTATTTTTGATAAAAAAAAAAAAAACCTAGAATGAAATGCATGACTGTTATGCAAAGCAAATCCTAGAAAGACAAGGAAAAAGAAAAAAAAAAAAAACAACAACAATAAAGAAGAATGGTCACAAAGATAAGAGCGATGAAGTACAAGGACTATGTCAGAAAGACTCAATTAGATCGAGCCTTTTGCATCCAAAGCTTTTTAGATGCAACTCTAGCATTGGAGTTATTATTCAAATTAGAATTCTGAGCAACTCCAGGATTGGTATAAAGGTTTAAAGCCTTTACCAACTCACCAATAAGTACCATAGGATCTTGTGCTTGAGGCACATGTACTTTTGGTTTATTTGCTTGCTTAGCAGCTTGCAACTTGAAATAGTTTGGACGTATGTGCCCAGACTTTCCACAAAAATGACAAATCCATGCAGGTCTATCATGCAACTTGCCCTTAGAAGGATTAGAAGACTTAGATTTAGACTTTTGAAGATTAACCCTAATCTTCCTAAGAGGTGTAAATTCTATAGGTTTAACAACCTCATTCACAGGGGGCTCAGAAGAAGGAACAAAGTTTGTGGAATGTGTTTCAGAAATAGTGATGCTTTCTGCAAAACCTAAGCCAGTTTTGTCTGAAGGAGACTTTTGAACACTCAGCATATGATCAAGTTTGGAACTAGCAGACCTATTATTTTGTTCTCTAGCAACAGATAATTCATGTTCCAAATTCTTAACTTTATCAAGCAAAAGCAAAATAGTTCATTAGCATCAAATAGTTTTACAAGCAAATTTTTCTTATCAAGTTCAAGAGATGCAATTTCTTTAAGCCTAGATCAACACTCATAGCATCATTTGTAGCAACCTTGCAAAGCTTATTGTAGGCTTCTTGTAAATCTGCATCCTTAAAGAGTTCCCCATCAGAAGGGTTCTCCTCAACAGTAACACTTTCATCAACTACAACAGTAGCAGTGAAAATAATGAAGTTTTCATCCTCATTACTACCAGATTCATTGTTAGAAACTTCATTATCACTAAGAGTTACAGCCATAGGCTTACCTTTAGACCTTAAGAATGTTGGACATTCAGATTTCACATGACCATACCCTTGACAACCAAAACATTGTTGACCCATAAAATTATTAGAAGGTTGACCTACTTTTTTCTTTCGGTTTCTCATTATTGTTCACCTTAGTGGGTTCATTCCTCCTAAAATTTCCAAGTTCAATATTGTTTTTACCTCTTGCCCTTCTGTTGTTATTCTTAAGAAAATTTCTAAAGTTCTTGGCAAGATAGGCAATCTCTGTAGTAGAGAGTTCATCATCAAATCCACTCACATCAACATCATCAACAGACTTAAGAGCCATTGATTTGGATTTTCTAGTCTTAGGTAGGTCCAACTTATAAGACTGAAGAGATCCTACAAGTTTATCAACAAGGATGGAGTCCACATCCTTGCTTTCAGTGATGGCAGTTACTTTGGATCTAAAATCCTCAGTTAAAGATTTAAGAATTTTCTTAACAATTTTAGGTTGATCATAGATTTCACCCAAATTATAAGCAAAATTAACAATATCATTAAGCTTAGCATACAATTCATCAAAAGTTTCATCATCAAACATCCTAAAGCTTTCAAACCTAGTTGTTAACTACTATAGCTTGTTTATCTTAACTACCTTTGTGCCTTCATGCACAGTTTCGAGAATATTCCATGTAGTGTGAGCAACCTTAACATTAGATATTCTCTTGAATTCCTCCATAAAAACAGCATTAAAAATAGCATTCATTGCTTTGCTATTAGAAGAGGCTGCTTCTTTCTGAGAAGTTTGCTACTCACTCACAGGAGTAGTGGGTTTCTCCCATCCATATTCAACGGAGTTCCAAACTCTCTCATCAATAGATTTCAAGACTGCTTTCATCCTTACTTTCCAATAAGTATACTTATTTCCATCAAAGTGAAGTGGCATCACAAGAGAGTGACCGTGTTCTATGACAACAGGGGTTAAAGATCAACTCTTAGATCAAAGGATCTAAACACTAGAGCTAACTTGCTCTGATACCACTTGTAAGTTTTTAGACCCCTTAAACACAATCAGATTAACCTAATTATTTAGCTAAGTGATTAGTTTAGGTAAATTATGTAGATCTAGGTTAACACATATAAATCATATCATTGTAAAGTGTGGAAATTAAAGAGCATAACAATATGATAAGCCAAAAAAACCAAACAGATAAAAAACCTGGAGAAGATTTAACGTAGCTATCCTCAAGGTAAACTGAATGCACTATGAAAGAATTGAAGTTTACACAATAGCAACTTAGACCACTAACATCCTATTGCTACCTAGAAGTAGGAAACTTACTACCACAACCACGTGATAGCTCCGAGTCTATGGACTACTTCTTTCTTCGATTCCCAACAGGCACAAGCACTTTTGCTTGTATATCTTTAAGCTCTTGAATCTGAAACTAAATTTGACTACCAAGCTCTTGACATCAATCTAGATCTTGATAACCTAAGTGTATGTGAAGGCAAACACCTCTAGATCTCACAAAAGATTCACATACACAACATAAAAAGTATCAATAAAACGTGGCTAGGGTTTTCCTTTTTATACCTAGGGCAAAACATAAAACCCTACACATAAAACGGGCTTGGGCTGAGTTGGAAAATTTTACAGAAAAATAATCTGCACGAGCTTTAATCGATCGAGTCTAATTTTCAATCGATCGAGCCAGGTAGATTTACACAGTAAATCCTGCAGAACATTCGATTCCAACTTTACAACTTAAACATGCTTTGAGCAAGTCTAAAACAAGACAAAATGTTTTGATCATGGTTTGCCAACATTACAAATTGAAGTTCTAATACATTTATACCTAAAGTCTTAAAACCCAACACAAATAATGTTAAAGGATGCTCAAACTTCAAAGGCAATATCAAGCTCAATAATTGAAATAAAAAGTCATCCTTGTTCCAGTTAATTAATTGTTGCTTTCATGAACCAAAACACTAATGCGACAGGATTCTTATCTAAATCCATCATTAGCAGACCTCTTTTTTTTTTTTTTTTTTTCATTTTTTGTTTTCCTTCTGTTTTTAATTAAAAAAAAAATCAAGTAACATTTGTCTTACCCATCCCCTCACCCCCGCCCAAAAATTAAATAAAAAAAACTCCAAAGTTTTATTTTCAAATACTTTATTTTGTTGGTGTCTCTTAATAGTGCAACATGAAAAGATTTGAGTTTAGCTTTACCTACCCTATGAAGGACAGATAATTCCCCTATCAATCACCCATGTGAATATCTAGACATGGCAAAACGGGTCAAAATTTTTTGACCCGATCCAAACCCGAATTTTTTGACTTGAAGCAAAAATGGGTTGACCTGTGACCCGACCTGATTTTTTTGTGGGTCAACTTGACCCATTAAAAAAATTCGCTAAAAAAATATTTAGACAACGTCCTAATTCTAGGCACTTAAAGCACAAATCATTGAAACCAATAGATTATAGATAGATGTTAACACTTGACAGACATGCGGCAAGACAAGACAACCTATTTATTAAAAAAAAAATGCTCATTCAATTTGATACGACACTTCACAGTTCTAAGCTCACACACTTGACTCACAATTTCAATCAAATGTAGTCTTGTAGTCTAGTACACTAACCTACTCACTATTTACTAACATAGTAAATGGCTAGACTTAAGAGCTTGTAGTTGATTCTTTGAAAAAAAATATATATATAAAAACCGGTAGTAGTTGTAGTCCATAAAGGTTGAAAGGCACAAACCACTAAGAGGTAATGGCTTTCAGCCGTTTACATTTTTTTTTTTTTTTTGCTTATCACCTTTCACAATTTCAGTCTCTCATAGAAGACTCTTGCGCCTCTACTTTTGTGGGAATGATATTATTAATGATGTGAACTTAAAATATATACTTTTTAGTACTCTTTAACATCTATTTCATTTTGGAGATGTAAACTTGTTATTGCATGTATTTTGACAGTGAGTTATTAGCATTGAAGAAATTTTCCATCATGAATTTATGACTATAAAGAATTTTTTCATGCTCAAAATGTTAGAATTGTTTTGATTTGTTTAATTGATTTTATTCATTCTTTCTAAATAGGTTGTCATTGATTTTATTCATTCTCTCTAAACAAGTTGTCATTGATTTGTTTTTTTATTTTTTATTTTTTTAAAAACCTGACCCGCAACCCAATTGATCCGTTTAAAAATGATCTGTTTTGACCCGCGACCTAATTAACCTGCAAACCCGATTGACCAAATCCGCCCATTTTGTCATGTCTACATGCGATGGTTAGAACTTAGAAAGCACATAAAACTACGTGCACTCATTAATGACCCTATCAAAACCCTTGTTCAGTTTGTTTGGGCGGAAAAAAAATTGTTTAGGACACAATTTTTTTTTATTATGATTGGTATGTAATATATATATATATATATATATAGAGAGAGAGAGAGAGAGAGAGAGAGAGAGAGAGCTTAGAGGAAGTTTAATTAGAATTTGAAATTAAAATCCAATTTAAGGTTATGTGTGTAAATTTATGTAGGAGCTACACAATAATTATCTACTTAAATTTTTTAATCTTTGTGCCAAGTGAGTTAGTGAGCACAAAATACTAAGAATCTAATATTAATGAACTATAAAATTAAAAAAAAAAAAAAAAAACCAACACATATACTCTATAAAAGCCATCACTCAACAAAAATCACCACACATTCTATCTTATTAAATATTAGAAAAGAAATCATAAGTAGTATTAAATTTAGGTAAGAATTTTAATCTGTGAAATTACATTTATTTTTTTTCTTTTTTTTTTTTAAATTGACTAATTGTTTATATCTTTATGATAAAAATTGTGTATTATTTTGAATATATCTATAAGTAGGCATGTGTTACATGCTATTTTTTTTTATAAATAATTTGACTAATTTGTTTGTTTATGTTTATAGACACCTACAAACCAGATTAGTTTAACCTAATTAATTAACCAAGTAAATACTTAGGTTAATTATGAGATCTAGGTTAAACAATTGCAAACATATTACTTAGTGAGACAGTAATATGATGACCTAGGAAAACTAATGAAACTAACTATTTCAAGGTAAAAAACTTGGGGAGGATTGAACCTAATCTATTTTCAAAGTAAATAGATACACTATGATAGAATAGAAGATTACAATAGATTTTCTCCCTAAATCCTAAAACTACCTTTTGTAGAACTTTCAAACACAACTACGTGCAGGTTTGACTCCACTGACTTTTCTATCTTGGACCTGCTGAATACAAACTCCCACGTTTTTTGACTATGAGATCCCACTCAAAGGTTTAGCAACATAAACTCTCTAGTTTGTGACTGCAAAACCACCTTGGTAGGTTTAAATCACCAGCTATGTATGATCTTGATGTAGTAACTTTAGATTTATCGGTTCTAATAATATGTAGATGGAATTCCAATAGTGACTTTGAAAGGAGAAGGTACAGTACTTTTTAGATCTCAAAATAGCACCTTCAGAGTCTTTTGAAAACGAGCCTTAGAGTTTCTTTTATATACTAGAAGAATTAGATTTGAAACCCTAATCACTTAATGCGCTTAACGAGTTGATAGGCTTTAATTAAATTTTACAGACCCTGTCTTTTGATCAGTCGAACCTATTCTCTCTATTGGTTGAACTTGACATGTTTCGAATTTCATGAACTTGTGATTTCCTTTATCTTGTGTTCTGACTTGTAGCACGTTAAGCGTTATCTAATAGACCTTATAGACTTTATGATCTATTTCTAGACAAGTTTGTGCTCACAGTTTGCCAAATTAAGACAATAATTGCAAATTGAAAGATTCTTATCCATATTAGGTGCAGCTTTCTAAGAAAATTGTACATGAGGGAAACTTTGTTAGCTCAATCAATGTTTATAAGAACAATCAAATTTTAATCCAAAGATTATATATTGATTATAAATTCTTAATATAATATAGTCACTTCTTTTTCTTTTTTTCTTTTTGCTTTTTTAACATACTAGTCAACACATTATTCTTTTTCATCAAAATTTACATCTTTTAGTTGCGAAAAAAGGAATATGCAACTCAATGCAAGCATATTCGAACTCAAAGTCAATTATCTTCGAGTATTTTGTTTGATATCACCAACTTAGTTTTTGTCATTTACGACAAGAAAATGTGACCTTCCGCCATATATTCCTGAGTAGACATAGCAAAATGGGTGGGTCGAGTTGGGTCAATCGAGTTGCGGGTCAAACGAGTTGCGAGTAAAAAAACAGGTCATTTTAAACGGGTTAAAAATAGAGTTGCATGCATGATTGCATTCATGTCTGTGTTTTTCTCTTCTTCAAAAACTATTTTTAAGCAATCTCGACAGCTCCTCGACACCTGGCTATATGTCAAGATCTTAAGCTATTCCTTATCGTAATCTCGACACCTCTCAACAGCTAGGTGGATCGATCGAGATTTCTTTAGTTTGCTCGATAGCTTCTCGACACCTCTCGATCGATCGAGATTCTCTTTCATGCTTTGTTTTTCACATGTTTTGCATATTTCTTTAATCTAGTCATCCATAGCATCTTGTTTCATTACATTCATGCATTCATATGGATTTCCTTGTGTCCCCTTGATCATCTTTATGTTTCTCGGGTAAGGCTTTATAGCTTCTTGTACCCTATGTCAATCATGACAAAAAAGGGGAGAAATTGGAGAAATTGAGGTCTCTTTTTAAGATTCTACAAGTTAGGGGGAGAAATACATGTCCTTGTAAGGGGAAGATGTGTTTCATCTTGTTAGGGGGAGTGTTTATCTCCATGTTGTTGTAGGAGCTACTTTTAGCTCTTCTTCTTGTACACCGGTCTTGTGACCATGTTTATATACACTATACTTATCTTTGATATATATATGATGATGTATGTCTTCTTCACCTACCCTTACATGTATTGTTTCTTTTCTCTTTTTATGCACATGCTTCTTATTATTAGTATGCAATCTATTATTTCTGCTTCACACAAATATGCCTTGATGTGTTTTGTTTAAAAGGTTTCAGAAATACAGGTTGTCAATGTTTACTTGTCATGAACTCTCTTCTTGCAAAGTTTTTCAAGAGTTTGTGTTAGGATAGATTTTATTGTACTTAACAAGTGAATATGAGTTGAGTGATTTATGACTTCTCTCATATGTTCATTTGTTTGTTGTGGTTTTGTCATGGATTGCTAAAGGGGGAGATTGTTAAGGACATATTTTATGTAATTGGCTAATCCTTTGACAAAACGCATTTTACTTGCAATTGGGTAGATCTAGGATGTGTCTAATACTTTAAGGAATAAGATTTCAAGTATAGTATTGAAGCCATGCAAATCTGTTCAAGAAATAAGTGAAGAAGTGCTGATTCATTAAAGCTCGACAGCTGCTCGATAGATAGCTATCTATCGAGGTCTCGACAGATAGCTATCTATCGAGGTCTCGACAGATAGCTATCTATCGAGGTCTCGACAGATAGCTATCTATCGAGGTCTCGACAACTACCCCGATAGTTGCATCTATCGAGTTTTCCGAAATTCAAATTTTCAGGTTTGATTTTTGGCCCATGCTGACATGTATATTAAGGTTTCTTTTCTCACAACCCTAGACATATATAAGGCTTATTTTTGAGGCCGTCACATAAGAGAATACAAGGAGAACATATGCAAAAGGTGACCAAAGCCTTATTCTCTCTAAAAGAAGCTATTGAGTCTTTACGTATTAGAGTTTTGTAACTAAGTACTTCTTGATCTTCATTGTTGATATAGTGAAGAACTTTGCAGCCAACATTCTTCTTCCTCAAGTTGGTGAGTGAGTCACGTACTGGGATTCGTGCAAAGGAGTTAGTCATGTACTAAGATCCGTGCATTCAAAGGGTGGCATTTATATATTGAAGAGTTCAGAGGTTTTGAAGCGGTAGAAGGTTTCTACTGTAAGTTCATTTACGGGGATTGTAGAGTCTAGGGACAAAGGTTTTGTACTATATCTGAAACTTCTCTTTACTATAGTGAATTTTCGGGAAGGTTTGCCTCTTAGGTTTTTTTACTGTGAAACTAGTTGGTTTCATTGGTTTTCCTAGATCATCATATCTTGTCTTATTTACTTTTATACTACATATGATTTTGACATGATATTAATGTTTTTTTTGTTTTAATAAGTTTTATTCATAATAAACCTAATTAACAACTTGGGTTTAAAAATTGTTAATTCTATCAACGTGGGTCTAAATTTCCCAACACTTTCTGTACTTCAGAATTTGCATTTGTGAGAACCCTGTCAAAAATTGGATTTTCTAACAACTCTTTAGCAGAAGGATGCCGGTCTGGATTTGGGTCCACCATCACTTCTTAGAATAATCAAAATATCAGGTAAAAATCAGCCATGCTGCAAGTTCCCAATAACCAAAAACAAACTTCAGCTTCAGCAACAATATAATAATGCACACTTAATTTTCTTTTACAACAATCTCTCAAATAAAAAAAAGTTTCTTTTACAACACATCTTTTGTTAGATTATAAAGGAAGCATGCAAAAGTTTAAGATGCCAATTTAGTAGCCACCTGAAACTATATCTAGCAGTATCTTATAGCGGTATCTTATAACATGCTGGTTTATGTGTTTGAAATTTTCTATTGGGTTGATGAACCAATTTTGTTTGGATGATGGGTGAGTTGATAGAGGCTAGTTGCTTGATTGATAGGCCAAAAATATATTGACCCCTTGTGATGAATTAACCACCTAATTAGCCAAATGAATTAATTAGGTTCAATTACATGCAATGAGTGTGGCAACACAAACAAATCAAAAAATAACTAAATATGCAACAAAAATTAATTGACATAGTGATTTGTTTACAAATGGGAATAACCTACACGGCAAAAACCCTATCGGGTCATTTTAAGGTCATCATTCCCAAGAATCCACTATTATCAAAACAAGCATTTACAAGTAAAGGAATCTCAATACCTTATACCAACCTATAGTTGAACCCTTACCCTAATACTCAATTGGACTTGTTCTGAAGTGACAATCTCTCCTTGTATTGCATTGGTCCTAGTATGCGACTAACCAAAAGATGCGTAGATCCCAGTACTTGACTTTATCACCAACTTGAGAAGGATGTTAGCTGCAAAGTTCTTCTGTTCATCAACCAATGAAGATCACGAAGTTTCTTGGTCATGAAACCCTACGGTGTACAAACAGCAGCTTCTTCAAGAACTAGGGCAAACTAGGTTTCTTGGTCACACTTGAGGAATTATGCTTTTATGCAATTGTACTCTTAGCTGTGCCACCTGATACGGCCCTTAAAATAATCCTTATATATGTTTAGGGTTGTGAGAAAAGAAAGCACAGACACATACTCACGGATTGAATCAAAAACAAAACTGAAAATCTGTTCTTCATAAATCTCAATAGATAGCCATCTATCGAGCTACCTATCGAGCCACGGGCTTCAATAGCTTTTAAACCTCGATAGATACTAGCTGTCGAGCTTTAAAATCTAGCATTTTCTCACTTGATTCTTGGACAGACTTGCATGGCTTTAACTCTTGAACTTGAAACCTTATTTCTTGAAGTATTAAACACATCCCAGATCTATTCAAATATAAGTAAAGTGCGTTTTGTCAAAGGATTAGCCAATACATAAAATGTTGACATATGTGCCTAACATCGAATCACATATGTCCTAACAATCTCCCTTTTCGGCAATCCGTGATAAAATCATAACAAACAAATGAACATATAAGAGAAGTCATAAATCACTCAACTCATACTTACTTGTTAAGTACAATAAAATCTATCCTAACACAAACTCTTGAAAAATTTGGAAAGAAGAGAGTTTATGGCAAGGAAGACTTTGACAACCTGTATTTCTGAAACATTTAAACAAAACTCATTAAAAGCATTTTTGTGTGAAACAGAAATAAAAGATTGCATACAATAAGAAACATGTGTATAAAGAGAGAAAAGAAACAGCACATGTAGAGATAGGTGAAATAACATACATCAAAATATATATAAAACAAATATAAGTACAATGTATGTCAAATGATCACAAGACCTATGTACAAGAACAATGTATCTAAAAAAAAAGAAAATAAAAAGATACATCAAAATCGTCACTACATCCCTCAAAATATGAACAGTCAAGAACACACTCCCCCTATCTCCTAAACTATCCCTCCCCCTATGAGTATGACTACTCTCATCTCAAAACTACTCCCCCTTTTTGTAACGAATGACATAGGGTAAGTACATCAAGTAAACATCTCATCATCACTACGTAAGCTAGCATTATCATCCTTATCACTGCCGAAGACATCATCACTCTCATCCTTGGACGTCGGTGGAGATGGAGAAGAAGCAACCGTGAAACCACCCATGACATCTTGTCTTTGTGTGATACGACCAACACGAGTGTTCTCCTGACACAACTCATCATTAAGTGTGTCAAGGCGAGCATAGATGCGCACAAGCTGTGCCATGATGGCCTCAAGAGTCACTCCACCCACTGAAGAAGAAGGAGTGAAGGTGGATGGAGTGGTAGAAGCTGGAGGAGCAACCGTCTCGGTTTGAGTCCACCTCAAGCAAAGTTATGCAAAACTCTGCTTAATGGAAGCGGCATCAATGGCACACATGAAAGTGAAATGGGGAGACTCAGGATAGATACAGAAAAGGGGCGAAGGAGCCGCGTGATAGCCGAAGGGAAGATGAGCTTATCACAGGTCGTTATATCCTTGTAGACATCTATGACGAAAAGAATAAAGTGAAAGGGGAAATCTATGGAAAGATCTTCAATGAGCGAAAGAAAAAAGTGAGCACGAGGCTCTGTGATAGTGTTATAGTGAGAGAGAGGATGGAGAACAAAATTCATAACCATATTAAGGAACCTCAGACCTTTAGCAAAGGTCGGGCAACTGGTGAATTGACGATCACCCCAAAAAGAAGGTGTCTCAAAAAAATGAGACGAGAGTTCATCTTTGGACACTGTCCTTAGACGCTCACAACCAGGATAGTTAGGATGCGCTACCTCAGATACAATACCCAGAGTAACTACCATGCGTATACCCTAAACGTGAGTGACAAACTAAGGTATAGAAGTGTCAAATCCATGCATGTTGGAGTAGAACTCCTGAATGATCACGGAAGGACACGCGATTGGAATGTCACAAAGTGACTCCCAACCCCTATTATGAATGACAATGGGTAGATTAGTGTTAGAAAAATCGGACAAAATGACTTGGCGTTCCGAATGAATGCCTCGTTATGAAAAGTTCTCAAAGAAGTCCGATTTGGCCTTCTTATCACTGAACCATTCGTGAAACGGAGTAGGGTCAAAAGGAGAAGGAGAAGAAGATGAAGATGTACCGGAATGAAGATGGTTCCAAGACGGAACAAATTTACGTTTAGGTGCCATGATGCAACTGACGTAAACAAGAGAGAAAGAGAGAGAGAGAGAGAGAGAGAGAGAGACACGCAGAAAAGCACCAAATACAATCAATATATAAGAATATAGAGAATGTAAGGTACGTATGCATGAAAATGCATGAGCATATGAAATGCAATAGTTAAAACATCATGAGCTTAGCCAAATCTAAACCTACCAACACACAATCAGTTCCACAATGTAAACACACATCTAGAATGCATGAGGCAGTGTTATAATGCATATGTGATGCAATGCATGATGTTTTAAGATCAAATATAAAAAACCATCCCAAAATTTTTCATAAACTCATCAATTTTGAAAAACCCCCAAAAAATTTTCAAAACTCAAAACTTAGGTCAAGAAAGAGTGAAATGCATGATTAATGAGTGAGAAAGAATCATACCAGATGAAGAACACTTGATTTAGGCCGAAGATCAAGTGAGGAAAGTGAGGGGTTTGAGTTTGAAGAGTTTTGGAGTGAGTAAAGAGAGAAACTATCGAGAGAGATCGAGGAGAATGGATCTGAAATCGCAAGGCGTGTATATATAGGAACAGCATAAATCTCAATCGATCAAAAGCTATTGAGAAGCTATTGAGGTTTAAAATGCGCCTTTTAGCTATCGAACCAAATATCGAGGATCAAACGAGGGGTTTCTAGGTAGAGAAGCTCGTTGGATCGAGGTAGCTATCGAGAAACTATCAAGGAAATAGAAAGTTTCATGATTGATCGAACTAGCTATCGAGAGCTATCGAGATTGCGATAAAGAAAAGTTGGAGAGTATTGATTGATAGCCTAGCTATCAAGAGGTATCGAGGAGCTATTGAGATTGCTTAAAAACACTTTTTCAAAGAAGAGAGAAACACATATATGAATGCAATCAATCATGCTACTCAACCAATGATCCAAACAACATTTTAATCTCTCAAAAACATCTCTTAACAAGAAAAATGTAAGCATATAGATCCCAAAACACACACACACACACACACACACACACACACACAAAAGTTAAGACAGTTCAGTGAGCATACATTAGCGTATGTAAACCCTGTGATGGCCAAATCACATTGTAACTGCACATGTATCAAAAGTAGCAAAGAATATTGCATGTTATGTGTGAAAAACATTGCAAGATTGCATAAGTTTCTCTATGTTATGATGATTTGAGATATGAGTAAATCAATTTAACTCACACATGATCATAACTATTTGATGGGGACTATCACCTTTGAGGTACATCCTATAACTCTTACATCTCCTAAAATACACGCTTGCAATCATATATAAAGCATTTTGATCTTTTTGCTTTTATTTTTTCTTTGCATATTTGTCTTTTATTAAGCATATCATGCATGGGCATATAAGAGAGAGAAAAGAAATACCCAATTATGTTGAGCTATTTGACATTGCACTTTTGCTATGCCGAAGTATACAGATGTCATTTCATGATTGGTGGGCAACAGTAGTGAGATGGTTATTTATGCCTTTTTATTAGGATTTTCTAGTCCCTCCCATCAAAAAGTGTGATACGAGTGTTAAGTATAAGAGATCACTTAACTTTACTCATCACAAACACGAGCCACAAAGCTCACTTGACCAGTTGTACATAGAGATGCTCATTTAAGCTACAGAAGTTACAAAGTTTAAAAAACTTTGTTTCATTGGCCATTCAAGATACACAAGTACCAATGTACACAAACACACACTGTTTTTGTATTTTTTTAATTTTTTAGTTTTTTTTTTAATTTTTATGAAGGAAAACAAAATAAAAACAAAACTGAAAAAAAACCAAACAAAAACATGTTAAATAAAGCAATGCATAAAAACTAGACTGTCTAAAATTAAGAAACCAAAACACACAAGTAATGCTAACATAACAAAAGGAGGGAGAAAGAAAAAGTGACTAAATTATTTGGAGCCCTTTTCCTTCCACACCTTGGAAGAACCTTTCCTTTGAGCAAAACCTTGAACCGACGGTGTGGAGGAAGAATTGAAACCGTTCAAGTTCGAAAGGAACATGAGGGCTTTGAGGAGATTTCCAAGAGAAGCAAGAGAGGACGAAAACTGATTCTAGTTTCCCGACGAAATCATGTTGTTGCTCTGTTGAGTGGCTAACCACTTATAGCAATTAGGTCGAGTATGTCCAGCTATGCCATAGTGATGACAGAGATAATACTTCTTCTCTTTAGACTTTTGAGCATTACTCTTTTTAGCCCTAGGGTTTTTGGTTTCTTTCTTAGCAAGCTTAGGGGGTGCTCCTAAGATCGATTTACCCATGTCTATGTTCTCACTAGCTATCATGGTTTTAGCATCATTATTCTCAGAATTAATATTATTAGCAGGAGAAACAAAAACAGTAGTACTAGAAGAAACAATATTAGAAGAAAAATCATACCCTAAACTAGTTTGATCGAAGGCAGATTTTTGCATGCTGAACATCTCATCAAGTTTTGCACTTGAGGTCCTTTCCAACTGAGCTTTCACTTGGAACAGTTCCGCCTCAAGCTTCTTGGTCTTCTCAGCCAAGAAATTGTTCTCAAATCTCAATTCTCCAATTGTCTGATTTGCTTCATCAAACTTTGTGGAGAGTTGTTCTCGTTCAAGCTCCACATCACTGAGCTTCTTGGTGGCCAACCTATATAATTTCTCATGTTTCTTTAAGGCCTTGTATAACTTTGCATAGGTTGTGTGGAAGTCATCTTGCTCATCCATCTTCTCAAATTTTGACTCCACCAAGTTTTCTTCCTTATCCACATCTTCTACAATCACTTCAGTAGGATTAACAGTGGCGGTGAAGGCATTCAGAATTCCATCATCCTCATTTTCGGAATCATCCTCAAGTTCGGTGTCACTCAAGGTAGCAGTAAGTGCCTTACTTTTCCCAATAGACTTAAGATAAGTGGGGCACTCTTATTTCATATGATTAAATCCCTAACACCCGAAACACTTGGGCCCTAAAGGAATAGGGTACTGATCACCCCTAGCATCCTTCTTCTCTTTGTCTTGGCTTTTAGACTATGAAGAACTTGATTGCCTACGGTCCTTGTCAAAGCCCTTTACATTGGCATTCTTCATGAACTTCTTGAACTGCTGGGTGATGTAGGAATTCATCTTAGAATCTTCATCATCAGAAGGCTCATTAGTGTCACTGCTCTTGACCTTCAGTGCCATGCTCTTACTCTTGCTTGAATTCTCGAGCCTAGACAAACCCAACTCATAGGTCTGTAGATTTCCAACTAGCTCTGTCAAAGGAATTATATCAATATCCTTTGACTCCTTAATCGCAGTGATCTTGGCAAGGAATCTCTTGAGCAGAGATCTGAGCACTTTTCTCACAATCTTGGGTTTGGGAATAGTTTTCCTAAGATTAAATGTTGAGTTCACTATGTCCTTGAGCCTAGCATAGAACTCATCAAATGACCTATCCTCCTCCATCTTGATTTCTTTGAAGCTAGTAGTGAGCCTTTAAAGCTTCAAATACTTGACAGCCTTGGTTCCTTCATAGGTTTTCTAGAGAATGATCCACGCCTCCTTTGCAGTTTCAATGGAGGAGATCTCCTTGAACTCATCATTGGTGACCGCACTAAATAAGGCATTCAATGCTCTGCCGTTGAAGTTAGCTACCTAGATCTTTGCATCATCCTAGTCAGCCGGTGCGTCCTTCGGCTTGGTCCAGCCTATCTCCACAACTTGCCACAGCTTCTCATCTAAAGACTACAAGAAAGCTCTTATGCATACTTTCCAGTATATATAGTTAGTTTCATCAAATAAAGGAAGTACAATAAGTAACTATCCTCTATTCGTGACAAACAGGGATCAATAGATCTCATAGCAAAAATTAAACCTTAATTAGAGTGTGTCTGCTCTGATACCACTTGATAGGCCAAATATGTATTGATCTCTTGTGATGAATTAACCAATTAATTAGCCAAATGAATTAATTATGTTCAACTACATGCAATGAGTGTGATAACACAAACAAATCACCAAATAACTAAATATACAGTGAAAATTAAATGGCATGGTGATTTATTTACGAATGGGGAAAACCTACATGGAAAAAACCCCACCGGACGATTTTAAGGTCACCACTCCTGAGAATTCACTATTATCAAAACAAGTAGTTACAAGTAAAGGAATCCTAGTACCTTATACCAACATATAGTTGAACCCTTACTCTAATACCCAATTAGACTTGTTTTGTAGTGACAATCTCTCCTTGTATTGCACGGCTTCTAGTACGTGACTAACCAAAAGATGGGCGGATCCCAGTATGCGACTTTATCACCAACTTGATAAGAATGTTGGCTGTAAAGTTCTTTTGTTCATTAACCAATGAAGGTCACGAAGTTTCATGGTCACAAAACCCTACAGTGTACAAACAGAGTAGCTTCTTTAAGAACTAGGGCAAACTAGGTTTCTTGGTCACACTAGAGGAATTATGCTCTTGTGCAATTGTGCTCTAGTTGTGCCACCTGATACAACCCTTAAACTAATCCTTATATATGTTTAGGGTTGTGAGAAAAGAAGGCCCAAATGCATACTCACAGATTGGATGAAAAACAGAACTAAAAATCTGTTTTTTATAAATCTCGATAGATAGTTATCTATCAAGCTAGCTGTCGAGCCACGGGCTTCAGCAGCTTTTAAACCTTGATAGATACTAGCTGTCAAGCTTTAAAACTTACACTTTCTCACTTCATTCTTGGACAGACTTGTATGGCTTTAACTCTTGAACTTGAAATCTTGTTTCTTAAAGTATTAAACACATCTTAGATTTATCCAATACAAGTAAAGTGTGTTTTGTCAAAGGATTAGCCAATACATAAGATGTTGACATATGTTCCTAACATCCAATCACATATGTCCTAGCATTGATGTTGGGCGGCCTGATGGTGGGTTGATGATGGGTGTGGGGTTGATTCTTTGATGGCAGTTGGATGGGTTGATGATGGTTAGTTGCTTGATGATGGTGAGTTATTTACAGATGTGAGTTAATCCATTGATGGTATCTAGTTGCTTGGTGATTTAGGGTTGTGTTGGGCCTCTAAGAGAGGGAGTGTAATGTTGAATTTATTAAACCACTTGTTAGCTTTATTCAGTGCTAAATTTGCTTGTATTTCAACAATTAAATATCTTGTATATAGGTGGGAATCATGTAAGGGTTGTGCGTGAGAGAGTATGAAGAATTCTAGTGAGTGTGCAGTCAAGAAGCATTCTCGCAACTAGATTTCGTGTATGGCTTGCAACTAGTGACTCATTAGAAATGTCATACGTGTGAAGCATGCAGGAAGCTAAAAGGTCATGACAGCAGGAGCACTACAAGACAAAAAGTACAGTCTGGCTAGTTAATTATTTCGCGACTAAAACTCACGACTAGTCCCAGTCATGAGTCAGTCGCCAAAACCCCTGTTATGCAGAAAAATGTCTTTTCACATTCCTTCTCATACCCTACTATAAATACCTTTATACCCACGAAATGTAGAGAGTTTCTAGAGAGAATTTTGAGACAGAAACCCTAGAGAAAACAATATTGACTCATTCATAGTCATACACCGTTGATTCTCAAATTCCTCTACTCTTATTCTCTCTATTGACATGCCCTTAATAGGTTCATTAGCCAAATCCTTATCTCACCATACCCATATCTATGATGAGGTCATTTGGTGCTTAAGAAGTAGTTCAGAAAGGACTAATTCATTTGGTTGATGTAATGGGCTTATTGCAGAATCTGAAATGCTAAAGAAGACATAGTTAGGCTTTACCTTGTTGGAGTAAGAAGCTTGGAGGGCTTAGTTACATTGGGTAGATTAGGCTTGGAGGGTCTATCGCTATTTGTGTATCCCAAATTCATTCTTTAGTAGATTATTTCACCGCTTAGAGGGCGGCGGAAAGGTTTTTTGCTGAGTTTTTCGGCCTCTTCTTTGATAACACATGCCAGTATTATCTTTGTGTTTGCATCTCTCTATCCCTTACTCTTGCCTTTTAATTGCTACTGTATTGTGATTAAATATGGTTTAGAGTTGTTTATTTATTTGGGTATTACTTGTACTTATCTTTCCGCTCATCTATTGTTTGTGTATAAGCTTGTGTTGGTTAATCTGAAATTTGGGGTCTAAACATTCATTAGTGTTTTGCACACTAAGTGAGCTTTCAATTGGTATCTGAGTAGGTAGACTTTATTAGATTTCTATAACCTAAGTGTGATCTTTGACCTTTAGATGGATAAGTCTCAATCCCTAAATACACCTCCCTTCTTTGGTAGGAGTAACTATGCCTCTTGGAAAGTGCATATGCGTGCATTCTTGTGCTCTATTGATGAGAGCGTATGAGACATTCTTAAGACCAAGTGGACTAGGTTGGAGGTAGCTAAATCCATTAGGGATAAGGTAGCCTTTACAGCGGCCAATGTGTTAGGACATATGTGACACATGTTAAGTACATATGTCAATATTTTATGTAATAGGCTAATCCTTTGATAAAATGCACTTTAGTTGTAGTTGGGTATATCTAGAATGTGTTTAATACTTCAAGAAATAAGGTTTCTAGTTCAAGTGTTAAAACCATGTAAGTCTGTCCAAGAATCAAGTGAAGATGTGTTGTTCATTAAAGCTCGACAGCTAGCTCGACATCTAGTATCTATCAAGAGTTAAAAAGATCTGTTTCAGCCTGAGACAACAGCTGCTCAATAGATAGGGTACCTGTTGAGGTTTATGAAGTTCAGTTTTCAAAGCTAATTTTCATCCAATCCGTGAATGTATGTTTGGGCTTTCTTTTCTCACAACCATAAACATATATAAGGATTATTTTAAAGGCTGTCAAAGGTTGCACAGTTGCGCGGGTATTTAGCAAAGTCTTGTTTATGCAAATTATGACCAGCGACAAAATTTACCCTCGTTCTTCTTTCTCTTGAAGAAGCTACTGTGTTTGTACACCATAGGGTTTTGTGATCAAGCAACTTCATGATCTTTATCGTGTGATGAATAGAAGAACTTTACTGCCAACATCCTTCTCAAGTTGGTGATCAAGTCGCATACTGGGATTCACGCATCTTTTGGTTAGTCATGTATTACGAGCCGTGCAATATAAGGAGAGATTGTCACTATAGAACAAGTCCAATTTTGTATTGGGATAAGGTTCAACTGTAGGTTGGTATAAGCTACTGGGATTCCTTTACTTGTAATTGCTTGTTTTTATAATAGTGGATTCTCGGGAGTGGTGACTTTAAAATCACCCAATGAGGTTTTTGCCTCAGAGTTTTTCCCTATTCTTAAACAATTCTCCATGTCAAATTTATTTTCCACTACATTATACTTTAGTTGGTGATTTGTTTGTGCTACCACGTACATTGCATGTGAATTTGATTAATTAATAAACTTGGGTAATTAATCAATTAATTTATCACAAGAGATCATTACATTTTTGGCCTATCAAGTGGTATCAGAGGGGGTACACTCTGATTAGATTTTAATCTTTGTTGTATGATCTATTGACCCCTATTTGTCATAGATAAAGGACAGTCACTCATTGTACCTCCTTTATTTGATGGCACTAGCTATGCATACTAAAAAGTACGCATGCGAGTTTTCTTGCTGTCTTTAGATAAGAAGGTGTGGCAAGCTATGAAGATAAGTTGGACCAAGCTAAAGGAAGTATCGGCCGATTGGGATGATGCCAAGATAAAGGCAGCAAACTTCAACAGCAAGGCATTAAATGCTTTATTCAATGTAGTCACTAATGAGGAGTTCAAGAAGATATCCTCCACTAAAACTGTAAAGAAAGCATGGAGCATTGTCTAGACAACTTATGAAGGTACCAAGGTTGTCAAGGATTTGAAACTCCAGAGGCTCACTACTAGCTTCGAAGAAATTAAAATGGAGGAGGATAAGTCATTTGATGAGTTCTATGATGTCAGGCTTAAAGACATAGTAAACTCAGCTTTAATCTTGGGAAAACCATTCCTAGAACCCAAGATTGTGATAAAGATGCTTAAATCTCTACCTGAGAGATTCCATGCCAAGATCACAACTAGTGAGGAATCGAAGGATATTGATAAAATTCCTTTGATAGTGTTGATTGGCAATCTGTAGAACTATGAGTTGGGTTTGACAAGGATCGGGAAATTAAGCAAGAGCAAGATCATGGCACTGAAGGCCAAGAACAGTGACACTGATGAGTCTTTTGATGATGAAGATTCTAAAATGAAATCTTACATCACCCGGCAATTCAAGAAGTTCATGAAGAATGCCAATGTAAAGGGCTCTGACAAGGACCGTAAGCAATCCAGTTCTTCTTCAAGAGCTAAGACAAAGGGAAGAAGGATGCAAGGGATGGCAATCAGTACACTGTTCCCTCAAGACCCAAGTGCTTTTGGTGTCAAGGCTTCGGATACATGAAATAGGAGTGCCCCACTTATCTCAAGTCTATTGGGAAAAGCAAGGCACTTGGTGCTACATTAAGCGACACCGAACCTGAGGATGATTCCAAAAATATGGATGACAGAATCCTAAATGCCTTCACCATCACTGTTAATCCTATTGAAGGGATTGCAAAAGATGTGGATGAAGAAGAGAACTTGGTGGAGTCAAAATTTAAGAAGATGGATGAGCAAGATGACATCCACGCTGCCTATGCAAAGTTATATAAGGTCTCAGAGAAACATGAGAAGTTATATAGGTTGGCCACCAAGAAACTCAGTGACGTGGAGCTTGAATGTGAAGAACTCTCCACAAAGTTTGATGAAGTCAATCAAACTATAGGAGAACAAAGGTTTGAGAATAACTTCCTACCTAAGAAGACCAAGAAGTTCAAGGTAGAATTGCTCTAAGTTATAGCTCAGCTGGAAAGGACTTCAAGCACTAAGCTAGATAAGATGCTCAGTCTTCAGAAATCTACTTCCGGTCGAACCAGTTTAGGGTATGATCTCTTTTCTTCTAATATTGCTTCTACTAGTACTACTGTTTTTATTCCTCCTAGTAATAATGTTGATATTGAGAACATTAATGTCAAAAATGACTTAGCTAGTGAGAACATGGACAAGGGTAAATCTATCTTAGAAGCACACCCTAAGCAGAATAAGAAAGAAGCTAAAAACCCTAGGGCTAAGAAGGCTAGCTCTCAAAAGCCTAAACAGAAGAAGAAGCATCTCTGTCATCACTGTGGAGTAGCCAGTCATACTCGACCTAATTGCTATAAGTGGTTAGCCACTCAACAGAGCAATGACATCATCACATCGGAAAACCAGAATCAGTTTCCATCCTCTCTTGCTCCTCTTAGAGATCTTCTCAAAGCCCTCATGTTCCTTTTGAAATTGAACGGTTTCAATTCTTCCCCCTCATCGCTGGCTCAAGGCTTTGTTCAAAGGAAAGGTTCTTCCAAAATGTGGAAGAAAAAGAGCTCCAAGTTATTTTATCACTTCTTTTCTCTCTCCCTCTCTGTTTTTTATTGTATTACTTGTGTATTTTTGCTTTCTTGTTTTGTGTCAGTCTAGTTTTATGCATTGCTTTGCTTTGTTTAACATGTTTTTGTTGTTTATTTTTAGTTTGTTTTATTTTGTTTTTCATAAAAATAAAAATAAAAAAATTAGAAAATTGAAAAATACAAAAACAGTGTTTATTTCTGTACATTGGTGCTTGTGCACCTTGGATGACCATTGAAACAAAATTTTCTAAATTTTGTATCTCTTGTAGCTTAAATTAGCATCTCTATGCACAACTAAGCAAGAGAGCTTTGTGGCTCTTGTTTGTGATGAGTAAGGATAAGTAATCTTTTGTACTTAACACTTATATCACTCTTTTTGAAGGGAAAAGAGAAAGGCATAAATAACCATCTCACCACTGTTGCTCGTCAATCATGAAATGATATCTGTATGCTTTGGCATAGCAAAAGTGCAATGCCAAATGCTTAACATAAATGGGTATTTCTTTTCTATCTCTTATATGCCTATGCATGGTTTGCTTAAAAGAAAAATATGCAAAGAAAAATAAATAAGCAAAAGAAAAATCAAAATGCTTTATATATGATTGCAAGCGTATATTCTAGGAAATGTGGGAGTTATAGGATGTATATCGAAGGTGATAGTCCACATCAAACAGTTATGATCGTGTGTAAGTTAAATTAATTTAGTTATATCTCAA
The DNA here is from genome assembly GCA_032878915.1 of Castanopsis chinensis. Classification (NCBI taxonomy): domain Eukaryota; kingdom Viridiplantae; phylum Streptophyta; class Magnoliopsida; order Fagales; family Fagaceae; genus Castanopsis; species Castanopsis chinensis. The sequence continues at coordinate 22,427,675 of JAVQMG010000115.1, forward strand.
ATCGTCATAACATAGATACACTTATGCAATCTTGCAATGTTTTTCACACACAACACGCAATATTCTTTGTTACTTTTGATACATGTGCAGGTACAATGTGATTTGATCATTACAAGGTTTACATGTGTTAATGTATGCTCACTAAACTGTCTTAATTTGTTTTTGAAATATTAAATTAGTTAGACTTGTTTAGTGTGTGTATGTGTTTTGGGATCTATGCGCTTAACATTTTTCGTTGAGAGATGATTTTGAGAGCTTAAAATGTTGTTTGAATCTTTGGTTGAGTTGCATGTTTGATTAAATTCATGTTTGTTTTTTTTCTCTTCTTTGAAAAAAAGTTTTTAAGCTATCTCGATAGCTCTTCGACACCTCTTGACACTTGGCTTATATATCGAGATCCTCAGTTGTTTCTTATTGCAATCTCGACAACTCTTGACAGCGAGGTCGATCAATTGAGAATTTTTCTATCCCCTTTATAACTCCTCGACAGATCCTTGATCCATCGAGCTTCTTTTTGCCTTGGACACTTCTCCATAGATGCATCTGTCGAACCCTTTAAAGCTTGACACCTCTACTGAGCTTCTATATAAAGGGTCTTCGCGATTCTAATCTCACTTTCCTCAATCTCTCTTGATTGCTCCCAACCGTTTCACTTCCCAAACACACTTTTCTCTCTTTAAACCTCTTCCTCAAGGATTCTTCGACCTTAATTGAGTTTTTCTTCACTTGGTAAGTGTCTAAATCCTTTATTTTCATGCATTTCATCTTTTATGACCTAACTTTTAGGTTTTGATGAAAAATTTAGGGTTTTTCCAAATCAAAGAGGTTTTTGCGAAATTTTTGGGATGGGTTTTGTAGTTTTGATCTTGAAACTTCATGCATTGCATCTCATTTGCATTTTAACTATATTGTCATGCATTTTAGATGTGTGCTATATATGTTCTCTAATTGTGTGCTGGCAGGATTGGATTGGGCTGAGCCTGTGATGCAATTATCTTTGCATGTCACATGTTCATGCATTCCCATACATACGTTCTTTCTATTCAATATATCTTGATATAATTGAACTGCTTGGGACTTTTCTGATTGTCTCTTTCTCCCTCTCTCTCTCTTCTATTTGCATTAGTCTGCTTCTATGGCATCTAAACGTAAATCTATTCTGTCCCGAAACCCTTTTCATTCCGGGGCATCCTCTTCTTATGATCCTACTCCCTTACACATCCGGTTCCATGATGAGAAGGCCAAATCGGACTTCTTTGAGAACTTTTCCCGACAAGGCATTCATTCGGAATGCCAAGTCATTTTGTCGGATTTCTCCGAAACTAACCTTCCCACTATAATCCACAGTAGGGAATGGTAGTTACTGTGTGGCGTCCTAGTCACATGTCCTTTTATGCTGATCCAGGAGTTTTACTCCATCATGCAAGGATTCGATTATTCAGTACTTTAGTTTTCTATTCGCGTTCAAAGTATGTGCATCGTGGTCACCCCGGATATTGTATCTGATGTGCTCCATGTCCCTAGGGTAGCTCATCCTGACTACCTTGGTTGTGATCGTCTTAAGACCATGTCTAAAGACGAGCGTATATCCTCTTTTTGTGAGCGACCTTCTGATTGGAGTGAGCGTCAGTTCACTTATAGTTCTAGCTTTGCTAAAGGCCCTCATTTTCTTAACATGGTCATGACTTTTGTGTTACATCCCTTATATCACTATAGCTCTATTACAGAACACCGTGCTCGGTTTTTGCTTTCCCTTTTTGAGCATCTTAGTATAGATTTTCCATCTCATTTTATTCTCTCTATCATAGATGTGTTTAGGGATACGGCGACCCGTGATAAGCTTATCTTTCCTTCTACTATCACGAGGATTTTATGCCATTTTTCTGTTCCCTTTCTCATGTCCGACCACTTTTCTATCATGGGTGCTATAGATGCCACTACATTTAAACAAAGCGAGGCACAGCTTCAGTCAAGTCGGTCCAAGTCAGCTGCTCCTCCCACTTCTTTAGCTCCATCCACATCCGCTCCCTCTTCTTCTACGAGCAATGTGACTCTCGAGGACATCATGGCGCATCTTCAGCGTATGGATGCTCGACTCGACACTCTTAGTGATGAGTTGTGTCATGTGAACACCCGTGTTGGTTGTAGTGCATGATGGCAGGCGGTCATGGGTGGCTTCCTTGCTTCTCCTCCATCTACTCAAGAGGCTTCTGAGGATGAAGATGAAGATGATATTGATGATGTTACTACTTCCGATGATGAGGATGATGGTGATGCTAGCTCTTCCAATGCTAACAAGATGTCTACTTGATACTCTTACCCTTTGTCACTCGTGACAAAAAGGGGGAGTAGTTTTGGTTATGAGAGTAGTTATAATTAAGGGGAGAGTTAGTATAGGAGATTCTTGTTAGGGGGAGTATTGATATTGAGGGATGTAGTGAGGATACTTGTATCTTTTCTTTTCTTTCTATTTTAGATACATTACTCTTGTATATGGGTCTTATAACCATTTTGACATACATTGTACTTATTTTCTTCATATGTTGATGTATGTTTTTCACCTACCCTTACATGTGTTGTTCCTTTTCTCTCCACAAACGCGTTGACCTCTTGTGATGAATTAAGTTGATTAATTAGCCAAGTTATTAATTAATCAAATTAACATGCAAATTGCGTGGTAACACAAACAAATCACCAATAAACTAAAGTATGCAGTGGAAAATAAATTGACACGGTGATTTGTTTACAAATGGGGAAAACCTACACGACAAAAACCCCACTAGGTGATTTAAGGTCACCACTCCCGAAACTCTACTAATATCACAACAAGCGGTTACAAGTAAAGGAATCACAAGTACCTTACCAACCTACAATTAAACCCTTACCCCAATACCCCATTGGACTTGTTCTGTAGTGACAGTTTCTCCTTTTGATGCACGTCTCCTAGTACGTGACTAACCAATTGCGCGGATCCCAGTACGCGACTTCAATTCACCAACTAGAGAGAGTTGTTGGCTGTAAAGTTCTTCAATTCATCCACATGATGAAGATCAAGAAGATGCTTAGTTACAAAACCCTACGGTACACATTATATAGCAACTTCTTCACAAGAGAGATGAATTAGGGAATGAACTTTGTCTCGGATCACAAATTGCTTGAACAAGGATTTCTCAATGCTTGTGCAACTTGTGTATATTTTGACTGCCCTTAAAATAATCCGTTTATATGTCTAGGGTTAGAAGAAAAGAAGTCTCGAAGAAAAGAAGTCCCAAAGACATAAGTACGGATTGGAATCAAAACAGAACTTAGAATCTGTTTTTTTTAAATCTCGACAGCTAGAGTTGTCGAGTAGCTGTTGAGCCTCGGGGCTAAACAGCTTCTTAAAACTCGATAGATGCATGTGTCGAGCCAGGTGTTGAGCTTTAAAATCTGACACTTCTTCAACTTGAATCTTGGACAATTTGTATGGCTTTAACACTTGATCTTGAAACTTGTTTCTTGAAGTATTAAAATCATCCTAGAGCTACCCAAATACAAGCTGAGTGCGTTTTGTCAAAGGATAAACCAATTACATAAAAAATATGACATATGTTTAAAACAAGATGAAACATATAGGTCCTAACAATCTCCACCTTTGGCAATCCGTGGCAAAACCACAACAAACAAATGAACATATGAGAGAAGTTATAAATCACTCAACTCATATTCACTTGTTGAATACAATAAAATCTATCCTAACACAAACTCTTGAAAAGCTTTGCAAGAAGAGAGTTTATGGCAAATTGACCTTGACAACCTATATTTCTGAAACACTTTAAACAAAACACATCAAGGCATCTTTGTGTGAAGCAGAAATAATAGATTGCATACAGATAAAGAATCATGTGTATAAAATAGAAAAGAAACAACACATGTAGAGATAGGTGAAAGAAACATACATCAACATATATATATCAACAAAAAATAAGCACAATGTATGTAAAACTGGTCACAAGACCTAAGGTACAAGAACAATGTATCTCCGAAAAGAAGAAAAGAAAAGAAATACATGCAATCCTCACTACATCCCTCATAACAACACTCCTCCTATCAAAAATGTCCTATACAAGCACTCCCCCTTAGAATGACTACTCTTATAACCCAAAACTACTTCCCCTTTTTGTTAAGAGCGACAAAGGGTAGAGTGTCAAGTAGACATCTCATCGATAGAGTAGCATCTCCATCATAATCATCCGAAGCAACATCGTCATCACCATCATCATCCTCAAACTCAGAAGCCACAAGAGGTAATGGAGGAGAAGCCTTAGAAGCAAAACCGCCCATGGTCGCCTGTCACCGGGCAATGCGACCAACACAAACGTTTACCTAACACAACTTTGTAGAGAGCATATCAAGGCGAGCATCCATGCGCTGAAGCTGTGCCATGATGTCTCCTAGTGACACATCGCTCGATGAGGAAGAGGGAGCAAATGTGACTCAAGCAGATTGAGATGGAGTTGGACGAGAGGAAGGAACTGTTGAATTCGCTTGTCGCGACCTAAATGCGCCTCACTACATTTTACGATAGCGGTGTCTATGGCAGCCATGACATGGAAAGGGTCGGATGAAGGAAAAGGGATGGAGAAATGGCGTAGCATCCTCGTGATAGCAGAAGGAAAGATGAGCATATCACGGGTAGTCGTATCCTTATAGACATCTATGATAGAGAAGATGAAGTGTGAAGGAAAGTCTATAGTGAGGTGCTCTAAAAGAGACAACAAAAATCGAGCACGAGGCTTTGTGATGGATTTTTAGTGAGGGAGTGGGTGCAAAACAAATGTCATTACCATGTTCAAGAAACAAGGACCTTTAGCAAAAGGCCTACATGGTGTGAACTGACACTCACCCTAATCAGAAAGGCGCTCACAAAAGCAAACATCATCTCGTCTTTGGACACAGTTCATAGACACTCACAACCAGGGTAGTCAGGATGTACAACCCTCAGAACTTGAAGCACATCGGAAACCAACTCCGGTGTGACTACAATGCGCGTACCTCAAACGTGAGTATGAAAGAGAGGTACTGAAGAATCAATTCCATGCATGTTGAAGTAAAACTCCTGTATCAGCACAGAAGGACAAATGACTGGGACATCACACAGTGACTCCCAACCCCGACTGTGAATGACATCGGGTAGGTCGGTGTCGGCAAAGTCTGCCAGAATAACTTGGTGTTTTGAATGAACACCTCGTTTAGAAAAGTTCTCCGAGAAGTCCTGTTGGGCTTTCTCATCATGGAATCGAATAGAAGGAGTAGGATCAGAAGACGACGAGCCCTTAGAACGAAGAGGGTTCTGGGACGGAATGAACTTACGTTTTAGTGCCATAGACACTACTAACGCAAACAGAAGGAGAGGGAGAAAGAGAGAAACACTTAGAAAAGTCCCAAAGCAAATCAAATATAACAAGTATATTGAAAAGAAAGAACATATGTATGGAAAATGCATGAACATGTGACATGCAACATGAAAAACATTATGGGCTCAGCCCAATCCAATCTTATCAGCACACAAGTTTACACACAACTAAGTGCATGAAAATATAGTTAAAATGCTAATGTGATACAATGCATGGAGTTTTTTAAGATCAAATCTACAAAACCATGCCAAAAATTTCAACAAAAACTCATCAATTTTGAAAAACCCCAAACTTTTTCAAAAATCCCAAAACCTAGATTTCAAAACATGAAATGCATGAAAATGAAGAGATTAGAAGCTTACCAAGAGAGGAAAACTTGAAATAAACTTGAAGAAGCCTTGGGAAGAGGTTTGGAGTGAGTGAGAGAGGTTTTGGAAGAGAAAACACAGAGGTATCGAGAGAGAGATCGAGAGAAATAAGAGAAAGGATCGCACATAACCTATTTATACAGCTTCAGTAATTCTTGACAGATGCAGATATCGAGAGGTGTCGAGCCATCTGTCGAGGTAGGTGTCGAGCCATCTGTCTAGGTAGGTGTCGAGAAAAGCAACTTCAATAGATACAGGTATCGAGGAGGTGTTGAGGATCAAGGATCAGACACAAAAAGAATCTTGATCGATCCACCAACTGTCGAGAAGCTATCAAGAGGACAGAAACTTCCTCGATCGATCCACAAGGTGTCGAGAAGCTGCTGAGATTGCGATAAGAAAATGCTAAGAGGCTCGACAGATAGCCAGGTATTGAGGAGGTGTCGAGGAGGTGTCGAGCTGGCTTTAAAAAGCAGTTTTTCGAGAAGAGAAAAACACAGATATGAATGCAATCACGCATGTAACTCAACCAATGATCCAATCAATATATCAAGCTCTTAAAATCATCTCTCAACAACAATTTTAAGCACATGGATCCCAAAACACACACATACACACTAAACAAGTCTAACCAAATTTATATTTCAAAAATAAGTCAAGACAGTTTAGTGAGCATACATTAATGCATGTAAATCTTGTGATGGCCAAATCACATTGTACCTGCACATGTATCAAGAATAGCAAAGAATATTGCGTGTTGTGTGTGAAGAACATCGCAAGATTGCATAAGTGTCTCAAAGTTATGACGATTTTAGATATGAGAAAATCACTTTAGCTCACACACAATCATAACTGTTTAATAGGGACTATCACCTTCAAAGTACATCCTATAACTCCCACATCTCCTAGAAAACATACTTGCAATCATATTTTAAAGCATTTTGTTCTTTTTGCTTTTTATTTTCTTTGCATATTTTCTTTTATTAAGCATATCATGCATGGGTATAGAAGAGAGAAAAGAAATACCCGATTATGTTAAGCTTTTTAACATTGCACTTTTACTATGCTGAAGCATACAGATGTCATTTCATGATTGGCAGGTAACAGTGATGAGATGGTTATTTATACCTTTCTCTTAGGATTTTCTAGTCGTACCCGTCAAAAAGAGTGATATAAGTGTTAAGTACAAGAGATCACTTAACCTTACTCTTCACAAACAAAGAGCCACAAAGCTCACTTACTTAGTTGTGCATAAGGATGCTCATCTAAGCTACAAGCGATACAAAGTTTAGAAAACTCTGTTTCAATGGCCATTTTAAGGTTCACAAGAACCAAAGTACACATGCACACACTGATTTTGTATTATTCAATTTTTTTTTATCTGAAAAGCAAAATAAAACAAAAACTGAAAACAAACAAATAAAAACATGTTAAATAAAGCAAAACAATGCATAAAACTAGACTGACTCAAGACAGTAAAGCAACACACATAAGTAATGAATAAACAAAAACAAGAAAGGGGGAGAGAGAAAACGTGAAAAAAAAAATTACTTAGAACCATTTTCCTTCCATACCTTGGAAGAACCTTTCCTTTTTGCAAAACCTTGAACCGGTGATGAGGGGGAAGGATTGAAACCGTTCAAGTTCGAAGGGAACATGAGGGCTTTGAGAAGATCTCCAAGAGGAGCAAGAGAGGTTTGAAGCTGATTCTGGTTCCCAGATGGTATCATGCCATTGCTCTGTTGAGTGGCTAACCACTTATAGCAATTTGGTCGAGTATGACTGGCAATACCACAATGATGACAGAGATGCTGCTCTTCTGTTTAGGCTTTTGAGAGTTAGCCTTCTTAGTCCTAGGGTTTTTTGTTTCCTTCTTCTCAAGCTTAGGGGGGTGCTCCTAAGATGGACTTACCCTTGTTTAAGTTCTCACTAGCTAAAAGAGGTTTAACATCATTGTTCTCAATTTTAATGTTATTAGCAGGAGGAACAAAAACAGTAGTACTAGCAGAAGGAGTATTAGAGGAAGAGAATTCATACCCCAAACCTGTTCGATCAGAAGCAGATTTCTGAATGCTGAGCATCTCATCCAGTTTCGCACTTGATGTCCTCTCCAGTTGAGCTTTAACTTGAAATAGTTCCGCTTTAAGCTTTTTGGTTTTCTCAGCCAAGAAATTGTTCTTGAATCTCAGTGCCCCAATAGTTTGATTTACTTCATCAAACTTATTGGAAAGCTCCTTACAGTCAAGTTCCATATTACTAAGCTTCTTGGTAGCCAACCTATAGAGTTTCTCATGCTTCTCAGAAAGTTTGTACAGTTTGTCATAGGTGGTATGGATATCATCTTGGTCATCCATAGTTTCAAACTTAGCATCCACCAACTCTTTTTCTTCATCTACTTTTTCAGTAATCCCTCCAGTAGGATTAACAGTGGCAGTGAAGACATTTAAGCTTCCATCATCATCATTGTTGGAATCATCCTCGAGCTCAGTGTTACTCAAGGTAATAGCAAGTGCCTTGCTCTTCCCAATGCTTTTGAGATATGTGGGATACTCTTGTTTCATGTGACCGAAGCCTTGACACTTGAAGCACTTAGGTCTAGTGGGAACAGTGTACTGACCGACATCCTTGGTATCCTTCTTCCCTTTATCTGGGCTCTTGAACTGAGAAGAGCTGGATTGCCTACAGTCCTTGTTGAAGCCTTTTCCATTGGCATTTTTCATAAATTTCTTGAATTGCCTGGTAATGTAGGACTTCATCTTAGAATCTTCATCGTCTGAAGACTCATCTGTGTTAATGCTCTTAGCTTTCAGTGCCATACTCTTGCCTTTACTTGACTTGCCAATCCTTGTCAACCCTAGCTCGTAGGTTTGCAGATTACCAACCAGCTCAGTTAGAGGAATCTTGTCAATATCCTTTGATTCCTTTATTGCCATGATCTTGGCATGGAATCTCTCGGGCAGAGATCTGAGCACTTTTCTTACTATCTTGGGTTCAGGAATGGTTTCCCCAAGATTGAAAGCTGAGTTCACTATGTCTTTGAGCTTGGCATAGAACTCATCGAATGACTCATCCTCCTCCATCTTAATTTTTTCGAAGCTTGTAGTGAGCCTCTGTAGCTTCAAATCCTTGACAGCCTTTGTTCCCTCATAGGTTGTCTAGAGAATGGTCCATGCTTCCTTAGCAGTTTCAGTGGAGGAAATCTTCTTGAACTCCTCATTGGTGACCGCGCTGAATAGGGCATTCAATGCCCTGCTATTGAAATTAACCGCCTTGATCTTGGCATCATCCCAATTGGTCGGCGCTTCTGTAGGCTTGGTCCAGCCTATCTCCACAGCTTGCCACACCTTCTCATCTAGTGACTGCAAGAAAGCTCTCATGTGTACTTTCTAGTATGCATAGTTAATATCATTAAACAATGGAGGTATGATAAGAGATTGACCTCTATCCATGACAAACAAGGGTCAATGGATCATACTCAAGGATTAAACCCTAATCAAAGTGTGCCTGCTCTGATACCACTTGATAGGCCACAAACACGTTAACCCCTTGTGATGAATTAAGTTGATTAATTAGGCAAGTTATTAATTAATCAAATTAACATGCAAATTGCGTGGTAGCACAAACAAATCACTAATAAACTAAAGTATGCAGCGAAAAATAAATTGACACGGTGATTTGTTTACGAATGGGAAAAGCCTACACGGCATAAACCCCACCGGGTGATTTAAGGTCACCACTCCCAAAACTCCACTATTATTACAACAAACAGTTACAAGTAAAGGAATCCCAAGTACCTTACCAACCTACAGTTGAACCCTTACCCCAATACCCAATTGGACTTGTTCTGTAGTGACAGTTTGTCCTTTTGATGCACGGCTCCCAGTACGTGACTAACCAATTACGCGGATCATAGTACGCGACTTTAATTCACCAACTAGAGAGAGTTGTTGACTGCAAAGTTCTTCAATTCATCCACACGGTGAAGATCAAGAAAATGCTTGGTTACAAAACCCTATGGTACATATTACACAACAACTTCTTCACAAGAGAGATGAACTAAGGCATGAACTTTGTCTCGGATCACAAATTGCTTGAACAAGGATTTCTCAATGCTTGTGCAACTTGTGTATATTTTGACGGCCCTTAAAATAATCCTTTTATATGTCTAGGGTTAGAAGAAAAGAAGTGCCAAAGACATAAGTACGAATTGGAATCAAAACAGAACTTAGAATATGTTTTTCTTAAATCTCGGCAGCTAGAGGTGTCGAGGTGCTGTCAAGTAGCTGTCGAGCCTCGGGGCTGAACAGCTTATTAAAGCTCGATAGATGCATGTGTCAAGCCAGGTGTCGAGCCAGGTGTCGAGCTTTAAAATCTGACACTTCTTCAACTTGAATCTTGGACAACTTGCATGTCTTTAACACTTGATCTTGAAATCTTGTTTCTTGAAGTATTAAAATTATCCTAGAGCTACCCAAATACTAGCTAAGTGCGTTTTGTCAAAGGATAAGCCAATTACGTAAAAAATATGACATATGTTTAAAACAAGCTGAAACACATATGTCCTAAAAATGCACATGCTTCTTATTTATTGTATGCAATCTATTATTTCTGTTTCACATAATGATGCTTTGATGAGTTTTGTTTAAGTGTTTCGAAAATACAGGTTGTCAAAGTCTACTTGCCATACACTCTCTTCTTGCAAAGTTGTTCAAGAGTTTATGTTAGGATAGTTTTTATTATACTTAACGAGTATGAGTCGAGTAATTTATGACTCCTCTCATATGTTCATTTGTTTGTTGTGGTTTTGTCACAAATTGCCAAAGAGGAAGATTGTTAGGACATATGTGATTCAATGTTAGGAACATATGTCACTATATTATATAATTGGCTAATTCTTCGACAAAATACATTTTACTTGTAATTGGGTAGATTTAAGATGTGTTTAATACTTCAAGAAACCTTATTTCAAGACCAAGTATTGAAGCCATGCAAGTCTGTCCAAGATTCAAGTGTGAGAAGTGCTGCTCATTAAAGCTTGACAGCTAGCATCTATTGAGACTTGAAGAGTTGTTCCAGCCCGTGGCTCGACAGCAGCTCGACATATATGAAATTCAGTTTTTTTGGACTGTTTTTCATCCAATCCGTGATTATATGTTTGGGCTTTCTTTTCTCACAACCCTAGACATATAAAAGGATTATTTTAAGGGCCGTCAAAGGTTATGGAGCCAAGAGCACAATTGCACAAGAGCAAATTGTGATCAGAGACCTAGTTTGCATTGGTTCATCTTTCTTGTGAAGAAGCTGCTATATTTATGCACTGTAAGGTTTTGTAACCAAGGAGGTTCTCGTTCTTCATCGTGTGATGAACTGAAGAACTTTGCAGCCAACAATCCTTCTCTAGTTGGTGATTGAATTCGCCTACTAGGATCCGTGTAATTGGTTAGTCACGTACTGGGAGTCATGCATCAAAAGGAGAGATTGTCACTACAAAACAAGTCCAATTGGGTATTGGGGTAAGGGTTTAATTGTAGGTTGGTATAAGGTACTGGATTCCTTTACTTGTAAACGCTTGTTTTGATAATAGTAGATTCTCGAGAGTGGTGACCATAAAATCACTCGGTGGGGTTTTTGCCCTGTAAGTTTTCCCTATTTGTAAACAAATCACCGTGTCAATTTACTTTTTGCTGCACTTTAGTTTATTGGTGATTTGTTTGTGCTACCATGTGTTTGCATGTTAATTTGATTAATTAATAAACTTGCCTAATTAATCAATTAATTTATCAAAAGAGGTCAATACATTTTTGCCTATCACTTGATGATCTAAGGAATGTGAAGGGTCTCCCTACACTGAGTGTGGCCTTTGGGATTCCGTTTCTATCGTATTTATGGCAATGTGGAGGCGATGCGTGCTGGTGGGCCATGTGTCACGTTTTGATTGGCTGGATATTGTTAAGTGTTTGGATTTCTCGCATCTCTCTTTTTTAGGGAAGGCTTTAAATGCATTTCTCTTTCATCTACGTCCCTTGTTTTTGTTTTCTTCTCCATTTCTGCACTTCTCCATTTCTGAGTACTCTCCTTTCTCCGAGTTCAGGCAACTTCGCTTCTTTTCTTGGGTATGATCTTCCCCTTTTCTCAACATGATTTCCCTTTGCTCTATTTCAATTGGGGATTCCTACTTTTCTTTTCTTACCTTGATGTGTGATCATTCCGAGGTTAGGCGTCTTTGTCCTTCTGTCTCTTTCCTCTTTGCCCGTTTAGGGGCACTTCTTGGGTCTGTTGGTGGTTGCCCAAAGGTTGGGCCTTTTGTCCTAAGGGATAGTGTTTTAGGGATAGTGTTGGATGACCTTTCTCCATTGTTGCTTCAATCTTTAAATTGGTTTTAGTCCATTCGAGGGATATTGGTGGAGGTGAGGTCCAATGAGTTTGATGCAGGTCTACCCTCTAGTGATAAAGCTGTGGAAGTTGATACTGCCATTTTGGTGCCTTCATCCCTAAACCCCTCATATTATTCTCAAATTGTGCTGAGAGCCTTCCACGCTCTCAAAGAAGTGTGTTCCCTAGATGAGGACACTCTTTTTAGGTTTAGAGCTAGGTTCCAGCTTCTTGACGAAACTAGAATTCTCCTTCCTCGTTCAGGCGAGAAGGCTTGTGCCTTCAACCCTAAGGAGGTGTGTTTTTATGAAGCTACCTTCCTGAGTGGCCTCAGATTCCCCATCCACCCTTTTATAATGGAGCTTCTCCATCATCTGGGAATAGCGCCTAGGCAACTCATGCCGAATTCCTAGTGAATCATCATTAGTTGTATGGAGATTTGGATGATAGTAACTGAGGGTGATATGATCCGAGTGGATGAGCTTCTGTATTTATATTGTCTAAAAGAGTCAAAAGAGTCTGGGTATTACGAGTTGGTGCCTTGGGATAGGAAAGGTAGGCTTATTGGCAGTCTCCCTTTGTCATTCCATTACTAGAAATCCAGATACTTTTTTGTGTCTGGTGACAGTTGGGAGACTTTCTTAGATGACTTCAAGGGCGATGTCCCCAGATTATAACGTAGGAGGGGGATACCCAAACTTGGTGCATTTTTCCTTCGTCCTTTTCCTCTTCTTTGGGAAGTTCTTCTTTGTTTCATCCAACCCTGACACTGGCTTTTTATTCTTTTCTTTTAGCAAAGGTTCTTCCTAAGGTGAAGAGTAGGTACAAAGGTTGTGTTAAGGATGCTTTGGACTACGCAAAAACCTTTGATGATTTTGACAAGCTAATAGACCCTCAAACTTTGGCTTGTCATTTTCTGGGTCTTGATCCTTCTTCTTACATCTTGTGAGCAATAGCCAAAAAAGAAAAAAGTAGGTTTTTCCTCTTTTCCCTTTTTTTTAGTCTTATGTTGATATCTTTTTTATGTCATTCCTTGCAAAGATGACGACTAAGTTTAATAAAAAAATGTATTGCAAACTGAGGACTAGGAAGAATGACCTTGTCTAGCATCAATCAAAAGTAGCCTTGGGTGTCGAAGGAGGTCGTTGAGACTATTGTGTCCACTCCTATTGCTTCTGATCCCAAGGCAGCCTCTCTTGCTATTTTCATTGAGGAGATCACTCCTTGTCCAAAGAAAGCCTGAGGCAGCGACAAGGGAAAGAGTAAGATGAACTCTAACATTTGGGATAACACTGCCACTATCATGGGGAGAGCCCACAATATTGTTACTCCTGATGAGTTGAAAGGTTTAAGCGCCGTACCTTCCCACGAGTTGGTGAGTCATCACGTTCATAAGCTCGTCCAGATACGCCCTTTGCCCGAGCTTTCTCTCATCTCAGTCTTTTTCATCTCTCAAAATAGTTTTTACCTTATTTTTTTTATTTATAGGTTTTGGGAGAGATGCTCCACATTACCACTGAGCATCTTACCACAGAGGAGAGGGTGGTCATGGCCAACTTTATGGTGGATGCATTGGAGGCTAGAAATTCTACACTGAGGAAGGAATTAATAACAGCAATGGATAGTGGGAACCGAATGAAGGAGCAGATTAAGGCCTTAGCTGATGATCTTAAGGCGGAGAGATTGTTGACGAAGCAAAAAGATGAGAAACTCCAAGCGGCCAAGCGTAAGGCTTTTATGGCTAGAAATGACGTAGTGCAAGCTTTCCAGGTCACTCACAAGTACAACGGTGTCTTTTTAAGCTGGTACTTTAAGGGTTTTGAGTTGCTGAAAGGTATTTGGCAAAGCATAACCCTGAAATGGATCAGGACAACCTGGACTTTGAGGCTGTGGACAAGGAAATGGAAGCAGAGGAAGCAAATGTTGCTGGAAGTGCTGCTTTTGGGGGTGATGCGAACGAGGGGACCAATGATGGTGGTGACGATCTTGTTGCTTGAATTTTTCCTGCCGGAAAAACTTTGCTCTTTTCTTTTTCTTTTTCTTTTTTATTTTTTTTTTGGGTGCCTCGTCGGTTTTGGGGCTTTACGCATTTATTATTGAACAGTTTATGTTTTGGGTGCCCTATTTGTTTTGGGGTTTTTTTACTTTTGAAAACTATCTTCATACATGCTTTTTATTTTGAACATTGCATTTTATCTATTCAAGCATATTTGTTTCTTTCTAGCTTTGCAAAATTCATTTTGTCTCTTGCAGAGATTTTGCCTTATCCCACTAACCTTATTCTTTAGAGAAGAGAGTTTAAGAGGCCGTCAGGCTCATCATCCACTTCGTAATTTACGTCCTTGTCACTGTGTTACTTTAGTTCATCATTGGATTTTTCATGTGATTTATATCCTTCGATGGTCCAGCCTCATCATGTGATTTATGTTCGTTATAGGAATTGTACCATTGGCCTTGTCATGTGACTTGTATCCATGAGAGGATTTATGTCATTGGTCTTGTCGTGTGACTTGTATACATTGGAGGACTTTTGTCACTGGCCTCATCGTGTGACTTGTATCCATTGGAGGACTTATGTCACTATCCTCGTCATGTGACTTGTATCCTAAAAGATGACTTATGTCATTGGCCTCATTGTGTGACTTGTATCCTATTTGAGGATTTATGTCATTGGTCACTAGCCTCGTCGTGTTGCCAGCATCGTCAGCTGTTAGCACTTTTATGGAAGCTTATGCCTTAAATAACTATTTTATTGAACTGCTTTAGAGTGAAACAAGGATTTGTCAATGATAACAAATGATTATACCCCTACTAATGATACCTCTTCAGGTGTTCAACATTCCAAGGGTGGGGTAACTTGCTGTCGTCCACGGACTCTAGGCAGTAACTTCCTTGTCTTGAGTAGTAAGTGACTTTGTAGGGGCCTTTTCAGGTTGGTCCCAACTTTCCATGAGCTAGTTCCTTTGTCACAGGTGTAACCTTTCATAAGACGAGGTCTCCTATGTTAAATCTCCTGTGCTTTACTCTTTGGTCATAGTATCCAACCATCTTTTGTTGGTGCCTTTCCATTCTTTTGGATGATTCATCTCTTGTTTTGTTGAGGCAATCTAGATTCGTCCTCAGTTGATCGTTGTTAGTCTCTTCATAAAAAATTTCTCCTTATGCTAGTGACTCCAACCTCGACAAGAATTACTCCTTCTGTACCGTAGGTAAGATTCAATCGCGTTTCTCCTGTTAGGGTCCTGGTTGTGGCTTTGTAGGCCCAAAGGACACTTGGTAATTCTTCAGGCCATGCACCTTTTGCCCCCACCAGTCAAACTTTGATGGCTTTTATCAAGATTTAATTGGTTACCTCTTGTTAGGACATATGTGGTTCATCTTATTTTGAACATATGTCATTATTTTATGTAATTGGCTTATCCTTTGACAAAACACACTTTACTTGTAATTGGGTAGAATTAGGATGTGTTTAACACTTCAAGAAACTGTGTTTCAAGATCAAGTGTTGAAGTCATCAAGTCTGTCCAAGAAACAAGTTGAAAAGTGTAAGTTACTAAAGCTCGACACCTAGTCTTGACACATGTATCTATCGAGCTTTAGAAGCTATTTTAGCCCCGAGGCTCGACAGCTTCTCGACAGATCCTCGACACCTCTATCTGTCGAGATTTAAGGAAAACAGATTCTAAGTTCTGTTTTGATTTCAATCCGTGAATGTGTCTTTGAGACTTCTTTTCTCCTAACCCTAGACATATAAAAGGATTATTTTAAGAGCCATCAAAGAAAGTACAAGTACACAAGTTGCACAAGCATTGAGAAATCCTTATTCAAGCTATTTGTGATCTGAGACAAAGTTCATGCCCTAGTTCGTCTCTCTTGTGAAGAAGTTGCTATGTAATGTGCACCGTAGGGTTTTGTAACCAAGCATCTTCTTGATCTTCATCGTGTGGATGAATTGAAGAACTTTCCAGCCAACAACTCCCTCTAGTTGATGAATTGAAATCGCGTACTGGATCCACGCAATTGGTTAGTCACGTACTGGGAGCCGTGCATTAAAAGGAGAAACTGTCACTACAGAACAAGTCCAATTGGGTATTGGGATAAGGGTTCAACTGTAGGTTGGTAAGGTACTGGGATTTCTTTACTTGTAACGCTTGTTGTGATAATAATGGAGTTTCGGGAGTGGTGACCTTGAATCACCCGATGGGGTTTTTGCCATTAGGTTTTCCCCATTCATAAACAAATCACCGTGTTATTTATTTTCCGTTGCATACTATAGATTATTGGTGATTTGTTTGTGCTACCATGAAATTTGTATGTTAACTTGATTAATTAAAAACTTGGCTAATTAATCAATTTAATTCATCACAAGGGGTCAACGCAATTGTAGAATATCACCTCTGTCTGTCCGTCAGCTTGTGGGTGCCCAAGTAATCAGAACTGGTTTTAGATTTCGAGTCCTGAGCAAAAGGAACGGAACGCCTGGCTGTCGAACTGCCTGCCATTGTCTGATATGATCATCCTTGATATGCCGAACTTGCAAACAATGTTCTTTCACACGAAGTTTTGTATCTTTGCCTCTGTAATTGTTTCTAGAGCCTCTGCTTCTACCTACTTTATAAAGTAATCAATTGCTACGAGTAAAAATTTTACTTGTTTTTTACCTTAGGGCAGGGGGCCCACTATGTCAATCCCCCATCGTGTAAATGGCCATGGGGAGGTTATGATCATCATCTTCTCTCCTAGTGTTCTCTGGACATTCCCATACCTATGGCACTTGTCACACCTTTTGACGAAGTCCTTGGCTTCTTTCTACATTGTTGGCCAGAAATAGCCTGCTCTGGTGATCTTTGATATCAAGGATCTTGACCCTGAGTGATCTCTGCAAATGCCTTCATGAACTTCTTCTAAGATATATCTTGCTTTTTCCTATTGAATACATCTTAAGTAAGGGAGAGAAAATCCCCTTTTGTAAAGCACGTCATTTAGGAGTGTGAATCTAGCAGCTCGCTTTTTCATCCTTCTTGTCTCGTTCAAATCTGAGGGTAGGTAACCAACCTTCAGGTAGGACGTGATGGGTGTCGTCCAGCTCGGGCCCCTTTGTATTGCAAACGTGTGGAATTCCTCGATGCTAGGGAATTTTTGTACCTCCAATTTTATTAGTAGATTGTCTTTGGTTTCTGACAATGCTTGTCTTGCTACTTTATCTGCTTCTATGTTCAAACTCCATGGGACTTGTGCAAATTCTACCTGTTCCATGTCTCTAGCAAGTTGGTTTGTCAACTTCAAGCACTTCTGCATTCTCTATTCCCTTGCTTCATAATCCCCTTTGATTTGCTTGATCACTAACTTGGAGTCACTTTTCAAGAGTACGTTTTTGGCTTCCATGGATTTTGCTAACCTAAGCCCCGTTAGTATGGCTTCATACTTTACCTCATTGTTGGTGGCTGGGAATTGGAGTTGGATCTTGTATTTCAGGATGTCCCCTTCTGGTGAGGTTATGATGACTCCGACTTTGCCCCTTCCTTTTGCCAACGATCTATCAGTTTGTACCTTCCATAACTCTACTATGCTCGTCGAGCTATCTTCAAGCATGGTGAATTCGGCAATGAAGTCTACTAACACTTGGGCCTTTATTTCTGTTCAAGGCCTGCATTCAATGTCGAATTGGCTCAGCTTGACTGCCCATTGTACCATTCAGCCTGCTACTTCTTGTTTGTTCATCATCTTTTTTATTGGTTGGCCCATCATGACGAGAATTGAATTTGCTTGAAAGTAAGGACACAGCTTTTAAGAGGTGACGACCAGAGCGAAAGTGATCTTCTCGATGTATGGGTATTTCACCTCTGCTCCCTGAAAAGCTTGGCTCACGTAGTATACAGGGTGCTGGATCCTTGATTCCTCTTGAATTAGGGTTACACTTACTGTCGTGGAGAGATAACCAAATACAGGAATAGGTCTTCACCTTCCTTAGATGGGCTCAACAGTGGTGTGTTACTCAAATATCATTTTAATTCTTGGAACATCACCTCGCATTCGTCGGTCCATGTGAAGGCTTGCTTGAAAGTCTTGAAGAAGGGGAGGCATTTGTTCGTCGCCTTCGAGATGAAGTGACTGTAGGCTACCATTCTTCCTATCAGCTTCTGCACTTCCTTGACATTCCTAGGTGAGGTCTTGTCTAGTATGGCTTTCAGTTTTGTCGAATTGGCTTCTATTCATCGCTATGACACCATGAAGCCGAGGAACTTTCCCGAAGAAACTCCAAACGCACACTTTGATGGGTTCAATCTCATATGGTATCATCTCGAAGGTTTCCTTGAGGTCATCCAAATGACTTTCCACATCTTTGCTCTTAGCGAGCATGTCGTCCACGTACACCTCCATGTTTCTTCCAATTTGCTTATTGAACATTTAATTTACCAACCTGTGATAAGTAGCTCCTATATTCTTTAATCTGAATAGCATAACCCTATAATAGTAAAGTCCTTGGATGGTGATAAAGGCAGTCTTCTCTTGATCTTCTTTTGACATTTAAATCTTGTTGTATCTTAAGAACGCATCCATAAATGTTAGGAGCTTGTGTCTTGCTATAGAATCAATGAGCTGATTAATTCGTTTGTTGTCCTTAGGGTAGGCCTGGTTTAGATCTGTGAAATCCAAGCACATCCTTCATTTTTCATTTGCTTTTTTCATCTTGACGATGTTAGCCAACCACTTTGGGTAGTATACCTCCTGGATAAATTTGGCAGCCAAGAGTTTATTGACTTCATTCGTGATGGCCTTGTTCCTTTCGGGTGCAAAAGACTTTCTTACTTTAATGGATGGGCTTTTTCTCTAGATCCATGTTTAGTCTGTGTTGGATGACGTCCTTTGAAATGCTAGGCATGTCTTCATGGCTCCATGCGAAGACGTCTAAATTCCCTTTTAGGAACTCCGTTATCCCTTTCTTCATAGCAGGATTAAGGTTTGCTCCTATGTTTGTTATCTTCATAGGTTCTCCCTCTACTAGTTCAACTGTCTCCAATGCTTCTACCGTCTCCGACCTTTCTTCCTCGATTATCCATGTGTGGTTCTACTTGGATGCCAATACTGCTTGATAACATTCACGAGCCAGAACTTGGTCTCCTTTGATCACTCATACCCCATTTTCTGTAGGGAATTTTACCTGTAAGTAGTATGTTGAAGTTACAGATTTCCAATGGTTGAGAGTTGGTCGTCCAATGATGAAATTGTTGTTGTTTGCTAGGGGTACATGCCTATTGTAACTGTTAGGGTTACTATCTCCTTTGGATAAACTCTATCCCCACTGAAACTCATGAGGGGAGACTCGAATGGACGAAGCCTGCTTGGGTCTACTTTTAACTATTAGAAGGCAGAGAGGTAAATGATATCGACGAAATTTTCATTGTCCACTAGAATGTTAGGATGTGTGCCCTTAAATCCTATTGTATGATGCTATATATGACATTATGTATAACTTAATGTTGTGTTTTAATAAAGTTGTTTTATTTTTATCTAAAATAATGGTAACATGAATATTTGGACATTATCATATAGTCCATAAGATGCATAGTATGTGATTTATGTGATTTAGTCACAGAAGATATAAATCACAAGTTCTTTATAAACTCAAAATTTATAGTTCGTAGTCGGTGATGAAATTGGGCATTTCATCTGCGAAGACTATAACATATCAACTAAGATGATTTGTCTTGAACATGGAAGTGGAGACTTCTAGTTGATATGTTGATATGTTTTAAGAAATAAGACATATTGAACTGGACTGCTGTGAGATTTATTATTCTCTTAACGACTGTCAAATGAATAATAAATCTCATAACTTTTATTTGCATGAACTCTTAATCCTGAGAAAATAATGGACCTAATCATGATGTGTAGGTTGCTTTGATATATCAAGAGTGAGATCTAAATTAATGGTCAAAACCTTAGTATGTTGGACAGCCACATTTAGTGTTGATGGAACATATATTCTCAAGTTGGAATTCATAATCTCTTAACAGAGATATAAAATATTCCCTTGAGATAAGTTTAATGGGTTTGGTTATTCAGAGAGTTAGGCCTAATCACTTTGGTAAGAAGTTACTAAAGTATATATTTATGATATTGGATTTCATAAATATATGATGAATAACTTTAAAGGATTAAACCGGGTACTTAAGGATAAGATGTAGTAATTTTCAAAGTGGCAGTCTATATTCATGATTTTGTTTTACTACGAATATTTTATGAATGGGTTGCATGTACAATAAAGTTTTGGGATATAATTTGTTAATAAGGCCTAGAGTGCAATTATATTTATATAGTGGTATTAAATATAATTAATGGTTTTGGACTTGTCAAGAGTTGATGGAAAATCTCAAGGCCCATTGGAGCTAGTATCTTATTGGTCCATTTTGGTCCCACTCCAAGCCACACAGTAAAACCAATTAAAAAGGCCCAATAGGCCAGCCCAATTAGATAATCAGTTAGTTATAAAGGGAGAAACATACAAGATTTTTTTTAAGAAGCATAGAGAAAAGGAAAAAAAGAGAGTGTGAGGCACACTTTCATTCTCCCTAAGAAACTGATTAAAAGAGAGAGTGAAGATTAAAAGTGTTCCCAAGTGCTTCTAATCATTGTTTTGAATTTCTCCACACCAAGGTACACTATCTTGTTCTTAAATTATGAAATTTACATAGTGTATGTTATCAATCATGAATGAAATAGATCCTTGTTTGTTGCTTTCGTTGTGTGTTTTGTATGAGATACAAAACCAAATTTTTTCCAACATAGAATTCTTCTAGTGTTGAATCCTTCTATCATGAGCATGATGACCATAGGGTTGCCATGGGGTTACTTCACTCCTCTAGTGTCTTCTTCTGAGAAAACCATGTCCGTCACCTCTCTTCTCCTGTTTTTCCTCAGTGGTATCATGTCGACACTGTTGACCTATCTTTGTTGTGACTTCTTGAGGGATCTAAACGAGCCCTCCATTGTTGGACCACCGTTGATCATCCTTATATCCCCTACCGCACTTTTTGGTCATTCTTGCGACTTATCATCGTCTTTGGGCTTCTCTTCTGACCTAATTCGATCTTCTTTCTTTGGTCGTCTATACGTGTTTTTCTTGACAAACTTCTGTAATCTTCCCTTCTGGATCAGTTCTTCTATCTATTCTTTGAGATCTCTGCATTCATTAGTGTAATGCCCTTGGTCTCGGTGGAAACGACAATACTTTTTCTTATTCCGGACATTGGGTGAACCACTCATTGGCTTCAGCCACCTATGCTGGTGGTCATCCTTAATCTGCATTAAAATTTGGTCAATGGGCATTACCAAGGGTGTGAAGTTTTTCATTGTTGGACGGGTGATCTCTTCTTTCCCTCTTCTGTCCTTTCTAATCATCTTGAGAGCTTGCCTTTGATGTTTGAGGTCCACCTACCTTTATTGCTGCCAAAGCGTCCTCCGCATTCATCAACTTTTGAGCTTTTATAAGAAAATCCGTCACTGACACTGGAAGACTCTTAGCAAGTGCCACAATGAATGCTTTAGATCTCAACCCAACGTTGAACATCGTTAATTGTACCTGGCCCTCAACTTCATCCACTTCTAGCACTTCTCTGTTGAACCGCTTCACGTATGATCTTAATGATTCTTCTTTTCCTTGTCAGATCATCAATAAATGATCCACTGGCCTCTTTTGAAGATGTCCTCCTATGAAGTGATGCACGAACAAGCTACTAAGTTGATCGAAATCATCAATAGAAGATTGTGCCAATTTACTGAACTACACTCGGGCTGCTCCTTTGAGGGTGGTAGGGAAGGATCGATACACTATTTCATCCGGCGTTTGCTGTAGGCTCATGGTCATCTTGAAGGTGGTGATGTGATCCAGCTGGTCCTTGAACCCGTCATATAACTTTAGCTGTGGCAGCCGAAATTTCAGTGGTAGGGGGCATTCGAGGACTTTTTGTGTAAATGAGGAATCAGTTCTTCTCACCATCCCAACTAAATTTTTTGTTGTTTTTTCCCTTCATTGCATTCTTGTGTTCGTCCATCTCTTTCCTTATGCTCCTCAAGAAGTCGTTACTTGCCTCGTCAGACCGCTCTGTTCTCCTTGAGTTGTCTCCCCCTTGCCTACCCTCTGGGTCTCACAGTTCATCCTCATTCCTGTTGTTTTCGGCTCTTCTTGGTGAACGGTTTTCTTCTTGTTGCAACCGTTGTCTCATTTCTTGATTTTGTTTTGTTAGTTCTTCTGCACTAGCCATGAGAGCTTGGACTTGCAATGCCAGGGCAGCTGACTTTGGTTGCGCACTGGACTCCATCTGGATGAAAATAAAGGTAGGGCAACGTATCTATCCTTAGGATTAGGAAAAAGAAGGCGTTCCCCACAAATGGTGCCAAACTGATGAGTGCAAAATTGTTAGCGGTTAGGATCATCTAAATGGCTCAGTCGTGACCTACAAGATAGTAGAGAAAGGTGACAGATAGGTCACTGGCATGGTGCCAACCGATGAGCCTCTGATGGTAAAGTTAGAGAGAGAGAGAGAGAGAGAGAGAGAGAGAGAGAGAGAGAGGGAGAGAGAGATAATGAGAAATTTCTGGTTAATGGGAGTATATTTTTGATAATGTCCCTTACCTTTGGTTGGATGTACCTTATATAGGCTTCTGCTTTCCTAGCCGGTGGAACCACAATTAATGGTGGTTTAATTCCTTATCTGGGTAACGTCTTTGGCACTTAATGCCGAGATATGGAGGCCTCTGAGCTGTTACCCTCTTTACTTCATCCAATCGTAACGACTCAGTCAATAAAGGCTTCATTTATGGTTTGCTCCTCGTCCATTGCTATTCATGGACGAACAATATCTTTAGGCTCATCAGTTGCCCCCCATTCCTTGGTTGTTAGCTTTCTTGATGATCTAAGGAATGTGAAGGGTCGCCCTACACTAAGTGTGGCCTTTGGGATTTCGTTTCTATCGCATTTATGGCAACATGACGGTGCTACATGCTGGTGGGCCATGCATCACATTTTGATTGGCTGGACGTGGGCACATTTATGGTTTGCTTTTTCGTTCATTGCTATGCTTGGACGAACAATATCTTCGGCCTCATCAGCAATCATCTACCAACAAAGACAAAAACAAAAAAAAAAATAATGTTTTTTTTAATACTAGGCTGGCTATGATTTTTTTTTTTTTTTTTTTGAAGTTAGAGCATTCACAATAATGATGTTAAAAATTTTAGCTTTTAGTACTTCAAAAAGTTGCTTTATTTATTTTACCACCTCACTTTACAATACACACAATATCAAATGTTCTATTTTTTTATCACTTCATTTAAAATAATATAAACAACTCATTAAAATAATAAGGAAGAGTGAGAATTTGAGTTTTTTAATTGAAGGATGTAATATAATCTTAATAAAATATTTTATTTTATTTTTATCAATTTGCTACAGTCAACTAATATTTACTGTAGTTGCAAAACATTTAGCTTTAGCTTCTTTAATAACACATGAGTTTTTTGTTCTTTGGTGGTAAAATAGTATTTTTGCTAAAATACAATCACCATTGTGATATTTTTATTATTTTTGTTAAGTTTTTTGGGTTGGATAGTTGCTATTTGGTTTAGCCTAACTAGACTAATTGGGGAGAAATGGAGCCCAAATAAAAAATTGAAATATAGAAGGACTAAAACAAAAAATTTGGACCATCCTTAATGGTGGTGTAGAATCTATTGATACCCCCTTGTTCACTTCCTTAGCACAGAAAGAGTTGTGGCTGGCTGCAAATGTTGCATCCGCCATTGTTGTTTTAGGTGCTACAACAGATTTTTGATTTGAGGGAGGAGGAGATGCAACACCTAAGAGAGCTTTTGTTTTTAATTGATTGAGAAGAGGATATTTTTGTCTTTAAATTGTGTATCACCTAAGCAAACATCATGTGCAAGTCATGTGCTTTCATTTTCAGTCTAACATAACAGTAAAACTAACTTTAGGGTGCAAAGTATAACAAATGTCAAAGTTTAGGATGCAAAGTATAATCTGGGATATAGTTTGTTTGGAAATTTAGACCCCGATTGATAGAATTAATAAGTTTTAAACCCAAGTTGTTAATTAGATTTATTATGAATAAAACTTGTTAAAACAAACAAACATCAATATCATGTCAAAATCATGCACAACGAAAAATTAAATAAGACAAGATATGATGACCCAGGAAAACCAATGAAACAAACAAAATTAAATAAGATAAGATATGATGACTTAGGAAAACCAATGAAACAAACTAGTTTCATAGTAAAAAAACCTTGAGGAAACCTTCCTGAAAAATAATCCACTATAATAACGAGAAGTCTTAGATCTAGTACAAAACCTTTGTCCCTAGACTCTACAATCTTCATAGATGAACTTACTATAGAAACCTTCTACCACTTCAGAACCTCTAAACTCTTCAATATATGAATGCCACCCATGTGATGCACGGATCCCAGTATGTGAATGCCACTCACCAACTTGAGGAAGAAGAATTTTGGATGCAAAGTTCTTCACTTCATCAACAATGAAGATCAAGAAGCACTTGGTTACAAAACCCTAAGGCGCAAAGACGTAGTAGCTTCTTTCAGAGAGAATAAAGCACCGGTCACCTTTTGCATGTGTTCTCCTTGTATTCTTTTATGTGAAGGCCTTTCAAATATGTCTTATATATGTCTAGGGTTGTAAGAAAAGAAACCCAACACATACATGTCAGCATGGGCCGAAAATCAGATCTGAAAATTATGATTTTGTAATTCTCAATAGATAGCATCTATCAAGAAGCTGTCAAGACCTTGATAGATAGAATCTATCAAGAGCTGTCAAGACTCATTAAACCTCAATAAATAGCTATTTATCGAGAGCTATCAAGAATCTGTCTAGCCTTAATGAACAACCCTTCTTCACTTATTTCTTGGTCCAATCTTTATGGCTTTAATACTTGACTTGAACAACATGTTTCTTAAAGTATTTAACACATCCTAGATCTACACAATTACAAGTAAAGTGTGTTTTGTCAAAGGATTAGCCAATTATATAAAATATGTCCTTAACATAGCTTAGGGCAGTAAAATATAATTTTTCGTAAAATTTTAGTTAAAAAATTGTTATAGCATTTTTATTTCTCTATCTTCTGCTTGAATAGCCAAAATCCAACTGCTTTAATTACAAACTAGTATTCCAGAATCAAGCAATTTTTTAAAAGTTGCTTCTAAGAAAATCTTCCTAAAACGACAAAGATTGTAAATTGTTGGAAAATACAACTGGATTAGAAGCTATAAATAATAACTAGACCGAAAAAAGTACGAAAGAATTAAAACTGGTAGCATCCTACCTTGTATTATTTGCAGCTGCATCATGACCGGCATCACTAGCAGCTGCATCATCAGATTCAGACACCAACTCTACCATCAACATCGACCAAGCATTCCTCCTACCACTACAACACCCAATTTTAAATTTCTAACCCAATATTCCCATTATTCTTCCTAGCCTTCTGTGTGGCTTCACCACTTGTGGTTGTGGGTGCCCATGATGACAATGATAATATCCCAACCCTGGTGGTGGTGATGGTGTAGGATATCCCTCTGGTATTGGTGGAGGTGGACCCCACCATGAACAGGTTATCCCATTGTAGATTGTGAATTACAACTTTGAGGAGGGTACGTTGCATGCACGGAGCTAAATATTGATTAGGAGGGAATGGCTCCCCCTAAATTTGATATATATATATATATAGCAATTTTGTTCAATAAAATTAAACTTTGCCCTCCTTAATAATGTCATTAATTTTTTTAAGAGTAATGTTATAACCACAAACTTTTTTACTATATTTTTACAAACTTTCATACGAACTTTCCAGTACGCATAATTAGTGCTATCAAATAAAGGAGAAATCAAAAGAGATTGTCCAGGATCCATGACAACGGGGATCAAGGATCACACTTAGGAAACTAATCCAATTAGAGTGTACTTGCTCTGATACCACTTGTTGAGAAATTTAGACCCCGATTGACAGAATTAAAAAGTTTTAAACCTAAGTTGTTAATTTGATTTATTATGTATAAAACTTGTTAAAACAAACAAACATCAATATCATGTCAAAAATAAGTGTAGCGGAAAAGTAAATGAGACAAAATATGACGACCCAAGAAAATCAATGAAACAAACTAGTTTCACAGTAAAAAACCTGGAGGAAACTTTCCCGAAAAGCAATCCACTATAATGAAGAGAAGTTTCAAATCTAGTACAAAACCTTTGTTCTTAGACTCTACAATCCCCTTAGATGAACTCACATCAGAAATCTTCTACTGCTTCAAAACCTCTACATTTTTCAATATATGAACGCCACCCTTTTGATGCACAGATCCCAATACGTGACTAACTCCTCTGCATGAATTCCAGTACGTGACTCACTCACTAACTTGAGAAAGAAGTATGTTGGCTGCAAAGTTCTTCACTTCATCAATAATGAAGATCAATAAGCACTTGGTTACAAAACCTTAAGGTGCAAAGATGCAATAGCTTCTTTTTTAGAGAATAAGGCTTCGGTCACCTTTTGTGTGTGTTCTCCTTATGTTCTCTTATGTAACGGTGCTTGCTCACTCCTGAGTGCAAGAGATCGTAACAATATAATTCTTGAAGAACCGTGGTCGAACCACAAGGAGCAGGGTAAATTTAAAAACAATATAATTAAATGACAATTTCAGTGAAAAAGAAAAATACTTTTGCTTAGTGATTGTTAACAAGAATAATAATAAAAACTGATTCAAATCAATAATGTAAATACTAGGGCATCGGGGTATTTCCCTATATCGATATGGGATTCTTTGTGATCTAAGAAAATATCTATTTCATAATTGATTGCTTTTATACAATTAAAAACTTATAATTCGTTTGAACTAAGATAATTCAAGAACTCATGATAACCTCGATTAATAATGCGGTTAGAAAAATTTTCAGAAAAACCCATTCACTTTAAAATCTGATTTCTATATGAAACTATTAGAAATTCATCTAAACAATAAGAAAAAGATGATTGAACTTATTGAAAGCATGGAAGAACTAAAACATCAAAAGAAATCTAATTGAACAATCAAATATGTTGTTGATAAAATCTTAGAATGAATCATATTAAATATTCATACCATATAGAAGAAACATAACCCCTAACCCTAGCAAAGAGTTTAGGCTGCCATTAGAGAAAGGAAAATACAAGGTTTTCTCTGCCCAAAATTTGTTCTCACAACCTCAAAACCCTAACATAAATGTGTCCCAAGAAAATAAAACTTTTACTATTTAATTTCTGTCCAGGTTTATAGCGGTAACTTGTGAGTTAATTTTGGCCTTCAAAAATTAAAATTTCGCAAAACTCAAAACTGGAAAGTTGTAGATAATTAAGTCACGGTTCCAACCCATCTAGCCTTGTGTCAATTGGATTTTTGATGAGAGAGATATGCTCAAAATACTGATCAGTGCTTAAATTAGATTTTTCCTTTTCAAATTCTGCCTCTTTGGTTCCTTTCCTTGTTTGAAGCTTCCAATCAGAGTAGACAATCCAAGCACTCCAGCTGCATCTTCTTAGACATTTAAGCATGGTTCTTTAGCTCCACTTTAATTCCAGTTTGGCCTCCATTTTCTCATAAATTCCTGTAAACTCATCTTTTTCACATAATTTCCTGAAAGTAGAAAATTACACACAATGAATGGCATCTTATTCAAGAAATTATGTAAAGATAAATGATAGGGATTAATGCAAATCATGGCTTAATTAAGCAAATTAAGCATAGTAATAAGGAGATAACCCCCACATAAATATATAACAAGTATATATGTTAAGGAGTTATCACACCCCCCCCCCCAACTTAAATCTTGCTAGTCCCTAGCAATCCATAAAGCACCTATGTCTACTAAAAGTGAAAAATTAAAATGAAAATACAAGCCACTTTCGTAGGCTACACGACTGCACTTCCTACGTGCAGCAAGTCTTTGAACCCCTAGGTTACCCTAGTGGACAAGTTTACTCCTTGACTCTACCCACAAAAATCAAAGGTTTCTTGAGAATTTCTGCAGCAAATGTTAGTCTGCTTTATCATTATATCATACAAATCAACTTTCAATTTTGAGTTGGGATACTATTCATCATATTAAAGAGTTTTCACTAGCTTCACTTTTGGAGTGTGTGTGTGCATAGCCCATCCAATCAAACTAGCTTTTCCAAACATATTCATAGACCAAGAATAATCTAGATTAGAGCCTCTACTCCAAAACCTCTCTTAAGTCATCAACACTCTCAAAAGAGCACACATAGAAGTAATGGTTTCTCTCTTCAAATAACATGTGAACAAAAAGGAAAGAAGAAGTTTTAAGAATATCACATGTGCATACAAAAGCAGCTGCTAAAACAACGGAAAAAGATCTCTTCGAAAGGATGTTGAATTCCTGGAAACATGAGGTTAATACCATTTTCATCCCTAGTTTTTATCCCAAACACACACCAGCCATGCACCTTGAGGATCAAGTAGGACTTTAAGCTCAGTGGTAGTATAATCTTTTGGCTAGGTAAAGGCAAAATCGCTCTCTTTGAAATATAAGGTATATGAATCAAATGCATAAAATTCAAGTCAAACCCAACCCATAGCGACAACAACCAACTTTAATCAAAATAACATTTACTCAATCCTTCTAAAGTACATGAAAGATGTGTAAGACACCAAGGATTTATTGATTGATTTTGTATGTCTCGTCTTTCTTTTTCTTTCTCTCTCTCTCTCTCTCTCTTTTTCTCTTTTTTTTTTTTTCTTCCTTCTTCTTTTTTATTTTTTTATTATTATTTATTTTTGAAGAAAAGTGAGACAATGGTGGCATCTAAACACATCAATTGCTCAAAACCTGAACCCCCATGAGAATACCGATAAATAAAAATGTTTTGTGGTATTGTAGAAGTATTTCTCATGGCTTAAATAATGGTGACAATGGTTAATGTAAAGGTAGGTTGAATATTTTTTAGCTGGTGACAAAAAAATTGGTGGTCTTAGGTTTTCATCTCCTAAAATTCCACATAAACCAGCATGCCTAGGGACAAAAATAAGTAGGATCATGGTATATCTCCCATAATGTTTCCAGTAGTCAACCAAAAAATATAGAGATCTTTTACAAATATTAAAGCATATGAAAGAAATTTAAGAGTTCAAACAATGATATACTCTCACAAAGAAAAGTAAGGCTCAAGAACTCTCCATATGGGTTGAGTTTCATCTTTTATCTAGCTTGTTCATGATCCATGCATATCCAACATCCAACCGTCCACTAACCTGGCTATTGTGCTCAAAAGTTTCCAATTGTGCTCTTCATGAAAGAGTCTTAATATAACAAATAGTATAACCAACTCAACATTATTCATTCCGTCACATGATATAAAAAAAAAGCTTATAACTCTTCAGCATTCAAATTCAAGGTTTTTTTTTTTTTTTTTTTTTTTTAATAGAATTGAAAAGTTGCAACAAAAAGAAAGAAAAAAAAAATTCATGCAAGGTGCAGCAAAATGTGTAGACTTCTCCCCCTAACTAAAATATTGCATTGTCCTCAATATATCAAAGCCAAAATAAATTCAAGTATAAAGGGAAGAAGTTAGCTTTAGCATTTAAATTGTTTTTTTTTTTTTTTTAAATTTCTTTCACACTTGCAAATGTTAGCTCACAAAAGAAAAATAATAATAAAACAAAAAAACAAAAAACAAAAACAAAAACAAAAGGCAAAAAGAAAAAAAAAACAAAAAGTAAAGAAAATTAAGACAAATATTGTATAATGTCATAAGGCTCTTTCAGAGATCACGTAGCATCCCAATAGGCAGGGATCTCTAGTGTCATAGTCTCCTCCTCTGGTATAACTCCCCCTAAGAATGGTTTTAACCTTTGTCCATTTACTTTCAAAATCCTGACATCTCTAGGTTCTTCAACTACCACAGCTCCATGGTTAAGCACTTCCCTTACAATGAAAGGGCCATCCCACCTAGGTTTTAACTTACCTCGGCCTAAATATGCATATTTAAGACCACCAAGCAGTGGCTTAAGCTCCAGTTGTGGTGCCTTTTCACTTGAATGCACATGCTTTTTTTCATTTTCTAGTAGCTCCTCAAAACAAGGCTTCCATCCTTTATTAATTGCCACCATTTGTTGTTCTTCCAAAACCTGTGAGGAATCCAACAAAGAAAAATTTTAAAATATATGAATATTACATTCTAAATCATAAGAACCAACAGAATTATTAAAAAGAGTTTCAAGAGGATCAGAAAAACAATTCTTATTAAGCTCTTCTTGAACCACCGCCCCAATAAGTTTCACATAAGCACAGTCATCATCCTCATGTGGTTGTTTAGTTACATGAAATATGTTTAGCTCCAAAGTCATGGAACCAAAAGTGAGTTGCATCCTTCCATTCCTGCAATTAATTAAAGCATTAGCTGTGGCAAGAAAATGTCTACCCAAAATAATAGGGGTATGAACATTAGGATGTAAAACAGGTTGGTAATCTAGAACAATAAAATCAACAGGATAATAAAATTGTTCAATTTTCACCAAGACATCCTCAACAATCCCTCTCGGCTCCCTTACAGAGCGATTAGCCAATTGTAAAGTTACTGAAGTAGGTTTTAACTCACCAAGTCCAAGTTTTTGATATACATTGAAAGGGATCAAATTAACACCTACCCCAAAATATAGTAATGCATGCTTCATGATGTAATCTCCAATAGTACAAGAGATCATAGGACAACCTAGATCCTTATACTTTGGTGGGGTCTTATGTTGAATAATTGCACTTACCTGTTCTGTTAATAATGCGGTCTTCTTCATATGATGCTTTCTCTTGATGGTGCATAAGTCCTTAATTACCTTGGCATATGCAGGCACTTACTTGATAACATGCAATAATGGCAAATTTATTTTGACTTGATGCAAATGCTCTAATATCTAAGATGTGGTGTCCAATTTCCTAGGTAATTTTAAGGCTTGTGGAAATGGAGGAGGGATTGGGCAGTGTTCAATGTCATTAAGCCCAAGTGACTCAGTTTCAACTTTTTCTTCTTCAACTGGGGTCTCCTTAGATTGCTTAGTTATTAAAGGAGCACTTTTATCAATCTCTTTACCATTCCTTAAAGTGGTCACAACTTTTACTTCCTCATGTTTATCCTTAGAGCCAATTTTTTGATTTTGATTGATGGGATTGGGTTGAGTTTGGGAAGGAAGCTTCCCTCTTTCTATCCCACTCAATGAATTTGTAAGCCTAGTTATATGACTCTTGGTCTCTCTTACCTCTTCATCTAGCCTAGCGAGCACGGATTCAAACTTTTGATTTTGCTCACTTTGTTTTTGAATGAAAGTACTAAGTGCATCCTCCAAGGAAGTTCTAGATGATGATGATGATGATGCATGTGGTGAATTAAAATTCCTTGAAGCAGGAGGATTCAAAACATTGTCACTCTTATAACTCAAATACGGATGGTTTCACATATTTGGATTATAATTGTTAGAATATGAAGAATTGTTTGGCCAATATGAATTAAATGCAAGTACTTGTTCTTTTGACACATTTAAAAATGATGAAAGTGATGCACATTCATTTGTAGCATGGTTTATCTCATGACAGATTTTACAAACATCCATTGGGTCCTCTCTAAAGGTAGCACTAACACTCTTACTTCCTTTCATTTTGAGTGCCTCTATTTCTTTAGTTAACATACTGACTTTTGCACTCATGTTATCATTTTCCCTCAACTTGAAAATACTTCCACTAGAAGTGGTAGTGTTAGTTCTAGTTCTATTAATGGAGTCCACAGGGCTAGGTCCAGTCCATGTGTTAGAGTTTTCAGTTATCTCATCAAGATAATCCACTGCATCTTCGGGTTCCCTTTGTAAAAAGTCCCCTCCGCATGAGAGTTGAACAAACTGTCAATCCCTAGGTGTAAGTTCATAAAAATAACTAACCAACCTCCAATCTTCATACCTATGAGTTGGGCAGAAATTGAAAAGATCTTTGTTCCTTTCCCAAGCTTGGTATAAGGTCTTATTTTCTCTTTGGACAAAATAAGCTATCCTTCTTTTTACTTGCTGGACTTTGTGGGGAGGAAAATGTTTCTTAATAACCTCTTTGGCCATCTCTCCTTAACTACCTATAGACCTAGGTTTCAAGGTGTAAAGCCAACTTCTTGCCTTACTCTTAAGAGAAAAAGGAAAGAAACGTAACTTAGCAGTCTCAATAACATTTTGTACATAGAAACTACTAATTACCTCTTCAAAAGCTCTAACATGGACATAAGGATTTTTATTTTCTTGTCCCCTAAAGTCAGGAAGTTTTGCCAATAAACCTTGTTTCAGTTCCACATGTGGTGCATTAGGTGGAAACATGATGCATGAAGGAACAGAATTTTATGTAGGATGCAACAACTCATACATAGTTCTTCTATTCTCCTCATGATTATTATGTATTTCAGCACCCACCATTGATGAAGAAGGTGAAGGTGATGGTCTGTCAATAAGGTTGCCAAAGTTTCAAAAATTTCTAATCTTCCTCTCTCGTTTGTAACCTAGATGCTCATGCAACAATGAATCCACAATAAAATAAAAACAAATAGAAAAATAAAAACAAAATAAGGGAAAAAATGGAACGAAGTTACCAATAGAAGAATTTTTACCAGCTATGCTTTGCTCTAAAAAAACAAATTGCCTCTGAACACGCAGCAGCTCCACAGCAACGGCGCCAAAATTGCTTGTTCACTCCCAAGTGCAGGAGATCGTAGCAATATAATTCTCGGAGTATCAAGGTCGAACTACAAGGAGCAGGGTAAATTCAAAGACAATATAATTAAATGACGATTTGAGTGAAGAAGAAAAATACTTTTACTTGATGATTGTTAACAAGAATAATAATAAAAACTGATTCAAATCAATAATGTAAATACTAGGGCATCGGGGTGTTTCCCTATATTGATATGAGATTCTTTGTGATCTAAGAAAATATCTATTTCATAATTGATTGTTCTTATACAATTAAAAACTTATGATTCGGTTGAACTGAGACAATTCAAGAACACATGATAACCTCGATTAATAATGCGGTTAGAAAAGTTTTCAGAAAAACTTATTCACTTTAAAATCTGATTTCTATTTGAAACTATTAGAAATTCATCTAAACAATAAGAAAAACATGATTGAACTTATTGAAAGCATGGAAGAACTAATACATCAAAAGAAATCTAATTAAACAATCAAATATGTCGTTGATAAAATCTTAGAATGAATCACAATGAATATTCATACCGTATAGAAGAAACATAACCCCTAGCCCTAGCAAAGAGTTTAGGCCGCCATTAGATAAAAGGAAAATACAATATTTTCTCTGCCTAAAATTTGTTCTCACAACCTCCTTTCAAAACCCTAACATAAAAGTGTCCCAAGAAAATAAAACTTTTACTATTTTAATTTTCGTCCAGGTTTACAGCGGTAACTTGTGAGTTAATTTTGGCCTTCAAAACTTGAGAATTTCTAAAAACTCAAAACTGGAAAGTTGTAGATAATTAAGTCACGGTTCCAACCCATCCAGCCTTGTTTCAATTGAAATTTTGATGAGAGAGATACGCCCAAAATATTGACCAGTGCTCAAATCAGATTTTTCCTTTTCAGATTCTGTCTCTTTGGATTCTTTCCTTATTTGAAGCTTCTAATCATGGTAAACGATCCAAGCACTCCAGCTGCACCTCCTTAGACATTTAAGCATGGTCCTTTAGCTCTACTTAATTCTAGTTTGGCCTCCATTCTCTCACAAATTCCTGTAAACTCAATTTCTCACATGATTTCCTGAAAGTAGAAAATTACACACAATGAATGGCATTTTATTCAAGAAATTATGTAAAGATAAATAATAGGGACTAATGCAAATCATGGCTTAATTATACAAATTAAGCATAGTAATAAGGAGATAACGCTCACATTAATATATAACAAGTATATATTTTAAGGCGTTATCAAACGGCCTCTAAAATAAGCCTTATATATGTCTAGCGTTGTGAGAAAAGAAACCCTACACAAATACATAAGCATGGACCAAAATCCAATCTAAAAAATTGATTTTTGTAATTCTCGATAGATACCTCGATAGATAGTTATCTGTTGAGAGCTATCGAGCTATCTGTTGCGAGCTATCGAGAACTATTGAGAAGTTATCGAGCATCTAGAAGGTTTCTTGATCGATCGAAGTAGCTATCGAGATTGTGATAAAGAAAAACTGAAAAGTCTCAATAGATAGCCAAGCTGTTAAGAGCTATCGAGATTTAATGAATTAGCACTTCTTCACTTATTTCTTGGATAGAGTTGCATGGCTTTAACACTTGAACTTAAAACCTTGTTTCTTGAAGTATTAAACACATCCTAGATCTACTCAAATACAAGTAAAGTGCATTTTGTCAAAGGATTAGCCAAATATATAAAATTGACATATGTTCTTAACGTGATTCACATATGTCCTAACAATCTCCCCCTTTGGCAATTCGTGACAAAACCACAACAAACAAATGAAAATATGAGAGAAGTCATAAGTCACTCAACTCATATTCAGTTGTTGAATACAATAAAATCTATCCTAACACAAACTCTTGAAAAATTTTGCAAGAAGAGAGTTCATGGCAAGGAAGACTTTGATAACTTGTATTTCTGAAACACTTTAAACAAAACTCATCAAATCATTTTAATGTGAGACAAAAATAAAAGATTGCATACAAATAAAAAGGAAAGATGTGTATAAAGATAGAAAAGAAACAATACATGTAGAGGTAGGTGAAGAAAATCTACATCATCACATATATATATATATATATATATATGTATGTATCAAAGATAAGCACAATGTATGTAAACATGGTCATAAGACTGGTATACAAGAAGAAGAAGATGCTAAAAGTAGCTCCTACAACAACAAGGAGGTAATCACTCCCCCTAACAAGATGAAACACATCTCTCGCTTACAAGGGCATGTATTTCTCCCCCTAACTTGTAAAATCTTAAAAAGAAACCACAATTCTCCCCCTTTTTGTCATGATTGACAAATGGTACAAGAAGATAGAAAGCTTCAACTAAGAAACATAAAAATGATCAAAGGGGCAAAAAAAAAATCCATATAAATGCATGAATGTAATGAAACAAGATGCTATGGATGACAAGATAATAAAAACATGCAAAACATGTGAAAAACAATGCACACAAGAGGATCTCAAAAGATTGATAAGAAGAAAGAAGGGCTTGATAGATATCAATTTGTCAAGAGGTGTCCAAAAGTTGTTGAGAAGTTTTAAAAACAATTTTTCAAAGAGGAGAAAAACATAGATATGAATGCAATCAAGCATGCTGCTCAACCAAAGATCCGAACAATATTTGAAGCTCTCAAAATCATCTCTCAATGAAGAAAAATGTCATGCATATAGATCCAAAACACACATACACACACAACAAGTCTAACCAATGTTATATTTCAAAAACAAGTTAAGACAGTTTAGTGAACATATATTAACACAATGTATTCCTTGTGATGGCCAAATCACATTGTACCTGCACATGTATCAAAAGTAGGAAAGAATATTGCGTGTTGCGTGTGAAAAACATTGCAAGATTGCATAAGTGTTAACATGTTATGACAATTTGAGATATGAGAAAATTACTTTAACTCACACACAATCAAAACCATTTGATGGGGACTATCACCTTCGAGGTCCATCCTATAACTCCCACATCTCTTAGAATATACGTTTGCAATCATATATAAAGCATTTTGATCTTTTTGCTTTTATTTTTTTGTATAATTTCTTTTATTAAGCATATCATACATGGGCATATAAGAGAGAGAAAAGAAATACCCAATTATGTTAAGCTATTGACATTTCACTTTTGCTATGCCGAAGCATACAGATGTCATTTCATAATTGGCGGGCGACAGTAGTGAGATGGTTATTTATGTTTTTTTCTTAGGATTTTCTAATCGTTTCCGTCAAAAAGAGTGATACGAGTATTAAGTACAAGAGATCACTTAACCATGCTCATCACAAACATGGGCCATGAAGCTCACTTACTTAGTTGTGCATAAAGATGCTCATCTAAGCTACAAAAGATAGAAAATTTAGTAAATTTTATTTCATTGGCCATTTAAGGTACAGAAGCACCAATGTACACAAACACGCTATTTTTGTATTTTTCTGATTTTTCCTTTTTATTTTTATTTTAAAAACAAAACAAAATAAAAACTAAACAACCAAACAAAAACAGACAAACAACATGAAAGCATGAATAAAAAAGATGCAAATGCATGAACGCATGATAGAAAGGTGCAAATGCATGAAAGCATGATTCCAAAAGCAGATAACAAATCAAGCAAAGAGAATCCTACTATAGATAGAAAAAATTAATATAGAGGACAAACAGAATAGACAATTAAGTCTTAGGCTCCTTTCCCACCCACACAGCACAAGTCTTTGGCCGTGAAGATAAAAAGGCACGTGTCCTAGTATGTCTACCAAAGGACATAGAATAATTAGAATTCTTCTGAAATTGAATTAAAAAGTTTAAGACTTTTAATAACTTTCCAAACAAAGGTGTAGGTCCATGAGAGGAAACCTGTGACCGTTTGGACACTTGCTTTTGAGGATACAACTTAAAGCAATTAGGACAAATGTGTTGAGAAACACCACAATGGTAACAAACATGAGACTCAACAAAGGATTTAGAATTAGCTGAACTAGTTTTGGATTGCATACCTTTCTCAAATTGGGGCACAAAGATAGACCTTGATCTAGAAGCCGTGGAAGAGGAGGGGCCAGAGGAGACAGCATATCCTGAGCCAGTCTTATTAGAACTAGGCTTTTAAGCACTCAAGACATCATCAAGCATTGCACTAGACATCCTCTTTATTTGAGTTCTAGCTTGACTAAGCTCTACCTCAAGATTCTTGACTTTCTCTTCTACTGAGGTTTTCTCCACAACAAGAGTCTCAACCAACCTTGTAGTCTCATCTAATTTGACTAATAGATAAGCTTTTTCAGTTTTTTCCTCATTCAGCTCTTTTCTACAAAGGTGAGAAG
The DNA here is from genome assembly GCA_032878915.1 of Castanopsis chinensis. Classification (NCBI taxonomy): domain Eukaryota; kingdom Viridiplantae; phylum Streptophyta; class Magnoliopsida; order Fagales; family Fagaceae; genus Castanopsis; species Castanopsis chinensis. Next base: position 22,464,959 of record JAVQMG010000115.1, read on the forward strand.
TCTTTTCAGATTTTATGAATTCAGTGCATAGCTTATCATAGGCTTCCTGAAGGGTCATCTTCTTAGGTACTTCATCATTAGACGAATCCTCGCTATCACTAGCACTTTTCACAATCACCTTATTGGTTATGGCAGCAAAAGCCATAAAATGATCACATTCATCCACAAACTCATTAGAAGAGTCATTCTCATTATCACTTCAGGTAGCAACCAACCCTTTATCTTATGAATTCTTGGTCTTTTCTTTCATAAGATAGTTTGGGCACTCTATCCTCATATGACCAAAACCTTTGCACTCATTGCACTAGATAAAAGGTTTCTTATTCTTGCCATTCCTAGAGGATTTAGATTTCCTAGGAGGTTTTCCCTTATCCTTTTTCCTTATATGGAAGAAGCTTGATAATCTTATCAGCTATGAAGATTAGATCCTCATCCTCATCATTAACATCATGTTCATTTTTGCTTTCATTTTCATCTTCAGAGTCATCAATCTCTTCCTCTATTCCCATAAAAGCCAAGTTTTTACTTTTTCCACCTTTTCCCATTACTTCTTCAATGGCAGTAATCTTGGCATGAAATCTTTCAGGTAAGGACTTAAGGATTTTTCTTACAATTTTGGATTCTGTTATAGATTCTCCATGGTTGAAGGTAGAATTCACAATATCCTTGAGTTTAGCATAGAACTCATTAAAGGTCTCATCCTCCTTCATCCTTATTTCTTCAAAGCTACTAGTGAGTCTTTAAAGCTTCACAATCTTTATTGCCTTGGTACCTTCATAGGTGGTCTCAAGAATGATCCATGCTTCCTTAGCAACTTTTGTGGATGATATTTTCTTGAATTCCACATTGTTCACTCCACAAAAAAAAAAGCATTCAAGGCCCTACTGTTGAAATTTACCACTATGATTGTTGCTTCATCCCAATCCACGAGCACTTCCTTTGGCTAAATCCAACCAACTTCAATAGCTTGCCATACCTGTTCACCTAGAGCCTGCAAAAAAACTTTCATATGAACTTTCCAGTACGCATAATTAGTGCTATCAAATAAAAGAGGAATCAAAAGAGATTGTCCATGATCCATGACAACAGGGGTCAAGGATGACACTCAGGAAATTAATCCAATCAGAGTGTACCCATTCTAATGGGAAATTTAGACTCCGGCTGATAGAATTAACAAGTTTTAAAGCTAATTTGTTAATTGGTTTTATTATATATAAAACTTGTTAAAACAAACAAACAAACATCAATATCATGTAAAAAATAAGTGCAGCGGAAAAGTAAATAAGACAATATATGATGACCTAGGAAAACCAATGAAATAAACTAGTTTCACAGTAAAAATCCTAGGGGGAAACCTTCCCGAAAAGCAATCCACTATAATAAAGAGAAGTATCATAGCAGAAACTTTCTACCACTTTAGAACCTCTGAACTCTTCAATATATGAACGCCATCCTTTTGAGGTACGGATCCTAGTACGTGACTAACTCCTTTGCACAAATCCTAGTACGTGACTCACTTACTAACTTGAGAAAGAAGAATGTTGGCTGCAAAGTTCATCACTTCATCAACAATGAAGATTAAGAAGCACTTGGTTACAAAACCCTAAGGCGCAGAGATGCAGTAGTTTCTTTTTGAGAGAATAAGGCTTCAGTCACCTTTTGCATGTGTTCTCCTTGTATTCTCTTATGTGATGACCTCTAAAATAAGCCTTATATATGCCTAAGGTTGTGAGAGAAAAAAAAAAAAAACCCAAAACATAAGCATGGGCTGAAAATCAAATCTGAAAAATTGATTTTCGTAATTCTCGATAGATACCTCGATAGATAGTTATCTGTTAAATCCTGTTGCTAGCTATCAAAAGCTATCGAGAAGCTATCGAGCTATCTTTTGCGATCTATCGAGCATCCAAAACGTTTCTCGATCGATTAAAGTAGCTAACGAGAGCTATCGAGATTGCGATAATGAAAAGTTGAAAAGTCTCGATAGATAGCTAGCTGTTAGGAGCTATCGAGGAGCTATCGAGATTTAATGAATCAAACCTTTGTCCCTAGACTCTACAATCCCCATAGATGAACTCACATTAGAAACCTTCTACTGCTTCAGAACCTCTGAACTCTTCAATATATAAACGCCACCCTTTTGATGCACGGATCTCAGTACGTGACTAACTCCTCTGCACGAATCCCAGTACGTGACTCACTCACTAACTTGAGAAAGAAGAATGTTGGTTGCAAAGTTCTTCATTTTATCAACAATGAAGATCAACAAGCACTTGGTTATAAAACCCTAAGGAGTAAAGATGTAGTAGCTTCTTTTTGAGAGAATAAGACTTCGGTCACCTTTTGCATGTGTTCTCCTTATATTCTCTTATGTGACGGCCTCTAAAATAAGCCTTATATATGTCTAGGGTTGTGAGAAAAGAAACCTTACACAAAAACATATGCATGGGCCGAAAATCAGATCTAAAAAATTGATTTTTGTAATTCTCGATAGATACCTTGATAGATAGCTATCTGTTGAGACTTGTTGAGAGCTATCGAGAGCTATCGAGCTATCTGTTGTGAGCTATCGAGAGCTATTGAGAAGCTATCGAGCATCTAGAAGGTTTCTCGATTGATCGAAGCAACTATCGAGATTGCGATAAAGAAAAATTGAAAAGTCTCGATAGATAGCCTAGCAGTTGAGAGCTATTGAGATTTAATGAATTAGCACTTCTTCACTTGTTTCTTAGACAGACTTGCATGGCTTTAACACTTGAACTTGAAACCTTGTTTCTTGAAGTATTAAATGCATCCTAGATCTACCCAAATACAAGTAAAGTGCATTTTGTCAAAGGATTAGCTAAATATATAAAATTGACATATGTTCCTAATATGATTCACATATATCCTAACAAATAGCATTTTCTATGTCCCTAAAGAAAAGTGAGTGTAAATAGATGAATTCATATTAAATGAGAAAATTTCAAAGCATTATTGGAGCCTAAATACTGTTACGATAAATGAGATGCAAAAAACTAGAGAAAATATGCCAAAAAAAAATCACATAAGATAATATTTGCGATCAAATACAAACCATGCTTCACATATCCCAAAAAATGTGTATATTCTGCGCAATATTTTCCTGCCACTATGATTGTGCAATGACTATTTCCTAAGCTGCTTAGATAATCATCTTGAAGATTTCTTGAGGGTAGCATCAATTAACGATCGAAGCTTATAAGTTCACCATTTATATTCGTGTCTGTTAAGTTCACGTCTCTTTTTTGTTTGTCCATTTTTGTAATCTATTTTCATATACACTATTCCAGGATACAAATTCAAGCCTTTTGGTTTTATATGGTTGTGAAATAAGAAATCCTTTGAATATAGTATTATGCTACTGGCCAAAAGAAAGGTTCATTTCTTTCTCTAAATGTCTACTTTTGACCATAATTTTTTCCACATTTAAAAATACTACTAATAATGCAGATGTATGATGAGGAGTAAGGAATTTCATAGGTTTGCATGATCACCATGTAAACCCAATTCATCATGTAAACCCAACTCTCATCACTTTTATGGTTATTTCTAAAAGAATTCACAAGTAGAATTTCAATTTGAACAAGTATATTCAACACATATTCCTAAAAGAATTTTTAAGTTACCAAACTAATAGCAAAATGTTCATGTAAGCCCATACCTTGTGTAGAAGCTTCGTGCATTTCTTGGTTTGTTTCTTGATCTGCATGTTGTCCAAGGTTACGCTCTTGGAACGTGTGCGCAAATTTTCTTTTTGCCTTGCCATTTCAACTGTCAAAGTCAATTGAATCCATTTTTTGATCAAAATGCCAAATACAGCTATGAAGTGTCATATTCAAAAAAGAAGCAAACATAGCCAAATGATATCATAGGCAAGACATACGAAATTGGTAAAGAGGGAACAAATAAAACAGAAAATACATATAAGATTTTTAGCCTGGTTCTCTATAATGCATGTATGATTTTCGTCTTACTTAAACTATCCTCTTTCAAAAAAAAAAAAAAAAAGGAGAAAAATCATAACATCCCAATGAACCCAGTTAATTTTCTTTAACAAAATCAGAAACTTACAAGAATTCTTAACAAAGATTCAGATTTAAATTAAACCCAACAAAAACCAAACTTCATCCAAAACCCAAATAAAATTCTAAGCAAGCAAATAAATTTTACAAGAATTCTTAACAAAGATTCAATTTTAAATCAAACTCAAACTACTTCCGAACATAATCAATAATCAAACAAAGGTTTGACTTCAAACCCATCAAACAACCAAACAAACCAAGTCAACGTTTCCCAAAAACAAAAACAAAAAGGCTTTATTTTAAGCAATCCTTCAAGGTCCCATTTGTACATAGGTTAAAGATGATATCAAGCTTTAGCAGTTGTCCAATAAATCCTCCTCTTCAAATAGCACAGTACAAGTTCCTTGTCTGTTGGGCAAATAAAACAAAAACTCTATAATGCATATAAGATTTTTGTATTACTTAAACTATCCTCTTTTAAAAAGAAAAGGGAGAAAAATCATAACATCCCAATGAACCCAGTAAATTTTCTTTATCAAAAATCAGAATAAAAAAAAGTAAACATCATTCAATACAATGACAAACACCTTTTGGATACATAATACAAAAATACCAACGCACAATGAACTTTGTTTCTTATCATCAGATAAAAGAAAACAAACGAAAGTAAAAAATCCCTTTAAAAAAAAAAAAAATCGAATCATCACAGGGTTTAAGAGAACTTACTGGATTGGGGTTGCTAGGTGGTGGCGACGAGATGGAATGGGCCACTGAGTCGACAGTTTGGTGGTGGTGGGGTTGTTTGGAGGTGGCGGCATTGGTGGGATTCGTACTGAGGGCTAAGTCTACAAGTTAGAGAGAGAGAGAGAGAGAGAGAGAGAGAGAGAGAGCTGGGTGTTTGGGTGGGATTTTGGGTCTCTAAAGAGTTAGAGAGAGAGAGAGAGAGAGTGAATACAGAAAGTGTTTCATTTTTGGGAGTGAAATGAGAAGGCGCTAAAAATGAAAAACCAAAAAAACAAAGGGAAAAATTGCAGAGGCAGGGAATTAGAAGGTCTATTACGGCAGTCTCAATTGTCGCTATAACTAAGAAGACGCGCCACAAAATAGGTACCTATTGCAGCTGTTATCTCAATGTCGCTACAACTAATATACTGCAGTGGTTTTTTATACCACCGCTATAGTATCTGGGCAAAATGATATACTTATTGCGGCAGGATTTTGGAGCACCGCTATATCTAGGTTAACACTGCTAAAACATATATATTGTGTCAGTTCTATGTCCTGCCATTGTAGGATGTTGCAAAAGAGTAGAGCTACTGCGAAGGTCCATTGAAATGCCGCAATAGACCCCATGTACAATGGCGGTCAGAAAAAACGCCGCAATATGGGACATATAACGGCGGTTTTTGCACCCCCCGCAATAGGCCAGATTTCTTGTAGTGACATTTAGTAGTATAGGCGTGTAGTTGTAAATGCTTTTGCCTTTTGTATTTTTTTTTCTCTACTACTTAGTATTTAACTTAGTATTAGATGTTTAGTAGTATAGACAGGCAGTTATAGCTGATTTTGCCTCTTTTTTTTTTCTTTCTTTTAATTAAATTTTTTTTAATAAATGAAGGCATGGCTACTGTCACTGGTGACTACTAAATGGTTAAATAATGTCGGTGTAGTGCTTTATGTCTTTATGTCCATGCACTTAATACCTTGGCATGTAGTCTAAATATTTTTTAGAAATAAAAAAGTTTAAAAATCGGGTTAGGTTGGCCCGCATAAAAATAAGCGGGCCACGGGTTGGCCCATTTTTTATTCATGCCAAAAATTTGAGTTCAAGTAGATTCAAAACAGGCAGGTTTGAGTTGGGATAGCATATTTTAGCCCGTTTTACCATGTTTAATGATTCCTATTAATCTTGACTAACTAATAGATAGTCTTTAACAAATTAAAAAAAAAAAAAAATCAATATGTGCAATGTACATCACGTTTTATTATTGGCGAAACACGAATAGGGTAGACTTTTTTTACACCCTATTTTTTAATCCTTAGTTTTTCTTGTGGGTTTTTTTTATTTTAATTGATTTTTGGGGGGTGTGCCCCCTGTTTATGATATAAATATACTACTTTTGGGTGCTACAACCTAGGCCTCCTAAATTTATAAAATAGACTATTGTGAGGGAGTCTAACGTCCTAAACAACTTTTTTTTTTTAAGGAAATAACATCTAATTATATTTTTTTAATAATTCAGTAGAATTTATACACATAATTCAAGTTCAATAATGTAAAAGATAGACCTACCTCCTAAACTTATAGCCACAATGACCATACTCTTAAAGACTAGGACATTACTAAGATTAACAATGCAATTAACCCATTGCTCAACTCACTAACCCATTGGGCCATATATAGCTTTGTGAATCCTATAAACCCCGACTAACTAATAGGTAGTCTTTATCAATTAAAAAAGGAAAAATCAATATGCATAACGTACTTCACTTCTTATTATTGGCGAAACACATAGGGTAGGCTTTCTTTCCACCCTATTTTTTAATCCTTAGTTTTTCATGTGGGTTTCTTTTTTCTTTTTTTCTTTTTTAAAATGGTTTTTTGGGGGGTGTACCTCCTGTTTTGGATATAAATATGTACCACCCATTCTTGCATCTGGGAATTAACCCCTCCCGAGCCTCATCATCGCCACCTATTTATAGATCCTTCTCACTTCTAAATCTAATTCCTCCTTTAATATATGTATGTGAGTTTATGAGAGACTTTCCAAAAAAGAGTTTTAGAGACTGGGAAAATGCTAGGATAGTAATTGTATTGTGCTTTCTTTGGATCACCTTGTATACAATCCGTGATACATAGAAACATGGAAATATCTGATGGTATAGCAGAAGATAAAATCGAACAAAGCCAAGAAGAGGAAGTTCCTCATCAACAACTCAAAGGGAAGAAACTTTCATGTCATAAGTTGCGGAGACACGACTCCTTAGACATCGAATCCAGCAGCGTACGAGGTCTTCATGGCCATGACTCCAAGGTCTCCTTTTAATATTAATAATTAATGTGTTTTTTTACCTTTTTACATATTTCCAGTCTAGCTAGAGCAACATCTTACATGACATCTTTACTAAAAACACTTTTTGGTTAAACTCTTAGATTTTTCAGTTATTTCTATGTATTTATTTTCAAATCATTGTTAAAATTATTTATTTATTTATTTAGGATTTCAAATCATTTTTGTGCCAAGGCCAATCGAAATACTAAAAGAAAGATTGGATGAAAGATGTACCACCAGATATCTCTCATGTACTATAGGCTGATGTTAACTGCCTTCATTAATAATATTCAAGTTCTTGATTCTAAAAAAAAAAAAAAAAATTAATTAATGTTTGTCATTTAGTACATCAGTCATACTTCTATGAAATCAAATCTTTCATATACATTTTTTTTTTTGTTATAATTCTGTATTATTAAAAGTGATGTACATCATGCTAATATAGTAAAGAACATGGAGTACAATTGACCACACAAAAAAAAAAAAAAAAAAAAAAAAAAAACCCAGGTTAAGTCCCTGTAATAATTCTTCTTCTTCTTAGTCTTTTTTATTTATTTTTATAATCATTCTTCATCTTCTTTTTTAATTAACACAAATTCTGATTTTAACGTTCATATATATTTTTTGGGTTTTTTTTAGACTATGGCGTGGAAGGTGATCTTACACCTAGCATTTCAGAGCATCGGAATTGTTTACGGGGACATCGGTACATCACCATTATATGTGTTTGACAGCACCTTCACAAAACGCATAAACCATAATGATGACATTTTGGGAGTCCTTTCTACGATCTTTTACACCCTCACACTGATCCCTTTTGTCAAATACGTTTTCGTTGTTTTACGGGCCAATGACAATGGTGATGGTAAGATTTTACATCCTTATTTAGCTGCTCTTTAGGTTAATATATAGACATACAAGTTGCACATAATCACAGGCTATCCCATGCGTTTTCCATGACAATTTACTGTGCACCAAGTGAGTATATATCCTCTGTCTTACCAGATTTATTGATCAGCAGAAAGCCAGGTCTTGTCCGGCTCATACAATTTTTTTTTTTTTTGAAAATAAAAAGAGAGAGGATATTTTAAATGAGTTCCATGCTAAATATTTTCAATATTCTATTATCAATCATTACTTGCAAATATTTACACATTGATTTTTCAAATTATTTCTTTGAACGGGTTAATTTTCAAATTATGATTTTTCAAATTATCCTCTTCTCTAATATTCAGCTAGCTTCTGAATATACTAAATCCTCCACCACAATTTTTTTTTTTTTTTTGGGTTTCTTTAGTAGTGGATTAAATTTGAGATATTTTCCCATTTTCTTATAAATGTAAAAAATGTTAACTTTAAAAAAAGTCCTCTCACCTCAATTTTGTCCCAATTTTGTCATGGGTGCATATTTAATTGAAATTCGAAGACCAAATACTTGCAACTAACTCCAAAACTCTACAATAAGATTAAGTAAAAACGACACATTAAAAAAAAGGGCACTTTGAATAACCTACTATTTTAATATCTTTTTAAAATATTTTCAGATTCTCTCTTGAAAGAAAAAGTTCAAGATGAACTCAAGTTTCTAAGGATTGCATTGTATTAAAGTATAGAGCTTTCATGTGTTATAAAAGTACAAAGCTTCTACAAATTTTATTACAAAAAATGTACAAATTGATGTAAAAAAAATATATAATTAGTACTAATACAATATAATAAATGAATATTTAAAATTTTTTTCTTCTGATCGATAACATGCAGGTTAGTTTATAAAATTTATGTTATAAAATTTTTAGAATTTCTAATATTATTTAAATAAAAAAAAATGACATTTTGTTTGTATGCATTAAAGTGAACATGGAGGGAATTCACGAACTAGGGAGAAGCTTGACTAGCCAGGTTCGAGCTGTATATGAGAAGACTGTTTCTGAAAACGATTCAGCGCGTAGCAAGTCAAATGTTCAGACCTTAAAGGCCAAAATTGCAAGCACCTGGCCTCTTTTAGAAGAAGAAAATAATAGTAATAAAAAAAATAAAAATAAAAAAGCCTTTTAGTTTAATGGTTAAACTTCATATGGTTAAACTTCATATGAGGATGGCCCAACTGATCCCCAGATTTGGGACATGGCTTTACTTTTTTAATATTCATGAGCATGCATGTATGTTATAATTTAATAGAATAAACTTCCACAATAATTGTCCCTTTTAAATTTCTCATATATTTTCTCAAAAGTCTTTAAATTTCATTGACTAATGAAGTTTATAATACGGACATACACATGCTCATCCATAATTAAAAGAAAAATTACCTGTTGTGAGACATGCTACATTGCAGGTATAATTTTATAGTCATTTTAGTCCAAGTTTAGATGACGTGACCATTTTTAAAAACGTTACCCAATTATTCTAAAACTTTGCTCAGAACAACTCTATTGCCTCAGCTAAAAAAAACTTGGAACAACTTAATCAACTTAACAGTTTGCTTCCTTTAATATAGAGAGATTGCATAGTAACATAGAAAGAAAATTAAAGAACAAATATGCTGTTATACTCCAAATTGACTAGTAATTAAACTATTTTAGGAGGGACATTTGCTCTGTACTCTCTCATATGCCGATATTCAAGGGTCGGTTTGATCCCTAGTCAGCAAGCTGAAGACCAGGAGGTCTCAAATTTCAAGCTTGAGTTACCAAATAACAATCTAAAGAGGGCATCATGGCTTAAGTCTAAGCTTGAAAATAGCCAGTTTGCGAAGTTCTTCCTTTTGTTTGCCACCATGCTTGGTACTTCCATGGTGATTGGAGATGGTGTGCTCACTCCTTGCATCTCAGGTTTGTTTATTTTCTTATTTATTTGATGTTTCTCTAAAGGCCAGAGCTACTGAGAATTATGAATTATCCGTATACTGCATGTTTATATAACATAAAACAAATAAATTATACAGTTGTTAAGAAGAATCTTGTAGCACAATACTGTAATATAAAATAAATAATTTATATTATATGGAATCTCTCCTATGAGGAAATTTTGGGTTAGGCTAATATGACTCTTATAACACTTACAGAAGAAAAGGGATTTTTTTTTTTTTTTTTAATGTGAATTTTTAGTTTAGTTTCCATTGATAATTTGATATTGTATGAAAAATTACATAAATACACTAAAATTAGATTTTAGGAATCGTTTTTTTTAAAAAAAAGGTCTTTGTCAAAAGAATAGAGTATAATGGAGTTAGAATATGACAAGATTGATGATTTATGCTTCAAATTATGCAACAATAAAAGAGGCTCCCACCTTCACAATTTCTTCGATTCGGAGGTAGGCTACGCATCCCTTGTCCGCACGCCATTCAAATTTCGTAGGGTTTGATGGAAATTATTAGAATATAGTCTTACTCTCTCATTTTCTAATCTGACTTTTGACTTTAAAATGATTTTCTGTCACTTTTGATTGATGTCAGTTTTATCAGCTGTGGGCGGGATCAAGAGAGCTACATCTGCAGTGACAAATGGTATTACATCACATGCACTCTTTTTTCTTGGATTGCCATTTCTTTTTATCTTCCACTTTAATGTCTAATGCATTGCATGGTATACATATTTACAATGTCATTAATTTTGGTTTCCAACTTTGACTGTTAATTAAGAAGTAGACAAAAATAGCTGAATTTATGACTTGTAAACATAAAATGTTGAAATTGAATCCATGGACTCTAAGACAAGAAAAGTGAGGCACGTTTTGATTTGGAATCTTCCCTCTCTTTGTTTTTGGAATAAAAGAATCTTCCCTCTTTTCAAAGGAATACCAAACTTTCGATAATCAAAAATGAAATTTTGAAGATTTTTAAACTTTGAACTTTACATATAGGCATAGTGCCAGACTTTTAAATGTCTTGTGGCCGAATTCGAATTCCAGAAAACAAGTGTATTTTACGTTGAAAAAAGTGCACATGCATGCGTGTGCATACTTAATATTTTTTTAAATGAGAATTTTGAAATATCTATGGTTGAATTACATATTTTATTTATTTTTTATGCTTTTAACGTTGTAACTATGTCATTTATAAAATGTTTAAATTTTAAATTTCTGTATGTTTAAATGATGCACAATAGATGAAATTATAGATCGAATAGCTTTCAACATTTGATTAATATGAAATTTTGTATAAATGTATAAAGAACATGTAATTTAATAATGTGATTTTTAAAATATTAAACTAATAAAATTTATTAAGTAATATAATATTGCTTACTGTTGCAATTTGAAGTCAACTATATATACCAAGTCTTTGTTGTTGTATTATATACTACAACATCCTCTAGAAAAAATATAGTTAATCCATTTCCCTATATATGTCACTGTGATGTACAGCTAGACGGCCAATTTATGCAGAAGGATAGAAAGATAATATAGTTTATTTAATTTTTACGAATACTGTTGTCTAGATTGTATTATGGGCTGTTGAATGTGGAGCTCTGTTAATCAAACCATTATCTGAACGATATTTAATTAGTCCACTTTCATTTTCTTAAAAAGATTGTATAATTTTTATATTCAGTAATAACCAGAGAGACAATTAGGCAATCCATACGTATTTTTTTAATTAATTTGATAATTTAAGCAATCAACCTAAGAACTTCTAAAGGGTAAATACAGTCAACTAAAGTGCAATAAGTATTAGGTGTCAAGTACTACGTTTTTAAACTAAAGGCACAATAATTATTGGGCTCTCTGCCTTTACTGGCATCCTTGTGCCTTGAATGATCCTTATTGCAGCTTGAGTAGCCAAAATGAGAAACTACCTGCACCAACTTTTTAGAGAAAATATATTATCATACATAAACGAAATCAACTCAAATGATCCCTAATCCTAGTTATATATTATCATACATGTATTAAAATATTTATACTACTTCTTTATGTGCAGATATGATTGTTTGGATATCAGTTGCCATCTTGATCTGCCTATTCTCGATTCAAAGATTTGGAACTGACAAAGTGGGCTACACTTTTGCTCCAATAGTTTGTATTTGGTTTGCATTCATAGGTGGCATTGGCATTTTCAATTTCATCAAATTTGATCCAACAGTTGTCAAAGCTCTAAATCCACAATACATTATAGAATATTTTCAGAGGAACAAAAAAGAAGCATGGGTTTCCCTTGGTGGCATTGTCCTCGCCATAACAGGTTAGAATTTGGTTGCATAATGAAACTATATTTGAGAATAACTTTGAGAATTCATTGATAGAGTATTGAAATGAAAACATGCAGGAACTGAAGCCCTATTTGCCGATGTAGGCCACTTCACAGTTAGGTCCATACAAATAAGTATGTGTACAGTGACTTACCCCGCTCTCATATTCGCATACACTGGACAAGCAGCCTTTCTTCGCAAGCACAATGACGTTGTTGGGGACACCTTCTACAAGTCTATTCCTGGTAAAACATTAAGGGTCCATTTAATAATGCAAATTCAACCTACATATTTTTTGAAGTATATTATATATTTTTAAAGAAAAGTTATAAATTTACATTGTACTAGCAATGTGAGATTTACATTGTAGATTAAATAAATGTGTACAATGTTGCACACATTTATTTATTCTAGAATGTAAGATTTAGATTAATAATACAATATAAACCTATAATTACAATTTTTTCAAGTTTAATTTTTTATTCCAAATTACCCTATTCTTTAAAAGTTGAAAATAAACCCTATTATTAATTGTTTCTACAGCCACACCGTTTGTTCATATTATATATATGGGCAAAATTTAAATACAATACTTCGGTGTTGATTCTTAAATTTCTCTCTTAAAATTTAGTTATGGCTGAATTTAGAAATGAAAAAAAAAAAAAAAAAAAAAAAAAAAAAAAAAAAAAGAGTCACATGGCTGAATTTTAAGAAGGAAACCTAAGAATCAATACTTAAGTACTATATCCAAGTTCTCTCTCTCTCTCTCTCTCTCTCTCTCTCTCTCTCTCTCTCTCTCTCTCTCTCTCTCTCTCTCTCTCTTCTTGGTACGGAGCTTCATAATACATATCTTTTGTTAATATTTTGTTTTATATATATTTTGATTGATGTGGTGCTTGGACTATTTCTGATGCAGGCCCTCTGTATTGGCCAATGTTTGGTATAGCTGTATTGGCAGCCATCATAGCTAGCCAAGCTATGATTTCAGGATCTTTCTCTATAATCCAGCAATCATTATCATTGGGGTGTTTCCCTCGTGTAAAAATTGTGCATACATCAACAAAGTATGAAGGACAAGTTTACATACCAGAGATTAATTATCTTCTAATGTTGGCTTGTGTTGCTGTTACTTTAGGTTTCAGGAGTACAAACAATATTGGCAATGCATATGGTAATCCCAAATTCTACCAACTTATCATTTTAGCCTTTTCTCATCTAAAATTGACCCACATTCTTTATTGCATTTCAGGAATAGCAGTGGTGTTTGTCATGACTCTCACATCTTCGTTCCTAGTGATAATCATGATAATGATATGGAAAACCCACATACTTCTCATTATCTCATATGTTCTTGTTATTGGCACTGTGGAGCTAGTCTATTTAAGCTCAGTCCTGTACAAATTTGACCAAGGAGGATATCTTCCTCTAGCCTTTGCTGCGGTACTAATGACTATTATGTATGTTTGGAACGATGTGTATAGAAGAAAGTACTATTATGAGCTTGATCACAAAATGTCTCCAGATAAGCTCAAGGAAGTTGTTACTGGCACAAACATTAATCAAATGCCTGGGCTTGCCATCTTCTACTCAGAGCTTGTTCAGGGCATTCCACCAATTTTCAAGCACTATGTTTCAAATGTGCCTGCATTGCACTCGGTCCTCATTTTTGTCTCCATCAAGTCACTACCTATAAGTAAAGTTCCAGCAGAAGAGCGTTTCCTCTTTTGTCGAGTAGAAACTAAAGAGCACAATGTGTTTCGTTGTGTTGTGAGATATGGATACTCAGATGTGCGCAATGAGCACGAGCCTTTTGAGAAGATATTGATTGAAATGTTGAAAAATTTTATTGCTGATGATGTTTTTCGGTTGTCCCAAAATGTGCTCAACAATGATAAAAATGGTGGAGAATTAGACGGAGTGGTTGATGGAGAGAATGAAAATAAGGATGTAAAGCAAGTTGATGAAGAGAAGCGACGAGAGGCAATAGAGAAAGAGATTGAGGCAGTGGACAGAGCATGGTGTGCTGGGGTTGTCCATTTGTTTGGTGAGAATGAAGTTACTGCAGGCCAAGGAGCTGGTATAGGAAGTAGAATTATAATAGATTATGCTTACAATTTCTTGAAGAGAAATTTAAGACAGAGTGACAAAGTGTTTAATATTCCTCACAAGCGTATGCTAAAAGTAGGCATGACTTACGAACTTTAGAACTTGTTTTTGACGATGGTTGACTTTGATAAATCTGTACATATAGAATAAGCATGGCAGTTTTATGCATGAGCATGACAGACATATAGCTCATCCAGATGTAAACCCTGATAATATTTATGTCAAAGAAGTTTATTTATACGCTTAAGGGATTTTGGTGCCACGTGGAAAGATGTGATACATGTTAGAAATCTCAAGAAAACATAACAAGAAATTATATCATCTAGGTGAGCTTGACATGTCCCCGTGGTGCTACAATCTGATGTAAGACAATAATGAATTTCGTTTTAAATTATTGAAAGAAAATTTGTTTGGGCTCCAAAAAAAAAATTAATAATGTCCTTTGGTGATACGGTTTTATGACCTTATTAGAGTGTGACCTTAGTATTTTAAATTTTTCAATGGCTTAGGTGATCTTTTGATTGGTATATCAGAGTTCGATCACATGGATAATTGTAGACATGGCAAAACGGACAGGTCAGGTTCGGGTTAGGTTAATCGGATTGCGGGTCAAAAACAGGTCATTTTAAGTGGGTTAAAAACGGGTTCGAGTCAATCGGGTTTTAGGTCTGGTCAGGTTTACTTGTATTTTTCACATGATTTTTTTTTAAAGAAAACATGTATTTGCCATTTAAAAAGTCATGCAACAAATTATTTGATATAAAATACATCACTTTGAATTCACCACTTATATCAAGAATGAATACACTAATTAATACTTATTCAATACTTTTAAAATTATAAAAATCTTAACATTGTTATCTAAAACAAAATAATACAAGTTTCTCAAAAAAAAACAAAATAATACAAAGATAAGTAAAACAAATACACAAGTTTTATTTTTACACAATATCAATATCCCAAAATATAAAACAAAATTACAAATAACTTAGTAGATAATTCATTTGACAAAGAATAAAAATATAAAAGAAATTTACAATCTTGAAAATTAATTTTATAATCTATTGTCAATTGTGGTTGACACTCTATTTCAATTTGAATTTAAGATATACATTAAAGTTTGAATGCTTACTTATTTATACATAGTCTCTTTTAAGAATATCATATCATTGTTAAGCAATACATACTCTACGAAATATCATAATTTATTATGAAATGCTGCTTATTTTGGATATAAATTGTTAAAAAATAAGTCTAAGCATTCAAAATTTATGTTAATTTGATACTTTGGCTTTACTATTTCACACTTGTGAATGTTTCTCACACATGTCTATAATTTCAAATCAATATTTTTAACTGTATTATAACCAGATTATCTTGGCATATACTTTGTTATTTGATATCTAAAAATTTTTACTCATTAAAAAATGCTTAATCATTCATCTTTCAATTAATTTGCATATAGTTATGTAAATGCCTCAATTTTTTCCTTAAAGCTCACAACAAACAATTAAACCAATATTGTCTTAATTTCTTTTTTTACCCAAAAAAAAAAGTTTTAAAAAGTGGTTCGGGTTCAGGTCGGGTCGGGTTGACCTGCAAAAACCACGAATCAGGTCATGGGTCATCCCATTTTTTATTCGAGTCAAAAAATCGAGTTCAGGTTAGGTTTTTTTGAGTCGAGTCGGGTTAGAAAATTTTGACCCATTTTGGCCATGTCTAGGTAATTGGGCTCTATCGCACAGTCAAAATATTAGACTTGATTAGTACTTGTCTATTGTAGGGACTAGGGAGAATGAGAGACTTGTCTAGATCATCCCAAAGGATTAGCAACAGTTGGATTAAGATATTATATTAGTTTCAATAGCTAAAGAAGATTACCCCAATTTTTTTTTTTTTACTACAATATTGTAGCACAGGAATTTATCTGAGCTAGGCCAATTAGTGAAGTACTAATTGTTTGTTCAATGTCAAAATTTTATCTCGAGCTAACTTTGAGGATATTTCCTGTTCCTGACTCAAGATGGCCTCAAGAATGTCCCTTGACTTCGTGTTTTAAGGTTATAGGTTTGGTAATATATGAAAAGCAAAGCAATGCAAGATAGGAAATGAAGAAGAAAATAGAGAATACTTAGATTATAGAAATGATTCCAATGGAAATGAAAATTTTTGTTATTGCTTCACATTGACTGATACAATCCTTAAATATATATACCATAACTACCTACGTATAATGTGGAATGGATTAACAACTCTGATTCAATAATTCTAGATCACTAACATGTGTACAGACTCTATCCTTCTTAGCTAACTTATGCCACTTGCAGTTTTGCCTATTATAACTATACTATAGGTCGTTTACCAACTGCTTTATCATTAGCTTTAACAACTTTGTTATCAGCATTACCATCTTGTGCCTGAACCTTTACCTCAGCTTGTACAAGTGCCTTTACATCCCTCCTCAAACTGAGGGGAGGAACACCCATCAGTTTGTGAGCAAGAGCATGAAACTGAGGAGAAGGAAGAGCTTTGGTAAAGATATCAGCAACTGATCAAAAGTAGAGATAAAGTTAAGCTTCAACTCCTTAGCAAGAACTTTCTCACGAATATAATGATAATCAACCTCAATATATTTGGTATGAGCATGAAAAATGGGATTGGAGGCCAAGGCCAAAGCAGAAACATTATCACACACGTGCATATGAGGCAAAGATAAGAAAACACACAAGTTATGAAGAATCATTCTAATCCAATTGACCTTAGCAGTAGTAGTAGCTAAAGCCCCATATTCAGCCTCAGTAGAGGACCTAGCCATAGTCAGTTGCTCTTAGCAGACCAAGTGATAGGAGAGTTACCAAAAAACACCACCATACCAGCAATGGACTTCCTGTCAAGGGGATCACCAGCCCAATTAGCATCACTGACAGGCCAAAAATGTATTGACCCCTTGTGATGGATTAATTGATTAATTAGCCAAGTTTAATTAATTAATCAAATTAACATACAATGTACGTGGCAGCACAAACAAATTACCAAATAACTAAATATGCAGCAGAAATTAAATGACATGGTGATTTGTTTATGAATGAGGGAAACCTCCTAGGAAAAAACCTCATTGGGTGATTTTAAGGTCACCACTCTCGAGAATCCACTATTATCAAAACAAAGGATTACAAGTAAAGGAATCTTAATACCTTATACTAACCTACAGTTGAACCCTTACCCCAATACCCAATTGGACTTATTCTGTAGTGACTATCTCTCCTTGTATTGCACGGCTCTCAGTACGTGACTAACCAAAAGATGCACGGATCCCAATACACGAATTAATCACCAACTTAAGAAGGATATTAGTTGCAAAGTTCTTTTATTCATCAACCGATGAAGATCATGAAGTTGCTTAGTCATAAAACCCTGCAGTGTATACTCGCAGCAGCTTCTTGAAGATGAGCTAGGGCAAATATTGTCCTCGGTCATAATTTGCATGAACAAGACTTTGCTCAATCCATGCACAACCCTAGATGGGCCTTAAAATAATTCTTAAATATGGATTGTGAGAAAAGAAAGCCTAAACACATACTCACGAATTGGATAAAAAAAAACTCTGAAAAATTGAGTTTCATAAACCTCAATAGATAGCCATCTATTGAGCTAGCTGTCAAGCCACGGGCTTCAGCATCTTTTAAACCTCGATAGATATTAGCTGTCAAGCTAGCAATCGAGATTTAAAATCCAGCACTTTCTTACTTGATTCTTGGACAGACTTGTATGGCTTCAATACTTGGACTTGAACTCTTATTCCTTGAAGTATTAAACACATCCTAGATCTACTCAATTAAAAGTAAAGTGTGTTTTATCAAAGGATTAGCCAATACATAAAATATTGACATATGTTCCTAACATCAAATCACATATGTCCTAAAAATCTCCCCCTTTGGCAATCCATGACAATACCATAACAAACAAATAAACATATGAGAAAAGTCATAAATCACTCAACTCATATTCACTTGCTGATTACAATAAAATCTATCCTAACACAAACTCTTGAAAAACCTTGCAAGAGGAGAGTTCATGGCAAGGAAGACTTTGACAACCTGTATTTCTGAAACACTTAAAAAAAACTCATAAAGGCATCTTTGTGTGAAACAGAAATAAAAGATGGCATACAATAAATAAGAAACATGTGTATCAAGAGAGAATAGAAACAACACATGTAAAGATAGGTGAAAGAACATACATTGAAATATATATATATATATATAAAAGGGTAAGTTATAGACTAAGGGGGAGGCTGGCTGAGGCAATGTGATTACAAGATAAAAGGCCGGCTGAGGCCATGTGGTTACAAAAGTAAATACCGATTGGGGTATTACAAATGTAAATTGAGGTTGTCATCTATTACAATGCTAAGGGTTGTAAAGAGGAGGCAAAGCTGAGAGGTTGCTAAATTTGGACCTCTAAGGTATTCTAGAACTCTTCCTAGAATTGGACCTGCTTCAGAATGGAGTCCTGGCTGCCTTATATAGTTGAAGGGAGCCTTGGAGTCTTCTGCTAATTCTTGAAAATCCGAAAGTTAAATTGATTTTACTGAATGTGAAAGTCTTTTTCCGCCGAAAGCAAACAGTAACTTCTGGATGATTATGTCTGGTACTGTTCATGAATAGTAGTTGTTACTGTTCATGAATAGTGTCTTGTTTCCCTGCTTTTTCGGGGTACTATTGATCTACAGTAATTATTACTGTGGATAATTAGTAGCCTGTCTAGGGATGTGCTGAGTGCAGGTATTGTTCAAACAGTGACTGATGCTGCTTTCTAAATAGTAACCGGCTTGGATCTTATCTTGAGTAGTGGCTGGTGCTAGGTAGGATAATTTAATCTGTCAAGGGGGCATCCGATGGATACCCATTATAAGGATCCCAAGAGGGGTCATCGTTGTCCTCATGCTCATGGTAAATGGCGTATCAATTGCATAATCCACAGTATATCAATAGTTCATAGTCTGGTTCCATTGTGATGAATTGACTGGGATCAATATAACCAACCCTGCGAAGACCTGGGATTGCTGTGGAGTAAGGCTTGGTAGTGAATATAGAAATTCATCCTGTATTTCCTACATGATGATAATCTCTCCATAGGTCTTGGGCCATATTAAGGATTTCATTGGTGAAGTAATTTCTCCAACAATGTGTAAGAGCATATGGATCATTGTAGGACAAGTAAGAGTTTCCCTCATTCTATGGGCCTTGATGAGTGTATCCGTTGATGAGTACTAAGTGCTTGGAAGGCTGGACATTCATCCAGTTGTTTCTGTCCCACTGTGGGATCGTGCTCCAGCATCAGATAGAAACAAAAGGACTTCTGATCTGAGTCACGACCTGCTGAATGATCTGTGGAAACTGGCTGGTCTGATCATGGCTTGATAACTTAATTAATCTTATAAAGACATATTCAAACATTTCTGATAGCCAACTGGGATCTCTTTCCGAGTCGTCAAAACCTTCCTCATAATTGATAAGAAGACCTGGAAAATGATGCTTTTGCTCATATACTCTGAGACTGCTCCCAAAGTAATCTTCCCATTTTGCCTGAATGAAGATGTCATCAGTGTCATCTGAATTATCTCCATAAACTGGGAAAGTGGTGGCAACCAATATTTTAAAATGTTCAAACCATTTGTGGGATGATTCAAACATTATCTTGGATCCTAAAATACTAGTTTGTATCTCAGGAAGCAAGTTGGCAACAGCATTTCTAAAGGTAGCCTGAGTCTTAAGACTAAGTCTAGCATAATCAGTGCCCATGATAGTCTTTTTATCCATGGAATGGATATCCTCTTTGCCAAAGAGTTTGATATTCCACAAATGTGTTGACCCCTTGTGATGAATTAAATTGATTAATTAGCCAAGTTATTAATTAATCAAATTAACATGCAAATTCACGTAGCAGTACAAACAAATCACCAATAACTAAAGTATGCAGTAGAAAATAAATGACACGGTGATTTGTTTACGAATGGGAAAAACTTGACAGCAAAAACCCCACCGGATGATTTGAGGTCACCACTCCCGAAACTCCACTATTATCACAACAAGTGGTTACAAGTAAGGAACCCCAGTACCTCACCAACCTAAAGTTGAACCCTTACCCCAATACCCAATTGAACTTGTTCTGTAGTGACAGTTTCTCCTTTTGATGCACTGCTCCCAAGTACATGACTAATCAATTGCACGGATCCTAGTACGCGACTTCAATTCACCAACTAGAGAGAGAGTTGTTGGCTGCAAAGTTCTTCAATTCATCCACACGATGAAGATCAAGAAGATGCTCGGTTACAAAACCCTACGGTACACATTACACAACAATTTCTTCACAAAAGATGAACTAGGGCATGAACTTTGTCTTAGGTCGCAAATTGCATGAACAACAATTACTCAATGCTAGTGCAACTTGCATTCCTTTGACGACCCTTAAAACAATCCTTTTATATGTCTAGGGTTAGGAGAAAAGAAGTCCCAAAGACACATTCACGGATTGGAATCAAAATAAAATTGAGAATCTGTTTTCCTTAAATCTCGACAGATAGAGGTGTCAAGGATCTGTTGAGAAGCTGTCAGGCCTCGGGGCTGAAATAGCTTCTAACGCTCGATAGATGCATGTGCAGAGACTAGGTGTCGAGATTTAGTAACTTGCACTTTCTATCTTGTTTCTTGGACAGACTTGATGACTTCAACACTTGAACTTAAAACATAATTTCTTGAAATGTTAAACACGTCCTAATCTACCCAATTACAAGTAAAGTGCGTTTTGTCAAAGGATAAGCCAATTACATAAAATAATGACATATGTCAACAACCACTTGAACTACATATGTCCTAACAATCTTTCCCTTTGACAATTCGTGACAAAACCACAACAAACAAATGAAGATATGAGAGAAGTCATAAAACACTTAACTCATATTCACTTGTTGAATACAATAAAATCTACCCTAACACAAACTCTTGAAAAACTTTGCAAGAAAATAGTTTATGGCAAGTAGACTTTGACAACCTGTATTTCTGAAACACTTTTAAACAAAACACATCAAGGCATCTTTGTGTAAAGTAGAAATAATAGATTGCATACAAGTATAAGAAACATGTGTATAAAGACAGAAAAGAAACAACACATGGAAAGGTAGGTGAAAGAACCATACATCAATATATATATATATATATATATATATAGGAAGAAATAAGCATAATATATGTCAATAAATGGTCACAAGACCGGGGTACATGATCAATGTATCTCTAAAAGAAAGAAAAGAAAAGAAATACATGTAATTCTCACTACATCCCTCATATCAACACTCCCCCTATCAAAAATATCCTATACAAGCTCTCCCTCTAAATATGACTACTCTCATACATCAAGACTACTCCCCCTTTTGTCACGAGTGACAAAGGGTAGGGTGTTAAGTAGACATCTCATCAGAAGAGCTCGCATCTCCATCATCATCATCGGAAGCATCATCGTCATCACTGTCATCATCCTCAGTCTCAGAAGCGACATGAGGAGGCGGAGGAGAAGCCTCAGAAGCAAAGCTGCCTAAGGGCGCCTGTCGCCTGGCAATGCGACCAACACGAATGTTCACCTGATACAACTCCGTAGAGAGTGTATCGAGGCAAGCATCCATGCGCTGAAGCTGCACCATGATGTCTCCAAGCATAACATCGCTCGAGGAAGAGAAGGGAGCAGATATGACTCGAGCAGATCTAGATGGAGTCAGACGGGAGGATGGAGCAATAGAATCTGATTGTCACGACCTGAACTGTGCCTCACTACGTTTTACGATAGCGGCATCTATGGCAAACATGACATGAAAAAGGTCGGACGATGGGAAGGGGATGGAAAAGCGGCGAACAATCCTCGTGATAGCGGAAGGGAAAATGAGCTTATCACGGGTAGCCGTATCTCTATAGACATCTATGATAGAGAAGATGAAGTATAAAGGAAAGTCTATAGTAAGATGCTCTAAAAGAGACAACAAAATTCGAGCACGAGGCTCTGTGATAGAGTTGTAGTGAGAGAATGTGTGCAAAACAAAAGTCATCACCATGTTAAGGAAACGAGGACCTTTAGCAAAAGGCCTACATGGTGTGTACTGATGATCTCCCCAAACAGAGGGGCGCTCACAGAACGCAGAGATCATCTCATCTTTGGACACAGTCCATAGATGCTCACAACTAGGGTAATCAGGATAATCCACCCTTGGGATGTGAAGAACCTCGGAGTCCAGCTCCTGAGTGACAGCAAAGCGTGTAACTCGAACACAAGAATGAAAGAGAGGTATTGAAGAATCTATCCCGTGGATGTTGGAGTAAAACTCCTGTATCAACATGGTAGGACATGTGACCGGGACGTCACACAGAGACTCCCAAGCCCGACTGTGAATGACATCGGGAAGGTCTGTGTCGGCAAAGTCTGCCAGGATAACTTGGCATTCCGAATGAACACCTCGTTTAAAAAAGTTCTCTGAGAAGTCCTGTTGGGCTTTCTCATCACGGAACTGGACAAACATAGGAGTAGAATCAGAAGAAGAAGAAGAAGAAGATCCCCTAGAATGCAGAGGGTTCTGGGATGGAATGGATTTACACTTAGGTGCCATAGACACTATTATGCAAACATAGAGAGAGAAAGAAAGAGATAAACACACAGAAAAGTCCCAAAACAATTCAATATAGGAAGAGTATATTGAAAAGAAAGAACGTATGCATGGGAAATGCATGAACATGTGACATGCAACATAATAAACATCATGGGCTTAGCCCAATCCAATCCTACCAGCACACAAGCAGAAAACACACATCTAAATGCATGAAAATACTGTTAGAATGCTAATGTGATGCAATGCATGTAGTTTTAAAGATTAAATCTATAAAACCAACCCAAAAATTTCATTAAACTCTCATCAATTTTGAAAAACCCCAAAAGTTTTCATAAGCCCCAAAACTTAGGTTTTAAAACATGAAATGCATGAAGAATGAGAGGATTGAAGCTTACCTAGTGAGGAAGATTTTGAGTAACGCTTGAAGATTCCTTAGGAAGGGGTTTTGATTGAGTGAGAGAGGTTTTGGGAGTGAGAACAGCAAAGTATCGAGAGAGAGATCGAGTGAAATGAGAGAAAAATTCGCGAGAAACCAATATATAGACCTTTAGTAATTCTCGACAGATGAAGGTGTCGAGAGTTGTCGAGACAGCTATCAGGGTAGGTATCGAGAAAATGAACTTCGACAGATACAGCTATCAAGAACAGGTGTTGAGAAAGGAAGATCAAACACAAAAGAATCTCAATCGATCCAGAAGCTGTCGAGAAGCTATCGAGCAGATAGAAAGTTTCTCGATTGATCCATCAGGTGTCGAGAATGTGTCAAGACTGTGATAAGAAGAAGCTGAGAAGCTCGACAGACAGCCAGGTGTCGAGAAGGTATCAAGGAGGTGTCGAGATTACCTTAAAAAGCAGTTTTTAAAGAAAGGAAAAGCACATACATGAATGCAATCACGCATGCAACTCAACCAATGATCCAAGAAACACATTAAGCTCTCAAAATCATCTCTCAACAATAATTTTAAGCACATGGATCCCAAAACACACATACACACTAAACAAATCTAACCAATTTTATATTTCAAAAATGAGTTAAGACAGTTTAGTGAGCATACATTAACGCATGTAAACCTTGTGATGGCCAAATCACATTATACCTGCACATGTATCAAGAATAGCAAAGAATATTGCGTGTTGTCTATGAAAACATCGCAAGATTGCATAAGTGTCCCAATCTTATGATGATTTGAGATATGAGAAAATCACTTTAACTCACACACAATCATAACTGTTTGATGGGGACTATCACCTTCGAGGTACATCCTATAACTCTCACATCTTCTAGAAAACACGCTTGCAATCATATTTTAAAGCATTTTGATCTTTTTGCTTTCTATTTCTTTGCATATTTTCTTTTATTAAGCATATCATGCATGGACATATAAGAGAGGAAAAGAAATACCCAATTATGTTAAGCTTTTGACATTACACTTTTGCTATGCCAAAACATACAGATGTTATATCATGATTGGCGGGTAACAGTGGTGAGATGGTTATTTATGCCTTTCTCTTAGGATTTTCTAGTCCTATCGGTCAAAAAGAGTGATACGAGTGTTAAGCACAAGAGATCACTTAACCTTACTCATCACAAACAAAGAGCTACAAAACTCACTTGCTTAGTTATGCATAAGAATGCTCATCTAAGCTACAAGAGATACAAAGTTTAGAAAACTCTGTTTCAATGGCCATTTTAAGGTTCACAAGAACCAATGTACACAAACATACACTGTTTTTGTATTTTTCAATTTTTCAAATTTTTTTTATTTTATCAGAAAAGCAAAAATAAAATACAAAACTGAAAACACACAAACAAAAACATGTTAAAGAAAGCAAAACAATACATAAAATTAGACTGACTCAAAATAGTAAAGCAACACACAAGTAATGCAGCAACAATAAAACAGGGAGGGAGAGAAGAAATGAACAAAATCACTTAGAGCACTTTCCTTCCACACCTTGGAAGAACCTTTCCTTTTTGTCAACCCTTGAACCTGTGATGAGGGGGAAGAATTTAAACCGTTCAAGTTCGAAAGGAACATGAGGGCTTTAAGAATGTCTCTAAGAGGAGTAAGAGAGGTCTAAAGCTGATTCTAGTTCCCAGATGTTATCATGCCATTGCTTTGTTGAGTGGCTAGCTACTTGTAGCAATTTGGTCGAGTATGACCGGTAACACCACAATGATAACAGAGATGCTGCTTCTTCTGTTTAGGCTTTTGAGAGATAGCCTTCTTAGTCCTAGGGTTCTAGTTTCCCTCTTCTCAAACTTAGGAGGTGCTCCTAGGATGGACTTACCCTTGTCTAAGTTCTCACTTGCTAATTCAGTTTTAACATTTTTATCCTCAATTTTAATGTTATTAGCAGGAGGAACAAAAATAGTAGTACTAGCAGAAGGAGTATTAGAGAGAGAGAATTCATACCCCAATCCAGTACGGTCCGAAGTAGATTTCTGAACACTTAGCATCTCATCCAGCTTTGCACCTGATGCCCTCTTCAATTGTGCTCTAACTTGAAACAGCTTCGCTACAAGCTCCTTGGTCTTCTCAGCCAGGAAATTGTTTTTGAACCTCAGTACCCCAATGGTCTGATTTGCTTCATCAACCTTAGTGGAAAGCTCCTCACAGTCAAGTTCCACATCACTGAGCTTCTTGGTGGCCAGCCTATAGAGTTTCTCATGCTTCTCAGAAAGCTTGTACAATTTCTCGTAGGTGGTATGGATATCATCTTGATCATCCATAGTTTCAAACTTAGCATCCACCAATTCCTTTTCTTCATCTACTTCTTCAGTAATCCCTTTAGTAGGATTAACCATGGTAGTGAAGGCATTCAAGATTCCGTCATCTTTATTGTTAGAATCATCCTCGGGCTCCATGTCACTTAAGGTAGCAGCAAGTGCCTTGCTCATCCTAATGCTCTTGAGGTACGTTGGACACTCTTGTTTCATGTGTCCAAAGCCTTGACACCCGAAGCATTTCGGTCCAGCGGGTACAATGTACTGACCGCCATCTCTGATATCCTTTTTTCCTTTATCTAGGCTCTTGAATTGAGAAGAACTTGATTGCCTACGGTCCTTGTTGAAGCCCTTTCCATTTGCATTCTTCATAAATTTCTTGAATTGCCTGGTAATGTAGGACTTCATCTTAGAATCTTCATCGTCTGAAGACTCATCTGTATCACTACTCTTGGCCTTTAGTGCCATGCTCTTGCTTTTTCTTGACTTGCCCATTCTAGTTAGCCCTAGCTCGTAGGTTTGTAAATTTCCAACCAGCTCAGTCAGAGGAATCTTGTCAATATCCTTTGATTCCTCTATTGCTGTGATCTTAACATGGAATCTCTCAGGCAAAGATCTGAGTACTTTTCTCACTATCTTGGGTTCAGGAATGGTTTCCCCAAGATTGAAAGCTGAGTTTACTATGTCTTTGAGCTTTGCATAGAACTCGTCAAATGACTTATCCTCCTCCATCTTAATTTCTTCGAAGCTTGTAGTGAGCCTCTGTAGCTTCGAGTCCTTGACAGCCTTGGTTCCCTCATAGGTTGTCTGGAGAATGGTCCATGCTTCCTTAGTAGTTTCTGCAGAGGATATTTTCTTGAACTCCTCATTGGTAACCGCACTGAATAGGGCATTCAATGCTCTACTTTTGAAATTAGCCGCCTTAATCTTGGCATCATCCCAATCGGCCGGCGCTTCTGTAGCCTTGGTCCAACCTATCTCCATAGCTTGCCCCTTCTCATCTAGTGACTGTAAGAAAGCTCTCATGCGTACTTTCCAGTATGCATAGTTAGTACCATCAAATAATAAGGGTATAATAAGTGACTGACCTCTATCCATGACAACAAAGGTCAATGGGTCACACACAAGGATTAAACCCTAATCAGAGTGTGCTTGCTCTGATACCACTTGATAGGCTACAAATGCGTTGACCCCTTGTGATGAATTAAATTGATTAATTAGCCAAGTTATTAATTAATCAAATTAACATGCAAATTCATGTGGCAGCACTAACAAATCACCTATAACTAAAGTATGTAGCGGAAAATAAATGACACGGTGATTTGTTTACGAATAGGGAAAACTTGACGGCAAAAACGTCACTCGGTGATTTAAGGTCACCACTCCTGAAACTTCACTATTATCACAACAAGCAGTTACAAGTAAGGAATCCCAGTACCTCACCAACCTACAGTTGAACCCTTACCCCAATACCTAATTGGACTTGTTATGTAGTGACAGTTTCTCTTTTTGATGCATGGCTCCCAAGTACGTGACTAACTAATTGCGCGGATCCCAGTATGCGACTTCAATTCCCCAACTAGAGAAAGAGTTGTTGGCTGCAAAGTTCTTCAATTCATCCACACGATGAAGATCAAGAAGATGCTCGGTTACAAAACCCTACGGTGCACATTACACAGCAACTTCTTCACAAGAGATGAACTATGGCATGAACTTTGTCGTAGGTCACAAATTGCATGAACAACAATTACTCAATACTTGTGCAACTTGCATCCCTTTGACAGCCCTTAAAAAAATCCTTTTATATGTCTAAAGTTAGGAGAAAAGAAGTCCCAAAGACACATTCACGGATTGGAATCAAAACAGAACTGAGAATCTGTTTTCCTTAAATCTCGACAAATAGAGGTGTCGAGGATTGTCAGGAAACTGTCGAGCCTCGGGGCTAAAATAGCTTCTAAAGCTTGATAGATGCATGTGTTAAGACTAGGTATCAAGATTTAACAACTTGCACTTTTCAGCTTGTTTCTTGGACAGACTTGATGACTTCAACACTTGATCTTGAAACACAGTTTCTTGAAGTGTTAAACACGTCCTAATCTACCCAATTACAAGTAAAGTGCATTTTGTTAAAGGATAAGCCAATTACATAAAATAATGACATATGTCAACAACCACTTGAACTACATATGTCCTAACATAGTTGACTAGTGATGGATTATTTTCCTGCCTCAAGGTTCACAAGGTGAATCTCTAGGGCTTTGAGGGTTATTTGGAAAAGTCTACTGTTGTTTAGGGTGAAGGCCATTTAAAGGTTATCAAGGATAAATTTAATGGTGGGTGGTAAATCTCTGTAGGCTCGATTTCTGAATTGGTATTTCCTGGATAAAACTTCCTGCAAAATAATAGTCATATCACCACTGGAATATGTCACCTTTGCTGAGACAAATTCCTGAAGGGATGTCGATCCTCTTTGGTTTCCCTTAGAGGATGTGCCTTCATGCATTACAAAAGACTGTCCCACTAGGAGCCTTTTGTCTTGAGGATAGCCCTTTGCTGGTGCTTTCCCCTTGTTCCTCTTCTCTGCCGAAGAAGTCATTTTCCATATACTAGTGGTATTAAATACTATTTGCTCTTTGTCCTGCCAAGAGAGATTTGGAAAATTCAAAGTTTGAAAATACTTATTTATATATCTCTTTTTGTTGAAAACAAAGGATAATGAAAAGCAAATATTTTTATGATAAATGCATGACAATATTTGGGACTGGTTGGAGTCAAAAGTATCATCAACTGAGGTGGTGGCTAAGAATGAATCAAGGTTCTCAACTTGACCATTTGATGGGATGATAGAAGGAGGTACAGATGGATCAAGCTGCTGGGCTTGATTGGTACCAATGGTTGAAAGGATTTTGTTGCTGATAGTATTAAGGTACTTGGAGACAGATACTTTCTGGAAGGTGCTACCTCACAAGGTTCTGGACTCCTAAGGAACTTAAACTTAATAGGCTGACCAGAGGGGTGTGTTGTGATACCTTCGCTATCTATGATGAAGGGATACAACAGACACATGAAAGGGTTTCCTAGGATTACCCTGTCTGTCATATTTTTGACAAGGACAAATGTTGTCTTGAAACATATGTTATCCTGACAAACATGGGCTTTTAGGAGTTTGAATTCAATCTGCATTTTCCTGCCACTCGCAGATGTCAATCTCTCCCTAGTCTTCTTGAAGTATTTGGGAGGAATGAGTCCTTCTTGAATGCAGTTGAGATCAGCTCTTGAGTCTGTCAAGGCTATGACCTCGAATTCAAAATCTTTGCTGATGACAATCCTAACTTTGGAGTGCCATTTTTGGAAGTTAATCCTATTGATGGTGTCTAAGAACTTCTCTTTGGTTGGTCTTGATCCATGTCTGCTGTAGGGTTTACTGTTTCATCAACTTCTTCATCAGAAGGGTTCTGAAATTAGAGCTTCCTCATTTCCCTGATGAGAGGTATTTTCCAACTGTTGGACTCTTGGGTTCAAGAGGTTGTGATCGACCCTAAGAATGGTTAGTTCTTGCTTAAGGGTTCTACTCTCTGATCTGTTCTCCTTTGCTTCTTTTTAAAGGTCGTTGATTGTAACTTCCTTCTTGGTCTTGATAAACCTATTGTAGATTTTTTCTAGGTCTACTTTAGGCTGCTGGATCCTTAGTTCAGGTTTGCTAGTTTCCTTAACTATGGTTTGATAGAATTGGCTAAACTTCTGAGCTTTGATGATTGGGTCTTCTATTGTCTCTATAAGGTCTAGAAGAAGCTCCTCTTGTTTGCTAAGGGTGCTGATAGTCTTGTTCCTACAACAACTATCTTTACATCGTATGGGTGCATCCTGGCCACTAGAGGTGCTAAAGAATTCTCTAGAGGATTCGGAGGATAACTGGTATAACTGTTGGATCTCTTGGTCACTAGAACTACTGGCTAACTCAATATTTGAGCGGTCACGTTCTAATAACTTAAAGATTTCGTTTTTGCTAGCTTGGTCACTAACAAGGATGTTGATAAGGGATTTTACCTTAGCCCTACATTCCTTCTTGAAATGACCCATTTTTCCACAGTTGTAGCATTTTCCTGATGCTTGTGGGATAGGTTTCTTTGCTTTTCCTTTCTTATAGAAATCATCAGTGTTGTACTTCTATTTTCTATAAGCTTTGGAGGCTGTTTTCTTCTTATGGAATTTCTCAGAGGATTCCTTTCCTCTATATTTAGATTTCCTTTCGGAAGGGTTGACTATGGTTAAGCCATACTGTGTACAAAAGTTCCTTACTTCATACTTGGCTTTGTTTTTGTTGACTTGGCTCTGGATTTTCAGTTTTCTGCACATCTTCATTCCTTCACTTTGGATGATGCTAGAGATATCTCCATAGGTTAGGTTATCATAATCTATGATACTTAAGGGGCTGCTAGTGGCTTTCTTGACTTTCTGGCCAAAGAGAGTGGGTAAGCCATCGATAAACTTCTCCTTCCAAAATGGAGAGTTGCAATCGCTTTTGTGCATGACTCTGGTAGTAAAGACATCTTCGTACCACCTTTAGTCTCCTAGGGTTTTACCCCTAAGTCTACTTAACTGTTCGTAGATCCTAGATGTGATGTTGCTAGGTTTCCCTATGAAGTATTTCATGATCGTATAGATCAAGGTATTGACTCCATCAGGAATTCCTGTACTTGGGGGATCTTTGAAGATGGGGAGTCCTTCCTCATCTTTTTGGATTGCATGCTTGATGTCTTCTTTAGAAGCTTCTGTTAGGCAGTTGTTCCACCATTGCAGAAGTTTCCCTGTAAATCATAAGGCTATGAGCTCTATGACTTCTGGGTGGGGACGACCTTCATCTAGGTAGTTATTGGCTACCATGGTTATATGCTGGATTTTGTTTAGGATTTCCTGTTATGATAAACCGTCTATGTTCCACTTATAGAGTTTATCAGAGGATACTAAGAACTGGTTGCTAACATTCCTTTCCTCGAACTGGAGGTCAGAGGGTGTGGGTCTAGGGTGTCAATTCTTGGTTAGACTGGTTGGACTTACTTTGGGATGGTAAAGTCATTTTACCTGTAAATCCTGAAACTGGTTTTCTAGTTGTTCTATATCTTTATTAAACTCCTCAGAGGCTTGACTAGAACTACTAAAGGCTGTGTGGATGTTTAAGACCTTAAGTTGGGAGGTTTTCCTAGGCAAAGGGATGGCTGGTTTCTGCTTTGCTAGCTTCTCAAGCTTCTGGGTAACAATCTCGAAGGTAGTTGGGCTCGTAGGGTTGTTTCTAATACATTTAGCTGGTGATTCTTACTAGTTGACTCTGGTGAAGGGGTGACTGGTTCCTTCTTCACTAGTTCTTTTAGTTTCTGGGTGACTATTTCTAAGGATGTTTTGTCCTTAGGTCTAAGGCTTGTATGTCTGGTTGTGGGTAACTTGACTAGAGGTTTCTCTAAGGATTGGATAGGTTTGCTAGGGCTTCCTGGCTAGAGGATGACCTTGTTTTCGACCTTATCTTCTGTCCTATCAAATTGTTTTCCTATAACATCTAAACATTAGTTGGTGTAGTTGTTTCTCTCTATCACTTTGTTTATCAGTTTCTCTTCACTAGTAGGAAACTTGAAAGGTGAGGCAACTACATCACTTCCACTGTGCTTAAAGGTTATTACTTCTAGGGGTGGATGGCTGGATTGGACAACTTCTTTGGTTTCCTTGGTCCAAGCTCTGGTAACGACACAAGTCTTTTTGTGCCATTCAAAGTGGTTTTTGAAGTATTCAAAGAAAGGGACATTGCTGGATATCTCTTTCATAAATGTGTCCTAAGCAATCAATACTTCTTTCTTTTGCTCTCTGGTGTGGTTAGCTCTATAGGCTTCTCTTTTGACTCTGTTCTCTTCAGAATCAAATTCCTTGCCTAAGGCTACAAAATCAGGAGTGAATGGTTTCCTGATGACCATGAGCTGGTGATCTATGGGATACTAGGGTGCTTGCTAAAATGGTTGTTCCATATCAGTCCCAGATGGGGATGGAGGGGATTGCTCCTGGTTGTTGTCTTCCTAATCGACAATTGATTCTTGTCTGGATGTGTAGCAAGGTGGGCTAACTTGTGACCTATTCCTGATTCCCCGAAGTTCTGGGCCTAAATATCTTCTAGACTTTAGGAAAGGTGCTAAAGGTCTGGATGAGCTACACTGGGATGCTGACTTATCCCTAAGAAGGATGGGTGACTACCTAATGGGTTGGTGTAGATCTATTGGGGATCTAAACCTTGGATCTTCTAGAGGCGTCCTGCACTCATAATCTAAAGAGGTGCTAAACTTGGATTTGTCAAAACTCAACCTAACCGTGCCATCAGCTAGTTGTTGGACAAAATCTAGATCTGGGTTTTAGGCTGGGCTTTGGATCTGTAGAGGATGGTTCTCATTCTTTAGAGTCCAGTGTATGGGGAAAGTGACTTCTGTGATGGGAAAATAACATGCCTGTATCGCATACAAATCATACACAGTGGAAAATATAATGGATCTACTTCATTCATAAAAGTTAACATTGATGGAATCATACATGCGCAGCGGAAGGAAATGTAATGTAAACGGATCTACTTCATACATACAAGTTAACATGGGCTATTTAAGTTTCAGAATTAGAGAACAAGAGAGTGTACCTTGGAGCGGTGAATTTCAAAACTTGAAGATGAGAGGCTCTTGGGAATACTTTCAATCTTCACTCCAATTCCACTAACGCCCAAGATATGTGGTCTCTCAATCAGTTCCAAAGGGAGAATGTCCAAAAGTGTCTAACACCTTTTACACCACTTCACAAGAGTGTTCTTTCAAACTCTCTTTCCTTAAAATCTCTTTATAAAAACTCTACAGAAAATTCTGTGTGTTTCTCCCTTTGTATCTAACTGATTATCTAATTGGGTTGGCCTTTTGGGCCTTTCCAATTGGGCTTAAGTATGTGGCTTGGAGTGGGACCAAAAGGGACCAATAAGACACTAGCTCCAATGGGCCTTGGGCTTTTCTGTCAACTCTTGACAAGTCCAAAGTTACCATTAACTATATTTAATATCACTATATAAATATAGTTGCACTCTAGGCCTTATTAATAAATTATATCCCAAGACTTTATTATACATGCAACCCCTTCATAAAATATTCATAGTAATACAAAGTCATGATAGAAGACTGCCACTTTGTATATTACTACATCTTAATTCCTTGAGTACCCGGTTTAATCCTTTAAGTTATTCATCATATATTTATGAAATTCAATTCCATAAATATATACTTTAGTAACTCCTTACTAAAGTGGTTAGGCCCAACTCTCTAAATAACAAACCCATTAAACTTATCTCAAGGGAATATTTTATATCTCCGTTAAGAGACTATGAATTCCATCTTGAGAATATATGTTCCATCAACACTAAATGTGGCTGCCCAACATACTGAGATTTTGACCTTAACCATAGATCTCACTCCTGATATATCAAAGCAACCTACACTTCATGATCAGGTCCATTATCCTCTCAGGATTAAGAGTTCATGCAAATATAAGTCGTGAGTTTATTATTCATTTGACAGTCGTTAGGAGAATAATAAATCTCACACCGGTCCAGTTCAATATGTCTTAACTCTTAAAACATATCAACATATCAACTAGAAATCTCCATTTCCATGATCAAGACAAATCATCTTAGTTGATATGTTATAGCCTTCGCAGATGAAATGCCCAATTTCATCACCGACTACGAACTATAATTCTGAGTTTACAAAGAACTTGTGATTTATATCTTCTGTGACTAAATCACATAAATCACATACTATTGCATCTCATGGACTATATGATAATGTCCAAATATTCATGTTACCATTATTTTCAAATAATAATACAACTTTATTAACCAAAACATTAAGTCATACATAATGTCTAACATAATAAAATACATAGCATCATACAATAGGATTTAAGGACATATATCCCAACAATCTCCCACTTGGCCTAAAGACTATTGTGCACTAATCTAACTCCCATCTCCTCCAAATGTGACTCGAAAGTCCTTTGAGGCAAGGCTTTGGTGAA
Source organism: Castanopsis chinensis (assembly GCA_032878915.1). Taxonomy (NCBI): domain Eukaryota; kingdom Viridiplantae; phylum Streptophyta; class Magnoliopsida; order Fagales; family Fagaceae; genus Castanopsis; species Castanopsis chinensis. The sequence goes on from JAVQMG010000115.1 coordinate 22,498,816, forward strand.
GGGATCCGCTAGATTCTTTGCACCATCAATCTTTGCTACAATCACATCTCCACGAGCAACAATGTCTCGAATGATGTGATACTTTCTTTCTATGTGTTTTCCTTTCTTGTGATTCCTTGGATCCTTGGATTGTGCAACCGCTCCACTATTGTCACAAAACAATGTAATAGGAACTTGCTCAATTATTATCACACCAAGATCACAAAGGAATTTCTTGAGCCAAACAGCCTCCTTTGCTGCCTCACAAGCAGCAACATATTCGGCTTCCATGGTGGAGTCTGCAATACAAGATTGCTTAACACTCCTCCAACTTATGGCTCCACCTCCCAAGGTGAAAACACAACCCGACGTGGATTTTCTGAAATCTAGATCCGACTGAAAATCTGAATCTGTATAGCCAATGGGAATCAAATCCTCACAACGGTAAACAAGCATATAATTTCTCGTTCTCCGAAGATACTTGAGAATATGCTTTACAGCTTGCCAATGTTTAAGTCCTGGATTTGATTGATATCGGCTGACCATGCCAACTGAATAACAAATATCCGGTCTAGTACAAAGCATGGCATACATGAGACTTCCCACTGCAGAAGCATAAGGAACTTGTCTCATCGTATTTTCTTCCTCTTGAGTCTTAGGCCTTTGGTCATCAGACAGAGGAACTCCATGTCTAAAAGGAAGTAATCCTTTCTTGGAGTTTTGCATGCTAAACCGTTCTAGAACCTTATCTATATATCCAGCTTGTGACAAACCTAACATCCTATTCTTTCGATCTCGACAAAGCTTGATCCCTAGAATATAGTTAGCTTCACCCAAGTCCTTCATATCAAATTGGCTTGACAACCAAACTTTAACCGATGACATTACTCCTACATCATTTCCAATGAGTAGAATGTCATCAACATAAAGCACTAGGAACATTACTACTTTGTCTTGATGTCTCTTGTACACACATGGTTCATCAAGATTTTGCTCAAAACCAAATGATTTGATTGCCTGATCAAATCTGATGTTCCATGACCTAGATGCTTGCTTAAGTCCATAAATGGACCTATTCAACTTGCATACCATATGCTCTTGGTTCTTTGCTATGAAACCTTCTGGTTGCAACATATAGATTTCTTCTTCAAGATTGCCATTAAGAATTGCAGTCTTGACATCCATTTGCCAAATCTCATAATCATAATGAGCAGCAATGGATAAGAGAATCCTGATAGATTTAAGCATGGCTACTGGCAAAAAGGTCTCATCATAATCGATGCCTTCTTTTTGTGTATACCCTTTAGCCACTAGCCTTGCTTTGAAGGTTTCAACCTTCCCATCTATCCCTCTCTTCCTCTTGTAAACCCATTTGCAACCAACAGGTTTAATGCCGTTAGGCGCCTCTACAAGACTCCAAACTTGATTGGAATACATAGAATCTAATTCAGATTTCATAGCTTGGACCCAATGATGTGCATCTATATCATTCATTGCCTCCTCATAAGTGTAAGGATCAGATTCAGCCTCTTCTGAGATAGCCTCATAAGTTTCTCCTAAACCTATAAATCTCACAGGAGGCCGAACAACTCTCCCACTACGACGAGGCACTTGTGTACTAGACATTTCATGAGTAGTATCTTGTGGTGTATCTAATACAACCACATCATCTCTAGATTCATCCATTGGTTGTTGATTTACAGACTCATTCATTTCAGCCAACACAACTCTACTCCTAGGAGTAAAATTATTCATATAGTCATTTTCCAAAAATTTAGCATTTGTACTAACAAAAACTTTGTTATCATTTCGACTATAGAATAAATAACCCCTAGTTTCTTTTGGATAACCAACAAGCAAACACACTTCCGATTTTGGTTCCAACTTATCAGGCTTCCCCTTTAGCACATGTGCTGGACAACCCCAAATGTGGAGATACCTCATACTAGGCTTACGTCCACTCCACAATTCCATGGGTGTTTTGGGGACAGATTTTGATGGAACTAAATTCAAAAGATGTATTGCTGTATCTAAGGCATATCCCCAAAAGGAAATCGGTAAAGTTGAATAACTCATCATGGACCTAACCATTTCCAAAAGAGTCATATTCCTTCTCTCCGCTACACCATTTTGTTGAGGCGTTCCAGGTGCAGTCAATTGGGATATAATCCCATTTTGAATTAGGTAATCCTTGAAATCCCCAAGAAGGTATTCGCCACCTCGATCAGATCGAATGGCCTTTATGCGTTTGCCTAATTGATTCTCAACTTCAGCCCTAAACTCTTTAAACTTGTCAAAGGCTTCGGACTTCCGTCTCATTAGGTACAAATAACCATATCTTGAGTAATCATCCGTAAAAGTGATGAAATACTCATAACCTCCTTTTGCTTGGGTTGACATAGGACCACATACATCCGTATGAACTAATTCAAGCAACTCTTGGGCTCTTCTACCTTTTGCATTAAAAGGTCGCTTGGTCATTTTACCTTCCAAACAAGATTCACAAACTGGAAATTCATCAAAGTCCATGGGCTCTAAGAGTCCATCTTTGATCAGCCTTTGAATTCTGTTTGAATTAATATGACCTAAACGCAAGTGCCAAAGATATGCATCATTTGAAGGAAACTTTCTCTTTAATGATTTTACATGTGAGTTAGTATCTAATTCAGAATTATGTAGTTCATGCTTAATAGGAGTTAAAATATAAAGACCATCCACAATATTGCCAGAACAGATAAACACTTTATCCTTCTTTATTACAACATTGTCTTTTAGGATAACACAATATCCTTGTTTACCCAAATAAGTTGCAGAAATTAAATTCCTACGCACATTAGGTACAAACAGACAGTCTTGCAATATTAAAACCCTAGTCTCAAAGCACAAATGAACAACACCAACAGCTACAACCGGAATTCTGCTCCCATCAGCCAAAGTTAGAAACAATTCTCCTTCACTCAACTTTCTGGTCTCCTGAAACCCCTGCAAAGAATTGCAGATATGATTAGTACAACCTGAATCCACACACCAGGAATCAGTGGGATTCTGTACCAAACATATTTCAAGTAAAAAGAAGTTTTCATACCCTTGTTCTTGGCAGCTTTAAACTTTGGACAATTCCTCTTCCAATGTCCTATCTCACCACAATGGAAACACTTTCCTTTGAGCTTCTTTCCTTTATCGGCAACCCCTAAGGCAATTTGCTTACCCTCTTTCTTAGTGAAGTCCTTCTTCTTCTTCTTACCCTTACCTTTCGGCTTAGGTTGTGAAGTAGAAGCTTCACCAACATTGGCTTCAACACTAGAAGTACCTAGGATGCCTTCCGCTACCACTAACTCATTCATTAATTCAGACAAAGAATAAACCTTTTTGTTCATATTATAATTTAGTCTGAATTCCTTGAATGATTCCGGTAGTGACTGGAGTATCATGTCCACTTGGGACTCTCCATCAATGTCGGCACCTAAAACTTCCAATGTATTCAGATTAGAGATCATTGTAAGACAATGTTCTCTCACTGAACTACCTTCAGCCATCTTGGTATTGTAAATTTGCCTCATGGTTTCTTGCCTTGCTGAACGGCCTTGCTCACCAAAGATCTCCTTCAGACTTAGCATAATGTCCGAAGCTAGTTCTACATCCTGCATTTGATGCTGTAGAACATTTGAGATGGACGCTAGGATATAGCATTTGGCCATTTCATTAGATTTCTGCCAACGATCATATCGTTGTTTTTCCTCAAGAGGAGCATCTAATGAAGGAAAGCTAGGACATGGTTTAGTAAGCACATATTTGTGCTCTTCAGCAGTTAAAACAATGTCCAAGTTTCTTTTCCAGTCAACATAGTTGGATCCAGTCAGTTTGTTTTGATTAAGAATAGAAACAAGTGGGCTAAATGATGCCATGTTCAAATCTGAAAATAATAAACATGAATATAATAAGTAAAATGGACATTATCAATTTAGCATATAAGCATATAATATGGAACCTTAATAAAACCATAAAATAATATATGCAACGACAACCCAATCCCATGTTTAAAATTCCTTGGAAGCAAGTAAATTATAAACACTATGATTGATTGAGAACTATTCTCATTATTAATGCTATCATGATAACTCTTATCAAACACTAATAACATGCCGTTTCTACTTTAGCCTCTAAGTAATAATGACATAGCTCCGAATGGAGATTAACATTAAACTTAGTCTAGTGTACACCATTGACTGAATTATATGTGAGTCATAAAGTAACTCCACGGAAGCGTGGTCGTTCTTTATTTAAAAAACACATATTATTCATCATAAAGAAGTTTAACCTGTAGTACCATGAATTAAACACCCTCCGAAGGGAGCAAGGCATATACGCCAAGGCGAGGTGCTTAATCACACTACAATAAACCGACAATGGAGGCCGTGAGATGCAACCCTTGTATCTCTCTCCCACTAGATATTTTAAAATAAAGGTTTTTACATATAAAACATGCATAATATAATTACACATAGCCTTGATCTTTTATATATGGAAAAACACTTAGGAAAAATTCTGGATCTACAGTTCTCGATCGATCCTCGACAGATTCTCGATCGATCCAGAAAAGTTCCGCGAAGCTCGACAGATCCTCGATAGATCCTCGATCGATCGATAATCTTTCTGTTTGCTCGATAGATTCTCGACAGATTCTCGATCGATCGAGCTTCGCGAATTTTGAATTTTCCAGAATTTTCCAAAAACAGTTTTTCAACGTTTTCATGTACAAAACTACTATCATACAATCATAATGAACATAAATTGATATCTAAACTGAATATCATTGATGTTATAGCCTTAAAATTCAGTTTAACATACTTAAACTAAAAATTAAACAACATCATAACATCAAAAACAGTTTTCATCAAAAACAATGATTTCAACAACCATGCAGAAAACTATTTTCTAACAACATGAAATCATTATCACTAATTCCAAAACTCAAAAACATGTTAAACAGATATGTAATGAAGACCGCTCTGATACCAATTGGTGGAATCATACATGATACGCAGCAGAAGGAAATGTAATGTAAACGGATCTACTTCATACATACAAGTTAACATGGGCTATTTAAGTTTCAGAATTAGAGAACAAGAGAGTGTACCTTGGAGCGGTGAATTTCAAAACTTGAAGATGAGAGGCTCTTGCGAATACTTTCAATCTTCACTCCAATTCCACTAACGCCCAAGATGTGTGGTCTCTCAATCAGTTCCAAAGGGAGAATGTCCAAAAGTGTCTAACACCTTTTACACCACTTCACAAGAGTGTTCTTTCAAACTCTCTTTCCTTAAAATCTCTTTATAAAAACTCTACAGAAAATTCTGTGTGTTTCTCCCTTTGTATCTAACTGATTATCTAATTGGGTTGGCCTTTTGGGCCTTTCCAATTGGGCTTAAGTATGTGGCTTGGAGTGGGACCAAAAGGGACCAATAAGTCACTAGCTCCAATGGGCCTTGGGCTTTTCTGTCAACTCTTGACAAGTCCAAAGTTACCATTAACTATATTTAATACCACTATATAAATATAGTTGCACTCTAGGCCTTATTAATAAATTATATCCCAAGACTTTATTATACATGCAACCCCTTCATAAAATATTCATAGTAATACAAAGTCATGATAGAAGACTGCCACTTTGTATATTACTACATCTTAATTCCTTGAGTACCCGGTTTAATCCTTTAAGTTATTCATCATATATTTATGAAATTCAATTCCATAAATATATACTTTAGTAACTCCTTACTAAAGTGGTTAGGCCCAACTCTCTAAATAACAAACCCATTAAACTTATCTCAAGGGAATATTTTATATCTCCGTTAAGAGACTATGAATTCCATCTTAAGAATATATGTTCCATCAACACTAAATGTGGCTGCCCAACATACTGAGATTTTGACCTTAACCATAGATCTCACTCCTGATATATCAAAGCAACCTACACTTCATGATCAGGTCCATTATCCTCTCAGGATTAAGAGTTCATGCAAATATAAGTCGTGAGTTTATTATTCATTTGACAGTCGTTAGGAGAATAATAAATCTCACACCGGTCCAGTTCAATATGTCTTAACTCTTAAAACATATCAACATATCAACTAGAAATCTCCATTTCCATGATCAAGACAAATCATCTTAGTTGATATGTTATAGCCTTCGCAGATGAAATGCCCAATTTCATCACCGACTACGAACTATAATTCTGAGTTTACAAAGAACTTGTGATTTATATCTTCTGTGACTAAATCACATAAATCACATACTATTGCATCTCATGGACTATATGATAATGTCCCAATATTCATGTTACCATTATTTTCAAATAATAATACAACTTTATTAACCGAAACATTAAGTCATACATAATGTCTAACATAATAAAATACATAGCATCATACAATAGGATTTAAGGACATATATCCCAACAAACATGTACTATATAAGTTTCAGAATTTGAGAACAAGAGAGTGTACTTTGAAGTGGTGAATTTCAAAACTGAATTTCAGAAGCACTTGGGAATACTTTCAATCTTCACTCCAATTCCACTAACGCCCAAGATGTGTGGTTTCTCAATCAGTTCCAAAGGGAGAATGTCAAAAAGTGTCTAACACTTCTTACACCACTTCACAAGAGTGTTCTTGAAAATTCTCTACAGAAAAATTTTGTATGTTTCTCCCTTTGTATCTAACTAATTATCTAGTTGGGCTGGCCTTTTGGGCCTTTGTGTGGCTTGGAGTGGAACCAAAAGGGACCAATAAGACACTAGCTCCAATGGGTCTTGGGCTTTTCTGTCAACTCTTGACAAGTCCAAAGTTGCCATAAACTATATTTAATACCACTAGATAAATATAGTTGCACTCTAGGCCTTATTTATAAATTATATCTCAAGACTTTATTATACATGCAACCTCTTCATAAAATATTCATAGTAATACAAAGTCATGAAATTAGACTGCCACTTTGTATATTACTACATCTTAATTCCTTGAGTACCTGGTTTAATTCTTTAAGTTATTCATCATAATTTATGGAATCCAATTCCATAAATATATACTTTATTAACTCATTACTAAAGTGGTTAGGCCCAACTCTCTGAATAACAAACCCATTAAACTTATCTCGAGGGAATATTTTGTATCTCCGTCAAGAGACTATGAATTCCATCTTGAGAATATATGTTCCATCAACACTAAATGTGGCTGCCCAACATACTGAGATTTTGACTGTAACTATAGATCTCACTCTTGATATATCAAAGCAACCTACACTTCATGATGAGGTCTATTATCCTCTCAGGATTAAGGGTTCATGCAAATATAAGTCGTGAGTCTATTATTCAATTGACAGTCGTTAGGAGAATAATAAATCTCACACGGTCCTGTTCAATATGTTTTAACTCTTAAAACATATCAACATATCAACTAGAAATCTCCATTTCCATGATCAAGACAAATCATCTTAGTTGATATGTTATAGTCTTCGCAGATGAAATGCCCAATTTCATCACCGACTACGAACTATAATTTTGAATTTATAAAGAACTTGTGATTTATGTCTTCTGTGACTAAATCACATAAATCACATACTATGTATCTCATGGACTATGTGATAATGTCTCAATATTCATGTTACTATTATTTTCAAATAATAATAAAACAACTTTATTAATCACAACATTAAGTCATACATAATGTCATACATAATAAAATATATAGCATCATATAATAGAATTTAAGGACACACATCCTAACAATCTCCCACTTGGCCTAAAGACTATTATGCACTAATCTAACTCCCATCTCCTCCAAATGTGACTCGAAAGTCCTTTGAGGCAAGGCTTTGGTGAAGGGATAAGCTAGATTCTTTGCACCATCAATCTTTGCTACAATCACATCTCCACGAGCAATAATGTCTCGAATGATGTGGTACTTTCTTTCTATGTGTTTTCCTTTCTTATGATTCCTTGGATCTTTGGATTGTGCAACCGCTCCACTATTGTCACAGAACAATGTAATAGGAACTTGCTCAATTCTTACAACACCAAGATCAGAAAGGAATTTTTTGAGCCAAACAGCCTCCTTTGCTACCTCACAAGCAGCAACATATTCGGCTTCCATGGTAGAGTCCGCAATACAAGTTTGCTTAATACTCCTCCAACTTATGGCTCCACCTCCCAAGGTGAAAACACAACCTGATATGGATTTTTTAAAATCTAGATCCGATTGAAAATCTAAATCTGTATTGCCAATGGGAATCAAATCCTCATAACGGTAAATAAGCATATAATCTCTCGTTCTCCATAGATACTTGAGAATATGCTTTACAGCTTGCCAATGCTTAGGTACTAGATTTGATTGATATCGGCTGACCATGCCAACTGAATAACAAATATTCGGCCTAGTACAAAACATGGCATACATGATACTTCCTACAGCAGAAGCATAAGGAACTTGTCTCATCATATTTTCTTCCTCTTGGGTCTTAGGCCTTTGGTCATTAGACAGAGGAACTCCATGTCTAAAAGGAAGTAATCCTTTCTTGGAGTTTTGCATGCTAAACCGTTCTAGAACCTTATCTATATATCCAGCTTGTGACAAACCTAACATCCTATTCTTTTGGTCTCGCCAAAGCTTGATCCCTAGAATATAGTTAGCTTCGCATAAGTCTTTCATATCAAATTGGCTTGACAACCAAACTTTAACCGATGACATTACTCCTACATCATTTCCAATGAGTGGAATGTCATTAACATAAAACACTAGGAACATTACTACTTTGTCTTGATGTCTCTTGTATACACATGGTACATCAAGATTTTGCTCAAAACCAAATGATTTGATTGTCTGATCAAATCTGATGTTCCATGGCCTAGATGCTTGCTTAAGTCCATAAATGGACCTTTTTAATTTGCATACCATATGCTCTTGGTTCTTTGCTATGAAATGTAGTCTTGACATCCATTTGCCAAATCTCATAGTCATAATGAGTAGCAATGTATAAGAGAATTTTGATAGATTTAAGCATGGCTACTAGCAAAAAAGTTTCATCATAGTCAGTGCCTTCTTTTTGTGTATACCCTTTCGCCACTAGCCTTGCTTTAAAGGTTTCAACCTTTCCATCTATCCCTCTCTTCCTCTTGTAAACCCATTTGCAACCAACAGGCTTAATGCCATTAGGCACCTCTACAAGACTCCAAACTTGATTGGAATACATGGAATCTAATTCAGATTTCATAGCTTGTACCCAATGATGTGCATCTATATCATTTATTGCCTCTTCATAAGTGTAGGGATCCGATTTAGCCTCTTCAGAGATAGCCTCATAAGGTTCTCCTAAACCTATAAATTTCACAGGAGGCCGAACAATTCTCCCACTACGACGAGGCACTTGTGTACTAGATATTTCATGAGTAGTATCTTGTGGTGTATCTAATACAACCACTTCTTCCTTAGCTTTATCCAATGGTTGTTGATTAACAGATTCGTTCATTTCAGTCAATACAACTCTACTTCTAGGAGTAAAATTATTCATATAGTCATTTTCCAAAAATTTAGCATTTGTACTAACAAAAACTTTGTTATCATTTTGACTATAGAATAAATAACACCTAGTTTCTTTTGGATAACCCACTAGCAAACACACTTCCGATTTTGGTTCCAACTTATCAGGCTTCCCCTTTAGCACATGTGCTGGACAACCCTAAATATGGAGATACCTCATAGTAGGCTTACGCCTACTCCACAATTCCATGGGTGTTTTGGGGACAAATTTTGATGGAACTAAATTCAAAAGATGCATTGCTGTATCTAAGGCATATCCCCATAAAGAAATTAGTAAAGTTGAATAACTCATCATGGATCTAACCATTTCCAAAAGAGTCCTATTCCTTCTCTCCACTACACCATTTTGTTGAGGAGTTCCAGGTGCAGTCAATTGGGATATATCTCAGTTTGAATTAGGTAATTCTTGAAATCCCCAAGAAGGTATTCGCCACCTCGATCAGATCGAATGGCCTTAATGCGTTTGCCTAATTAGTTCTCAACTTTAGCCCTAAACTCTTTGAACTTTTCAAAGGCTTCGGACTTCCATCTCATTAGGTACACATAACCATATCTTGAGTAATCATCTGTGAAAGTGATAAAATACTCATAACCTCTTTTTGCTTAGGTTGAAATAGGACCACATACATCCGTATGAACTAATTAAAGCAACTCTTAGGCTCTTCTACCTTTTGCATTAAAAGGTCGCTTGGTCATTTTACCTTCCAAACAAGATTCACAAACTAGAAATTCATCAAAGTCCATGGGCTCTAATAGTCCATCTTTAATCAGTCTTTGAATTCTGTTTGAATTAATATGACCTAAACGCAAGTGCCAAAGATATGCATCATTATAAGGAAACTTTCTCTTTAATGATTTTACATGAGAGTTACTATCTAATTCAGAATTGTGTAATTCATGCTTAACAGGAGTTAAAATATATAGACCATTCACAATATTGTCAGAACAGATAAACATTTTATCCTTCTTTATTAAAACATTGTCTTTCAGGATAATACAATATCCATGTTTACCCAAATAAGTTGTAGAAATTAAATTCCTATGCACATTAGGTACAAATAGACAGTCTTGCAATATTAAAACCCTAAACTTAAAGCACAAACTAACAACACCAACAGCTACAAATGGAATTCTGTTCCCATCAGCCAAAGTAAGAAACAATTTCCCTTTACTCAATTTTCTAGTCTCATGAAACCCCTGCAAAGAATTGCAGATATGATTAGTACAACTTGAATACACACACCAAGAATCCGTGGGATTCTGTACCAAACATATTTCAAGAAGAAAGGAAGTTTTCATACCTTTGTTCTTCATAGCTTTAAACTTTGGACAATTCCTCTTCGAATGTCCTTTTTCACCATAATGGAAACACTTTCCTTTGAACTTCTTTCCTTTGTCAGCAACCCTTAAGGTAATTTGCTTACCCTCTTGCTTAGTGAAGTCCTTCTTCTTCTTCTTCTTTCCCTTACCTTTCGACTTAGGTTGAGAAGTAGAAGCTTCACCCACATTGGCTTCAACACTAGAAGTACCAAGGATGCCTTCCACCGCCACTAACTCATTCATTAATTCAGACAAAGAATAAAACTTTTTGTTCATATTATAATTTAGTCTGAATTCCTTGAATGATTCTAGTAGTGACTGGAGTATCATATCTACTTGGGATTCTCCATCAATGTCGGCACCTAAAACCTCTAATGTATTCAGATTAGAGATCATTGTAAGATCTCTTACTGAACTACCTTCAGCCATTTTTGTATTATAAATTTGCCTCATGGTTTCTTGCCTTGCAGAACGGCCTTGCTCACTAAACATCTCCTTCAGACTTAGCATAATGTCTGAAGCTAGTTCTACATCCTGCATTTGATGTTGTAGAACATTTTAGATGGACGCTAGGATATAGAACTTGTCAATTTCATTAGATTTCTGCCAACGATCATATCGTTGTTTTTCCTCAAGAGGAGCATCTAATAAAGGAAAGCTAGGACATGGTTGAGTAAGCACATATTTGTGCTCTTCAGTAGTTAAAACAATGTCCAAGTTTCTTTTCCAGTCAACATAATTGGATCCAGTCAATTTGTTTTGATTAAGAATAGAAACAAGTGGGCTAAATGATGCCATGTTCAAATCTGAAAATAATAAACATGAATATAATAAGTAAACTAGACATTATCAATTTAGCATATAAGCATATAATATGGAACCTTAATAAAACCATAAAATAATATATGCAACAACAACCCAATCCCATGTTTAAAATTCCTTGGAAGCAAGTAAATAATAAACACTATGATTGATTGAGAACTATTCTCATTATAAGTGTTATCATGATAACTCTTATCAAACACTAATAATATGCCATTTTTACTTTAGCCTCTAAGTAATAATGACATAGCTCCGAAGGGAGATTAACATTAAACTTAGTCTAGTGTACACCATTGACTGAATTCTATGTGAGTCATTAAGTAATTCCACGGTAGTGTGGTCATTCTTAAAGTAAAAACACATATTATTCATAATTAAGAAGTTTAACCTATAGTACCATGAATTGAACACCCTCCAAAGGGAGCAAGGCATATACGCCAAGGCGAGGTGCTTAATCACACTACAATAAACTGACATTGGAGGCCGTGAGATCCAATCATTGCATTTGTCTCTCACTAGATATTTTAAAACAAAGATTTTTAAATATACAACATGCATAATATAATTACACATCGCCTTGCTCTTTTATATATGGTAAAACACTTAGAAAAAATTCTAGATCAACAGTTCTCGATCGATTCTCGACAGATTCTCGATCGATCGAGCTTCGTGAATTTTGAATTTTCCAGAATTTTTCAAAGACAGTTTTTCAACATTTTCATGTACAAAACAACCATCATACGATCAATATGAACATAAATTGATATCAAAACTAAATTTCATTGATGTTATAGCATTAAAGTTCAGTTTAACATACTTAAACTAAAAATTAAACAACATCATAACATCAAAATTAGTTTTTATTAAGAACAATAATTTCAACAACCATGCAGAAAAACTAATTTCTAACAATATGAAACTATTGTCATAAATTCAAAAACTTAAAACATGTTAAACAGATATGTTAATGAAGACCGCTCTGATACCATTTGATGGTAAAATAACATGCTTGTATCGCATACAAATCATACGCAGCGAAAAATATAACAGATCTACTTCATTCATAAAAGTTAACATGTACTATATAAGTTTCAGAATTTGAGAACAAGAGAGTGTACCTTGGAGCGGTGAATTTCAAAACTGAATTTCAGAAGCACTTAGGAATACTTTCAATTTTCACTCCAATTCCACTAACACCCAAGAGGTGTGGTCTCTCAATCAGTTCCAAAAGGAGAATGTCAAAAAGTGTCTAACACTTCTTACACCACTTCATAAGAGTATTCTTGCAAATTCTCTACATAAAAACTCTGTATGTTTCTTCCTTTGTATCTAACTGATTATCTAATTAGGCTGGCATTTTAGGCCTTTCTAATTAGGCTTAAGTGTGTGGCTTGGAGTGGGACCAATAAGACACTAGCTCCAATGGGCCTTGGGCTTTTCTGTCAACTCTTGACAAGTCCAAAGTTACCATTAACTATATTTAATACCACTATATAAATATAGTTGCACTCTAGACCTTATTTATAAATTATATCTCAAAACTTTATTATACATGCAACCTTTTTATAAAATATTCATAGTAATACAAAGTCATGAAAGTAGACTACCACTTTGTATATTACTACATCTTATTTCCTTGAGTACCCGTTTTAATTCTTTAAGTTATTCATCATATATTTATGAAATCCAATTCCATAAATATATACTTTAGTAACTCATTACTAAAATGGTTGATAGGCCACAAATGTGTTGACCCCTTGTGATTAATTAAGTTGATTAATTAGCCAAGTTTTTAATTAATTAGCCAATTTTTTAATTAATCAAGTTAACATGAAAATTTACGTGGCAGCACAAATAAATCACCAAAAAACTAAAGTATGTGGCGGAAATAAAATTGACAAGGTGATTTGTTTACGAATGGGGAAAACCTGACGGCAAAAACTCCACTGGGTGATTTAAGGTCACCACTCCTAAAACTCCACTATTATCACAACAAGCGGTTACAAGTAAAGGAATCCTAGTACCTTACCAACCTACAGTTGAACCCTTACCCTAATACCCAATTGGACTTGTTCTGTAGTGACAGTTTCTCCTTTTGATGCACGGCTCCCAATATGTGACTAACCAACTGTGCGGATCCCAGTATGCGACTTCAATTCACCAACTAGAGAGAGAGTTGTTGGCTGCAAAGTTCTTCAATTCATCCACACGATGAAGATCAAGAAGATTTTTGGTTACAAAACCCTACGGTGCACATTACATTGTAACTTCTTCACAAGAGAGATGAACTAGGGCATGAACTTTGTCTCAGATCACAAATAGCTTGAATAAGGATTTTTCAATGCTTGTGCAACTTGTGTACTTGTGCATTCTTCGACGGCCCTTAAAATAATCCTTTTATATGTCTAGGGTTAGGAGAAAAGAAGTCCCAAAGACACATTCACGGATTGGAATCGAAACAGAAATTCGAATCTGTTTTCCTTAAATCTCGATAGATAGAGGTATCGAGGATTTGTCGAGAAGCTGTCGAGTTTCGGGGCTGAAACAACTTCTAAAGCTCGATAGATGCATGTGTCGAGACTAGGTGTCGAGCTTTAGTAACTTGTGCTTTCCAGCTTGTTTCTTAGACAGACTTGATGAGTTCAAAACTTGATCTTGAAACACAGTTTCTTGAATTGTTAAACACATCCTAAATCTACCCAATTACAAGTAAAGTGCGTTTTATCAAATGATAAACCAATTACATAAAATAATGACATATGTTTGAAAGAAGATGAACCACATCTGTCCTAATAGTGGTTAGGCCCAACTCTCTGAATAACAAACCTATTAAACTTATCTCGAAGGAATATTTTGTATCTTTGTCAAGAGACTATGAATTCCATCTTGAGAATATATGTTCTATCAACACTAAATGTGGCTGCCCAACATATTGAGATTTTGACCGTAACTATAGATCTCACTCCTGATATATCAAAGCAACTTACACTTCATGGTCAGGTCCATTATCCTCTCAGGATTAAGAGTTCACGCAAATATAAGTCATGAGCCTATTATTCAATTGACAGTCGTTAGGAGAATAATAAATCTCACACGGTCCTGTTCAATATGTTTTAACTTTTAAAACATATCAACATATCAACTAGAAATCTCCATTTCCAAGATCAAGACAAATAATCTTAGTTGATATGTTATAGTCTTTACAGATGAAATGCCCAATTTCATCACCGACTACGAACTATAATTCTGAGTTTACAAAGAACTTGTGATTTATATATTCTGTGACTAAATCACATACTATGCATCTCATGGACTATGTGATAATGTCCCAATATTCATGTTACCATTATTTTCAAATAATAATAAAACAACTTTATTAATCATAACATTTAAGTCATACACAATGTCATACATAATAAAATATATAGCATCATACAATAGAATTTAAGGACATACATCCTAACATTTTAATCATTAGAGGGTCCTTGGAACCTCAATCTTGGCTTTAGGGTTAGTGGTTTGGATGAGGGTCATTTCACCCTTTTTCTTTTTGTCAAGTGCCTTGATGTTGAGATTTGTTCTTATGCACTTGTAGTAAACTCTATATATCATGGCGATCTGGCTAGTTCCCTACATCATGAAGGTTCTGTGGGTCTTGATATTGAGGGTGAGGGCTTTGATGACATTTTCATCATGGATGTGGATAGTAAAGTTAGGGAAGCAGTTGAAATGATCTGGTCCACTACTGAGGCTACTTTCTATGGTTCCTAAGAAACTGTCTTTAAACTTGATATGACGAGTGTCTCTGAGGGCCATAAGGATTGAGTTGTTCAACCCTTCTCTGATGAGAGGTTTACCTCCGATCTGGACTAAACCTATGTGTAGGAAGTTATGACCTTTCTTCCTATAGGCAACTATGGTAGATAGGGTTAACAAGTAGTACGTCTCGTACTCCTTGTTTATACCATAAACTTGTTCTATGGTCTTAACATGATAAATTATCTTGAACGCCTTTTTCCAAGACCATGAGGACCTATAGATCTGATCGGTGGGTACCTTGGGGATATTCCAATCTCCTATGTCTAGATCTAAGTCTGATAACTCTAAGGACTCTGAATTGACAATTCCAGCATCTTGTGGAATCTAGGGAGGGATGACGGTTGAGAACATCTAGAACTTGTAGAAGAGTAACTTCTAAACAACCTATTCATTGTTCTGGATTAAAAACTTAAATTAACAATTACAACCTAACCACCGTTATCCTCAAATTTCTAAATCTAACCTTCAGATCTGAAACAAGATATTCTACTGAGACTCAAACCTTATATGACACCAACACCTAGCCACTTGCTTCCACAATGGGGACCACCCTAAACGCCTCACACACGGCTCAAACGGGCTGACCAAACCAACCCAGGAAGACTACGGGACTTATAGCCAAAACAGTGTCAGAGCTCAATTCTACAAGGCTCAACGGAACATATCTGCAACAAACTTTTGAGCTAAACATAGAAACAAGAAGAAGCAGATAACTAGGATGCAAAGGTTAATCTGAACAAATAATCACAGCATAATAAACAGATAGGTTAAGAAGGAGGCTCAGCCTACCATTCATGGATGTTCCAACAGAAAATGTAGAGATACACTAAGATGGTGAAAAGGTAATAGATGAAGAAATAAATGAATTGGAATGGAAGAGTTATCATGAAATATATGTAAAACATAATATGGGGAATGGGAGATATATCCATGAAAGTAATTTAAAAATATTGATAATGCTCAAAATAATTTTGATAACTATGGCGGCAGTGCCGTCCAACTTGATTGAATGACAAAATGTAATATATATATATATATATATATATATATAAACCAAATATAAGTGCAATGCATGTCCAATGGTCACAAGACCCATGTACAAGAGATAATGTATCTAACATAGAAAGAAAAGAAAAAGTTACATAATCTTCATCAAATAGACATCTCATTATCACTAGGCAAGCCAGCATCATCATCTTCATCAACATCATCATTGCTGGAGCCATCATCACTCTCATCCTTAGACACCGATGGAGATGGAGAAGAAGCAACCGTGAAACCACCCATGACAGCCTGTCATCATGCAATACGACCAACACGGGTGTTCACTTGACACAACTCATCACTAAGTGTGTCAAGGCGAGCATCTATGCGCATAAACTATGCCATGATGGCCTCAAGTGTCACTCCACCCGCTAAAGACGAAGGAGTAGAGGTGGATGTAGTAGTAGAAGTTGGAGGAGTATTCGTCTCGGTCTTTGTCCATCACAAGCGAAGCTGTGCAAAAGTCCGCTTAACGATAGTGGCATCAATGGCACACATGAACGTGAAGTGGAGAGACTTAGGATAGGAGACAGAGAAATGGAGAAGAAGCCGTATGATAGCTGAAGGGAAGATGAGCTTATCATGGGTTGCCGTATCCCTATAGACATTTATGAGGGAGAGTATGAAGTGAGAAGGGAAGTTTATGGCAAGATCCTCAATAAGGGAAAGCAAAAGGCAAGCACGAGGCTCTGTGATAATGTTATAATGAGACAATAGGTGTAGAACAAAAGTCATAACAATGTTAATAAACCCCGGATCTTTAGCAAAGGCCAAGCAACAGATGTACTGACGGTTACCACAAGAAGAAGGTGTCTCACAGAATAGAGACTAGAGTTTGTATTTGGACGCTGTCCTCAGATGCTCACAACTAGGGTAGTTTGGATGTGCTACCCTAGGAACATGTAGTACTTTAGAAATAATACCTGGAGTAACTACCATGAGTATACCCCGAACATAAGTGACAAATTGGGATATAGAATAATCAAATCCGTGCATATTGGAGTAGAACTTCTATATGATCACGAAAGAGCACATGACTAGGATGCCACATAGTGACTCCCAACCCCTACTATGGATGGCAGTAGGTAAGTCAGTGTCAGAAAAATCTGACAGGATGACTTGGTGTTCCAAATGAATGCCTCATCATGAAAAGTTCTTAAAGAAGTCCGATGTGGCCTTCTCATCATGGAACCATATGTGGAATGGAGTGGGGTAAGAAGGAGAAGAAGAAGACGATGCCCCGAAACAAAGAGGGTTCCAAGACGGAATGGATTTATGTTTAGGTGCCATAATGCAACTAATGTAAGATAGGAGGAGAGAGAGAGAGAGAGAGAGAGATAAACAGAAAAGTACCAAGCAGCACATATATCAAAATATATAGAATTGAAGGAACATATGCATGAGAATGCATGAACATGTGACATGCAAATATAAATTCATCATAGGCTCAGTCCGATCGAAACCTACCAGCACACGACATAGCAACAAAGTAAACACATATCTAAAATGCATGAAACATTGTTATAATGCACATGTGATGCAATGCATGATTATTTAAAAACCATTTAAACAAGACCCATCCCAAAATTTCACAAACACTTCATTAATTTTGAAAAATCCCAAAATTTCTCAAAAATCTCAAAAGTTAGGTCAGAAATCAAGAAAATGCATGATAAAGATGAAGAAAGTATCATACCAGACAAGGAACAAAGATCTTGAGACCAAAACTAAGGTGAGGAAGATGTTTGGAGTGCTTGAGAAATGTTTTGGGAGGTGAAAAGGCTGAAAGTATCGAGAGAGATCGAGGGAATGAGATTTGAAATTACGATGCCTATTTATATAGAAACTTCATAAAGCTCGATCGATCGAGAGCTATCGAGAGATATCGACCTTTAAAAAGGTGTTTTGCAGCTGTCGAACCAGTTATCGAGAAGACAGAAAGTTTCTCAATTGATCGAGCTAGCTATCGAGAGCTATCAAGATTGCGATAAAGAAAAGCTGAAAGGTCTCGCTAGATATCCTAGCTATTGAGAGCTATCAAGAAGCTATCGAGATTGCTTAAAATTAGTTTTTCAAGGAAGAGAAAAACACAGATATGAATGCAATCAAGCATGCTACTCAACCAAATATCCAACCAACATTTTAAGCTTTCAAAATCATCTCTCAATCAAGACAAATGTCATGCATTTAGATCCAAAACACACACACACACACACACACTAAACAAGTTTAACTAATTTTATATTTCAAAAACAAGTTAAGACAGTTTAGTGAGTATACATCAACACAAGTAAACCTTGTGATGGCCAAATCACATTGTACTTGCACATGTATCAAAAGTAACAAAGAATATTGCATGTTGTGTGTGAAAAATATCACAAGATCGCGCATGTGTCGACATGTTATGAGGATTTGAGATATGAATAAATCAATTTAACTCACATACGATCATAACTGCCTGATGGGAACTATCACCTTCGAGGTACATGCTATAACTCTCACATCTCTTAAAATACACACTTGCAATCATGTTTTAAAGCACTTTTATTTCTTTTCTTTAATTTTTCTTTGAATATTTTTTTTTATTAAGTATATCATGCATGAGCATAAAGATGCTCATCTAAGCTACAAGAAATACAAAGTTTAGAGAACTTTGTTTCATTGGTCATTCAAGGTACACAAGTACCAATGTACACATACACACACTGTTTTTGTACTTTTCTGATTTTTCAATTTTTTTTATTTATTTTATGAATGAAAAAAAAAAAATAAAAACAAAACTAAAAAACAACCAAACAAAAACATGTCAATAAAGCAATGCATAAAAACTAGACTGTCTCAAAATAAGAAAGCAAAACACACAAGTAATGCAAAAATAATAAATAAAAAAAAGGGCGAGAAGGGGAAAAAGTGATAGAATCACTTGGAGCCCTTTTTCCTTCCATACTTTGGAGGAACCTTTCCTTTGAGCAAATCCTTAAATCGGTGGTGTAGGGGAAGAATTGAAACTGTTCAAGAGTTCATATCAAAGCAACCTACACTTTATGATCAGGTCCATTATCCTCACAGGATTAAGAGTTCATGCAAATATAAGTCGTGAGTTTATTATTCATTTGACAGTCGTTAGGAGAATAATAAATCTCACACCGGTCCAGTTCAATATGTCTTAACTCTTAAAACATATCAACATATTAACTAGAAATCTCCATTTTCATGATCAAGACAAATCATCTTAGTTGATATGTTATAGTCTTCGCAGATGAAATGCCCAATTTCATCACCGACTACGAACTATAATTCTGAGTTTACAAAGAACTTGTGATTTATATCTCCTGTGACTAAATCACATAAATCACATACTATGCATCTCGTGGACTATATGATAATGCCCAATATTCATGTTACCAATATTTTCAAATAATAATACAACTTTATTAACCAAAACATTAAGTCATACATAATGTCTAACATAATAAAATACATAGCATCATACAATAGGATTTAAGGACACATATCCCAACAGGAAAACCTCCAAGGCAAAAACCCAATCTGGTGATTTTAAAGTCACCACTCCCGAGAATCCACTATTATCTAAATTACAAGTAAAGAAATCCATGTACCTTATACCAATCTATAGTTGAACCCTTACCCTAATACCCAATTGGACTTGTTCTATAGTGACAATCTCTCCTTGTATTGCACGGCTCCCAGTATGTGACTAACCAAAAGATGCACGGATCCCAGTACGCAACTTGATCACCAACTTGAGAAGGATGTTGGCTGCAAAGTTCTTATTTTCATCAACCCATGGAGATCATGAAGTTGCTTAGTCACAAAACCCTACGGTATACAAACACAACAGTTTCTTGAAGAAGAACTAGGGCAAATATTGTCTCTGGTCACAATTTGCATGAACAAGACTTTGCTCAATCCTTGTGCAACCCTAGACGGCCCTTAAAAAATATCCTTATATATGTTATAGTTGTGAGAAAAGAAAGCCTAAACACATACTCACGAATTACATTAAAAACAACTCTGAAAAACTGAGTTTCATAATCCTCGATAGATAGTCATCTATCTAGCTAGCTGTCAAACCATGGGCTTCAGCAGCTTTTAAACCTCGATAGATATTAGCTGTCGAGCTAGCTATTGAGATTTAAAATCCGGTACTTTCTTACTTGATTCTTGGATAAACTTGGATGGCTTTAATACTTAGACTTGAACTCTTATTCCTTGAAGTATTAAATACATCCTAGATCTACCCAATTACAAGGAAAGTGCGTTTTGTCAAAGGATTAGCCAATACATAAAATGTTAGCATATGTTCCTAACATCAAATCACATATGTTCTAACAATCACAATAAGCTAAAAGAACCAAAGGACCAGGCTAAAAATGAATACCATGATGCAAAGTACCCATGAGATATCTAAGAATCCTCTTGGCTACCACAAGGTGATGTTAGGTAGGTTTGCTCATAAATTGACACACTTGCTAAACAAAAAAGGCCAAATTAGGCCTGGTAAAGGTCAAGTATTGCAACCCACCAAGCATGCTTCTAAAGACTGTAGGATCAGGAAGCAAAGGGCTGGTCTGAGAGTTGACATGAACTGTGTGAGAGCAGGGAGTAACACAAGGCTTACAATCCAACATATTAAACTTAGTCAGTAAATCCAAAGCATACTTTGATTAATGCACAAACAACCCTTTGAGATGTATACTCAATTTAAAGGCTAAGGAAATAAGCAAGAGGACCAAGATCTTTCAACTCAAAAACAGTGGCAAGCATTGAAACTAAATTATCAATGAAAGGAAGACTATTCCCAGTAACAATAATATCATCCACATATAGAAATAGGTAAACCACAAAAGCATCATGATGCAAAATAAAAAAATTAGAGTCTGTAGACGAGGTATGAAAACCAATGTGAAAGAGCACAGAGGTAAAACCATCAAACTAGGCCCTAGGTGCCTGCTTAAGACCATAAATGGCTTTGTGTAGCTTGCAGACATGATCAGAATAAACAGGATCCACATAGCCTGGAGGCTGTAACATGAAAACTTGAAACACACCATGTAGGAAAGCATTAGAGACATCCAGCTGCTTCAAGGACCAATGATTTTGAACTGCCAAGGCTAAGACAATCCTAACAATAGCAGGCTTAACAACAGGACTAAATGTTTCTTCATAGTCCAAGCCATATTGTTGCAAAAATCCCTTAGCAACTAACCTTGCTTTATACCTAGCAATGGACCCATCACTGCACATTTTAATTTTGTACACCCACTTACAATGAACTATGTTCTTATCAGAAGAAAAAGGGACTAAGGACCAAGTATTTTGCTTCAAAAGGGAATTATACTCAGAATCCATAGCTTTAATCCAGTGTGGAAATCTAGAAGCAATGTGAAAAGTAGGAGGTTCCTCTTGAACATAATTTCTCACAACAGCATTAGCTTTAGGCTTGAATATGTCATGTTTGGATCTAGTAAGCACAGGATGAGTATTGGTAAAGGAATGAGGAGCTAATGGAACAACTGAGGTGGATGGCACGACCATAGAATTAGAGATAGTAGAAGAGGAAGACTCAACATGACTCAAGGAAGAAAAATTATTAGAAGAAGGTAAAGTAACATCATTAGGAGCAATAAGGACAGGAAAGACCTCATCAAACATAGATAAAGAGGAAATGACAGAAGGAAAAGCATCAAAAACAACAAACAAGGGAGAATTGGAAGAACTGGGTAATAGGGTAGAAATCCAAAGGTCCAAAGAAGGTTTAACAGAATAGGTGCTGACAGAAGAATTAGAAGATGTAGGGAGAATAGGAAATTCAGAATCATGGAAAAGAACATGTGGAGTGATATAGACCTTTTGACTATGAGGATCAAAGCAGATATATCCCTTGGATAATGGTGGATACCCTAAGAAAACACATTGAGAAGACTTAGGCTAAAGCTTGTGGGCAGTATAGGGCTTCAAAAGTGGAAAACAAGCACAACCAAAGGTTTTGAGAGCAATTAAAGAAGGAGGAGAGTGAAATAACACTTCCCAATGAGACTTAAGGGCTAAGACAGAAGAAGGAAGTCTATTTATCAGATAAATGGCAATGCTAAAGGCATAACACCAGTAAGACGAAGGAAGATTGAACTGATACAACATTGACAAACCACTTTCAACTATGTGCTTATGCTTCCTTTCAATAACTCCATTTTGTTAAAGAGTATAAGGACATGAAAGCTGATGGTGGATGCCATGATCTTAGCTAAAGGACTTAAAAGAATTATTAACATCTTCACCCTTACCATCAGTCCTAAGTGTTTTGATTTTAACCCCAAATTGATTCTCCACAAGAGTTTTAAAGTGCAAGAAAACAATAAACACCTTAAACTTTTGTTTAAGAAGAAACAGTCAAGTAAATCTACTAAGTTCATCAACAAAATGACATAGTATTTATATCCAAGAACAGAAGGAACAGGAGCAGGGCCCCAAAAATCACTGTGAACAAGTTGTAAAGGACAAGAACTAGACTTAACATGCTATGGAAATGGAAGTTTGAGCATCTTAGCATTTATACAAGATTTACATTGAGAGCAAATGTCATTATGTACAGAAATTGCAACATTATTATTGACAGAAGATAAAGCAGAATGAAGAAGCTTAAAGCAAAGGTGACCAAGTCTTTGATGCCACAGCATTGCCTCATTGGAAATAGGAGCATGAACAGATGACTTGAAAGCAAGAGATGAAGTAAAAGCTGAATCAGCAGAGATTTGTGAGGGTCATGGAATGGGATATACACCATCCTTTACTCAGGCCTTGATAAAGAATCTTCCCTGTTGCCAAATCCACAATTAAGAACTGATTGGCATCAAAATAGCAAAAGACATTATTTTGTAAACAAAGTTTGTGAATAGATAAAAGATTGGAAGCCAAATCAGGAACCCTAAGAATATTGTCTAAATGAAAACAATGAGAAGGTGTTTGAAGCTTACCATCATCAACATGAATCACAGACTACTCTTGCCATTTCCAATAGTAATAGTTTCATGACCATTGGTAGCTTGTGATTTCAGAGAAAGTTGAGAGAGGTTAGGTGTAACATGGTCAAAACACCCTGTATCAGTAAGCCAGCTTGATGGATGTGTTAAAGTAGAGTTAGTTGTTGCTGCCATAGAACTAGCTGCCATGGATGCCAACTTGGATGGAGCATGTTTGCCTTGATAGGAAAAATTCATGTCATGATAACAATCCAAGGCAATGTGACCATTCTTGCCACAGATTTGACAATTAGGTCTTGAAGACTGAGATGAACCTTAAGACTAGAAAGAGGGAAAACCAGAACCACTCTTGTGCTGAAAAGTAGGAAATTGAAGAATACCAGTTGCACTTCCAGTGGATTGACCAAAGGATTGACCATTATTAAACCCAAAATTAGGACCAAAATGATTAAATCCTCTAATTTCCATTTCTACCTCTTTCTCTAGTGGTATTCTGATTAAAACCACTTTGATGAAGCATAACCATAGCTGTATCCCTAGTCTCAAACTTCTTCTTAATAGCCCTCTCTTTAGCATTCAACAATGTATTCAACTCCTCTATAGTAACTACATCATTATAGGTCCTTATGGCATAACAAAATGCACTATATTCATTTGGTAAAGCTTCTAAGACTAAATGTATAAGCTCTTCCTCATCAACAAACACAGCAACAAAACTCAATCTATCCTTAGCTTCTTCAATTCTTTGAAAGAAATTATCCATGCTTTCAAGACCTTTCTTAATGCTCAGTAATTCATTCCTCAAACTCAAAACATGAGAACGAGATACAGAAGCAAACATCTTTTCAAGCACATTCCAGACTCCCTTTGCAGATCTCTGACCAACTGGGAGAGCTACAACTAATGGTGATAGAGTAGAATTGATGAAGGTGAAAAGAGCTTCCTCTCTGCTTCTCTAATTGATATACTTTGGATTAGGTTCTCTAGTGAAATTTCTAGAGCTATCCTTCAAGAAAGGATCAGGAACTACACATGAATCGTCAAGAAAACCAATCATAGCATAGGCCTCGAGAATCACAACGGTCTGATGCTTCCTAATGATATAATTGGTCAAGCCAAGCTTCACAGTCATCATACTTGACATATTCGACAAAGAAGCAACGATCGACTCACCAAAAAGCTTGTGGTAGTAGTGGTTGAAGAAGTTGTTGAAGAACTGGAACTTAGAGCAGAAGCCATTAATGGTGGCTCTGAGACCATGAAAAGTAAAGCAATGTAAGATAGGAAATGAAGAAGAAAGCAGAGAAAACTTAGAGAATAGAAACGATTCCAATGGAAATGAAAAATTTAGTTATTACTTCACATTGATCTGATACAATCCCCAAATATATAAACCATAACTACCTCGGTATAATGTGGAATGGATTAACAAATTTGATTCAATCATTCTAGATCACTAATACATGTACAGGCTCTATCCTTCTTAGCTAACTTAGTCCTCTCAACATTATCCTTCTTAGCTAACTCTATCCTTCTTAGATTGAGTTTCAAAAGGTGGTTTGTAGGTTCAATTTTTCTTTTCCAATTGTTTATTAATTTCGTTTTTAAATTCATTCGAATCATTTAAGTGCAGAATTTCAATATTATGAGACACATCAAAATAAGCCAAATTAGAACTCATCTTACTGACAATGTTGAAAAGTACATTGGGACTTGCATTACAAAATTTCTTTTCCCCACTCTTAGAAAAGCCAACCCTAGTCCAATTATTAAGTTGCCCCACAATGTAGGCATGATAAAGGTAGAAGGATCACTTGTCTCCTCGATGGCGATGGCGAACACGTCCCCTACCACCTTTAGCATAGTCTCCATTGCTTCAGCATCCATGTAGTCCATCTAGATGACTTCTTTTGGAACCTCCTTGATCACGATAGTAGGCTTCTCCTTGAAGGTGAGCTTCTCATTGAAGAACATCTCCCATCTTGGATACACTTTTCCATCCTTGCCTACCTAAAGCTCAAGAAAGCCACAAAAAGGAAAGTTTTTTGCTATCTTTCACAAAGTTTCCATTGAGGGTTCCAAGGTTCTTCTTGATTCCGTCACAACCTTCAAAAAATCCTAAAATTTCCTTGGTCAATTGAGTCTTGAAGTTGGGGAATTTAGCCACCTGTTTTCCTTCTTTTCCAAAACCCATACCAGGCATATACCCCATGTTCTTCATCATCGCAATCATCTCATAAGCACAATATGGGACCAAGTTTGAAGTGTACCTTTCATTCTTTAATCCATAATCACCCATGTTCACAAACTCAAATCCACTCATTTGGAGCTCACTTCCTCCTTTCCCAAGTCCACAAACCGGTGCTAGGATTACACCATCGCCAAGCACTACAGCAATCCC
The DNA here is from genome assembly GCA_032878915.1 of Castanopsis chinensis. Lineage (NCBI taxonomy): Eukaryota > Viridiplantae > Streptophyta > Magnoliopsida > Fagales > Fagaceae > Castanopsis > Castanopsis chinensis. The sequence continues at coordinate 22,524,795 of JAVQMG010000115.1, forward strand.
TCCCTTCCATAGGATCTTCATCTTTTGGTGTAGAGAAGAGAAAAATAGCCCCAATAGGATGCAGTCATGCCCTTTCTAAGAGAAGGTTGTAGTGAGAGCAGTCCTAAAAGGGAATACATTAAATGTGGATCCATTATCAATAAGCACCACTGGAACTTTGGCACCCATGCATTCAACGGTGATTTGCAAAGGTCTAGTGTGAGTGGCCCCTTCGGAAGGAAGGTCTTCATTAGAAAAGGCAAGTAAAGGGTGAAACAAAGCCTCAACTCCAATGAGAGATAGCACTTCTTGTGATGTAGTTTCTATAGACGCCTCTTTCCCATTCAAAGCATCCAAGAGAGCACTGCGATGCTTGTGAGAAGCCATGAGCGAATCCCCCGATACATGAGCTTGAGTCTTCTTCAATTGAGTTAAAACCCTATCTTCTTTCTCTTTATCTTCCTTTCCTTTAGGTTCCGTGGGCTTAGACCCTTCTTCTATGTCCCAACCAAGATGGTCATTTTCTAAGAAGGAGTGTTTGTAGTGTTTCCCACTCCTTGTGATGTTTGCCACATTATCCTTTATGACCCTTTCCTTCAGTTTGATTTTTCCCTTGGGAAGTATCCCCCAAACAGCCACTGCATTCTTCAAAACCTCATCTTCTTCATCCCATATTCCTTGGACTTCCACAACATTAACCTTTACAGTCTCTGTCAACTTTGAACAATTATATTCAATCTCATCAATTTGCACCTAATTCTAATATGGATGAAGAGCTTGGCGATAATCCGACAAAGGGTTCTTCCTAATACTAGGCTTAGTGATGATGTTGGGATTTAGGAAAGTTCCATTGTCTATAAGGTCTTGTATTTCATGTTTGAGGCAAAAGCAATAATCGATCTTATGGCCAAGTTTTTGGTGGAAGTGGCAATATTCATTAAGGTTCCAAGTAGGAGTTACAGGATTAGTCATAGGTGTGGGATTTAGAGGCTTGATGAATCCTTTGGAAGACAAATTCTCGTATGCTTGGGCAAGGATCATACCTAGGTCAAAAAAATTTCGGCAGGCCTTCTTTAAGAAGCTTGTGTAGGATAAGGTTTGTTGAGGTATGATGTCACTTACATTCATGGGATTGAGTGCTTTAGAGGTAGTTGCTCCTCTTCCATACTTCTTCTTTATTGGAGGTTTGCTCTCACCCTTCTCCAACTGCCCATTGTTCATGGCATCCTTATCCTAGTTCCACAATCACATAACTCTCCAAAGGAACTAATAGACGATGACAAAAGCATACTATTTAATGCCGGAAGTTCTTGATAATCATGTTGATTTGATCTTTCTCATTTGACCTATTAACCATCCTTGATGCCTTTCCCTTCCACCTTGTTATGTATTTGGAAAATGTTTCCCCTACTCCTTACTTAGTGGTCTCCAAATCTCTTAAAGTCACATCAATTATAGTATTGAAGATGAATTGATCCACAAAAAACTCCACAAGCTCATTCCACACCTTAGTCTTGCTAGGATCCAAGCTAAAGCACCACCTTAATGCACCTCCAATGAGTGAGAGAGGGAATGCATGCAAAGTTTGCTTCTCATCCAACTCTTTCATTTCAACGATACTTAGGTACTTCCTAACATGTTGTTTTAGGTCTCTAGTTCCATCAAACTTTTTCACATCGGAAATCTTAAACTTTGGAGGTAGTGCAATGGGAGTTTTGAAACTTATGCCCTCTATATGATAGAGACAATCATTCATCCCTTAGGCCTTGCAAAAGGTGAGTTGCATTTTCTCCATCTTTTCTCTCATAGCTATGGTTTCTACCATGAGTTTTTCAAATTGCTTGTTCCTTTCATAATCAATTTGTCCCTTTCATCCCAATCTTCCACTTCTTCATCATCAAGAACCTTTACACGTGTGTTTGTCTTTTGCAATTTAGCTTCTTCTAGCTTAGTGAGGCGACTTTCTATCTTTTTGAGAATATCACTTTTATTGAGGTGACAATAATTTGACTCCCTACAACTACTCTAAAAATAGGCTTGCATAGTGTGATGTCAAATGCCATAAAAGATTTGAGTGTGTCTTTCTCATCACCAATTGGTTTTAAGGTAGAATGGCATAGCTCAAGGTTCGACAAATGGTATCAGAGCCAGGGTCATGGGTTCAAGTCACGAGAGAGTCATTGTAAGGGAGGCATTATTGGGGGGACCACAATTTGACTCCCTACAATCACTTTAAAAATAGGCCCATGTGGTGTGATGTCGAATGCCATAAAATATTTGAATGTGTCTTCCTCATCACCAATTGGTTTTAAGGTGAAATGGCATAGTTCACAGTCCGACAACTTTGTTCTTCCATTGCTTTGAATATTTTTTGTGTGACCTCATCACTAATTGGGGCGTGCCATTGTGCTTGATATGATTCCCCTACTTGGAACACTTCTTCTTGATGTGTGTCGTCAATCTTAACCAAACGCCTTCCGTGCTTTTTTTCGTGCTTTTATCAAATCTAAATTGGAGTGGGGATGTATGTTCTTGACTTTGGTGGTGCAACGGTACCTAAAAAGAGTACTTTTTTTATTAAGTCCATGTCCCAATTAAAAGGTTCTTTTTTTATTTTTAGATGTTCTTTAAAAATCTTTAAGTCCATTTTAATGAACGTCCAATTACAAAGTCACTCCCTTTCTTCTCATGAACCTTGCCCCTTGTTTCATTTGGGCTTTAGTCCATTTACAATAATGCTCTTATCTTACTCTTGGCTTTTATTAGAATGTACTTAGAGATTTTCATCTCAAATATAGGCCTACAATGTATTCATCACATTTAGGCTCTTCCTTTTTCATTTTATTATCATCATCATTCTTTTCTTTTTTTTTTTTTTTTTTTTTTTTTTCGAAGTAGCCCTTTAACTAGAATATATTGTAGCCTTCCTCTCAATGTCTATGAAGTTCTCATCATTTTTGGGTCTAGGCATACAAAAAAGAGGCCTAAGATTAGGGAAATTCACATTGACTTTGTAGGATTTTGAATGCTAAGTTCATAGCATATTTGTTATCTTAGGCCCAAAGTCCTCTTTTTCAAAAGGGCCTTTTAATTTGGGCTTATGATAGCAATTAGGCTATAGTTTTATAAAACTTTCAAGTTAATATATACCCTTATATTTAAGGATAAGACTCTTACATGTGAAAACTTCTTTTCTTTTGTCCCATTTGTCTTAGGGTATCCACAACTATAGGGTCATCCTACTACTTTTACTTTTTTTATTTGTTCTTTAGAATTAGGTGATCACAAGATATATGGTTAAACAAACAAGAGATATATAAAGGGTACACTCTTTTGATAGGATATAGAATCTCTCTAAGTGTGGGTAAACTTCCTTAAGGCTAAAGGGATAGATAAGTAGGTCACTCATAACTAGGTGGGCCATGATTCCAATTGAGGGCCTAGGTGGACCTTTGTAGATTAGTGGAAAACTACTAACATACTCAAAACCCATCATAGGCAATGGCACACATTGTGTGTTGGTGGGAGGAACTTTGAAAGACTTGGGCTCGAACGAAACCTTTCATCTTCCCTCTCATCACCAACTGAGGTAAAAGGGCCAAACAAACCAAGTGATGTGTGTGCAAATAAGTATTGAATAAGCCTTTATTAAAGTTAAGACATAGGATACATAGGAATTAAACTCATTATTCCCTAGTGGAGTCGCCACTGTGGAAACAATGGATAGGAGTTGCAACCTAGTTTTTACAATAATCTAATCTCGAGGAAGGACTGTTTGATCTTACTACCAAAGATATGAGTTCAGAGTTAAGGTACGGTCTTGGAAAGGTGTTAAGCACCCAAAACCACCCAACCCTAAGGTTGGCTTCCCTTTATTGTGTCTTATGTCGTAACCCTATTAAAGGCATGCTTAATATTGTATGCTAGCTCACACACACACACTAACTGACAGGCCACAAACGCATTGACCCCTTGTGATAAATTACGTTGATTAATTAGCCAAGTTTTTAATTAATCAATTTAACATGCAATATCAAGTGGCAGCACAAAGAAATCACCAAAACTAAGTTATGCAGCGGAAAATAAATAACACGGTGATTTGTTCACGAATGGGGAAAACCCTTACGGCAAAAACCCCACTGGGTGATTTAAGGTCATCACTCCCGAAACTCCACTATTATCACAACAAGCAGTTACAAGCAAGGAATCCCAGTACCTTGCCAACCTACAGTTGAACTCTTACCCCAATACCCAATTGGACTTGTTCTGTAGTGACAATTTCTCCAGTTTAATGCACGGCTCCCAGTACGTGACTAACCAATGTGATGCGCGGATCCCAGTACGCGTCTTACTCCTTTGCACGAATCCAAGTACGTGACTCACTCACCAACTTGAGGAAGAAAGAATGTTGGCTGCAAAGTTCTTCAAATCATCAGAGATGAACTAGGGCACGAACTTTGTCTCACAGATCACAATTTGCATGAACAACGAGTTCTCAGAGAAGATGCAACTTGTATCTTGTGTTTCCTCTTTTGACGGCCCTTAAAATAATCCTTTTATATGTCTAGGGTTAGGAGAAAAGAAGTCCCAAAGACATGCTCACAGATTGGACTTGAAACAGACTTGGAATTCTGTTTTCTTTAATTCTCGATAGATAGAGGTATCGAGAGGTATCGAGACAGCTGTCGAGGCTCGGGCTAAACAGCTTCTTTAAATCTCGATAGATGTATCTGTCGAGGTATCTATCGAGCTTTAAAATCTTGCACTTCCTTGCTTGTTTCTTGGACAGACTTCGACGGCTTCAACACTTAATCTTGAACCACAGTTTCTTGAAGTGTTTAACACATCCTAGATCTACCCAATTACAAGTAAAGTGCGTTTTGTCTAAGGATAAGCCAATTACATAAAATAGCGACATAAGTTCACAGACTTGAACTACATATGTCCTAACACTAACATTCATCTAATAATTAACTTGGCATCAATCATCCCTAACCATACATCCATCATGGTAATCAAACACAGCCTAATATTCATCTAGCTTGGCATATCCTAACATACACCTAGCATACATATCTAATTCATCTAATCACATCACAAACTCTAGCATACATCTAATCTTGGCATGTTACATCATCACAAACCCTAGCATACATCTAATCATGGCATGTTACATCATCACAAACCCTAGCATACATCTAATCATGGTATGTTACACATCTAAGGCAACAACAAAACAAGGCAAAGACATAAACATGAAAAGATTTAAGCAAACATGTGATTAAGCATAATTCATCAAGCAAGTATGTTCAAATCTATTGTTAAGCAAAATCATGTTCAAAAATGCATGCTCATGTGAATACATGACTTACCTTATTTACTTTGCAGCAACTTAGCACCTATGGCATTATGCATGAACATGTGAATGAATGGCATAGCATTAAGAGAAAACCCAAATCTTGCATGCAATGCAAACAAACATGTGAACAGAAAAGTAGAAAACCCAAAGGCGTACAAGAAGATTAAAACATAAGCATATGATGTAAAATAATAGAAGGAGCAGAAGCAGAAAACTTGAATTAGGGTTTTCGGGCACGAGTATGCGTGCACATACTTAGGCCTACCTATGCAGGTCAGTTGTATGTGTACGCATATTTCAAGCCTGCGTACGCATGCATATGCATGCAAGAAGCATGCGCACGCAAACATACCCTAAACACTTACTTAGAAACAGATACATAGAAAAACACTTGAAAGCTTAATCTAGCAAACTAACATGCGTTTAAGACATACAAAAACATAAACCAAGACTACAAACATGTTATAAACATAAACAAAGCAAAAAAAAAAGAGAGATCAAAAATAGAATTAAAATAAAAAATGAAAGAAAAGGTTTAAAAGAATACCTCGAAGCAAAAAGCTTCTAGGCTTGATTTTTTACCATTCACCTTAGTCAAATCTATTCACAAATCAATAAAGATGCGATTAGTAATCTTAAAATTCAAATATCAAGGCCATAAAATGCCCTAATCAAATAAAATTGACTTGAGGATGTTTTGTGAAAAACTCCCTCTTTGATTTACTATTTCTAGTGAATCTTAGTGTTTTCCCACGGGATTTCTGTGTGTTTTGAAAAGGTACCATGTATGGCTATTTATATTGTGAAAATGGGGGTTTGTATAGCTCACAAACAATGTGGAATTTGTTCCAAATCTCAGTCTTTAGTGTAGAAAACTTGCCTTTCATGGGTTTTTGAAACCCTACTTGTGTGCGCAGGCTCATGCCTACATGCGAAGGCTTTAAGGCTGCGTGCATAGGTTCATGCCTGTGCACCCAAGGCAAGGGTTTTCTTTGCCCTTTATTTTCTAAAAATAGCTTTTTTTTTTTGCTTATTAAAAATTTATATTTTTCATTTTAACATCTTTCAAGTCAATTTGTAATTGGATTGGACCTTAAACCGACCTTAGGTCTTGGAATTTCGACATCATTGGAGAATGAGGGCCCGAGTCGTAAGGGGTACAAAATGCAGTATCTACAGTTACACAAGAATGTAATAAACATGGATCCTTAAGTTTATCACATATAAATCACTATTGACTCTGCCTTTAATAGTTTCAAGATTCTCATTTAAAGGGCTGTCCTTATTTCTTGGAAGTTCAGATTCATTACATGAACAAACAAGGGCAAGGTTCATTTGAACACCCTGCTCAACCACAACTGTTTTGTCTTAATCTTAGTAGTGATAATGCTTGTCTCTACTTGTAGTCTCTCCCTTGTTTGTTCTTGTCTCCTTTGAATCTTGTTCATTAGATTGGTTGGTGAGTTGTAACAAAAGGTGTAATGTCCTAACATGAATCTTTAGACTCTTTGTGTGGATTTCATAAAATTTCTCGAATTACCAAAAAATGAAAAAAGAATGAGCCTCATATTGTTGAGTGAGAAAATAACAAATAATGTCTTCTACGTTACTTATCCATATATCTGATTCTGGTATACAGCAAAGGCTAATTGTCTCATTGTGAGTCTCTTATGGAGCCAATGTTAGGTCAATAGTCTAATAGCTGCTGGATTGACAACTCCCATGTTTAGGTTGGTTGCTGGGGAGGCAACAATGGGAAGGCCTATTGCAGCAGCAGGTGGATTAATCACTGCATAAAAATCTCAGTGAAACTCTGAATCACAAGTATTTAAATCAACAGTTGATTTAAGAAAAATCATTTATGCATTTAAAATCAGAAATAATGAATTTCAGTATTGTAGACATACCATGCCGATCAGTGAAAGCTAGGATTTTTGTGAAAACACAAGAACTTGTTTAGACCGCCAATTAAAAGACACGGCTAGATTGCTTTTACTCTAACTTATCTAAGTGCGGAACAAGAGTAAATGAAGCGCAATAAACCAATAACTACCCTAGTGCATAAACATGAAAAACAAACAATGAAAGTGAAGCATAAGAGTAAGGGAAGAGAGATGCAACCACAAGATAACACCAAGACATGTTATTGAAGAGGAAATCAAAGAACTCGGCAAAAAACCTCTCTACTGCCCTCCAAGTGATAAATAAATCCACTAGACCCCAAGTTAGGATATACGATTAGCAAGAGACCCTCCAAGCCTAATCTACCTAATGCACATAAACCCTCCAAGCTCCTACTTCAACAAGGCTTCTTGGAACTGTGTCTTGTCTAGCTTTCCGGATCTCGCAATACGCTCGATTGCAAAACCCAAAAGCTTCCCAAGCTCCAAAACACTCTCTACACTTTGAAAATGTGTGAGTTGTGTTTGGGTACAAATCTCCTCTCAAGGTGTGATAATGGGAGAGAGAAGGAGAAGAGACTAGAATGATTTCTCACTAAGGATGAGTAGCTCTCTCTCTATAAGATGGGTGTGTGTGTTGTAGAAAACCTATCTAGGGTTTTTCTCTCCAAATGGCCCCTCATACATTTGTGGGTAATAAGAATATATATATAGTATGGGTGAAGGGTAAGAAAGTCACACCTAAAAATCCTCCAGGCAGAGAGTTTCGTAAGTATCTCGCGGGAAAGCCTTACCCGTAAGACACTCACGAAATCGACAGCTTGGACTATTAACCAATCATTCATGACAAGCTTGAAGATCTATTTACAACAATCAAACGTAGATTTCTAGATGTCGCTCACACTTAGAAAATGTGTATACATAACAAGCTAAGCTCGTAAATGCACTACGCCGTTAGTACGAAGGTATTAGGCCAAATTCACATGTGATACATGCTCAAATATTTAAGATCAAACTTTTTGAATTTTTCATTTTTTATTTGGTTTTGGATTTTTACACACAAAACAAAAGCATAAAAGTAAGATCAAATGCAACAAACAACAAAGACAATGCATATAAAGAAATGCATGATGTACAAATGCATGATACATCTAATGCATGAAAGGCCTTACAAAGATCGAAAGAATTAGATCAAGAACCAAAAGAGCAAAAGCTCAAGCATAGGAATCCTTTCTCATCCAAATGGAACGATTGTTTGGAATGAATGTCTCATGAGAAGTGAGACGAGGGTTGGAAGAATGAGAGCCGGAGATGCATATAGACAAGGAGGTAAGAACATCAAAAACTTTCTTCTACAACTTTCCATTTTCTCCCAAAACCAGTTTTGCTTTCATAGCACAACTTCCAAAAAGCTCAAGTTTCTCTTTTATTTTGATTCTTTTAAGAGTTTGAAACTTAGAGCAATGTGGTCGAAGATGACCAAAGACACCACAATGTTGATAAACAATATGTTTAGGTCCACTAGGCTTTTTAGGAAGGGATCAAGTAAAATGGTTTTGTTCTCTCTTCAACTTGGGACATTGAGGTTTTATGTGGCTGATCACACCACAATGGTGGTAAGTTGGAACAAACTTAGATCGATCCAAAACCTTAGATTGAGACCCAAATGGAGGCTTTGGCTTAAGAGCCTTTCTCTCCACTTTTTGGTTTCTTTTGTGTGGAGGAATGTATACCGATTTGTCTTTAAAGGTAGAACTCACATTAGGTATAAAATCGGGCACCACAACATGATTGCACCACAACATGATTGCAACAAAGAATTTCTTCATTTTTAGCAATAGGTTCAGCAATCAAACACTTGGCATGCATCTTAAGAGATTCATTTTCACATTTAAGATCATCAACTAGTTTGTTAGAAAAAACAAATTTAGCATCCACGTCCATATTCAAACATTCAAACTCTTTTAGTTTTTCAAGAGAATGTCCAGCAAGTTTTTAATACTTTTCAACCAATTTGTTGGATTCATTGAGCTTAGCAATCAAATCATCCTTTTCACAAATGAACTTACTGAAATTCTCATGAAACTTTTTAGCCTTTTTCTTTAATAGTTTGAAGTTTGGAATATCAACATTAACACCCATAGATTCATGTAACATGTCATCACAATTTTGAGGATTAACACTCATAGAGGCATTTTTACAAACACATGGCATGTTACACTCAACAACATCCATAAAAGCATACAAAACACTATCCATGGCAATAACACACAAGGGGTCAAGGATCACACTTAGGTAATGAAACCAAAACAAATGTACCCTCTCTGATAGCAATTGGAAGCTCGGATTTTTGTGAAAACACAAGAGCTTGTTTAGACCCCCAATTAAAAGATATGGCTAGATTGTTTTTACTCTAACTTATCTAAGTGTAGAACAAGAGTAAATGAAGTGCAATAAACCGATAACTACTCTAGTGCATAAACATGAAAAACAAACAATAAAAGTAAAGCACAAGAGTAAAGGAAGAGAGATGCAACCACAAGATAACACCAAGACATGTTATTGAAAAGGAAACCGAAGAACTCGGCAAAAAACCTTTCTGCCGCCCTCCAAGCAATAAATCAATCCACTAGACAATAACTTGGGATACACAAATAGCAAGAGACCCTCCAAGCCTAATCTACCCAATGCACCTAAGCCCTCCAAACTCCTACTCCAACAAGGCTTCTCGGAACCGTGTCTTATCTAGCTTTCCGGATCCTGCAATACTCCTGATTACATTCACCAAGCCTCACCGACTTGTTTTGGCAAATCCCCAAAGCTTCCCAAGCTCCAAAACACTCTCTACGCTCTGAAAATGTGTGAGTTGTGTTTGGGTACAAATCTCTTCTCAAGGTGTGATAATGTGAGAGGGAAGGAGAAGAGGCTAGAATGATTTCTCACTAAAGATGAGTAGCTCTCTCTCTAAAAGATGGGTGTGTGTGTTGTAGAAAACCTATCTAGGGCTTTTCTCTCTGAATAGCCTCTCATACTTTTGTGAATAATGAGGGTATATGTAATATAGGTGAAGGGTAAGAAAGTCACACTTAAAAATCCTCTAGGCAAAAAGTTTTGCAAGTATCTCACGAAAAGGCCTTACCCGCTAGACACTTGCGAAAACGATAGCCTAGCATGACTCTTCAGCTTCCAGAATGTGCTTCACACATGGCTCTTTCGCGTGTTAGCTTTTTGTGAGCTTCTTGCGAAATCCACTTGTTCTTAAATTCATGCTCGATTCTTCACCAACTTAGTACTAAACCCAATACAATAAAATCCCACAAAATAGAAGGAACAAAATTAATGCAATTACAACACTTTTTGTCATGGAATAAAGCCAACATAAAATATAGTTATAAATCACAACTTTACAGTTAGGATGGTTGTAGCGGCAAGTGGCACCATAGTTGCAACTGATATACAAAAAATGAAAGGAAGTTAAAAACTTTTGTTATCTTATACAAATTCTTAAGTCAATTGGGCATATATATCCAAAAATAAAAATAAATAAAAAAATTGACATAAATAGGTAAATATCAAGAAAGGCATAAAATTTGTCCAGAAATATACTCAGAGGTGAAGCTCATAAACTATAGCATACAACTAACTTGAGTCCATGTCCTAAATACTTTTAATTTAAGCTCCATATATAAGAGACTCACAATAGGACAAGCTTCTCAACTAGCTAGAGAAGTTTGGTAAGAGGCATTCTCATTGTCATCTCAACAATTTAAGAAATTTGGCTTCTTTACTAGCCTATCTTTTGACTAATATTAAATCAGAAAATATATTGCAAATTTAATCCCAGAAATATAGTTTCAAAGTCTTCAGGTCACAAAAAATCTTTTTGTCAGGCATTTTGACAAACACCTTGTAAGCAGTTTCTCAAGAGGTCAATCCTTTAGCCTATGTCTATCAATTTGAATTTCCATTTACATATATGCATCAACAAATGAAAAGAATGGAAGAACTCAAATAATGAAGTTGAAAAACCAAAATAGCATGAACCAAACATGAACCTGCAAAGCCATTTCTTACCTATTCTTGATAAACAAGCACTTATGTATAAATATAGGTACTTCTGTTTATAGTACAACAATATTACCATTATTCAACATAAACATGAGACTATCTCCCATAACTGTGCAAAACCCATATCTGTACGTGAAGATATCAAAATATAGCAATAGCCAAATCAATCAAAATATAGCAAAATCACCTAGGTTTGGCAAGGTAGTGCGGTGGTGGAAGTTGGTCTGGTGAGGTAGTGCAGCGGCAAGCGGAGACTCGACGAGGATTGTGGCTAGACAGGCAAAAGCTGAGGAGGGAGTGAGATTTTAGGGAAAACGTGAAATAGGTTTTCTTTTGGTTTGTTGAGATGTTATTAGGTACATTAGGATGTCTTGATTTTACAATGAGTTTAAGTAAAATTTTGATGTGGCATGTCTTTATTGGCTGGTGTAAACCAAAGAGTTTACACTCCATCCTCATTGAATTTAATCTCATTAAATTAATATGGTCAACTTATTAAATTACTCTAACTCAACTCCCTAATACACATTCTTATGATTACTTTGCACTCCATGCCCTCTATACATTTTTCCGCTTTCTTTCTTTTTTCATTCTTATATATATATGGGTCATGCTAACGAATGCCCTTAAGGCATTGGTTAACAATCTATTTTAGGAAAGTTTTAAAACCACTTTTATGAGAAATGAAAAAAGCTGTCAAAACATTAATTACTTTATTTCATTTTCCCATAAAAACTTTCTTTAAATGGATTGTTAATCAATGCCCTAAGGGCATTCGTTAGCATTTCCCTATATATATATATAGATATAACATAGAAATTCTACTCTACTCTACTTTAATTTAAGTGTATATGCGTGTAGAGCTCTCTTCTGAACACTTGAATTTCGGCCCTTGACTCCCCCCTACCAAGAGGAATAGTCATTTCTCAATTTAAGGGATTAATAGTTATTTCTAATTAATGAACAACTATTCCATGCAATAAAAATTCACATCAATGAACAGTTCATTACAACCTCCACTACAACGTATGAAACTTGCCCACGGTATTTTAATGAGTTAGCAATTAGGTGATCTTTTGCTTGGTATATCAGAGTTCACATGGATAATTCGGTAAAAATATTAGACTTTTTCATTATGTGTCTATTTTTACAGGGACTAGATGGAATGAGGGATTTGTGTAGATTATCTCATAGGATTCGCATGGATAAAACCCCCTACAATGAGCACCAATCCTGATTCAAACTGATTGTATGGTGGTTATAGATGAAAAATTATTAAATAATCCGGAAGCAATATTCTTTCCTCTCACATGCGGGATGGGCTCTATACGTGGGTCCCACCATGAAGTCCACCCTTCATGTGAGAAAAGAGAGTAATACTTTTAGAGTAAGTATTATCCGTGCAGAGATGATTGTATCATCTCCACAATATAGTGCGAGAAAAGAGAGCAGTACTTTTAGAGTAAGTATTATCCGTGCAGAGATGATTGTATCATCACCACAATATAGATATTTTTCTATCTCATTTCCAAGAAAGTGGGATAGGGAACATGAATATATTCATGTCCACAGTTCTGAGACTGGAATTTGTTGTTAATAAAGCACACGAGAAGTAGGTTTTAGCATGAAGTGAAACCTGACGGCCAGGATTTTTTTGACTCCTTATGGAGGAGCTAGTGAAAGCTGGCTTGCAAGTTGATATATGAAGTATCTAGTAGCTAGGTTGTTTCGGCTTTTAACCATGGTTTTCAAACCCGGACCGTTCATTGAACTGTAAAAGGGAGAGGTTCAAGGTTTTTGAGGTCGAACCGAGGTTGAACCGGGGTCAAACCGTGATGACGTCATAATTAATTTAATAATTATTTTAAATATATATATAAAAATATTAAATTAGTAAAAAAAATAAAAATTAACTAAAATAGACTAATTAAAACTATAAATCCATATTTTAACTATGTCTAATATATCTATATCCATCTCAAACCCAAATATAAAATATCTATCCAATAATAATAATAACTATTTTTTTTATTAAAAAAATTAAAAGCATCAGATTGCCTTTCTAATTTTTACTTTATAATGCCCACGTGACCAGTTGTCTAGCTCACATTCACAAATCTAAAAAAGCACTAAAAACAAAGTGAATGAAATTAAAGGAAGAGATAAAAAAGAAATACAAACAAAAGCAGATGAAGAAAGAATTGTTATGTTATATTCACAACATTTTTTGTAATATTTTCACAAGAATCACATCAAAAAATTATGTAGAAAGTTGTTACTAGTTTTAATTTGAACTCACCACTGAAATTATTTTTTTACTCACCAATATTAGCTAATAACAATTTATTACTTAAAATATATTGTGAAAATATTGTGGTAGTATTAACTAATTCCCATTTCTTAATATTAAATACCACACTTTGATTCTTAAAATAAAAAAGAAAAACCACACGTTTGAATCAAAAAAAAAAAAAAACCACACGATTACATAAAAAAAAATAATAATAATAAAACTTAAATATAATAACCTCCACCACACATAATAATAAAACTTAAAACATAAAACTCAAAAGCACACATTTACCACTTAGAGAAAAGAGAAAGAGAGAGAGAGAGAGAGAGAGAGAGGAGAATCGGTGGAGATGAAGGTGCGCCGGTGGAGATGAAGGTGCGCGCCGGTGGAGATCGAGGCTGCCAGTGCAGATCGGAGGAGATCGAGGCGCTGAAAGAGCAAAACTAGATCGAGGAGATCGAGGCGCTGATCGGTGTTCCCCATGCAAAACTAGCTCATCCGTCGCCCCACCGCCGTTCATCCTCCTCCTCACCACCGACTGGGTCAGATCGGATTGTTCTTCTTCTTCTTCTTCTTCTTCTTTTTCTTTTTTTTTTCTTTTTTTTTTTTTCAATATTTGGTTGTTCTGATCCAAATTTATTGTAAGAACTGGATTTTGTTTTGTGTGATCTGATTTATATTATATTTGTTGTCCGATCTGATTTTTTTTTACCATTTCTGTTTGGATTTTGTTCAACCGCGAGACCCGCGAGAACCGTTCACAGTTCACTGACCCGTGAGGTCCGACCGCGGTTCGCACGGGTCCCTACATTTTACACGTTGAGAGGTTCTTGAGGCTAAAAGAACCGCAAAATGGAGCAGTTCGAGGTTTTCCCGGTCGGACCGTACGGTCAGGTCCGGGTTTCACAACTATGCTTTCAACTTGCAAGTGGTGTGCTATATAGTCCATATCTTTCTAGTGTAGTGTTTGTTCTTATAGTTTAAGGTGACGACCTGCGGCAGCTTAGTCAATACTAGTCGCTATTCATCCCCAACCACCACCCCCCCCCTAAAAAAAAAAAAAAAAGAAAGTCAATACCAGTCGCTATTTGTTTCTTTATCGGAAGATATCTTATTTTAATAATTCACAAAATATCTTACAACTAACGTCTCTTAGTCCTTTAATTTGTTTTTATTTTTTATTTTTAATTTACATTTCCTTTTTTGTTGGGGATAATGAGGAAGGAAAGAACGAATTGAAAGATTTAAGATGTGTAGTCGTTGTCTTTTAGACTTGAATATTGCCTCCATTCCAAAGAGATTGTTAAGGGTTACAACTTACAAGCAATCAATCTCAACGATACAAGATTCTTTTCTAAAAAAATTAAAATTAAAAAAAATCCTCCAAAATACAACAAAACCTGAGTATTTGAAGATAGCAATTCTAAAAATATTCAAGAACTTATTTGAAATTGTGTTCTGCTGTAAAAAACCTGAAAGATATATATATATATATATATATACCTCCATAACCAATATCAGAGGCATCGGTTTCAACAATCTTGAAGGCATTGACAGTAGGAATACCAAGACAAGGTAAAGTCTTGACATGGGACTTGATTTGTTTAATAAGAGAGGTATGGACATCAGTCCAAGGAGGAGGATTACTTTGCAACCTATCAAATAGTGGTTTGCATTGTTTCCTCAGATCTTTGTAAAAATCAGCAACATAGTTCAGGGAACCAAGGAATCTTTGTAACTGGGTTTTGTCAATAATAAAGGTAGCATTGATACCTTTTATTCAATTTGCTGATAAATCCATTCAATGCTTCTGTTCTTATGTGTTTACGTGCTGCTAGATTTAGACAATTTAATGATAGTATCCTTGGCATGATTACTGCTTCTTTGTATGATGGTCCTGTTTACTTTGATTGTTATCCTGATCTTGCTATTGCACTAGATGATCCTAATATTGTTAAAGCTTTAACTTTGAACATATTAACATCTGATTATGATATGGATGATATGGATGATGGTATGAAGCCAGATTCAAACATTTGGGATAACCAAAAGGGATCACCAAAAACATTTCTCTTAGAATCATCCTCATAATTAATCAAAAGGCCAGGAAAAGGGTGGCTCTTCTTATGGACTCTGAGACTATGTTTGAAATGCTTTTCCCATTTCTTTTTTAGGTAAACACTGGTGGGACCATTGGGTTCCATAAGAGTTGGAGTAATGAGGATCAGGATTCTGAAATATTTGAGCCAAAGATCAAGATCCTTGGTCATAACCTTGCTCTCGAAAATACGGGCTTGTATTTCTAGGGGCAAGTTGGCAACAACACTTCTTATAGCGGATTGAGGCTTAAGACTCAATCGTGCATAATCAGTACCCATTATGGTCTTATGATCCATTGAATGGATTTCCTCCCTACCAAGGAGTTGACCAACAAGAAGGTTAACACCAAAGTTATTAGGGTGAGCAGGTTGACTCTTTTGAGTCTCATTTTCAAAGGTAAAGTTAATAAGGTAATCATTGTAGATTTCATTTTGGGCTGTAAGGTTAACAAGATGGATTTCCAGGGCCTAGAGGGTTCTTTTGAATAGATTGCGCTGGGTTGTTTTGAAAGCAGCTTGGAGGTTGTCAAGGATATATTTTATGGAATCTGGTAATTCACTATAGATTCCACTGTGAAATTGTAATTCTTTTGACAAAACTTCCTGCAGAGCAATAATCATGTCACTACTGGAGTATGCAACCTCTGTTGGTACATTCTCCTAAAGGGATGTTGCATAACTGGATGTTATTCCAGAAGATGCGCCTTCATGCATTACAAAGGATTGTCCCACTGGGAGTCCTTTGTCTTGAGGATAGTCCTGTACAGGAGCTTTCCCCTTGTTCCTCTTCTTTGCCGAAGAAGTCATTACCTTCCACTTATGTGGGGTTTGAATATTTTCTTTCTCTTGCTGGGCAAGGAAAGAATATATCATTTAAATATGTTGGTACCTATATATGTTGTGCAGGACAGCAATAAGAAGAAGTAGACCCAGAGGAATAGACTTTTTGAAAGCTGTTGGAGGATTTGGCTTCCTTCTTATGTTTAACTCTTGCTCGCGTATGGAAAGCAGTATAAGACCGAGGGGACTTGTGATTCCTAGTAGGGTTTTTCTTAATAATATCAGACCAATCATCATGTAAAAGTTTATTAGGAAGATGTTCAATAATTTTCTTGTGCTTAATTTCTTGTTTAAGGAAATTAAGATGTTTGACTTTAGCATGAATAAGATTAAAAACATCATTATCAGCATTTTTTGAACAAAATTTGAATTTCACCTTTTGTCCAAAGGGATCAGTAGTAATTCCATCATGTTCAACAAGAAAGGGATACAAAGAAGCAATGAAAGGCAATCCAAGTATCACTTTATCAGTCATATTTTTAACAAGCACAGAAGGTATCTTAAAACAAACATCAGAATGGCAAACTTGAGCATTGTTCAATTCATATTTAATTTTCATTTGTGTGCCATTAGCAGATACCAATCTTTCAGTTGATTTTTCAAAATATTTAGAAGGGATCAAACCTTCTTGAATGCAATTAACATCAGCACCAGAATCAATCATGGCAATAGTATCAAAAGCATAATCATGTGAAACAACAATTCTAACTTTAGTAAACCATTTCGAAGGCATCATATGTTTAACAAGAGCTAGCTGATTATCATTCCAAGTAATTAGGTTATCAGAATCATTACCAGAAAGAGGAGTTTGTTGAGAAGATCCTTCTCCATCTTGGTGCTCATCATTATCAGACAAGTTTTTATCTAGATTTTTGTCAATTTTGAGAGTCAATAATTCTTGTTTAAGATCAATATTATCTTTTTTAATGTTTTTAACATCATTTTTTAATCGAATTATCTCTTGTTTAACATTGTTAATTTCTTTTTGAAGATCGTTAACAGTTATTTCTTTGGATTTATTTTTATTAAATCTTTCCAAAGTTTCTTCGAAGTTGACAGGAGCTTTGGGTTTTTTAACAGTTTTGTCTCTTGTTAAGTTTTGTTTAAACTTATCAAGGAGTTCTTTCTGAAGCATAGAGTTTTCAATTTTAGCAATAGTGGTTAATAACAAATGTTCTTGTTCTTCTTCTTTGGTTAAAACATTAAGGGATTTCATAGCATTACAACAAGATCCTTTACAACCAAATCTAATATTAGGAGTTTCAGAAGAATCACAAGGCTGGTAAGACGAATCTGATGAGGAGGACAAATCCTCTTCAAAAGACTCACTTGAAACAGCAGATTCAAGAATCCGAAACAGTTCATTTTGATCATTATCATTAATGTTTTACATTTTCAATTTGTTTTTCAATTTACCAGGCTTTTGGGTACAGTCTTTACTGAAATGACCAAATTTGCCACAGTTAAAACACTTACCATTACCCGATCTTTGTCTAACATGTTTTCTAAAAGCAGGTTTCTTTTCAGAATAAAAATCATTGGGTTTAACAAAACGGTATCTTTTATGCTTTTTATGGGAATAACTTTTGTAAACCTTATCATGTTTACTTTTTCCTTTTTGCCTAGAAGGGGCAATAGGAGGTAAACCATACTGTTCACAGAAATTACCCATTTCATATTTAGCTTTCTTTTTATTTTTTAATTGTTGTCGTAAATATTTTTCATCATTACACATGTTAATACCAAGTTTTTTAATAGTACTGAAAATATCACCGTAAAGTAAATTATCATAGTCAATAGAATCACTTTTACCCATTAGTTCTTGCTTTACCTTATGAGCAAAGATAGAAGGAAGGCCATCAATAAACTTCTCTTTCCAGTAAGCTTTTTGGGAATCATTCCTAAGCATTGCTCTGGAGAGAAAAACATATTGGTACCATCTGTAATCAGACATAGTTGGACATTTCAAATTATTCAAATAATCAGAAATGCGAGATGAAATATTAGATGGAGTACCAACAAAATGTTTGAGTATAGTATAGACCAAGGTATTGACACCATCAGGAATACCTCGTCCAATATCTTCACCAAAAATAGGCATGCCATCATCATCTTTTTTAACAGAATGTTTAATAAGTTCTCTGGATTCTTCTGTGAGATGTTTGTCCCACCAACCACGAAGAGTACCCAAAAATCCAGTGACAAGCAAGTTAACAACATCAGGATGATCAAGATCATTATGATTTTTCATGTATGCAAAACCAACCATAGACATGTGAGCAAGTTTGTTAATAATTTCTTGTTCAGACAAACCATCAATATTCCATTCATACATTTTATCAGCAGAAACAGAAAATTGAGTTTTAAAAGATCTTTCTTCAAACTGCATATCAGGAGGAGTAGGTTTTGGATACAATTTTTTTGTAAAAGACATGGAATTGAGTTTTCCAATGAATCTTTTAATTTCTGGTTGTAATTCATCAAAAACATTTTCATAAGAAACATGAGAAGATGATTTAGGAAGATGATTTAGCAAAACACCTTGCTAAATCATCTTCCTAAATCATCTTCTCATGTTTCTTATGAAAATGTTTTTGATGAATTACAACCAGAAATTAAAAGATTCATTGGAAAACCCAATTCCATGTCTTTTGCAAAAAACTGGTATCCAAAACCTACTCCTCCTGATATGCAGTTTGAAGAAAGATCTTTTCAAACTCAATTTTCTGTTTCTGCTGATAAAATGTATGAATAGAATATTGATGGTTTGTCTGAATAAGAAATTATTAACAAACTTGCTCACATGTCTATGGTTGGTTTTGCATACATGAACAATCATAATGATCTTGATCATCCTGATGTTGTTAACTTGCTTGTCACTGGATTTTCTGGTACTCTTCGTGGTTGGTGGGATAAACATCTCACAGAAGAATCCAGAGAACTTATTAAACATTCTGTTAAAAAAGATGATGATGGCATGCCTATTTTTGATGAAGATATTGGACGAGGTATCCCTGATGGTGTCAATACCTTGGTCTATACTATACTCAAACATTTTGTTGGTACTCCATCTAATATTTCATCTCGCATTTCTGATTATTTGAATAATTTGAAATGTCCAACTATGTCTGATTACTGATGGTACCAAGATGTTTTTCTCTCTAGAGTTATGCTTAGGAATGATTCCCAAAAAGCTTACTAGAAAGAGAAGTTTATTGATGGCCTTCCTCCTATCTTTGCTCATAAGGTAAAACAAGAACTAATGGGTAAAAGTGATTCTATTGACTATGATAATTTAACATATGGTGATATTTTTAGTACTATTAAAAAACTTGGTATTAACATGTGTAATGATGAAAAATATTTACGGCAACAATTAAAAAATAAAAAGAAAGCTAAATATAAAATGGGTAATTTCTGTGAACAGTATGGTTTACCTCCTATTGCCCCTTCCAGGCAAAAAGGAAAAAGTAAATATGATAAGGTTTACAAAAGTTATTCCCATAAAAAGCATAAAAGATACCGTTTTGTTAAACCTAATGATTTTTATTCTAAGAAGAAACCTGCTTTTAGAAAACATGTTAAACAAAGATCGGGTAAAGGTAAGTGCTTTAACTGTGGCAAATTTGGCCATTTCAGTAAAGACTGTACCCAAAAGCCTGGTAAACTGAAAAACAAATTAAAAATGTTAAACATTAATGATAATGATCAAAATGAACTATTTCAGATTCTTGAATCTGCTGTTTCAAGTGAGTCTTTTGAAGAGGATTTCTCCTCCTCATCAGATTCGTCTTACCAGTCTTGTGATTCTTCTGAAACTCCTAATATTAGATTTGGCTGTAAAGGATTTTGTTGTAATGCTATAAAATCCCTTAATGTTTTAACCAAAGAGGAAGAACAAGAACATTTGCTATTAACCACTATTGCTAAAATTTAAAACTCTATGCTTCAGAAAGAACTCCTTGATAAGTTTAAGCAAAACTTAACAAGAGACAAAACTGTTAAAAAACCCAAAACTCCTATTAACTTTGAAGAAACTTTGGAAAGATTTAATAAAAATAAATCCAAAGAAATAATTGTTAATGATCTCCAAAAGGAAATTAACACTGTTAAACAAAAGATAATTCAATTAAAGAAAGATGTCAAAACTGTAAAAAATGATAATAATAATCTTAAACAAGAATTATTGACTCTCAAAATTGACAAAAATTTGGATCAAAACTTGTCTGATAATGATGAGCACCAAGATGGAGAAGGATCTTCTCAAACTCCTCCTTCTGGTAATGTTTCTGATAACCTGATTACTTGGAATGATAATCAGCTTGCTCTTGTTAAACATATGATGCCTCCTAAATGGTTTACTAAAGTTAGAATTGTTGTCTCACATGATTATGCTTTTGATACTATTGCCATCATTGATTCTGGTGCTGATGTTAATTACATTCAAGAAGGTTTGATCCCTTCTAAATATTTTGAAAAATCAATTGAAAGATTGGTATCTGCTAATGGCACACAAATGAAAATTAAATATGAATTGAACAATGCTCATGTTTTCCATTCTGATGTTTGTTTTAAGATACCTTCTGTGCTTGTTAAAAATATGACTGATAAAGTGATACTTGGATTGCCTTTCATTGCTTCTTTGTATCCCTTTCTTGTTGAACATGATGGAATTACTACTGATCCCTTTGGACAAAAGATGAAATTCAAATTTTGTTCAAAAAATACTGATAATGATGTTTTTAATTTGAAGCATCTTAATTTCCTTAAACAAGAAATTAAGTACAAGAAAATTGTTGAACAGCTTTCTGATAAATTATTACAATCCAAAATTGATAATTTTCAGAAAATCTTGATGAATGATGTTTGTTCTGATATCCCTAATGCCTTTTGGCATAGGAAAAAGCATATTGTTGATCTGCCTTATATTAAAGACTTTAATGAAAAGAATATCCCTACTAAAGCCCAACCTATTCAAATGAATACTGAAACTGTTGAATTTTGTAAAAATGAAATAAATGATTTGCTCAAGAAAAAACTGATTAGGAATAGCAAGTCCCCCTGGTCTTGTGCTGCTTTCTATGTCCAGAAAAATGCCAAACTCGAGAGAGGAACTCCTCGCTTAGTAATCAACTACAAACCTCTGAACAAAGTCTTAGAATGGATTAGGTATCCTATTCCCAACAAGAATGATTTATTTCATAGGTTAAGTGAGGTTGTACTGTTCTCCAAATTTGATATGAAATCTGGATTTTGGCAAGTCCAAATTTCTGAAGCAGAAAGATACAAAACTGCTTTTACCACCCCTTTTGGTCACTATGAGTGGAATGTTATGCCTTTTGGTCTAAAAAATGCTCCTAGTGAATTCCAAAATATTATAATGACATATTCAACTCCTTCAGCCATTTTACTATTGTCTATATTGATGATGTTCTGGTATTTTCCAATTCTATTGATGAACACTGGAAACACTTGTATTCATTTCTAGAAACCATAAAAAGAAATGGTCTTGTTGTCTCTGCCAAGAAAATCAAACTATTCCAAACCAAAGTCAAATTCCTTGGTGTAGTGACCCAAAAGGGGGTCTTGCATTTCATGGAATCCCACATTGCCTAGGGAAGCACATGAGGATGTGCTTATAAGGAATGACCTCCCTTGTTGTGTATGAGGCCTTTTCCCCAACGCAACTTGGGGAAGAACAAAACCTTGAGGGACTAAGAGAGTCTTCGGGCCGCCCAAAGAGGACAATATCATACACACGGGGGCGGGGTGTGACAAATGGTATCAGAGCTCTAGGTTGGATCCTTAGGCATTGATTTATGAAACTAATTGGTGAGAGGGGTAGAAATTAGGCATTTAGGGATACGTTGTATGATATATACATTAAATGAGTTTTAGATCTGTGTTTTTTTTTTTTATTATTAGAAATTTGATAACATGTTGGTTTGTCATGTGCATATTAAATAGAGGTTAGGATGCCACCTCGTAGCAAAAACACTGGGAACATTCCCCACAACTCTGGCAATGGTAGGAATCAGCAAGAGGGGAGCCAAGAGTTTAGGCACGACCAAGGCCAGCCACCAGAGATGATCCAGATGATGCAGACCTTGGTTGGAGTAGTCCAACAACAGGTCACTGCTGGAGATAACCTGGCTAGGATGATAGAGCAACGCTGAGGTCATCATGGTGGGATGATTGAATTCAAAAGGTTGTTTCCTCCAACTTTTGAAGGGACTACTGAGCCTATGGAAGCAGAAAAATGGATCATTGAGATGGAGAAAGTATTCAGAGTTCTTGAATGCTCTGAGGGTGAGAAAGTGACTTATGCAGCCTATATGTTGCGTGGAGATGCTTATGATTGGTGGCGGTTGGAAGAAGACAAACGTGGCCAAGAGACTGAGCCTTGGACATGGGAGCTGTTTAAGTCTGTATTCTACGAGAAATATTTTCTTAAGAGCATCCGTTTTCAGAAGGAAAAAGAGTTTATCAAGCTAACACAAGGTAACATGACAGTTGCTCAATATGAAGCAGAATTTTCCAGGTTAGCCAAATTTGCTCCAACAATGGTGGCGGATGAAGAAACTAAGGCTCGAAGGTTTGAAGATGGATTAAGGTTTCGAATCAAGCAAGGAGTTGTGCCCTTTGAGTTGTCTACCTTTAGGGCAGTGGTGAGCAAGGCTTTATTAGTGGAGATGGGGCTTAATGAGGCTCAAACAGAAAGAGATAACAACCAAAAGAAGAGGCCTAGGCAAGAAGAGCAAAGCTCTAGCTTTCAAGCCAAGAAACAAGGAACGCAACGTGCTGATACCAAGGCACTGTCAAAGTGCTCTTGATGTGGTAGGACTCATGCAAATAAGGATTGCCATTGGAATACAGGAGCATGTTTCTCATGTGGATAAAGGGGTCACAGGATTGCTGAGTGTCCCCAACGGAAGGAGGGTTAGGTCATTCCAAGACCAACAATAGGACAGAATTAGGGAGCAAGCCAAAGGCCCAAGATCCAAGGAAGGGTTTATGCACTCACTCAACAGGATGCTAATACTTCTAATGTTGTGGTAACAGGTATTATTCCAGTTTCCACAACTTATGCTTATGCATTGTTTGATCCTGGTGCCACTCACTCCTTCATATCTACTAATTTTGCAAAGAAACATAATTTTAAATTTGAGCCTATGGAGTTTGAATTATGTGTGGATACCCCAATTGGGGGTGTAGTAGTTACTGATACTGTTTGCAAGTCTTGTGTTGTCAAAATAGCAGATAGAGAGTTACTTGCAGATCTAACATTACTAGAGATGCGGGATTTTGACATAATCTTTGGGATGGATTGGTTGGCTGCCCATTATGCCATAGTTGATTGCCATAGGAAGAAGGTAATATTCCAAGTGCCTGGTGAGATTGAGCTCTGTTTTGTGGGAAATGGGGCATATACTTCTCCACAGGTGATTTCAGCTTTACAAGCTAGACGTATGATGAGGAAAGGGTGTAAAGGATATTTGGCCCCCGTGAGAGACACACAACAAGGTGAATTGAAACTGGAGGACATTTTGATAGTAAGAGAGTTTCCAGAAGTGTTTCCAGAAGACTTGTTAGGGTTACCACCAGATAGGGAGATAGAGTTTTCTATTGACTTATTACCAGGTTCTAACCCAATTTCTAAAGCCCCATACCGAATGGCACCTGCTAAGTTAAGGGAATTAAAAGAACAACTGCAAGAACTGCTTGAAAAAGGCTTCATCAGGCCTAGTGTTTCCCCTTGGGGTGCACCTGTATTGTTTGTAAAGAAAAAGGATGGGAGCATGCGACTTTGCATTGATTATAGGGAGCTGAATAAGGTGACAGTGCGAAATAAGTATCCTTTACCAAGGATAGAGGATTTGTTTGATCAACTCCAAGGAGCACAGGTTTTCTCAAAGATTGATCTTTGTTCTGGTTATCATCAATTGAAGATTAAGACTACTGATGTGCCAAAGACAGCCTTTCGTACAAGATATGGCCATTATGAATTTTTGGTGATGCCTTTTGGCTTAACCAATGCACCAGCAGCCTTTATGGACTTGATGAATAGGGTGTTTAAACCCTTCTTAGATAAATTTGTTGTGGTTTTCATTGATGATATCTTGATATATTCTAAGAGTGTGGAGGAGCATGAGAATCATTTGAGGCTTGTACTGTAATTATTGCAGGAGAAGAAGTTGTATGCAAAGCTTAAAAAATGTGAATTTTGGCTAGACAGTGTTGCATTCCTTGGGCATGTTGTGTCTAAAGATGGGATTGCCGTTGACCCTAAGAAAGTAAAAGCGGTAGTAGAATGGAATAGACCCAACAGTGTGACAGAAGTACGTAGCTTTTTGGGACTAGCTGGTTATTACAGGAGGTTTGTTGAAGGATTTTCTCACTTAGCTATGCCTTTGACTCGCTTGACCCAAAAGGGAGCTAAGTTTGAGTGGACCGGGAAGTGTGAAGAAAGCTTCCAAGAGTTGAAGAGAAGGTTGGTGTCAGCACCTATTCTCACCATACCTTCAGGTAGTGGAGGTTTCACCATTTATAGTGATGCCTCTAGGAAAGGCTTGGGGTGTGTTCTTATGCAGCATGGGAAGGTAGTGGCTTATGCCTCTAGACAGTTGAAGCCTTATGAGCAAAATTATCCCACACATGACTTGGAGTTAGCTGCGGTAGTTTTTGCTCTAAAAATTTAGAGGCACTACTTGTATGGAGAACAGTGTGAGATATTCACTGACCACAAGAGCCTTAAGTACCTCTTTACTCAAAAGGAGTTGAATATGAGACAAAGAAGATGGTTGGAGCTATTAAAGGACTATGACCTAACTATTAGTTACTATCCTGGAAAGGCCATTGTTGACTATGCAAAAACACATCCTAGAAGATTTGAGGAAGATGAGGATAGAAGTACAGTTTCATGAAGCAAAGGCGCATTTGGCAAATCTTAGAGTTCAGCCTACCTTGATTGGAAGGATAAAGACTGCACAAAGTAATGATCCACAGCTGCAGAAGATAAGAGATTTGATAAATCTAGGCTCTCAATCTGAGTTTTGCATTCATGAGGATGGATCCTTGAGGTTTGGTAATTGGCTTTGTGTACCAAACGATCCCGACCTTAAGGCAGAAATTCTAAAGGAGGCTCATAACACGAGTTACACGATACACCCAGGAGGCACTAAGATGTATCGGGATTTAAGGGAGACTTTTTGGTGGAATAACATGAAGAGGGAGATTGCCCAATATGTTGCTCAATGTCTAGTGTGTCAACAAGTTAAGATGCAGTATCAAAGACCAGCTGGATTTTTGCAACCTCTTCCTATTCCAGAACGGAAGTGGGAGGAAATTACTATGGACTTTGTGACGGGGCTGCCTAGAACCCCTACTGGTAAAGATGCAATTTGGGTGATTGTGGATCGGTTGACAAAATCTGCACACTTTTTGGCCATTAGGGTGGATTTTTCTCTCGAAAGGTTAGCTAGATTGTATATTAATGAAATAGTGAGATTGCATGGTGCACCTGTGTCCATTGTATCTGATAGAGACCGAAGATTTGTGTCTCAATTTTGGGAGAGTGTGCATAAGGCAATGGGTACTAACTTGAAGTTTAGTACAGCCTTTCACCCTCAAATAGATGGACTTTCAGAAAGAACTATCCAGACATTGGAAGATATGTTAAGAGCTTGTGTAATTGATTTCAAGGGTCCATGGGATGAACATTTACCTTTGGTGGAATTTGCATATAATAATAGCTACCAAGCAAGTATTAAAGCAGCACCATATGAGGCTTTGTATGGTAGGAAGTGTAGGTCTCCTATATGTTGGGATGATGTTGGAGAAAGAAGATTGTTAGGTCCTGAGATTGTACAGCAAACAGTAGACAAAATTCAATTGATTAAAAAGCGGCTACAAACAGCTCAGAGTAGGCAGAAGAGTTATGCAGACCTTAGAAGAAGGAATTTAGAGTTCCAAGTGGGTGATCATGTGTTCTTGAAGATTTCACCTATTAAAGGAGTTATGAGATTTGGTTTTCGAGGTAAATTGAGCCCTCGTTTTGTAGGACCTTTTGAAGTCTTGGAGAGGATGGGTAAAGTTGCTTATAGGCTCGCCTTACCACCTTCTTTATCAGGGGTACATAATGTTTTCCATGTCTCAATGTTGAGGAAATATGTTCCAGACCCTAGTCATGTAGTGGATTATGAGCCTTTAAAATTAAGAGATGATTTAACTTATGAAGAGCAACCAGTTAAAATTGTGGACAAGAAGGAGCAAGAGTTGAAGCGTCGTACTATACATTATGTCAAGGTTCAATGGAGGAACCAATCTATGAGAGAGGCTACATGGGGGTTAGAAGATGTAATGAAGGAGAAATACCCATACCTTTTTGAGGACTCAGGTATGTCAAGTTTAGAGGACTAAACTTCTTTTAAGGGGAGGAGAATGTAATAGCCAGAAAAAAAAAATAAAATAAAATAAAATAAAAAGGAATTAAAAGGAGGGGTATTTAAGTAAATTTGTTTATGGGGCCAATTGTTATAATTAAAATTACTAAGGGGTTTTAGAAAATAAGGTTGAAACCCTAGTTTTATATAGTCTAATTTAAGTCAGCGTATACTGACAGATGTTTTGAGAGAGGAGACTAGCCAAAATACTCAAGTGGAGAAAATTTGACTGCACAATTGAGGTAAGAGCCTAAGAAATCTCATTCTTTGTCAAATTTAAGTTTTATATGGATTTAGAATTCTTTTTTATGTGAGAATTTCGGCCAACAGTGAGGCTTCTTAGGGCTGGCCGCATAGCCTGTGCTGCATATTTTTTTCTGAAGGGAATAGTACCGGATTGATGGAATTGGAAAAGAGAAAAAAAAAAAAAAAAACAAAGAGGTCTAATGTACATGGGTTTTGAGGTCTGACGGGTTACCCAAAAAAAAAAAAAAAAAAAAAAATGAAATGAAGAAGAAGAAGGCTGCACCACACGTCCTTGTCTATAGTAGCATAGTACTACTAGGTGCTAGCCTTAACTTTAAGGCATGGTGGCAGCACATATATATATATATATATATATATATATGATGAATAGGTGGAATTTTTGGTGTAAGAAAAGTAGATAATTGTGATATATTTTAATAGTCTTTCTTGAATTATATGATTATAGAGTAAATGATGCTTGTAAATTGTTAGGTGAGATCTAAGGATTTTAGAGAAAGTGTTAGGGAGAAGTACTTGTGGTGAGCTAGCTGAGGTAAGTAATCGTATCCTAATTGGTTTTATTTTGTGTATTTTAACTACTAAAAATTGTATATAGTTGTTACAATTTTAATTCTATTGTATTATTGATTTCAAGTAAATAATTATCACAAATATATCTTATGATTGAATATATGATGTATTTTATTTAGTTGTTTTTAGCTATACTGATTCAAAGTAAAGAATAAAGAATTTTCACAGAATATATATGAGCATTGAATATAAGATTTATTTTATTTAATTGTTTTTTTGCTATATTAATTTAAAGTAAAAGATATAGAAATATCACAAATATATTTGAATATTGAATATATGATTATATGTATATGCATTTGAATAAGATACATTTTTGTTAGAAATTATGATTTCATATATATGATTATGGACAGTCTGACTATAATTTGATTCTGATACCCAAACCAATGGGGGTTATTCATTGGTACTTTGATACCCAACCAATAGGGGTTATTCATTGGTACTCTGATACCCAGCCAATGGGGGTTATTCATTGGTACTCTGATACCCAGCCAATGGGGGTTATTCATTGGTATTCTGATTCCCAAACCAATGGGGGTTATTCATTGGTACTTAGACACCCAGCCAATGGAGATTATTCATTGGTACTTTGATGCCCTGTCACGGGGATATAGCGTGATTATAGTCATAAGATTGTTAAGAATATGAATTACATTTGAATATTTAACTATTTTGAGTCATTAAAATTGCTTATATATTTTTGGAACCTATTGTAAGTTATAGTTTTTGATATATGGAAAACTAACTACCTTTTAAACCATCTATGATATAATTGTAAGATTAAAGCATGTGATCTAATTGTAACGTATATATTTAAGATTATGAAACTTCTTTAGTTATTTTGGAAAAAAAAAAAACCCATAGCATACTATAACTCTTGAAGGTTCATATTACATCTCATTTACAGATCTATTACTGGATAGAACTTATTAGGATTTGGTTACTTATTGAGTTGTCAACTCACCCCTCTCTTTCTCTTTTCAGATTTTGATCAGGAAGAGTAGCATATGTTTGGGCTTCCGCTGGGATGTGCGCATGAGTGAAGTTTAGGAAATCAATGGAATAAGATTTGAACTTTTATGTTTAAGATTGCCTTTTGTGTAGACCTTTAGTTTTAAAGGATTTAGTTTTTTCTTTTTATTTTGATGTTGGAAGATAATTATTAGGAGATCTTTGAGAATTGCATTATTGAGGATATTTTTAAATTTATTGATGAAATTTTCTTTGAGGTTATCTCTTTAATTGTTAAAAAGGGCCTTACACACTTTTAGGGTGTAAACTTTATAAGTGTGTGGCTATTGTCACGTGCCTAGCTCTTACTTGGGTTTGGGGCGTGACAATATTTATGGTATCAGAGCTGGCCCGGTAATCCCGTGTGGGCTCAGAGACACTACCCCACAAAGTGAGCCCTAACGAGAACGTTAGGGATTTAAGTGGGGGAGATTGTGATGCCCCAATTTGATTGATTGTGTGATGTGTGTGGGTGTGTAATGAGTCCCACATCGGGTATTTACCGGGTAGATCTGGACTTTATTAACAACTACAAGGAGCCTCAATTATGACTAGTCCTTTTGAGGTATTGCGCAGATGTGGCTAGCGCTTTTCCTTGGGTTGTTACATATGGTATCAGAGCCATGCCCTAGCCAGAAGTGTGGGCCCCACACGCGAGGACGCGTGTGCCCATAAGGGGGGTGGATTGTAGTGACCTAAAAGGGGGTCTTGCATTTCATGGAATCCCACATTGCCTAGGGAAGCACATGAGGATGTGCTTATAAGGAATGACCTCCCTTGTTGTGTATGAGGCCTTTTCCCCAACGCAATTTGGGGAAGAACAAAACCTTGAGGGACTAAGAGAGTCTTCGGGCCGCCCAAAGAGGACAATATCATACACACGGGGGCGGGGTGTGACACTTGGATATGATATCTCTGAAGGTCAAATCCGTCCCTTTGATAGAGCTATTCAATTTGCTGATAAATTTCCTGATGAAATTATTGACAAAACCCAGTTACAAAGATTCCTTGGTTCCCTGAACTATGTTGCTGATTTTTACAAAGATCTGAGGAAACAATGCAAACCACTATTTGATAGGTTGCAAAGTAATCCTCCTCCTTGGACTGATGTCCATACCTCTCTTATTAAACAAATCAAGTCCCATGTCAAGACTTTACCTTGTCTTGGTATTCCTACTGTCAATGCCTTCAAGATTGTTGAAACCAATGCCTCTGATATTGGTTATGAAGGTATTCTGAAACAAAGAGTTTCACCAAACTCCCCAAAACAAATTGTTCGTTTCTACTCAGGAGTTTCGAATACTGCACAATTAATTTATAATACTATAAAAAATGAGATTTTAGCTATTGTACTTTGTATTTCTAAATTCCAAAGTGATTTGTTAAACCAAAAGTTTTTATTAAGTATAGATTGCAAAAGTGCCAAATATGTTATTGAAAAAGATGTTGACAATATTGCTTCAAAACATATTTTTGCTAGATGGCAAGCTATTTTAATTGTTTTTGACTTTACTATTGACTATATTAAAGGATCCCAAAATAGCGTTCCTGATTTTCTTACTCGTGAATTCCTACAGAATTCCAATGGCGGGTAGAAGATCTAAGGATAAAAACCCTGTTGAACCACAAAAACAGTTAGTCAAAAAAGAACCAGTCTCTCCTACCGAACTTGTTAACCGTTTTACTCCCTTAGGAACAATTCCTAAGCCAAACTACTCTTCTGTTCTGGCTTCAACCTATGATCCTTATGCTTTGACCCCTGTTCACCAACCAGTCAAAACTATTTACCCCAAGAAAGCCAATTCTGCCCAGTCTGTTAAAAAACAATATTTCCAAAACCTGTTTTTTATTGAACCAAATAGATCTACAATTAGGAATCCCCTCCAAATTGCCAAATCTTATTTCCCTCCATTGTTCCATTGGATTCCGGAACATTTTAATAAAAAGCTAGAATACTATTCTGAGATTTTGAGACGGGAAGAAGCTGTATTGATCAAAACAATTTATGATCTCACCGATAAATCCAAAATTATTTACCACAGTGTTTACATTAGGAACTTCATTTCTGAAGAAGAATAGGGCCCTTCCCCTGCCTTTTTAAGAAGGCTGCCAAAATTCTCTATTCCATACTCCTATTATGATTATATTACTGCTTGGTTCCGATTCATGCTTCACCAAAATGAAACAATGACTCATTCATGGTTTGTTAACTTTGACAAAGAGTTTGATGCTAGCACTACTTTAACTCTCTGGTTCAACAGATGGTGGACTCAGTTTGGTCCTGTTACTGATATTTTCCCTGAACCATTATTAACTGCTTATAAATCTTTTGAAAGCAATTTTAGGACTGATGCTCATAATGCCAAGTTCCCTACTCTCCTCCATTTTGTTAAACAGTTCAGAGTTCCTTGGATTTTAAAATGGCAATATGAGAAGAATGATGATGTTCTTACCAGGTGCTGGTATGTTAAATGGTGGGATAAGTTTAGATATGTTCAACACATTATTAACTATAATTCCAGACCTTTGCCCAAGAAACCTTCCCCTGCTCTTCAGGATAGGAAAATTGATTCTCCTTCCTCTTCCAGTAAACCCATAAAAAGAAGTTCTCCTTTTGATGAGTTAAGTAAGGAAGCTCTTTGCATTCTCCTTGAAAGAAAGATTAAAGAAGAAACTGCTGCTTCTAGAAGCGCAGATGAAGGTTCTATTTCAGCAAGCCCTTATTCCCTCATCCCCAGCCATTTCCCAAAGAATGGTTCAGTCGTGATGAAGATTATGATGAAGAAGAAGATACTCCGGATCTAGGAGCAAATTGATTCCCTATTCTGCCTAGCCAACTCAAAAGGCCAATAATGATGTTGCTTTCACTATTGATTAACCTGGAAATGATTCTCTTATTGACTACTTTTGGCACTCCACGCCAAGATACTTTTGGCTCTTGAAAAGGCGCTTCTGATGCTAATTCTCTTATTGACTACTTTTGGCACTCCACGCCAAGATACTTTTGGCTCCTAAAAAGGTGCTCCTGATGCTTTCTACTGTTTTTGATGCCCCTCACGGGTCCTGATATGAATAGTGGAGAAAGTCACTATTTACTTTTTACTATTCACTACTTTATTTTCCTATTTAAGGGGGGCTGTGCCTTATTGCTAAACTCAGAATTTCTCTTTGTGAAAGAATCTCTTTTTGTGAAAGAAAATTTCTTTGTGAGCTTACTTCAGAATTGTCTGAGAGCTTTTTTTAGGACTTCCTTAGAATCTCCTAAACACATAGAGTTTCTCACTACTTTCCCACAAAGCTTGTAACTAGATTAATGACTAGCCTTCAAGCCTTGTACTACTATCCCTGTTAATCACTGTAATCTTGTAACTACTACTGCTGTAAGTGTTTTGAATTACTTTCAATAAACACTTCTGTTTTCAGTATTTGGAATTATTTTGATATAACTACTTGGCTGGTTCTACCGCCTTAATTTCAATTACATTATTTTGAAAGGGAGGGGGACCAAGGCGCAGATACAGGAAAAACAGGGAAACACAACAACTCTACCAGCGGCCAAGGAAAGAATGGCTCTGATACCATAAAGGGAGGGGGACTAAGGCACAGATACAGGAAAAACAGGGAAACACAACAACTATATATATATATATATATATATATATATATATATAAAGGGGGAAGGACGGCAATGTAGAAGGCGGAAACACAACAACAAAGTATCAAAAGGTTGGGTAGACACAAAAAGAGTACGAAGAACACACCAACACTATTAGCGGCCAAGGAAAGAATGGCTCTGATACCATAAAGGGGGAAGGACGACAACGTAGAAGGCGGAAACACAACAACGAAGTATCACAAGGTTGGGTAGACGGATAAAGAGTATGAAGAACACAACAACATGTTGGAAAATCTGGTTTTGTATCTCATACAAAACACAAAGCAGATGCAACAAAATTGGATTTATTTCATTCATGATTGATAACATGGACTATGCAAATTTCAGAATTTAAGAACAAAATAGCATACCTTGGTGTGGAGAAATTCAAAACACAGATTAGAATCACTTGGGAACACTTTTAATCTTCACTCCAATTCCACTTTATGCCAAAGAAGTGTGGTCTCTCAATCAGTTTCCAATGGAGAACGAAAGTGTGCCTCACTCTCTTTTTTTTTTTTTTTTTTTTTTTTCTACGCTTCTTAAAAAATTCTATATGTTTCTCCCTTTATAACTATCTAATTATCTAATTGGGCTGGCCTATTGGGCCTTTCCAATTGGACTTTAGTGTGTGGCTTGGAATGGGACCAAAAGGGACCAATAAGACACTAGCTCCAATGGGACTTGGGCTTTTCCATCAACTCTTCACAAATCCAAAGTTACCATTAATTATATTTAATACCACTATATAAATATAATTACACTCTAGGCCTTATTAATAAATTATATCCCAAGACTTTATTATATACGTAACCCCTTCATAAAATATTCGTAGTAATACAAAGTCATAAATATAGACTACCACTTTAAAAATTACTACATCTTAATCCTTAAGTACCCAATTCAATCCTTTAAAGTTATTCATTATATATTTATGAAATCCAATTTCATAAATATATACTTTAGTAATTTCTTACCAAAGTGGTTAGGCTTAACTCTCTGAATAACTGAACTCATTAAACTTATCTCAAGGAAATATTTTATATCTCCATCAAGAGATTATGAATTCTTTCTTAAGAATATATGTTCCATCAACACTAAATGTGGCTGCCCAACATACTGAGGTTTTGACCGTTACTTTAGATCTCACTCCTGATATATCAAAGCAACCTACACCTCATGATCAGATCTATTATTCTCTCAGGATTAAGAGTTTATGCAAATAGAAGTCGTGAGATTTATTATTCATTTGACAATTGTTAGGAGAATAATAAATCTCATAGCAGTCCAGTTTAATATGTCTTAACTCTTAAAACATATCAACATATCAATTAGAAGTTTCCACTTCCATGATCAAGACAAATCATCTTAGTTAATACGCTATAGTCTTCGCAAATAAAATGTCCAATTTCATCACCGACTATAAACTATAAATTCTGAGTTTACAAAGGACTTGTGATTTATATCTTCTATGACTTTTCACATAAATCACATACTATGCATCTCATGAACTATATGATAATGTCTCAATATTCATGTTACCATTATTTTAGATAATAATAAAATAACTTTATTAAACACAACATTAAGTCATACATAATATCATACATAGCATCATACAATATGATTTAAGGGCACACATCCTAACACAACACTAATTCAAAGTAATTATAATTGAAAGTAAGGCGGTAGAACCAACCAAGCAATTATATCAAAATAGATCAAAGATATTAAAACAGTTGTGTATTGAAAATAAAGGCGGAAGCACAACAATATATAATTCAAAGTAATTATAATTGAAAGTAAGGCGGTAGAACCAGCCAAACAGTTATATCAAAATAGATCTAAGATATTAAAACAGTTGTGTATTGAAAAAAATTCAAAACACTTACAGCAGTAGCAGTTACAGTAGTAGTAGTTACAGGATTACAATAATCAACAGGATAAGTAGCAAGGCTTGAGAACTGTTATGAGTTACAAGCTTTGATATCAGTGAGAATTTCTAAGAGGAAGATTTAATCCTAAAGAAAGTTCTAAATTGTAATAAGGGACAATCCCCCTTATATAGGTAAATAAAGTAATAGTCAAAAGTGAATAATGACATTTTTATTATTCATATCAGGACCCGTGAGGGGTAGCAGGAGCAATAGGAGGTCCAAATCTAGAAGCTTTTCCAAAAAATCTGGTCTTGGCAGTTTGGCATGATGTGTCAAAAGTAGTCAACAGAGGAATCATCACCAATGGGTAAAAAAATAGTAATACCTTTAACTATAGGTGAATATATCATCAGTATTGGCTTTTGTGCAAGCCAGAAAAGAAGAAACATCAATGGTCATTAATGGAGTGTCAGTGGAGCCAGCATCTTTGAAAGTAGTAGGCAAAGCAATAGTAAATTCTTTTCTCCATAAGTGAATATATCATTAGTGTTTAACATGGTGTGCCAAAAGTAGTCAACATAAGAGTCATCCTTAGTGGGTAAAGTAACAGTGAAAGCAGCAGGCAAAGCAATAGTGGCCTTTGTGCAAGCTAGGCAAATATGGAAATTATCAATTTACTCCTAGATCAAGAGTATTTTCTTCATCATATTCTTCATCATGTCCGAACCAATCTTTGGGATATGGTTGGGGATAGGGGTAATAAGGACTCTTTGCAACAGAGCCATCCTCTTCTGAGCTTCTGTTGGCAGCAACTTCTTCTTTGATCTTCCTTTCTAGGAGGACACACAAAGCTTCCTTACTTAAGTGATCAAAGGGAGAAGTCTTCTTAATAGCTTTGGTGGAAGAAGTAGAGGGTGAATTAGTATTACTGACTAGATGCGTTGGAGAATGCTTTCTGGGCAAAGGTCTGGGAGACATTTCCCTAGTAACATTATCAATAATCTGTTGAACATATCCAAATTTATCCCACCATTTAACATACCAGTATCTAGCAAGAACATTAACATCTTTTTCATATTGCCATTTTAAAATCCAAGGGATTCTAAATTGTTTAACAAAATGGAGGAGAATAGGAAACTTGGCATTATGAGCATCTGTCTTGAGGGTACTCTCAAAAGACTTATAAGAAGCCATTAATGGCTCAGGGAAAATATCAGTAACAGGGCCAAATTGATTCCACCATCGGACAAACCAAAGAGGTAATTTGGCATTGTCATCAAATTCTTTATCAAAGTTAACAAACCATGAATGAGTCATTGTGTCATTCTGATGGAGCATGAATCTGGACCAAGCAGTAATATAATCATAATAAGAGTATGGAACAGGGGAATTTGGTAATTTCCTCAAAGAGGCAGGGGAGGGACCCCATTTTTCTTTAGTAATAACATTCTTTTAATAAACACTGTGGTAGATAATTTTTTTTTTTTTTTTTTTATCATTCTGATAAAAAATGGTATTGGTAACAATGGATTTTTCCTAGCGCAAAATGTCAGAATAATATTCCAACTTTTTATCACCATGTTCTAGAATCTAGTGAAACCTTGGAGGAAAGTAGCTTTTTGCAATCTGAAGAGAGTTTTTTATTGTAGATCTGTTTGGTTCAATAAAAAACAAGTTTTGGAAATATTTCTTTTTGACATATTGGGAAGCATTAGATTTTCTGGGGTAAATAGTTTTTACAGGTTGGTTAACAGGGGTCAAGGCATAAGGATCATAGGTAAAGGCACTAAAAGAAAAACGAGCAATTGCGGCGGGCCTATTGCGGCGAATGCGAAAACTGCCGCTATATGTTGCCTATTGCGGCGCATTTTTGGCCCACTGCTGTACATGTGATCTATTGCGGCATTTTTGGTGACCGCCGCTATAGGTAGGATTTTTTGCGGCGTCCTACAGCAGTGGAACATAAAACCGCCGCAATAGGCATGTTTTAGTGGCGGTAATTACAATATAGCGGAGCTCTAAAATCCCATCGCAATAAATATATCATTTTGCACATATTCTATAGCGGCAGTATAGAAAACTGCCGCAATATGTAAGTTATAGCGGCAGTGAGATGATCGCCTCAATATGTACTCCTTTTTGCAGCAAGTTGGACTGCCGCAATAGACCTTTAAACTTCCTAGCCCCAAAATTTCCTCTATTTTTTCCGACTTCCCACTTAAAGATCAAATGGTAAATTACACCCGATTTGCATGAAAATTGGCATGCATGTTAAGAACATATAGAACATGAAATCAAATGGTTGGATATTCAAAATATGAATTCAATCATTAGTTCTTGGTTGGTGTAACATTTTTTAGAGTTACATTAGGTGTAACTTGAATCCAACCCTATATTTCTTAATTCAATGTGAATTTTGACAAATCTACCGTTAGATTACATTATCTTCTTATATTTGTCATAATTAAAACATTTCAAGGTGATCAAATATTAATACACATATCATCAATCAATTGTTTAAAATCAAGTTTTTGTAGTTTAAAATAACGCATACAAGATAAGTTTTAAGATCACATGGTACATTACACCCCGATTGGCATGCATGTTAAGAACATATAGAAAATGTAATCCAACGGTTGGATTTTCAAAATATGAATTCAAGAATAAGTTATTGGTTGGTATAACATTTTTTAGAGTTACATCAGGTGTAACTTGAACCCAACTCTATATTTTTTAATTCAATATGAATTTTGACAAATCTACCGTTAGATTACATTATCTTCATATATTTTTCATGCTTACAAAATTTGAAGGTGATCAAAGATTAATAGTAATGTCATCAATCAATTGTTTAAATTCAAGTTTTTGTAATTTAAAATAATGCATAAAAGATAAGTTTTAAGATCATACGGTAAATTACACCCGTATGATTGAAAACGGGCTCTAGATTCCACACAATTAGTAGGAAGTTATTTATTTTGTTTTTGGTAAATTTTTGGAAAAGGAACAAAGTTAGCCAATAGTTTTTTTTTTTTCATGTGCCATGGAATCATTTAATTGTTCTATTACTGTTAACACTTAATTTATTGGAAACGTGTTTGCTTTTGCAGAGAATTTTTTTGTTATAGTTCATTGGATGCGGTACATTAGGTTCCTTATACATCAATAAAACACAAAAATAATAGTGAAAAATTTTGTGAGTTTTATTTATTTTTGCTATCAATTTTTGTAAATTTTCTGGGTGACCAAACATAGAGGATCTGATTTGGTTTGTGAATTTGGTCCTATTTCTAAGGTACTCATGTTACTGTGTGATTGGGTACTTTTTATTTATTTATTTATTTATTATTTGATTCTTCTCTATGTTATTTATTTTTGAATTTTACAATTTGGTTGGTTCTATTTTGAAATCTTTTGATTTTGCAATTGGTGTTTGGAGGATGAATTGGGAAAGGCATATGGAGAATAAGCAAGATTGAGGGAAAGGAAACTTTAAAAAGCTTAGAATTTTTTGAATTGTTAATTATTAAGGCAATAATAAGGACTAAGGACGGTTTATACTGTAATAATTGTTAATTATTAAGTCATTATATTTATATTATATGATCTTCTTTGCAATTATCTTTGCGTGTGAGATTGAAAGTTTGGATTTTTTTTTACTCAAATTAGATAATTTTTGTATGTTAATATTCGCTATTAGGTGTTCTTTTTTCATATCATGTATGTAATTATTTATGCATGTATATGAATGAAAGTTTGGGGTTATCCTATGAATTTTATGTACGCAAGTGTTCTTTCTGCAAAGTAGGATTGATTTTATATAGATGAATCACTATAATTTGTAATCTTCAGTAGAATGCCTTTTTCGTTGTTGGAGGTAAAGAGATTAAAGGCACTATCTCTAATCTGAAAGGGCCCTTTGGTTTACCCCAAGCCTCGGTCAGTTGTGGTTTTGGCTAACAATCCACTAAGGTTCTTGAGATGGCACAAGGTAA
Organism: Castanopsis chinensis; assembly: GCA_032878915.1. Lineage (NCBI taxonomy): Eukaryota > Viridiplantae > Streptophyta > Magnoliopsida > Fagales > Fagaceae > Castanopsis > Castanopsis chinensis. The sequence goes on from JAVQMG010000115.1 coordinate 22,563,154, forward strand.
AAAAAAAAATTGTGACCTATTCTTTATATTTTCATGGTTCTGTTGAATGTTATAGGCTTTTGAGGATCTTAGATTTATAGATTTTTGTTTTTGTTCACACTAACAGTCATCAAGCAGAGGTTTGTGATGCCAAGGCTACAGCAAAGTAAGGGTGAGTTGTATTTTTCATGTTTGCTTTGATTTCAAGTTTAAATGCTTAAAACTTTTAATATATGAAGAAGGAGCTTGGTTTTTATTGTGTATAACTAATTGTTTAGATTTTATTTGATATGAGTAGGTATGACTTTGTGTAATTGAGCAATCATCTTGACTCAACCAATGGATGAATTATTGTCTCTTTGGTTTATTTGAGAAATTATTTTGTGAAACAAATTTATGAAATTATTTTGAGGTTTTTTTTTTGGTTTGAAATATTTTTTAGTGTTCAATGATTTGAATGGATGTGACGCTTTAATTTTTAGTTTGTTTTGGAAAATGGGTTGTGGTAAGGTGTTCCTCTTACCAAATTTTATATATATTAAATATATGTTACGTGGTAATTGATTAAGAACAAGGTATTGAGCAATTTCTTCAAATTTTAAATATAAATAAACCTTAGGAGCAGTGTGTGTTGTCTTTAATTTGTTAATTTATTTTGATGTCTAAGTGAGTGTAGTACATTTGAATAGTTATTTGAGATTATGTTTGCAGTTTGCACAAATGCAGTGGTGAATCTGTAATTGAACAATTATGTATAGCGATTTTGTTATGAGAGGTGTTAGTTAGATAATATCTTTGTGATAATTTGGGGTTTTTAAATGAGTACTTGGATTGAAAAAGCTTACCATTGAGATAATATGATAATGTTACAAGCATTTTAACCTAATAGTTGTCAATTATATCATAGAAAATTTAATTTGTAATAATTATGCTATAGAAAAATAGCTTTTTTCATTTTTATTTTTTATATATATATATATATATATTTGAATTTATTAGATCCTTCAAATTTTGTTGTTTTTATTCTTCTTTTTCTCAAAAATTGTGTGTACTTAATTAATCAATAATAACATGCCTTTGTCATGATTTACTAAATTGTGAGAACAATATGATTTTTTTTTTCTTTTCTTTTTAAGGATTGTTCGTGAGAAGTTAGATGTTTTAAGAAATTGAAGACCAGCATTACCAAAAAGCTCAACGCTAGGCACAAAATGGTTCTAATTTTTCTTTGACTTTTTTTTTTCCTTGTATTTAAAACTCAACAGACCCCTATATTCAATGAAACCTAAATTTGTCACACTTCTTTTGCTAAAACTTTGGATAATACCCTTATTATGATTGATCAAAAACCTCTACCCTTAATTGTGGCCAAGCAATATGATCATTCTTTGATTGTTTATCTTTATAGCTTTGTTTGTAGTTGTATATTCTTGTTGTTTATACTTTTTACTCTCCATTGTCTCAAATATTCTTTTTTTTTTTTATATATGAGTTAGCGGTTTTCTATGAGTCCCACTAAAGGATATGTCACTTTTGTCAGTTTTGAAGGTAAAATAGCACTGCCCTTACAATTTTTAGGTTGTTCACTAAAGGATATGTGTTATTTCTTATTTTATCAATTTTTGAATGTGTGTCAAGTGTTTGCTTGACTTTTGAATTAAGCAAACATGCTGTTACTCTTAACCTTTTAAGTTTTAACTCTTTAATTCTTTCCTCTTTTCCAAGCTGTTTCTTTGGTTAAACCAATCTAGGAGCCTGAACAGGTAGCAAAGAGGTTGATGTAAGAAGCATATCAAAAAGTTTGTGTAGGATCAAGGAGATTCGTCTCACAATAGATGTGGAAGCACCCTTCCTTGGCTTGATACTAAGGTTTTGGTTTTTACAAGAGTGGAAGATTAAGTGCAATAAAATCAAGTGGTTCACAATGATAGAAAATCTTAGTGTTGTGCTAGATATAAACAAACTCATTAGAATTTGAATGTGTATTACATACTATCACCTTGTAGCATAAAGCTGCATCTGAAAGCTAAGTTACTATATTGATTGAATTTAGCTAGAAATCATGCCTTGTTTGAATTTGTAAATAACCATTGGCTATGATTACAAGGTAGACATAGTGCTTTTTTTTTATTTATTTTTTTTATGATAGGTAGACATAGTGCTTGGCACATTGGTAGCGGATGTGTCTAACTATATTTGGTACTAATACTTTGTCAAGGTATTTTAAATTTCATCAATGATTAGCTAGAATTCGGTTGTCTTCTTCTTTTATGGGGTCTTTGGGTTTACAACAAATATTATTATGGGATTCTAAGGACTTATTTTTACTACATATATTGCTAATAAAAATGGATCAAAAGGCTATTTTGGATTCGTTAGTTGCCCATTACACTTATAAATGTTTACACTAATAGACAATGGGATGGAAATTGAAAATTTAACACCAAAATTAGGTGTTAAGTTTCAATTTTAAAGTTCAGGATATATTTCCAAATACGCAATGTATTGGCAAGCATGTGCCTTGCACGTGCAGCCTACGCTAGTATGTATATAATTGTGTATAACATGTCATTTATTATACATTCTTTCTTGTTTGATGTCATTGTAAAAGATGTGTCTACTTTATGGGATGCCAACTTGGAACTTTGTACTTTCTGCTTGATCTAAAAGGCTAAAAGTTAGAATATATTGCTTTCTCATACTGTGGCATTATGAGAAAGTAGATCCTAAAGGCTAAAAGTTAGTAGATCCTAGATAAGTCTTGCGTTTTATGTACTGTGGCACTAATACTGTAATAACATGTATTTTTAGATTAGTTCACATGATTCATTTTTATGCAAGGGACCCATTTTCAATATTACATTGATCGGTTCATAAGATCTATGAGAATGATTTATGATTTATCAAAAAAAAAAAAGAAAAAAAAGATCTATGAGAATGAACATCAAGCATTGGAGAAGGATAGGAACACTAAAATCACCATTGCCACCAAGCAGTTAAAGAAAACTTCCAACCCAAACTTCATTAATCCATGATCAACTATCTACAATAGTGAGTCCAGGGATCTTTTAATAGGCTCTTTTAATTATGTCAAATATGGAAAGAAAATAAACTCATAATGACATTACATCACATATGAGAATAAAAATCTAATAGCAATCAAATCTCTCTAATAACATCTATCATTGTCAATCATGATTTATAAGGCCAAATAAAAACAATATTAATTAATAGCTCTTGTCAATGAGGATGCTTTACTATACCAATCTTGCTTTTAACTGGTGGCTTTGCAACAGTGGTCGAGTTATGTAATCCTAAATTCCATGTTCTTATCTTGTAATTGGCTATATAGTTCATTTTATCCTATGCTGCAAGTTTATTGGAATGATGCTGAGACTATATTTGCATTGTCTGTTGTCTCCATCAATTTTCAGTTAATCAATCCTGCTGAAAGCAATCTTTCTATTCTTTTAATTTCTTTGTCAAAGTTTGCCTAGCTATGTTTTTAGGGTTAAATACTTAATTTGGTTATTTTTTTTTTTTTTTATTAGAGCTTCGCAATCTATGTAGATATTTTTTTGATGTTAAAAGCACTTCATTTCTTCCTTATAGATGGTTATAGACAATGTTGTGTATTTGATAATATATTTCTATGTTAATATAATGTTAGTTTTGAGGCATTTGTGGTGTATCTAGTTAAATTTGTGGTATTGTCTTTGTGGAGCTAAAATTATTACATGTTATTTGTAATAGAAATGGCTTTAGAACCCAGGAGCAAAAAAAAAAAAAAAAAAAAAAACCTATAGCGGCGAGCAAAATCCGCCACTGAAGACTATAATTATGAAATAATTGGAGACCTATAGCGGCGTTTATAGCCCACTGCTAAAGGTTGTGACCTATAGCGGTGGGCCTATCCTACCGCTAAAAGGTCACTTGACCCGAATGACAACCTCATATGGCAGTAGTTTTTAGCCTGTCGCAATAGACCAAAAGCCCCGCTAAATGGCAGATCTATTGCGGCGTTTTTTGTTACCGCCACAATAGAGCTATTGCGGCGTTGCAAGGCTAGCGGGTAGAATCGCCGCAATAGCCCCTGCCACAATAGGCCAAATGGACCTTTAGCGGCGGTTTTTTGGGCTTTTGCGACGGTTTTGGCCCGCCGCAATAGGCCATTTTTAAGTAGTGAGGCCAAAATAGATGAATAATTGGGCTTAGGAATAGTTCCTAAGGGGGTGAAATGGTTAACAATTTCAGTGGGAGAGATTGGCTCCTTTTTTACAATATGTTTGGTGGTTCAACAAGGTTTTTGTCTTTGGATCTTCTACTTGCCATTGTGGTACTGCAAGAATTCACGAGTAAGGAAATCAGGAATAGGTTTTTGAGAACCTTTAATATATTCAATAGCAAAATCAAAAACACTCAAAATAGCTTGCTATCTGGCAAAAATATGTTTTAAAGCAATATTTTCAACATCTTTTTCAATAACATATTTGGCACTTTTGCAATCAATTTTTAATAAAAACTTTTGGTTTAATAGATCACTTTGAAATTTTGAACTGCATAGTACTATAGATAAAATTTCTTTCTTTATAGTATTATAATTTAATTGTGTAGCATTCCAGACCCCAGAGTAGAAGCGAACAATTTGTTCTGAAGAGTCTGGCGAAACCTTCTGTTTTAGAATACCTCCATAACCAATGTCAAAGGCATCAGTTTCAACAATCTGAAAAGCATTAAAAGTAGGGACACCAAGACAGGGTAAAGTTTTAAGATGAGATTTAATCTATATGTGTGTATATATATATATATATATAAAACCAAAGATCTGCTTGCTCCACATTTTTCCACGTCAGCACGATATAAAAAAATAATAATAAAACAAAAAAAGAAAACCAAAAAAAAAAAAAAAAAAAAGATAATAAACCCGATTCTTATTAAAACCTATCTCTCAAAAGGAGCCTAAATGCAAAAATCAGCCGCAACATTCTCTAACCTATCTCTCAAACGCAAAATCAGCTGCAACCTTTTCTAACCTATCTCTCAAACGTAAAATCAGCCCTAACAAAACCCTCGATCAAACTCTCTCTATTTCAAACTCACTCCCATCTCCTTCTTCTTCTTTAACTCTCTCATTCAATGCAGCTCCCTCCTTTTCTCAGCCACAACTCCTCAGGCTGATGTCAATTTTGATTCATGGCTGTTTTGTTCTTGATTTTTTATCATCTGGGCATTGATTATTTTTTGGCCCCCTTTCTAGGCATTTGATTTTTAGGACTGACCTGAAGAATTTGGATCCTTTTCCGTTTCTGATGTTGGACTATTTTTCAAGTATGAAGAATTCCAATCTGATCTTTTTCAAGTTTCAATTTTATTTGATTGATATGAGTTAAAATTCAGATTGAAATTGGTCTAAATGGAACAGAGCCTTAAAGTTATGTTTTAATTATATGTCTTCAATTAGGTTATCTATAGATTTAGGGATTTCAAATTCTACAGGTTTTGTAAGAAAATATTGTAAATATCGATGGGTTTCATAGTGGAGATAGTATCAATTTAATGGGTTTTTTTTTTTTCCTGTGTTTTGAAAGGCCTAAGATAATTCATATTGATGTGGATTGTGATTCAGAATTTTTAGTGATATGTATCATGTATGGGCTGTGTGTTGCAGATGGTTATGGTTTGTTTCAGTTTCGGGTTGCTAGAGTTTTTAATATCGTTTTTTATCCGAATTTGTTTTAATTTAGACTTATGTTTGGACATGTGATTTTTTGAAAGAAAAATTCTTTTTGTTAACAGAGAATGTTCATAATATATGATTGTTTAAGGTCCTCATATGTTGTCAAAAACTATTTTTTTAACAGTCCTATGGACAATTTAAGGTCCTCATACATTTTTGTTTATGGTATCTTAATTTTTAATGTTGTTTCCACTTTGCAATTTTTATTTCATGTTAAATTATACTTGATATGACTTTTGATTTTAGTTCTAATATCACATTAGCTACTGAGCATGTGAATCTGTTTCCAACTACTAAAGCTTAGAATGACCTATTTTTGATGTTGTCTTCCAGATCTTGCACATTTGTTTGCTGCCTCCTAAAGAATCCAATCTCTGCAATTCTGTACCTCTATAATCATAATGCACCTGAAAAAAAAAAAAAAATATTCACTGTAGTTTGTCAAATATTTTTTTCGAAATGTTAAAAGCTCTTTTTTAGTTAAAATTTGTCCTATATATGTAGGAGTTAATTCTCTCGCTGTTGTTTTTGTGAGTTTGATTTAGGTGGTCATTTACTACACTATTATTGATCTTTTTTATTCTGTTTTTTACAAATTATTTTAATTAAAAAAACTAAAAAAAATACTTACTTTGCAGGTTCTACTTTCATTTTTGGATAAAAAGCTACATACTTAACTGCATCGACTCAAGGTTTGTTAACAATTTCTTTAAAAAAAATTTAAAAAAGTTCCTGTTGCATAAAAGCTATATATAAATAGTCATTATAAAACCATTAATCAGATCATTTACTGCTTTGCTACTAATACATGTATTGCACTATTTGTCTGATGTAGATAGTTTTGTTTATGGAATCTACATTTGTTCATTATTCTATTTACTTGCTAAATAAAAGAAAAAAGAGAAAAAAAAATGACTCTTTTGTTTTTATACTTTTTTCATTTAATTGTTTTTTTAAAAGTATATTTAACTCAACTGAGTTGTTATTCAAAATAAAAGAAATATTTCTTTTAAATGGTTGGAACATATTGTTTATTGCGATTGTTATACTCATAATAACTGTTTTTAGTTGTTTTACCAATAATTCATCGTGAGAAGGTAAAATATTTCCTTTAAATGGTTGAAAGGTAAAATATGGAAGGTAAAATATTTGTTTTCAATCATACAACCTGCCCTTGAATATTTTGTATTTATAAAAATTCTTCTCTTGGCTTCAACTCAAACTTTTCTCATAAAAAATACTACTTTTTTTTAGGGGGAGAGAAAGGAAAACAGCTACTGTACATCATCGGTAAAGGAAATACCAAACAGCTCGACAACCCAATCTTTTCTATGTTAGACAACACCTTTAAGATAATATACCTGACTGTTTTGTTCTTATTACGAAATCTGAATTTAAATTCCCAAAATTTTGAATGTTTACATAAATTTATGATCTTTTTCACTCATTTTTATTGTGTCCATGCTTTAATTTAAAAGATATTGCATTAAACGACGCCGTTGGGTTATTTTGGCATTTTAAAAGGTGTAGGAGTGGTGGAGAAAGTAGAGTTAGAGGTGGAGATAAAGGAATATAAGTATGAGGAAATGGTTAAAGCCCTTGTAAACTTTGAAAACAGGTATTATATCTTTCTATTTGTTTTGTTTGTTTATCTAATTCTTTGACTTGGATTGAAAAGAATTAGATTCCCATTTTTTAATTTTGGGTGTGTTATTGATGGTTGATATAAGTGCGGATTTGTTTGGTTTGTTATCCACTCATCCTGTAACTCCCTTGATATGCTTGCTCCAAGAGGTATAAAACAACGCAAGAAAGCTCGACGAGCTAAAACTTTTAGAGTTACTTCCTTTCCAATCGAGTATAAAATCTTAACAATTTATGCTAGGTTTGTTAATTCTGCTTCCAACAATCTCCCTCTATGTTCTTGATATTTGGTTATTCATTTTGTGAATTTTAATTATTTTTATTTTGCTTTATTCATCTCTCTTCAAATATTATGATTATTTGTTGGTGATATTTCTGCATTATGGTGTTTTTAAAACAAGGCTGCTTTTGAATCAATTTGTATCTATGCTAATGATGTATATATTGAGAATTTTAATAATAAAGGCATGGAAGATTTTGATAAAATCATGAATCTAAACTTTTGTTAAGGGCTGCAAAAGTAGGAAATGAAAATTCTGCTTTTGTCTGCACAGTTTAGAAAGGCAAGAAGCTTATGATGGGGAAGCTTTAGTTGTAGAGTAGAGAGAAGAATGAAGCAATTCAAGAGAAACTCTTTGTGATACAGTGTAGAGTCAACAACAATATGCTTGCACTTGTTTTCTCATATTTAATATGATAACTTAAACAAGTCTTATAAAGAAGGTTATTTTTATTGCTAAAATATAGTTAGTGAAGCTGTCCCCACCAATTTAATAAGATTTTGTTGTTGATTTACAAAACTCTTTGAATATTATGATCATTAGTTTTTAGTGCATGTCATATATTTTACTTTCTATTAGTGTTTCTTTTAAATGTGATATGTAATCTTTTGATTTGAAATTTTACCCTTTTTGTTGTGAAGGCGCAATAACCGGTGATAAAACATCATATTATTTTTCATCTACTCAAATTGTAAATCGTAACAACAAAAAGTATGTAAGCTTCTGCCTAGAATGAACATTGTAAATTGCTTCAAATGAGCAATAATTTGCTTTATTGGCAGAATAAGAAATATTTGACAAGGTCACTTTATATATATATATATATATATATATATATATAACACGCACACACACTTACCTTGGTTGACCAACTCAAATCGTAATGAAATTTGTATATTTCTTTTTGTGTGAGTTATTCCTTAAAATCCAAAGCTAAAAGGTTCATTTAAGTTGACTAAATTTCTCTCAACTCGACAAAAAATGCATTTAATTTGATTAAAAAAATATTTAGCATTTCTATGAACTTTCCCGTGCATCGCACGGGTTAGCGACTAGTTTGTTTAACAAGGGAAGTATGAATGTCAGTCCAAGGAGGAGGATTACTTTGCAACCGATCAAAGAGTGGTTTGCATTGTTTCCTCAAATCTTTGTAAAAATTAGCAATATAGTTTAGGGAACCAAGAAATTTTTGAAGTTGGGTTTTATCAATAATTTCATCAGGAAATTTGTTAGCAAAATTGAATAGCTCTATCAATAGGATGGATCTGTCCTTCAGAAATATCATAGCCAAGAAATCTCACTTTGGTTTGAAACAGTTTGATTTTCTTAGCAGAGACAACAAGACCATTTCTCTTAATAGTTTCTAGAAACGAGTACAAATGTTTCCAATGTTCACCAATAGAATTGGAGAAGATCAAGACATCGTCAATGTAAACAATAGTAAAGTGACTGAAGGAATTGAAGATGTCATTCATAATGTTTTGGAATTCACTGGGGGCATTTTTGAGACCAAAAGGAGTGTTGAAAGCAGTTTTATATCTATCTTTTTCGCTAATTTGGACTTCCCAAAACCCAGATTTCATATCAAATTTGGAAAATACAACAACATTACTTAATTTGTTAACTAAATCATTCTTATTGGGGATAGGATATCTAATCCACTCTAAGACTTTGTTCAGAGGTTTGTAATTAATCACAAGACAAGAAGTTTCTCTCTCAAACTCAGCATTTTTCTAGACATAGAAAGCAGCACAAGACCAAGGAGACTTGCTGTTCCTAATGAGTTTTTTCTTGAGCAAATTATTTATTTCATTTTTACAAAATTCAACAGTTTCAGCATTCATTTGAATAAGGCGAGCTTTAGTAGGAATATTATTTTCACTAAAATCTTTAATATAAGGCAGGTAAACAATATGTTTTTTCCTATGCCAAAAAGCATTAGGAATATCAGAACAAACATCATTCATCAATATTTTTTGAAAATTATCAATTTTGGATCTTAATAATTTATCAAAAAGTTGTTCAATAATTTTCTTGTATTTAACTTCTTGTTTAAGGAAGTTAAGATATTTAATTTTAGCATGAATCAAACTCAAGGCATCATTATTATCAATTTCAAATTTTGAAACAAATTTGAACTTTACTTTCTGTCCAAAAGGATCAATAGTAAGTCCATCATTTTCAACAAAGAAAGGATACAAGGTAGCAATGAAAGGTAAACCAATGATCATTTTATCAGTCATATTTTTAACAAACACAAAAGGTATCTTAAAGCAGACATCATCATGGCAAACATGAGCATTGTTCAATTCATATTTGATTTTCATTTGTGTGCCATTAGCAGACACCAATCTTTTAGTAGATTTTTCAAAATATTTAAAAGGGATCAAACCTTCTTGAATACAATTAACATCAGCACCAAAATCAATCATGGCAATAGTATCAAAAGCATAATCATGTGAAACAACAATTTTGATTTCAGTAAACCATTTTGGAGGTATCATATGTTTAACAAGAGCAAGTTGATTATCAATCAAATTAATCAAATTATCAGAAACATTACCAGAAGAAGGAGCTTGTTGAGTGGATCCATCTCCATCTTCTTGCTCATTATTATCAGAATGGTTTTTATCCAAATTTTTATCAATCTTGAGTAACAATAATTCTTGTTTAAGATTAACATTATCTTGTTTAACAGTTTTGACATCATTTTTTAATTTAATTATTTCTTGTTTAACAGTAACAATTTTGTGCTGAAGAACATTAACAGTTAATTCTTTTGTTTTCTTTTTATTAAATATTTCCAAAGTTTCTTCAAAACTTATGTTAGATTCAAGTTTTTTAACATTTTTGTCTCTTGTTAGGTTTTCTTGGAACTTATCAAGAAAATCTTTTTGTAAAACAGGATTGTCAATTTTACTTATTAAGGTTAATATCAAATTATCTTGTTCATCTTCATTAGTTAACACATTGACAAATTTTATAACATTACAACATGAATCTCTACAACTGAGTTTAACATTAGGAGAACTAGAAGTTTCGCCACAAGAATGATAAGCAGAATCAGACGAAGAGGAGAAGTCCTCTTCAAAAGAATCAATCAAAGCAATAGATTCAATAATTTGAAATAATTGATTTTGATCATCATCATTAATGTTTAACATGTTCAATTTATTTTTAATTTACCAGACTTTTGGTTACAATCTTTACTAAAATGGCCAGGTTTTCCACAGTTAAAGCATTTACCTTTACCTGATCTTTGTTTAACAAAATTGGTTCTATATATTTTATGTTTTTTATGGCTATAACTTTTGTAAACTTTATCATGTTTACTTTTTCCTTTTTGCCTGGAAAGGGCAATAGAAGGTAAACCATATTGTTCACATAAATTACCTATTTCATATTTAGCTTTCTTTTTATTTTTCAATTGTTATTTTAACAATTTTTCATCATTACACATGTTGATTCCAAGTTTTTTAATACTACTAAAAGTATCACCATAAGTTAAATTATCATAATCAATAGAATCATTTTTTCCAATTAATTCTTGTTTTACTTTATGAGCAAAGATAGGAGGTAGACTATCAATAAACCTTTCTTTCCAATAAGGTTTCGTGGAATCTTTCCCGAGCATTACTCTAGAAATAAACACATCTTGGTACCATCCATAATCAGACATAGTAGGACATCTCAAATTATTCAGATAATCAGAAATTCAAGATGAAACATTAGATGAAGTACCAACAAAATGTTTGAGAATAGTATAAACCAAAGTATTAACACCATCAAGAATACCTCTTTCAATTTCATCAAAAACAGGCATACCTTCATTATCTTTTTTAACAGAATACTTAATAGTCTCTCTGGATTCTTCTGTGAGATGTGAATCCCACCATCCTCGAAGAGTATCGGAAAAACCCGTAACAAGTAGGTTAACAATATCAGGGTGATCAAGATTATCATGGTTATTCATGTATGCAATGGCAACCATGGACATATGACTCATTTTGTTAATAATTTCTTGTTCAGACAGACCATCAATATTCCATTAATAAAGTTTATTAGCAGAAACAGAAAATTGGGTTTGAGAAATTCTTTCTTCAAACTACATATCAGGAGGAGTAGGTCTTGAGTAACAGTTTTTGGTAAAATACATGGGACTGGGTTTTCCAATAAATCTTTTGAATTCTGGTAAACCATCATCAAAAACATTTTTGAAAGAAACAGAAGATAAAGAGTCAGAATCTGTATCTTGTTGAGAAGCAGATTCATCTTCTTTTCTTGAAATAGCCCAAGCAGCACTCCTAGAAGTAGAGGTTTGCTCTATTTTAACTTTTAAATTAGCTAGCATTTTTTCAACCTTTTCAAGAGTTTTACTCTGATCTTTAGCTTTTTCAAGAGTTTTACTCTGAGAGGTTTTGAAAGTAATTTTTTCTCTTTGACTGGGCAAATCAATCAAAGGTTTCTTAGGTTTTGAAACAGTAGTTTTTTCAACAATCTTTTCTTCAATACAGTCAAGCTGTTGACCAATGACATGTAAAGATTCATTAGTAAAATTGTTCTTTTCAATAATAATAACAATAGGATTTTTGTCATCAGCAATTTTGAAAGGGGAGGCTTTTACCTTAGTATTTTGACAGGTAATCAAAACAGTTTCTAGGGGAGGATGACTTGACCAAACAACAGTTTTGTCTTCTTTAACAAAATTTGATTTTCTTATTACATTCAAATGATTAGTATGAGCTTCATTTTTTGAAACATAATAATTTTCGAGATAATCAAAGAAAAAAATATGCTTTCCCAACAAATTCATTTTTTCTTTCCATTTCCTCTTAACTCTGTAACACCCCGACCCCAATTTTATAATTAACCTATGTGTTCAAGTGGTTAATTATTATTTGAATTCCTTACTTTCTAAAATTAATATAAGAGTATTTAATAAAGATATTATTTTGTAGTGTCATTGAATAAGAATTGTAAAGATTATAAATAGTTGAAATGGCTAATTGTATTATAAATATATACTAAGTATAAGTATGTACAAAACTATATTAAGTTGTTAAGTTATTAAATATATAGTTGTTGATGTTTAATTAGGTGTTTAAGGAAAGGGTTAATATGCAAAGTTATTGTATACTTTGGGCCTTTATACAATATAAGGTTATGGAGGGGTGGAAAGTGAGAAAAAAAAAGGTTGCAAAAGGTGAGTCATCAACTCCCTTTTTCCTTTGCAAATACGTGTCCCATGAAGTTATTTTCCCTTGACTTCTTTGGCTGAAGGTTCAGCCCCTATTCTTCTTTTCCTATTCATTTCTCTTTGTTCTTATCACTTTCTACTTTCCTTTGTTCACACCTCATCCATTCTTTGACTTTCTCAAGCAACTAGTACACTCAAGAAACTCTCTCCCTCTTTCATACCCACGGATCAACACCAAAAGAAAGAAAAGATCTCAACTTTCCTCTCCCTCTCACACCTACGGGTCCAAAGGACAAAGACTTCTTCAATTCTTCTTCAATTCTTCTCAAGCTTTTGTTCCCAATTTAAAGCTAGAGTGATTCTAGCTCAGTCACTCCATGAACCATGCTTAGGGTAAGGGGAAAATTTAATTCTTTTAGTCTATTGTTCATTTTAAACTTAATTTATGGTTATATGATTTTGTATATGGGTAGTTGATTTAGTAATTGAAGTTGGTTGAGTGTTAGTTTATGAACTTGTTAAGAATTGCACTCACTGTTAACCTGTTTGGTTATTATAAATTCTGTATTTTTCCAGGACAGCTATGGGTAAAAGGCTTATTGGAGATTGTTATATAATATGTCTAGTATGTGTGTATTAAATTTCATAGGAAAATACCATCGTTTGATAATTTTTTGTGAATTTATAAGAAAATGTTGCAAAGCTGTCACTGTGACAGATTCTGTGTTTACACATGGTAAATTATGTATTAAATTTTATACAGTGAATTTGGATGCTAGGAAAAATTCCTATGAAATATAAGACACATATAGTTGTAATGGAAGTGGTCTCATAGCATTTGGATTAATATAAAAATAATGGTGTAATTTCTAAGTTGCATGAAATTATGTCAGGACAGTTTTGAGTATGCTGTATTGTATGATTTTTATTAAATTTTTATTTTATGGTTTAACTCTGAAATTTATAGGGTATTTACTATACATCCAGAGGATTTTCTCTGTAAAATTTCATGAGGATTGGAGGTGTTTAGATAGCCCATTCGTATTTTACAAATGAGGCATATGCTGCTGGAATAAAACAGTGAACAGTAAAAGACATGCCTAACTCTGAGGATTTAATTCTAAAGTTAGAGTGATTGATTTGAACTATAATTTATTATGCTCATCATTTAGTATGTATAGATCATAGATAAATTTTGTGTAACTTGGTTCAACGTTTGGTACTCAAAGGAGGGGTTCTAAACCATCCGATTGTTATTTTCTTTATGAAGCTGTCTTGTTTAATGGGTTGTATATTGCCATGTGTGTGTATATGGTTACATGACCATGCTTAAAAGAGTTTATGTTTATGCATGCATTATTGCCCTAATCTCAAGGCATCTGTTGAAATGAATTTGGCTCTTCTAGAGATGTGAGATTACTGTGAGAATGTTGGTTTCTCAATGATTTAGTACATCATGTTGTTTGATGAATGTATTTTGTGTTTGTGGGAACCTCGTTGAGGTGGGATTAGGTTTTCCTTGATTTTAAGAGATATGCTTTGAGATGAATGCGTAAGTTTATGATAAGGAGTAATTGATAGTAATAAGTTTTGATATTTGGTTTAGGTATTACCAGTACCCAAGTCTAAGCTCTTTCGACTGTAGGCTCTCGGTTCCTCTGCTTTCAGATAAGGGATAAGTTATATGGGCATTTGGTAAGTCATGAGGTTATTTTAAAGTATATGATGCATTAAAAGGTTTTTTATTAGAGATATGGCATATAATCATGTTTCAGACAAAGATGTGCTTGTGAACTTTCGAAACCTTATGTATATGATTTAAGCATATTGATATCACTACTAATTTCACGAACATGATGTTTAAAGAAAATAATGGAAATACCTTTATTATGAAATGTTTTCGGGTTATGTTCTCTAATGATCTGAACTCTGGCAGTAGGGGTTAATTACTGGCTTTTCATGGAAAATGTTATATGATTGGCCATTAAAAGCGGGACTGGCTCTGCTGTACCCGTCCTTGTTGATTACGACCAACTTGTGGAGGAAGTCAACCTACCCCCATGGTTGAAAGATATGTATTATGATGTGATCCCGAGAATACCTAGCATTGTGAGGAATGCTGGATGCCTAGCACAATGGTGCTAGAAGCCTCCCAAATAAGTACAAATTTATTAGATATGGACTAACCAATATGTTATGAACAACTATATTATTTTATTGATCATGAGAGAATGAATTGTTTAAATGCATTATGAAAAGTTAAAAGCTCTCATGAAAAGAAGTTTATGATGAAAAGAAAAGCTGTTCTTTAAAGATAAAAGTTTCTGAAGTTCTATTGTGCTTTAAAGATAAAGAATCTGATGAAAAATTTTTAGTGTTCTGTAAAGATAAAACTTCTGATAACAGTACAAGTTTACGTTAAAAAATTTATCAGATATCTGTTTTTTATAAAACGTTAAGTTTTATGACTATGAAAGTTATAATATTTTATGAGAAGATGTTTATAAAGAAAAGTCTTCTTATTTGTTAAAATGTTTCTAGTTCAAGACAAAGTTACCAATTATCTAATTCAAGTTAAAATGATTATTTTGTAAAAAGAATACACACACACGCACACACACACACACACACACACACACACACACACACACACACACACATGTATATATGTTTGTGATTTCTAAACGATCAATATTATATTTGGTGACTTTGTAAGAAATGAAAGAAATTCAATCCGAATGGTTTTGGTAATATTAATCTGATAAGAAAAAGGGGAACAATTATTTTTCTACGAAGAACTTATAAGTTATTATTATAAATAGTATAAAATACTATGCATAAAAAGATGTTCTCCTATCTAACAATTTATAAAATGAAATGATTTGATTTACATGCATTCTTATTAAATTCTTATGTATCTTACCCTTACTGAGCTGCGTAGCTCACCCCTTCCACACTTTCAGTCAACAGGTTTTATTTTGGAGCAGAGGGAGCCTTAGTCGAGTTTTGGAAGGAGCTAGTTTTAGTTTTAAAAGTATAGACCCCGAATTAGTAGTTTGATGTTTAGTTCTGTAGTATTGTGTATTTTAGGATTTAATGAAAGCTGTGTACCTTAAAGTATTAAGAGAAGTATTATGTGAAGTTCAGAATTTGAGTAACTGGTGGATTATGTTATTCTTTGAAGTACAATGTAGATGCTCTGAATGTCAAGTGAAAGGTTATATCATTTAAGTAAAGAAACAAGAATGAAAAGAAAGAGGAAAGATTTTGGAAAAGCTTTTGTAAAAGTTAAGTTGGTTCTTGTTAATATCAGATTTAAACTTGATATTAGCATGCCGGTCATGGTCACAAATCCGAGTATCAGGTTTGGGTCGTGACAGTTGACAAGCCACAAACGCGTTGACCCTTAGTGATAAATTAAATTGATTAATTAGTCAAGTTATTAATTAATCAAGTTAACATGCAAAATCACGTGGCAGCACAAACAAATCACCAAAACTAAAGTATACAACGGAAAATAAATGATACGGTGATTTGTTTACGAATGGGGAAAACTTGACGGCAAAAACCCTACCGGGTGATTTAAGGTCACCACTCCCGAAACTCCACTATTATCATAGCAAGCGATTACAAGCAAGGAATCCCAAGTACCTTACCAACCTACAGTTGAACCTTTACCCCAATACCCAATTGGACTTGCTCTGTAGTGACAGTTTCTCCTTTCAATGCACGGCTCCTAAGTACGTGACTAACCAATTGCGCGAATTCTAGTACGCGACTTCATTTCACCAACTAGAGAGAGAGTTGTTGGCTGTAAAGTTCTTCAGATCATCTACATGATGAAGATCAAAAAGATGCTCGGTTACAAAACCCTACGGTGCACAATATACAACAATCTTCTTCACAAGCGATGAACTAGGGCACGAACTTTGTCTTTGATCACAAATTGCATGAATAAGGATTACTCAATGCTTGTGCAACTTGCATCACTTTGACGGCCCTTAAAACAATCCTTTTATATGTCTAGGGTTAGGAGAAAAGAAGTCCCAAAAACACATTCACGGATTGGACTTAAAATAGAACTAAAAATTTGTTTTCTTTAAATCTCGACAGATAGAGGTGTCGAGGATCTGTCGAGAAGCTGTCGAGGCTCGGGCTAAAACAGCTTCTTAAAGCTCGATCGATGCATGTGTCGAGACAGGTGTCGAGCTTTAGTAACTTGCACTTTCCAGCTTGTTTCTTGGACAGACTTGATGACTTCAACATTGAATCTTGAAACACTGTTTCTTGAAGCGTTAAACACATCCTAAATCTACCCAATTACAAGTAAAGTGCGTTTTGTCAAAGGGTAAGCCATTTACATAAAATAGTAACATATGTCATCAAATTGAACTACATATGTCCTAACAACAATAACTCTGTCTTTTTCTGACTGAGCAAAAGTACTTTGGTAATATTTTCTTTTACTTATGTTTTCGGCAGAAATAAATTCATTGTACAAAGCAACCATATCAATTTCAAAATCTTTATTAACAAGATTTATCACTCTTAATTGACTTTGGTAAATAGGAGTTTCAATAGGTGGAAAATCAGATCTAGAAGGAGCATCAGATTTTGCATCATCTTTTTGTTCATTAACATTTTTGCTAATATTAGAGGGAGATGCAGCTTTAGTTGAATAATTAGCAGTGCTAATCTGGGAGTTGTTGCTAGCTACTCCTTTTAGCCTTAAATCAGGTTTTTCAAAATTCTTTTTCAAAAACTCATCAATATCATGATCTCTTCTAACAAAACTTTCAGATCCAGCAAAAGAATGTCATCCTTCGTTGATTCTTAAAGGTTTGTTATCACCAAAACTTATTTTAACAATTCCATCATCATATTGTTCAATATGAGTGAGATCAAGTTCATCAAAAACAAGTTCAATAGGTGGAGACTCTCGTTCCAAAGTCCATTCTTTGGGAAGAGTTATATCTTGTCATTGAATCATCTTTGGGACTTGAATTTTAGCATCAAGGGTTGAACATTGAATTAGCATGGTATTACTAGCAGGATCTCTTCCTTTGGAACAAGGACTCAATTGAGAATCAAGCAAGCGGTAATAAATGCAATAAAATAAGAGCAAAAGGCGTACTGCCTTCATCCATATCATAACCAGATGTCAATATGTTCAATGTCAAAGCTTTAAAAATATTAGGATCATCCAAAGCAAGAGCAAGAGCAAGATCAGGATCAGGATCAGAATAACAATCAAAGTAAACAGGACCATCATATAAAGAAGCAGTAATCATGTACAGGAATCCATGCACATAGGAAGAAGTCTCTATAAGATTAAGTCCAACTGGAGATTGGAGTAAAGGTTCAACTATAGGTTGGTATATTGAGATAGGTCTAGATAGTTGTAAGATTCCCTATACTTGTAACCTTTTTTCCTTAATTAGTGGATTTTTGGGATTGGTGACTTGAAATTCACTCGATGAGATTTTTGGCTTGCAAGAAGTTTTCCTCATTTGTCAACAAATCACCGTATTTATTTAATTTCTGCTACACTTAGTTTATCTGGTAATTTTTTTGTGCCTCCACGATTTGCATGTAATTTGACTCAAATAATTAACTTGGGCAATTGAATTAATTAACCGCAATCAATCCATAACCCAACGTGCCCTTTCAAAAACATTTGAAATCAATTCTGACCATTGGGCACATGAAATCATGTCAAATAGATGAGTTAGAGCATTAGCAATACTATGCCAAATGCCATTTTAACACACAAAAATTTACTTTTAAAAAAAAAAATTAACACGCCACTTTACAAAACACCATAAATTAGATATTCAATTTTTCCATTCAACACATTAAAATAAGATATACAACACATTTAAATAACCTTAAAAAATCCTACAACCATCCTTAGCTCACCCCACCACCACCCAAAATCAACCATCGACCACCAAAATTTGTCCACAATGACAATCCCAAAAAAAAAAAAAAAAAAAAAAAACACCACAACCACCGTGAGAGAGAGAGAGAGAGAGAGTGAGAGAGAGAGAGAGAAAGAGGCGGCTTGGGGAGAGGAGACTGTGCAAGGTTGGTAGTAACTGTAAGGGCCCTGTTGCCCTATGGGGAGTGCGCCTTGGCCGAGTGGACTAGGGCGGAGAAAACAAGGAGTCGCTACCCAGTTTTATGGTCTAGAAACCATCAATATAGCGTCCTTATGTGGAAGGACTAGTCTTACTACCAGAGTATGGGTTTAAAATTTAAGTACAATCTTGGGAATTAAGGTGTTAGGCACCCAAAATTGCTCGACTTGTGGGTCAACTTCCACTCATTGTATCCTACGTGTTAATCCTATTAAAGGCACATTCAACATTGCATCTTAACATGCACAAACATACACTAGCATACATCTAAGAATACATCATGGCATCAATCATCTCAAGACCAAAATTTATCTATCATGCTCATCAACCAACCCTAGTATTCATCTATTGGCATTTCATATTATCTCATCCAAGGAAACAAAAAAAATCATGGCAGAAAAGTAGGCATGGCAACAAAAGCATCAATCATCAAATGTGTATACCAAACTTTTAGACACAAAAACAAGCATCAAACAAACAATATCCATCACTCAAATGCATGTTAATACCAATGCATATCTTACCTTGCTTACCAAATTGCATCATAACACCTATGTCATTAATGAATGGACATGTGAATGCATGTTCATGGCATCAAGCAAGAAACATAAGAGAAAACCCTAATCTGACATGTTAAAGAAAACAAACAAATAAACAAAGGAACAAAGGTTCAAAACATACAAGAAGATAAATACATAGGCATATTATGTGAAAGAAGTAAAGAAACAAAAGGGTCTTTGGGCATGAGTATGCGTGCGCATATATAGGCCTGCATATATAGGCCTGCGTACACAGGCCAATTATATGCGTACGCATACTTCAAGTCTGCAGAAAAAGCATGCGCGTGCAGACACGCAGAAACCCTGACCTAGAAACACAAAAAAGTAAAAAAATGAACAAAACCTAAATCTAACAACCTAACTTGCAAAAGATCGTAAAGCAAAGAAAATCTAGGCTAAACAAAATGTTATAATATAAAGAAATGGAAGGATTAAAGCAAGAAAAGTAAAGAAATGAAAAAGAAAAGCTTAGAAATCAATACCTTAAACAAGAAGCTTTTCAAGCTTGATTTAACCGTTTCCCTCAGTCAATCTATTCACAATCAAATATAAAAGTGAGTAGTAATTTTAAACTCAAAAGATCAAGACCAAAAAAGGTCTCAATCAAATAAAATTGACTAGAGGATGTTTTATCAGAAACTCCTTCTTTAATTCACTATTTCTAGTGAATCTTAGGTTTTCCATTAGGATTTTCTATGTGTTATGAAAGGGTGCTATGTATGGGTTTAAATAGTGAGAAAATAGGGGTTTGGAACGAGTTTCAAAAGACGTGGGATTCGTTCCAAACCTCAACATTAATGCAGAAAACTTGCATTAGACCTACATGCACAAGTTCTGGCCTTTGTATGCAGGCTGAGGGTTTTCTTGGCCTTTTATTTTCTAAAAATAGATTTATTTTCTCATAAAAAATTATATTTTCCATTTTAGCATGTCTCAAGTCAATTTGTAATCTAATTGGACCCTAAACCAACCTTGGATCTTAAAATTTTGGTATCATTGAGGAACGGGAACCCAAGTCGTAAGGGGTACCAAATGTGATATCTATAGTAACTGGGCAAGATGTGGTAGGCCAAGGTCAGCAGCTTGGTGAGATTGGCAATAGCATCTGAGAGTGAGATCAGCAGCAAGATCGAAGGTGAGAGTAAGACAAAAAGAAAAGAGAGGTTGATTTTATCTTTTTTGGGTCAAAAGTTAAAGAGAAAGGAAGAAAGGGGTTAAAAGTGAATGAGAGATAAAGAGAGGGGTTGAGACTGAAGCAGACAGGTGAGATAGGAGAGAGAAAAGTAAAATAAAAAATATTACAAGGTTTATCATTTCTATCCATAAAGTTCTATTATTGGAATTGTATTGTTCATTAATGCTAAAAATTTTAGCATTTAGAACATTTGACATGAGAGGTTTTTTGGTGTTTAGGGTGTTAAATGCCAAATATTTGGCATTTGACACAATGATGCTAGTGCACTTATAGTAGAAAATCTTTAGGGATAATTACAGATTACCCACCTGTAATTTAGCCAGAATTTAACCTACTCACCTGTGGTTTCATTTTTTACACTTTATCCACCTGAGTTACTTCTGTTTAGTCTCTGTTACCCACCTTTGTTAAAAAAGAGAAGTAAATAAGTCTTTTACACCCATTTTATGTCTCTCTCCTCCCAAAACAAAAGAAAAACAAGATTAAAATATGGTATTAGTTTATCACAATTCACAAACATGAAGAACATACACCCAGAAAACTAATACAAATCAAATCAATCAATACCATCAAAGTATAAACCATATATCTATCAAAATGCAACCCCAAAACCCAAGTCAAAATACAAACATCAACACACCCACACACATCCAAAACCATGGATCCATCAATAACCATGCCTCAAATCCCATTTTTCAAACCCCAACAACCAAAGAAACTAAATACCTAAATCAAATAAACAAAGAAGAAGAAAAATATAGCACAACATTTTATCCCCCATTTTATACTAGATGGACTTCAAAATTAAGCCCACAAAAAAGAGTCACAAATTGCTAGCAACACATTGAAAAAGTAACATGCAGAGAGAGAAAAATCACAGTTTCAAATTCTCTATTGAAAAAAAAAAAAAAAAAAAAAAAAAAAAAAGAAAACTTAGAGAACTTTAATGGAATTTAAGAACAATTGAATTCAAACCCAGACATATATATTTGAAACCCCAATATCAAATCCAAAGATATATTTCAGGGACTTCTCAAACCCAGAAAAATTAAACTCAAATCAACCACTCCATAGATCTCATCCTCTCTCTATCTTCCCCCTTTCTCTCTCTTTCGTCCATCCATCCAATATATCATAGAAATCTCTATAAATAGAGGGAAAATCCAATCATAAATTTCCAATTTAGCCTCAATACATATATTATTAGAGTGAGTTAGCATTGGGAGGTAGAGGTACCAGTGTACAAAGAAGACGCCGCGACGAAGGAAGATGTGGGCACTGTAGGAGGTGAGAAGCTTGACGCAATTGATAAGGGAAGGGTCATGGATTTGGGTTTGAGCAAAGGAATGGAGCCACCACTAGAAACACCGATGATCCACCATACCCACGATGACACCGCAACCAAGACATATCCACCGTAACAACCCAAAATCTCAGATCGACCACCACCAAAACCCAAATCACAACCTACACGTCACGTTCCTCAAAACCCAAACCCATATAGCAACCTTTGGCTCCTCCATTATCGCAACTGTGACCCAAAGCTACTACTTATCTAAACCAAAGTGTAGGAGATGAGAGAGAGACGTAGACTAAACAAAGAGAGAGAGAGAGAGAGAGAGAGAGAGAGAGAGAGAGAGAGAGAGAGAGAGAGAGAGAAATAAAATCAAATAAGAAATAATGGAAAGAGTAGTAAGTGATTTTTTCTTTAATGATGATTCTCAGACTAATAAATCAAGTGGGTGCCACTATAGCATCTAAGATCTCAAGTGGGTAAGCAAGCGTGAGAGAGTGCGTGGGAGATGAGTGTTTGATCTGATTTCTTGTTTAATTTTTATGAAACTTGTTAGAGTAAGAGGAAAAAATTAGATGTGGGTTATGGAGCATAAACAGAATGAATTATGGGTGGGTAAAGTGTCAAAAATGAAACCACCGATGGGTAAGTTAAATTCTGGCTGAAGCACAGGTGAGTAATCTATAATTATCTCAAATCTTTATAGAAAAATGCATTATTTCAAGTTCGCCTAACATACGTTCAACTGAACTACGCAAAATTTCAGGTCAAATAGTTTTAACTCTCTCTCACCTAACACTTTGGTCGAGCCAACTCATAGACAATGACTCGCAGAGAGACTCACATCTTTCTCGCTCGATGCTAGGTTGATTCAACTCTCACCTGAAACTTGGGTCGACCCAACTGTCAAGCTAACTTTACTGATCTTGATTTTTCCTCACTTTCACAATCAGATTCTTGTGTATCCAAATTCTAATATTACAACCTATGTATATTTATCAATATGCACAACACTTTCAACAGTTCAATGCATTTTACATCCTTTGATCCCTATTTCATTAGGTTTAAAATGCTATTTGTGAACTTTATAATAAGTTCGAAATTTTTCTTAAGAATTTTTGCAACCAACAAATAAATAAATTGCAAATAAGTTACTTGGTGCTTGGTGCTTAAAATGGGGCTAGGCCTTTTTTGTATGCAAATAAGTTGATAGGAAATATTTTCACCATCTAGAATATTTTTTTTAACACCCTAGAGTCTATGGTCACCAAAAGCATCATGAGCTCACCAAAGAGTATTTGATCGCCAAAAATATCATCAGTCATAAAGAGAGTGTGGCACCACGAGCCACACTCCACCCTGACGGTCGTCAGGTACACAGAGGTCGTCAAGTACCTTCTCTGACACCACATGATATACTCCACCCTAATGGTCGCACATATCAACATTAGACACCAGATGAATCAATGACACTCCACCCTGACAGTTGTCACGTATTAAGGGATCATCATGTACCTTCCCTGACACCACATGACACACTCTTCCCTAACGGTCGTCACGTATCAAAGGGTCGTAAGCAACTTTCCTTGACACCACGCGACACACTCTGCCCTAACGGTCGTCACGTATCAAAGAGTCATCAGGTACCTTCCCTAACACCAAGCGACACCCTTCGCTCTAACGGTTGCCACATATCAAAGCGTTGTTTGGTACTTTCCCTAATACCACGCAACACAATCTACCTTGATGGTCATCACGTATCAAGGGGTTGTCAGGTACTTTACTCAAGGATATTTCAACTAGGAGAATTTTCTAACTCCTTTTGCCATCGAGTTGGCAATTCCCTTCGAGTTCCTTAGACCCTTCAGGCTTGAATCACCCTTCGGACCAAATATACCATTTGGGATCAATATACCTGTTATGACAAATATGCCCTCCGAGATCAATACACCTATCGGGACAAATATACCATTTGGGATCAATATACCTGTTATGATAAATATGCCCTCCGAGATCAATACACCTATCGGGACAAATATACCCTTTGGAATCAATATACCCGTCGGGACAAATATGCCCTTCGGGATCAATACACTCGTCGAGACAAATATACCATTTGGGATATATACACCTGTCAGGACAAATATACCCTTCGGGATCAATATAGCCATTAGGCCAAATATATCCTTTTGGATAAATATACCCTTCGAGACAAGGATACCCTTTAGAATCAATACACCCGTCAAGGCAAATATACCCTTTAGGATCAGTATACCCGTCGGGCCAAATATACCCTTTGGGCTCAATATACTTGTCAAGACAAATATACCCTTCAGGATTAATATACCTATCAGGCCAAATATACTCTTCGGGATAAATATACCCTTTGGGACAAAGGTGTCATTCGGGATAAACATCTCCTTTGAGTCTGATGACCACGTGACATTGTCTATACCCTTGGTCTATATTCATCATCAAGTACATTAAAAGAAATGTAACTTATAGCATTGATAATGAGACTATTAAATAATGATTTCAAAATATGAAAAATCGTAGAAGATAATTTTAAACTTTATGTATTTGCGTGTTTTTTTTTATTGTTATTGTTGTTTTCAATATATGAATTTATTTTTTTATTAGATTATATAATTTATATTTTTTAAGGAACACCCAGAGAAAAATCTCTAAAGTTGTCACTGTCCCTAAGTGAAGCTAATCACTAATCACACGACCAGAACAGTATAACTCTCAAAAAGTTTCATTGATAGTATTATTTGTAGGTTCCGAGTTTAGGCTATATATTAATTATTTATTTTAAGAAAGTTTTTATGAGAAATTAAAAAAATTGTAAAAAGAATTAGTCATTTTTTCTTTTTTTAATAATTTTTTTTTAAAAATAGTTTATTAATGTATGTCTTAAGGGCATACGTTAAGAAAACCCTTTTTAGTATAGTCTGGTTATCGAGCTTAATGATAGTTGTTACTAAATTATTTTTAAAAAGTTTTGATACTATTTTAATTAAAAATTATATCAAAAATATTTTAAAATATCACATTTTTTCTTTTTGTCCTCAAAAGTTTTTAAATCAATACACTGAATACAGCATCAATTAATTTTTTTTCCCAATTTGTTAAAAAAAAAAAAACATAACAATAATGTACTAATTAAATTTTACCGTCTGTCCAATAGAGTACAAGTCTGGCCAGTGAGGTTCACATGGTCATGGAAAAAGAGTGTTGTTGGGTCCATAGTTCAAGAGAAATACTACTTTTACAATACTTTTACAATATTTTCATAACAAATTTTATGTAATTATTTGTTATCGTTTTCAATTTGAATTTACCATTAAAATTATTTTTTTATCTTACCAATAATAACCCATAATAACATTTTATTTAAAATTTATTGTGAAAATGTTATTAGTCCTGTATTTCTCACGATTCAAACATGTCGGCTCAGTTATTCTGTATATAAACCTCACCTCCTACATTGCTCTGCGCCACCCTCACACCTCCTCAGTTCACTGCTTCTTCATTTAATTTTCTAAGCTCTCCCACTTGTGATAAATTAATATTGCGCTTATTGTATAATGAATAGTAGTAGTAGTAGTAGTAGTAGTAAAGATTCTGGGGTTACAGAAATGTCTAGTGAAGTAGCACCAAAAAATCCTGAACAAAGTATGGAGCAAGTTTCTGAAGAACTCCATGGGAAGAGAATTTTCTGAAGGTTCGATTCCTTGGACCTCGAATCCTCCACTGTTCCCGGTCGCCATGGCCATGGCTCCAAGGTTTGCTTGCATTCCCACAAAGCAAATTTCCGCTACCAGTTGCTCAAATAATTAACAGTATTTTATTGTTATTATCATCAACTAGGAGACTTTTTTGGAATACATTTGTATTATTTTTTTATATCTTTAACAGTAACCAAGTGTGTTGCATGATTTTTTTTCGGCTACCATAAAAAGTTCGGGACTTTTTGGGTTTGACTCAGTAAAGCCAAAGGGTTTTTGACAAGTATATACCTTATGCTTCCTTCCTCTTACTGCTTGTGGGGACCTATGCATATGGTAGCACTAAGAAAAAAGATACATGCATCCTATAGACACTTCATTTTGGCTTGGAAACTAGGACAAAACAAAAAAAAAATACTTTAAGTTCTAAATTTGACTAATTGAATATATTCATTTTATTTTTCAGGGTGCGGGGTTGTCAGTGATATTGCATCTAGCATTTCAGAGCATAGGAATTGTATATGGAGATATTGGTACTTCACCACTGAATGTGTATGCAAGCACTTTCTCTAATGGCATCAAGCATAACGATGACATATTGGGTGTTCTTTCTCTGATCTTTTACACCCTCACTTTGATCCCTCTCGTTTAGTACGTTTTCATCGTCTTACAGGCCAATGATAATGGTGAAGGTAGGTTCTTTGAACCCCCCCCCCCCCTCTCTCTCTCTCTCTCTCTCTCTCTCTCTCCTATATAAGGACATGCCTTTATTATGGCATACTTACTTCAGTCATAGGCCTTTTTTTCTTCTTTTTTTCGTTTATATAAAAAAATAACACTAATATTAATAACAAAACAAACACAAAATTTTGAGAAAGATAGGTCATCTCCTTCACTGTTCCGACTTGTGAACAAAAAGGATGGAACCAAGAACATAGGAGTTGTTCCACTGAGTAAAGAGATAGAGGTCCAATGGATAATATTATAAGCTAATTTGGACGTACAGGACATGATGCAGACTTGATGTAGACACATGGCCAATTTTAGACCTGAGACGATGGAAAAATAAAAAAAAGAAGTAAAGAACAGACAATTTTTTTCGGATACATATCTTCAATAATAATAAACATATTATCATTCAACCACTAGAAACTATGTAGATTCTAAATAAATAAAACACTACAACTTATCTTTCTTACCCCTAATGAAAGAACCTTTGGCTTAACTTTTTCACCATATCAATTTCCTTAATGTGTTATTTCATTTTTATAGGAGGGACGTTTGCTTTATACTCTCTTATATGCCGATATGCCAAGATTGGTTTGATCCCAAATCAGCAAGTTGAGGACCAGGAAGTGTCTAATTTTCAGCTTGAGTTGCCTAGTAGTCGCCAGAGAATAGCATCAATGGTTAAGGCTAAGCTGGAAAACAGCCAGTTTGCCAAGTTCTTCCTATTGTTTGCCACAATGCTTGGTACTTCCATGGTGATTGGGGATGGTGTCCTCACTCCATGTATGTCAGGTATGTTAATCTTCTAGCTATTTAAGGAAAATACTAATTGAAGACATCGTTACGAGGTTTGAGAATACAATAGATATGTTTTTGGGTAGTTTTGGACATAAGCCTAGCTATCAGACTTTCATATACTTTTCTCTTCTTAAAATTATGATGAAAAATAAAATTAAAAAGAAAAAAAAAATAAAAAAAGGAAGAAGTCAAAAACGAATTGTAAAAAAAAAAAAAAAAAAATTGTGAATTAGACATTTTTTTTTGAAACAGAAATTCAAATGATACTATGACGGTGTTTTTATATTTCAATTGTGAAATCATGTACAGAATAGAAATATTCAGATTTTTTTTTAAGTAGAGAGAGAATAGAAACTTAGCCAAAAAGAAATTATTGAATAGAAGGGTCCTCATTTCTTGTTGTCACAATTTGTCCACGTGGCAAGTTATGAGAGGTGGAGTAAAAGTAGTGGGTTTATATAGGTCCAGAACTTCACCACACATAATTCACCACATGGATAAATTGTGACAAAAATTATGATTCATGTGACAAGTTATGAGTGATGGAGTGAATTTATATAGGTCCACAACTTCATCACGTACATGAATAAGTAGCCGGAAAATTATGGCAAAAATTTTGTCCTAACCATGGCCAAATTTCCTAGAAAAATGCTGAAAGTTCAAAAAGGTAATAATTGTTGTTTCGTCTCTTTGTTTGACTTTTGACTTACAATTTATTGGCAGTTTTATCCGCTGTGGGAGGGATCCGGAGAGCTACATCTGAAATCACAGAAGGTAACCCCTTGTTTATCACATTATTGATTTCCCATAATAAAGACAAGGGTACTTTGGGTTTACGGTATTTGTTAATGAACAATTTAAAAAATGTTCCAATACTACATTTATGAAACATATTAAAAAAAAAATTCTCATAAAAATATTCTAAATCAATGCCCTTAAGACATGAGTTAAACTTTCCTTATATAAAATGTATTTTCACAAATTTTTCTTTACAATGAAGTGGGAGAGGGAAATTTGAATCCAAATTCTTCTCAATAAGTGAGTCGTATAATGTTATTGAGTCTTGAGGCTCTTGGCTTCTCTTTGACAATTAACTAACTAATGAGTTAGTCATTTACAAATTGCAATACTTTAATAAGTAATGAATAGGTGCAATTTGAATAAAATTGTACACAGTTCATTAATTTTTTTTTTAGTCCTTAGTAACAAGTTACTCATAGCACACATTTTTCTTATACAGATATGATTGTTTGGATATCAGTTGCTATCTTGATCCTCTTGTTCATGGTTCAAAGACTTGGAACTGACAAAGTGGGCTATAGTTTTGCCCCAATAATATGTGTTTGGTTCGCATTCATCGGGGGTATTGGCCTCTTCAATTTCATCAAATTTGATCCAACAGTCATCAAAGCTATAAATCCACTATACATTGTTCAATATTTCCGGAGGAATAAAAAAGAAGCTTGGGTTTCTCTTGGTGGCATTGTCCTTGTCATTACAGGTGAGGCTTTGATTCCCTATTCATATCGTGATCTTATTGGATTGATCGGAAAAATTGTAAATGAGGCATAATTAAAACATCGATTGCAGGAACGGAAGCACTATTTGCTGATGTTGGCCACTTCACAGTTAGGTCCATACAAATAAGTATGTGCTCAGTGACTTACCCAGCTCTCATATTAGCATATGCTGGACAAGCAGCCTTTCTTTGCAAACACTATCATCTTGTGAAGGACACATTCTTCGAGTCCGTTCCAAGTAAGAAGTGTGTTTTTTTGTTAAATGTTTCTTTATGAATCGTTTCGTGAATGTATCTTTAATGTCTCTTGCTCTATATTTTTATAAAATATGTACTTATATGATTTACTTTTTTTTTTTTTTTTTTTTGAGAAACAAACTAACTGCGAAACACACACACTTTAATTACACTCTGTTACCAAGCTCAAACACATAATTGAGTTGGCTACTTGTGATGATGCAGAACCTTTGTACTGGCCAATGTTTCTGGTGGCCATATTGGCATCGATAGTAGCTAGTCAAGCCATGATTTCGGGGACTTTCTCTATAGTCCAACAATCTCTCTCACTAGGGTGTTTCCCTCGAGTGAAAATTGTTCATACATCGGCTAAGCATGAAGGACAAGTTTACATACCAGAAGTCAATTATCTTCTTATGCTCGCTTGTGTAGGGGTGACTTTGGCTTTCAGGAGCACCGAAAAGATTGGCAATGCATATGGTAATCTACCAGTCTTTTTATCAGTTTGAGTTTTCTATCGACTTGTTTGATGATTAAATTGGGCTATTTAGTAGTATATGGTAAGCATAAAAACTAATGAATTCTTTCTTCTTCTTTTTTGTATGCAGGGATAGCAGTGGTATTTGTTATGACTCTCACATCGGCTTTCCTAGTGCTAATCATGACCATGATATGGAAATCTCACCTACTCTTAGTTATCGCCTATGTTCTTGTTATTGGCAGTGTTGAGCTTCTCTATTTGAGCTCGGTCTTCTACAAATTTGATCAAGGAGGATATCTTCCCCTAGCCTTCGCTGCAGTACTAATGACTATAATGTATATTTGGAATGATGTGCATAGAAGAAAGTACTTTTATGAGCTCGACAACAAAGTCTCCCTAGGAAAGCTCAAGGAGATAGCCTCGGACACAAATTTATGTCGAATACCTGGGTTGGCCATGTTCTATTCAGAGCTTGTTCAAGGCATCCCACCCCTTTTCAAACACTACGTGGAAAATGTGCCTGCACTACATTCAGTCCTTGTATTTGTCTCCATCAAGTCACTACCTATCAGCAAGGTTCCAGTGGAAGAGCGTTTCCTATTTCGTCGGGTTGAGCCTATAGACCAAAATGTGTTTCGATGTGTTGTGAGGTATGGATACACAGATGTGCATTCTGAGCATGAGCCCTTTGAGAAGATATTAGTTGAAAGATTGAAAGAGTTTATTATAAATGATTTTTGGTTCTCACGAAGTAATGATGAGAATGAAGATGATGATTTGGATGTTGGGTTTGTTAATGGAGAGGATGAAAATAATGATGTCAAGCATGTTGATGAAGAGAAATTAGAAGAGGAGTTAAGAGAGAGAAATTGAAGCTTTGGACCAAGCATTGCATGCCGGTATTGTTCACTTGATTGGTGAGAATGAAGTGGTTGCAGGCAAAGGAGCTGGTATAGGAAAGAGATTTTTGATAAATCTTGCTTTCAATTTCTTGAAGAAAAATTTGAGACACACTGAAAATGTATTTGATATTCCTCAAAAGCCCATGCTAAAAGTGGGCATGACTTATGAGTTATGAGGTATTGAGCATGTAGTGAAGAATATGCAGGTGCATAAGCAAGTTAAGATTTCTATATCAGTATATATAGTACAGATTTATTCATACAAGGACTGGAATTTTGGCTATGAAGTTTCCACCTAGAAGAAAGTGCAGATCTTGTAAATGGTGAAGCCTTAATTGAATGTATGCAACGACAAGGTAAATGCCCCTCTAATTCTGTTTTGGAATGCAACCCCAATTGGAGGCTCGGTTTGTATAATTGACAAAACATGAGTCGTATCGTTAATCAATTTTTCATATTTTTTTTATTGTGTATGGTAATATATACGAACGCTTGATAAAATTTATAGAAAATTATTCATATATATATATATATATATATATGAACACTTGATAAAACTATTCATATATATCAGTATGGAAGAAATGATTTTCTTAAGAAAAAGCATAGCAAAATTTCCTGCACTGCATCACCTCTCTTCCGGACGCGATATCTTGACGACCATAACTCCAAATCGAGTAAGGTCAGAGCTTATGGAAACTAGACATTCATATCTTTCTATGGATATCAAGGTTGAAGAAATCGCAGCTCAAAAAGGCCTCCAAAAAGCAGCACAAAAATCAGACTTGGAACTGGAAAAATGACAAAATAGCCAAAACTTGGAGCACAAGTAAGAGGCTATGTAATGGTGTTTCAGAACACCATCACATAGCCACCTATTACCAGGTGGCCATATGATGGTGTCCTAGAACACCCCACATAGCCTCCTACTTTTCACTATAAATGCCCCCTCCCATTTTGTAAAAAATAGGGAAAAAATATGAGAAAAATAGGCTAGAAATACTAGAAAAATCCTTTGAAAATTTCTGAAAAATTCTCTCTTTTCTTCAGGGAACTCCCAAAATATTCAGCCCATATATATATATATATATATTGCTCTTTTCTCTCTTTTATCACCCCAAAAATATTTTCTACCCATTTTTTCTAAATGGGTTCTAAACCGTGTTTTAAAGTAAAATATAGGTATGTTGCCTTAGAAAATGGTGATCATGCCTTAGGAAATGGTGATCATGGCTTCAACTCCCATTTCTTCTTTTGGCAAAGGACCCATAAGCAGGGTGGTCGATACCGTACCGATACCGGCCACACCGGCGAATTTCAGCTGTACCGGCCGCGTACCGGCCGTACCGGACTGAAACACAAAATGCTGTGTTTGTGTGTGTTTATTTTGTTTTTATTTTTATTTTTTGTAATTGTGGCAGTTTTTGTCTCTAAAATAATCAATAATAAAAGTATTTTGTAGATAATTTCATTATTTTACCTAACCTTTAATCTCTTCAATTCTTTTACTTAATTTGGATTTGGTGTTTGAATTAAGAGTTCCATTTTTTCTTTTTTAATTGTTTTACCTACATCAATTCTAATCTCCAGTTGATCTTTAGGTTGCTGTATCAATCAATATACAATAGTTGAAATGGAAGGTATTTATGAGACTAAAAGTTGGAGAGTCTGCATGTGTATGTGTGTGTAAATAGAGATTTTGTGTGTGTGTGTGTGTGTGTGTGTGTGTGTGTGTGTATTAAATATATAAAATAGCGGTAATCCGAAACAGTACACCGGTATTGACCGGTA
Organism: Castanopsis chinensis; assembly: GCA_032878915.1. Taxonomy (NCBI): domain Eukaryota; kingdom Viridiplantae; phylum Streptophyta; class Magnoliopsida; order Fagales; family Fagaceae; genus Castanopsis; species Castanopsis chinensis. Next base: position 22,595,369 of record JAVQMG010000115.1, read on the forward strand.
TCCGAAATATATCGTACCGGTAGTCAGACTGGTACAGTCTCCGGTACGGTATTGACTTCCTTGCCCATAAGGCTTGGGCAAGATTAGAACTTATTTAGGAGAAATCCCTAAAAGAAAATCAAAATTTTCAAATGAACCTTTAATTCCAAGTCATAGACCTTCCCTGTCATTTAAATTTCAAGTTATTTAATTACTTTTCTTGTCATTTAAATTCCAAGCAATTAATTTTTTTATGTCTTGTATTTACATGCCCTTTTATGCACTTTAGGCTGCGTTTGTTTCACTGGTAAACCAGTTTCAGAAAATATTTTACACATTTCCCACTGTTTGGACGCAATTGAAAATATGATCAAACTGAAAATCACTTATACTTTGACCATAAAACACCCCTTCCCACCCGTAAAACTATTTCCGTTTCTATTTTACCTTTAATTCATTTTTGCTTCTCAAGCACTCTCTCGGGTTCTCGCACTCTCCCTCACGCTATTCTGAGCTCCACACTCTCCCTCACACCAGCCGAGCTCCACTATCTCCCTCACACCAAACGTAGCTCCACTCACAGTCCGACGAGCCCCGCCGATCCACCCACGGTGAGTTTCCTCCACTGTTTCACCTCATTTCTTGCCTTTTACTTTCTAGCACTTATTTATTATTGTTGCTCTTTATTCTTTCTCATAAACATTGCTTGCCATAAATTAATAGCATGAATAAACAAATCTTTAAAGCACGCTTTTCAAAAAGAAAATTATTTTTCAATAACTTTACTCCTTTTCAATTTTTTTATAAAAATAATATATTTTTCTTAAAAACCCTAACACTTTTCAAATTAAACTTTTCATTTCCCTATTTTAATAATTTTCTTCCTCAAAAGCACGGAAAAAAAAAAAAAAAAGAATCTTTCATCTTTCAAAATATAAAATGGTTTTCTTTTACTTCGTGCGTTAGAAATATTTTTTTTTTAAATAATAAAAAGAATTTTTTGAGTGAGCAAAGTTTCTAGAAGGGAATAATCTTTTACACCATTTTTTCTTAAAAAACCATGGGATTTTTGAAACACAAACCTTTTTGGAAATAAAATCCATGAACACTCTCTTTGAAACTATTCTTTTTTCAAATCCTTTTTGTTCAAAATAGTTTTCCTTACAAAAACGTCTTCAATATAACTATATAAGTTTTCTTCTGCCATAAAAGTCATGGGATTTTTAATTCAAATCTTCTCCCCCTTCTTAAAAAAGAAAAACCCATGAAACTTTTCAAAAAAAAAAAAAAATCCTTTTTCCCAACTCTTTTTTTTTTCTTCTCAAAATTCCCATTTTTACAAAATTAAAAAAGATTTTTTTTTTCAAAAAAAAAAAAAAAACTCCTTTCTTTAAAATATTATCATTAAAATAAAAATCAAGGGATTTTTTAAAAGTTAAACCCTCTTTCTTTAAAAACTCATGAAATTTTTCTATAAACTTTTTTTTTTTCAAAACTCCCTTCCTCTTTGTTTTCTCAAAATTAGTATTGTTTGCAAAATGGTTTCTAAAACAAATTCTAAATGCCATGAAATTTTTGGGTTCCCCTTAAAAAAAACATTGACATTTCTTTTCTCTAAATAAACTCTTCACAAAAAAACTTATTTTTATTTAAAAATAATAATATAATAAAAATTTGTTTTTATAAAGAATTTTCCTATTTTAAATTTTGATCATTCAAAAGAAATCTTTTTCTCTCAAAAAAATAATAAAAATAGTTTTCAAAACTTCTTTCCTTTTTTCAAAAACAATAATAATTAAATCTTTCCAACACCAAAAAATATTTTTCCCAAAACTTTTTCTCTCAAAACGTTAATGCTTTCAAAAGTTTAAAAAAAAAAATTCTTTTTACAAAATGTGTAAACTTTTAAAGAAAAAGCCTCTTTAAAAATAATTCATGCATCTTCTTTTTAACAGTGTTGTTTAAAACTTTATCTTAGAATTGTAACTTTTGAGATTGTGCCTATGGTTCAATTTCATTGAACCAATAGGCACCAAACAAGCTTACATGGTTCCTCCCCTTTTGGCACTAATGTCTTTCTATTGTGTTCTTTTTCTCATAATAAAATGAGAAAATATGGTGGACGATAACAAGGTTCTATTCTTCCTACCCCCTCTTTTACTTTTATATTGTAATACATTTATGGTATATAAATATTCACAAGTTAAATATCTAGTAAATCAATATCCACATGGTATTGCATATTATTTCTTGTAATGTGGTCAACGTTTCTCAATTGCTACGTGTATATATACATCACATGTTTTGTTTGTAAATAAATCATTAAATTAAATATTCACATGTTATGTTATATGTGAAATATATATATGTATAAAGTTTGAACAAAACTTTTTCAAAACAAAATGCCAAGTATCTTATTTCTTCACTAAAAAGATAATGTTAGAAATAAATTATAATGGGGTACTATCATTTGGATAGGTGGTGTTAGGTGACTAATACATTCACCACACGTGACAAAACTTCCAAGTCCAAAGTCTTTTGTTTGAGACTTCCGATTTACCTTAATTAATAAACCCTTAAAATTAGTATAGTTGTTTAGGTAACTTAAAATGAATTAGACAAATAGGTGACCAATCACACATAATACAAAACCAATAATTAGTAGTGACTCCGAAAATAAAAATAAGAAAAAGGGACTCACATACACACACATCCACCATAGAAACACATGCACACAAAAAATCACGTGGTTAAGGACCTAATGTGCAGTAAACCAGAAATAAAAAAGTTATAAATACCCTTTTTGGGGCGTCCACAATGAGCAAAACCATAGCTGGAATACCCTCTTCGTCATCGTTGGAACTATCGTTAAAAAAAAAAGTATTATATGCCTATGATAATATAAATATTAGACATATAGTAATGGTTTTCTCAAAAATAGAAAAAGAAAAAAAAGACATATAGTAATGTCTTCTTTCTATATATACACATTCAGTTATTCTAATTATTTTATAAGTCGTTTATTTTGTATTAAAATAATATGATAAAAATAAATATATTTTAAACTATTATGTTAAAAAATTAATTATATTAGTCTAAAAATTATATAAAAGAAGAACAGATAATTAAATCAGATACCGTAGTCCAAAGATCAACTTTAGGTGCATATTTTGCATATAAAACATGACATAAATTTAAATAAATTATAAAATAACTAAATATAATGAGTTTTGTGGGGACACGAATCAGGTCTGGACCCAAGTACGTGACAGGGCAGGCCCAAGTGGCCTAAACAATGAAATTTGTAGATAGTGGACTTGAAGCCTAGAGTTCTCAAGACAATGGAAAGCAGTGGTGTCTAGGTTAAGTCCACAGTTGGCGTGCAATGAGCTAGTAGTGTAATTCTGGATTTCCTCAGACGTGGGCCGAGGAGTCTCTATCCTCGTTTCCCTTGTGCTACTTGGGAGAAAAACCCCTTTTCTTTAGGAAGCCGGATCCCTCTCCAATCGCCTCCCCCTCTCTATTTATACTCCCCATTTCCATGTTCCTATTCTTGGAGCCATAAATGTAGATCCCTTTCCCATCCACAATCTTCTTGGAAACTTCCCCTAATGGCCATAAGGCTAACCACCGTCCCCTCAGGGGTCACTTCCCCATTAATATGGCCAGGTGGGTAGGTGTGAAGCCTTTAATGCGGTGTTAGTAGCTTTATGCAGAGTACTTTCCACTTGTTCTCCCCCTTTGCATTCCATTGGGGTGTAACATGACTTGTTGAGTTTCAAGAGTTCTTCCCTAGGCATCATGGTGCACCTTTTGGCCCTTGTTTCCATTGTCCGAGGAGACCCTCTTCTCGGACTCTCCCCAATTGGCCAATGACCTGATCGGTGGGCTCTTGGGCCATTAAGTTAGGTGACCTTATCCCCGACTTGCAGCCCTTTGGAGAAGTCAACATTCTCGGACCAGGCCCAAGGCCCACATAGGTGCTTTGACACTTCTGCCCGCACAATAGCCCCTCAAAAATTCATTTGACTCCGATCCGAGGAGGGAAATGAGTTTTTGACCTGCAGGTGCTACCTTCACGTGATCTCTCAAATATTGCATGGGCGAAGTCCCCCCATGCCTTCTAGAAAGGCTCCTAACGCTTCATAACATGCAACGCTTGCATTAATTGCACTGAGTAACTCCCTGTCGACCATGTTCAGCGGTGAGATGTGGATCCAACGGCTCGAGTTTATTCCCAAAAACTCAAGCGAGATATCTTTCACGAACCGCCGTCCTTCAATCATTCAAAACGCTTTGGTAACCGTGACATCCGCCATTTCTCCGAAAGAGCAAATACAACATGGAAGTGTTCAACCTCATTCTCTTTCAAGAAGCTCTCAAAGGTTCGTACTTCTTTCTCCATTAAGTTCCTCCTTTTCCTCGAACCTTTTTCTCCTCGGTTGTCAACCTTTCTCCCCTTTCCTTGGGAAATCTTTGCTCTGATTATCGACCCAATGGGTAGGTTTAAGTGTCTAGTAGATACGGCTTCTGGCATGGAAGGATTCTGGACTAAATACCACATTTCTCCAGATGTGGGTCTAGAATACTTCCCCCAAGAGGCCGTAGCAGACTCTATGAAAGAGAGGCAGGTAGTCATCCCTATAATCGCCTTCTTAGAGGGTAGGATGACACTCCCCATGAAGAACGTGACCAGCAAGTTCCTCTGTAATCATAGGTTGTGTCCTGATCAATGTACACCCAACATGTTTAGGGTATTAGGTTGCGACGATGCTCTAGACGATGCTCTAAACGAGCAGATGGGCCTGCGCCTCACATGGCGCGATGTCATCTATTTTTATGAGTGCCATCAACTGAGAGACGTAGGCTAATACCTCAAGTCGAGGTCTAACACCGTCAGGCTCATTTCTTGCCTGCCCAAGTCTAATAAAACCATGAAGGATGACTATCTCATTGCCACCGGGAGGTGGTATGACGGTCCCTATTGCCCAATGAAAGAGGGACAGCTAGGTTTGATTCCCTAGGATTTAGAAGTTTTGGTTTAAAGTTTTACCCCTCCCCCCCTTTTTTTTTTTTTTTTTTTTTTGCTTCTCTAGGTAGATTCATTACCCTTTGATGCTTTCTTTACTTGATTTGTCATTTGTATCTGACCATGTTTGGCTTCTCTGGTATCTCCCTTGCAGACAAACGGCATACGTCGCCCCGCTTGAGCGAAGTCAACATCTCAGATCTTAACAGAGTTTTAAGATTTGAGGTCTTTGTGAACGAAGACCTATAGGTGAGGGCCGCCCACCTCATATTGGGGTACGAACCCCTATCGAAAGTTTTCCAAGAGGTTGAAGACACTATCCTCATAGGTGACCGGAGACGTCCAAGGATAGACGTCTCCCAACTAGACTTCCTCGCCCCCCACGCTCTTCTCGACGCACCATCCACCATTCTCTACGGACGGACCGTTGAAGCCACCCCTTTTGCTGTGAAACGGGAAAACCAACTCGTCTGAGGAGAGTCTGCGGCTTCCCCCTCATCCCTTGACGAAGAGATAGATCGGTTTCATCTGGAGGAGGCTGAGAGGCCTTTAAAGGATACCATAGTCGAGATCTCGGATGAGGAGAACACCTTAGACAGGGGCTCCGGCATTAAAGGCCATGTGATTGCCCGGGCAGACAATAGCTCCAACGAGGATGACAACATGGTGAATTTGAGAACACTCTTCGCCAAAAAACAAGGCGTTCAAGTCTCCAAAAGGGACGCCTCTGGGTCCCAGCCGAGGTTGCCTCTGCCCCCGCCTCCTACTCCTTCTGACCCACTTCTTCCCGCTGCAAGTCTCCCTAAGAATAGGAGAAACGAAAACGAGGAGGCGGATAAGGAGTGAGAGAGTAAGCAAAAATAGCTACAGCAACAGCAGCAGCAAGTTGCTAAGGGCGGGGGGCGAGCCTCGTCCGTGGAGAGCGGGGAGTTCTGCGGGCAAGCTGAGGTTCACCGCAGAGAGTCCAGCTGGTCCCCTGTGTTGGAGGTGGACGAGGCTCCGATACCTCTCCAAGCGAGCATAAGGGATTTCCAGAGGGGTCATACCCCTCATCTGGCCAATGTGTTGGAGCAACCTCTCCTCTTGCCAAGGGACATGGATGACTTGGGGAAGATGGGTCGGACACGCCTCTTTCTTTCCCTGAAGAGGGACCTGGGCTTGGTACGTGCTATCCTATCCCTTTTAATTCGTCGTTATTATTTAAACCTTGACACGTCTAACTTTACTGTGCATCTGTCGAAATTTCTCTCCGCAGACCATCTAGGAGGTTTTTGCCCCTGAACAACTAATAGGGCACTACCAGGCGTCGGTTGAGCAGGAGGACAGGGCAGAGGTTGAGAGGGATTTAGGTCATGCTGAGGCTGAGAAGATCGACCTGGTCGCTAAGCTGACCCATGAGCAGAGTGAGAGGAGGAGCGCCAACGCTGGCTTAAAGACTGCAGAGGCCTAGGTGGAAAGCCAACGCAAGCTTTTGCACCAAAAGGACGAGGCACTATCCAAAGCTGGGCAGAAGATCTCGGATTTGAAAAGAGAGCTTTCCCAAGACAAAGAAGCGGCTCACACTATAAGAGAGACTGTGGAGGCCGCTACCAAAGCTGCGTACAATGAGGGGGTCGAGACGATGGAGAACCGGCTAGCCGAAGAGCTAGCGGAGTTGTGCAGGGAATACTGCCAGCAAGTTTGGGCGGAAGCCCTAAACGTGTCGGGAGTTCCTACTAACTCCGATTGGAGGGGAGCAGAGAAGGTCTGGTATCTCGAGGATATCAGAGTGATTAGAGATGCTCCAGCCACTTCAGTTGCTCCTGAGACTGTAGCTCAGATGCTGCCTCCCTCCATCCAAAAGCAAGTTCCTCCGCCCAAAGAAGTTGCTGCTTTTGATGAAGGGGCCGAGAAGGGGTCGGGCGAGCCAGCTAGCCAAGTTTTACCTCCGCCCAAAGCGAAAGACAAAGGGAAGTAAGTCCAGGTCCCGTCCGAGACCGAGATGAAGCGAACTGAAGTGGAGGGTTGGGCCAAGGAGCCCTCAGCTAAGTTGGGAAAGGACCCTCCACTGAAGATAAAGGGATAGGCCATCTCGGGCTCCCTCCTCGTGCAGCTTTTCCCTTTATGGAGTTTACTGTCAAATATTTATCTTGTAATTTTCATTTCTAGCTTTAATGTAAATGCCAGTGGCTTTTATGACAGTTTAAGGGCTTTGAATTTAATTTTCTTACGCGCTTGCTTCTCTGTTATATACTGTCATTAGTTATGTGTATAGTTTGAACACAATGAGAGTAGGTTAACCACAACTAGACTAATAGAAGGAATGAATTGTGCATTGAAGGTCTGTTCCGTACCTAACACTTAGTGAAAAGATGAGATGCATGTTGAATTTTTCCAAAGCAGAAGTTGTGATAAAGCAGAGCTACATGTTAAGTTTGACATTAACCCTTAGTAAAATTAAATTGCATGTTAAATTTTCCTAAAGCAGAAGGTCCAAGGACCTAGCATAGCTAAGGCTGACATTAACGCTTCGTTAAAATTAAACCACATGTTAAATTTTCCCAAAGCAGAAGGTCCGAGGACCCGGCATAGATAAGGTTGACATTAACACTTGGTTAAAATTAAACCGCATGTTAAATTTTCCCAAAGCAGAAGGTCCGATGACCCAGCATAGCTAAGGTTGGCATTAACACTTTGTTAAAATTAAACTGCATGTTAAATTTTCCCAAAGCAGAAGGTCCGAGGACCCGGCATAGCTAAGGTTGACATTAACACTTGGTTAAAATTAAAAAGTCAGACCTAAGTTTGACATTAAGCCTTTGTTTGACATTAAAGATTAACATATTAACAATTAACACAATACAATGATATCCAAACGCATGGTGTGTACGCCTTTCATTAATAGTAGTACATTCGGAGGTTATTTACATTCCAGGGCTGTTTTACAGGTTTGTCTTCTAAGTTGGCGAGATAATACGACCCTATGCTGGCCAATGAGGTTATGCGGTAGGGCCCTTCTCAGTTTGGTCCTAACTTTCCCCATGCTGGGTCCTTAGCAGTTCCAACGATTTTTCTCAAGATTAAGTCTCCAAGAGCAAGGGGCATGGATCTTATGTGAGAGTCGTACCCTTGCTTGAGCTTCTACTGATAGCAAGCTAGCTGGACCATAGCATTCTCTCGCCTCTCTTCTATCAAGTCCAGCCCCTTCTGTAGCAAAGCGTCATTGTCTCCCTAGGCGAAGGAATGAGTCCTCATCGTCAGAAACCCCATTTCCAAAGGGATTACAACTTCAGCACCATAAGCCATCGAATAGGGTGTCTCTCCCGTGGACCTTCATCCCTGCCAGCCTTTGGACTTCCTTTGGGTTCCAAGGAGGTTGTAGGTTGCAGATTGCTGCGACTTGGGCGGGGTTGGCCTTAATCCCTCTATGAGTGAGCATATAGCCCAGAAATTTGCCATATCCCACACCAAAAGAGCAGTTGGAGGCATTCAATCATAATTTGTGCTTTCGTAACGTCTGGAAAGTGTGGTTTAGGTCGGCCATATGCATAGGTATAGCCTTACTCTTCACAACCATGTCATCCACATCAACAGTTTTCCCTAACTGGACTTTGAACATCCTGGACATCATCCTTTAGTAGGTAGCCCCGGCATTCTTCAAGCCAAAAGGCATTACCTTGTAGTGATAGTTGCCGGTAGGAGTGACAAAATTTGTCTTCTCCTAGTCCTCCGAAGCCAAAGGTATTTGGTGGTACCCTTGAAAGGCATCTAGAAAACTCATCCGAGGGTGGCCGACTGTTGTGTCCACCAGCTGATCTATGCGAGGCATTAGGAAAGAGTCTTTGGGGCAAGCCTTGTTCAGATCTATAAAATCCACGCAGACCCTCCATTTCCCACTTTTCTTCTTTACCACGACTGTGTGCACCAACCACTCAAGATAGAATACTGCCTTGATAGCCCAGCTCTCTTAAGTCTGATGACTTCTTCTTTAACGGCGTCAGAATGTTCCTTGGAAGAGCGCCGAGGGGGTTGCCTCTTTTGCATAGCAGCCGGGCTGACATTCAAGTGGTGGTAAATGATGTTCGGGTCAATTCCAAACACCTCGTATGCATCCCATGCAAACATGTCAAGGTTCCCCTTCAAGAATGTGACCAACTCCTCTTTTTCCTTGGCCGGCAGTTGGGCCCTTACTTAGAAGAACCTCTCTGGGTCATTATCCACAAGAACTCTATCTAATCCCTCACACGTGGGCTCTTCTACCACTGTCTCCCCAGTTGTGGCAAAAGAGGTTAATTGCTATGGGGTCGGTGCAACCGAGGCCGAGGATTCAGGCTCCGGCCTGCGCAGAACTGCGGCTGTCAGGAACTATCTCGCCGCAGACTGACTCCCAATAATTTCTTCGATCTGGACGCCAAAAGGGAATTTCACCTTGGTGTGGAAAGTAGAGGAGACAGCCTCAAGGGCATACAGCCAGGGTCTCCCCACAATGGCCATGTAAGGAGAGTAAGCGTCGACCACGATGAAATCCACTTCAACTACCGCTAGGCCTGACTGTACAGGCAACCTAATCTGCCCCTTCGGGATGACTGCCTTCCCCTCGAAGCTTATTAGTGGTGAATCATAGGCCGAAAGATCCTCTTCCCTCAGGTTCAACCCCTTGAACAGATCAGGGAACATAATGTCTACGCCACTTCCTTGGTCTACTATCACCCTCTTCACATCGTAACCTCCTATTCTTAACATGATAGCTAAGGCGTTATAGTGTGGTTGGATGGTCCCCACTTTGTCCTCGTCCGAGAAGCTTAGAATTAGAGGTTCGTTACCCTTAATCTTCTTCGGCTCAAAGCTAGAGTCCTCGGCAAGGGCCCGTGCCACAGACATCACCCTGGAAAGGCAAGATCCAATCCTCCCAAGAGCAGCGAGAATGACATTGATAGTCCCCAAAGGAGGTCTCGAGGCATGATGGCCCTGATTTGCTGACCCATGATGTTCTCCCTGTTCACTAGGCCAATACAAGAACTGTTTCAACTTCCCCTCCTTCGCCAATTGCTCTAGGTAATTCCGTAAATTTCTGCAGTTCTCTGTCGTGTGGCCATTTTCTTGATGATACTAGCAATGGAGGTTCTGGTTACGCTTCGTGGGGTCACCTAACATTTTGTTGGGCCAGCTGAAATAGGGTTCATGACGGATTTTCTCAAACACCCGTTGTATGGGTTTGCAGAATACGGTGCTGACCACCTGCGTGGGTGTCGGACCAAGCTACCCAACGAACTCTCTCCTCGGCCTACTGTTGTTGTATCGGTCCGACCTGAAATCCCTCCTCTCTTGAAGGATAGCCTTCGCCTTCCTCTTTCCTTGCAGCTGATCCTCCTCAACCGCTTGTACTCGTCAATTCGATCTATGAGCAGACGCACGCTCTTGACAGGCCTTTTGGTCAATGACTTCCTCAGATCGTGCTTGTTTGGAAGGCCAACCTTAAAGGTGCTTATGGTAACTTCGTCGAAGTCCCCATCGATCTTGTTGAACATCTTCCAATACCTGTCGGTATACGTCTTGAGGGTCTCTCCTTCTCTCATGGCCATAGATAACAGTGAATCTAGAGGCTGAGGTACCCTACTACATGTGATGAAACGTGAGCCAAACACCCTGGTGAGCTCCATGGAGGAATCAACAGAGCCTGCTTTCAGGCCATTGAACCACCTCATCGTGACAGGTCCCAGGCTGGAGGGGAAGACTTTGCACATCAAGATCTCGTTCTTATAGTGCACCGCCATTCTCTAGTTGAAATGACTCACATGTTCCACTAGGTCCGTTCGTCCGTTGTAAATGGTGAAGGTTCGTTGGGTGAACCGCCTTGAAAGTTTTCCCTTTTCAATCCTCCGAGTGAAGGGCGACTTGGAAATTTGGCGGAGCGCCTTACTTAAAGCATTGTTGGCCAAACCCCTGGAGGAGGTCCTCTTACCCTTAGGGTTATGATGGTACTCGTCCACGTAGGAGAAGGACTCACTAGGGGGGTTCTTGACCTAGAGCTGCCGATGCTACTACGAGTATCTACTGAAGACTGGTTTGAAGGAGAGGGAGTGCCCCTTCGTTTCTCCCGGCGCAGCTTCTTTTTCAAATGGTCAATCTCCCTTTGCATGGCCTTGACACTTTTTTTGCAGGAGGTTCTGCTTCCATCCCGTGCATGACTCCTCCCGCACGTATGTTCTGTGCGCATGTTGACTTCCCGATCTCTTTCCCGCTCTAGCTGCGAGAAGTGATCCTCGTGCTGGGATCCCATGGACTCTGCATGACATGAACCTAAGCCTTCCATGATGCTTCACGTCCCTTTACTCAAGGCTCCCCACAAACGGTGCCAATTGTAGGGACACGAATCAGGCCTGAACCCAAGTACGTGACAGGGCAGGCCTAAGTGGCCTAAACAATGAAATTTGTAGAGAATGGGCTTGAAGCCTAGAGTTCTTAAGACAATGGAAAGTAGTGGCGCCTGGGCTAAGTCCACAGTTGGCATGCAATGAGCTAGTGGTGTAATTCTGGCTTTCCTCGGACGTAGGCCGAGGAGTTTCTGTCCTCGTTTCCCTTGTGCTACTTGGGAGAAAAAGCCCTATTCTTCTGGAAGCCGGATCCCTCTCCAATCGCCTCCCCTTCTCTATTTATACTCCCTATTTCCATGTTCCTATTCTTGGAGCCATAAATGCAGATCCCTTTCCCATCCACAGTCTTCTTGGAAACTTCTCCTAATGGCCATAAGGCTGATCACTTTCCCCTCAAGGGTCACTTCTCTATTAATGTGGCCAGGTGGGTAGGTGTGAAGCCTTTAATGTGGTGGTAGCAGCTTTATGCAGAGCACTTCCCACTTGTTCTCCCTCTTTGCATTCCGTTGGGGTGTAACATGGCTTGTTGAGCTTCAAAAGTTCTTCCCTAGGCATCATGGTGCACCTTTTGGCCCTTGTTTCTGTTGTCTGAGAATACCCTCTCCTCGGACACTCTCCAATTGGCCAATGACTTGATCGGTGGGCTCTTGAGCCCTTAAGTTAGGTGACCTTATCCCTGCCTTGCAGTCCTTTAGAGAAGTTAACGTTCTCAGACCAGGCCCAAGGCCCATATAGGTGCTTTGACACTTCTGCCCCCACAAGTTTTAAGAATAAAATATTACTTAAAATTTTCATTTCGTTTATTATTCTTCGAATTTGGACTAATTAACAGATCTATTTTTCCATGAGCGCCTATAGCTTTTGCTTATATGTTATTTTTATTATTATTCTTTTGTCTTATTTTATTTTATTTTTTTTGCAAATAATCTAATTTTTAGCCTTTGAAAATAAGTTAATTTTTAATTTTTTATCACATATTTAGCATGAAAATTACCAAAAATCATATTTTTTTTTTATAACAACTATGCAAATAAAATAAAATGTTCCCAGTATTAGATCAGCTAGATTTGCGTCAATAGCAAACACCTATTTGAACAATGATAGAAATGATTTAAGGGCAGGTGAGGTAAGTGACAAGGTACAAATTGAATGCTGCCAAAAAAAACAGGGACAAATTGAAGCCATTGTTGTGCTGAGAATGTTTTTTTCACCAACACTTAGAATATAATTGTATTTGATCAATGCAATATAAACAATAATATTTTTTTTCAATGACAATTTATGTGGCTCATTGGTCAATAAAATCACACAATTTATTTTAATTGGGGAAATTAAGATAAAGTATTTAAGAAACTATAATTAACTAAGTTTGACTTTTGATTTTCCAATTATTAATTTACAATTGTAGGGGCTTATGAAACAGAGCCCAGCCTGATAATATTGGCATATTGTGGGTCTGACATGCTGCTCGGCCTTCGGCCACACATTCTCGTTCTAATATCTTTGGGCTTTCACCGAATGGGTGTTGACTTGATATACTTTTACTACAACTATGACATTGAAGAGCCCAAGCTTGAAACTATCAACTTCTATTAGACATTTGCACCGGGATTGTAAATGTCATATGTAAGGTTTACTTAGCATTTTTCCCTCAAAAACCTCCCACATTTGGAATTGCAAATGCTCAGAACTGTAAATTTTTTTACAATCTTGCTATAGTGTCATTCTACATGTAGACTATTGGACATTTTTTTTAATCTAATTTATTCTTTCTCTCTCCTCTATCAGACTTCTCAACTCTCTCTCTTTCCTCACATTTCGTCTCCCTCTCTCTCTCTCTCTTTAAATTGCTCTCAACTCTCACTCTCTCTCTTTGTGCTAGTGGTTGGGCCTTCACGCCGGTGGATCGGCAGGTTCTGTGGTTGTTTTTCTTACTTTTTTTTTCTTTTTTTTTAAGCTAAAGCAAAGTTTATGTTTATGTTTATGTTTATGTTTGATTTTAATGATCGCTGGAGTGAAATCTGATTTTGCTAGACCAAAACTTCAATTTTCCAACATCTACAAACAATTCTTTGATAGATTCGTGCTTAATTTCATAGCTGGTAATTATAATTCCTTTTAAAACTTGATTTGTCACATATATATATTTACCAATGCTAAAATTTTAACATATCTAATTATCAAGGATAACAAAATAACTCCACATGAGCTCATTTCAACTTAATTACCTACTCCCGACCTGATTTCCCGACCTTAAAAAAAAAAATAAATAAATAAAAAAAAAAATTGGTGGTAAAAATAGAACGCCCATGATTCAGTCCCACCCTGTCCTCATCATCCCTATGAACCAAGAAGAAGCAAACGTTCACATTAAAACAAAAAAGTAATGGGACACCTTGGCCTTAACGGTTGGCCCTCTCTTGGAGTCCGTACAAGTTCAGATTCCTTAATCTTTTTAAAAAACTTGTGAGTTCGTCGCTCGCAAAGTTTGCTTATAAATATGCCACCATCCTTGACTTCCATATCGACCATACCCCTTTCTCTCTCTCTCACTCTCTCTCTTTTGTGTATCCGTAATTTCTGCTGTTATTAAAAAAACATGGCAAACGATGTAGTATTAGAAGCCATTACTAATGAAACCAAGCAGGAAGTTTCTCAAGGGCTCAAGGAAAAGAAACTTTCATGGCAAAAGTAGCGCAGATATGACTCTTTGGACGTCGAGTCCCGTAGCTTTCATGGTCCTCATCATGACCATCACTCTAAAAATTTCCCATCGGCATCTCTCTCCAAAAATTTCCATATTATAGTTCCACGATTTCTCATTTAAGTCATAAATAGCATTTTTTTTGCATGTTAATTAGAAAGGGCCAAAAAGGCAAGGTTTTAAGAACCAGTACGAAGAAAGAACCGAAAAATGAGCTAATTACTGGTTTTTTGGTCGGACCCGGTCAAACCGGTGATGTTATAAATAACTAAATTAAAATACTAAAATAATTTTTATTTAAAATTTGAATTTTAGTAACTTATATTAAGAAAATAATCAAAATATTAAAAAATAAAAGTGTTTTGTTCCAAACCACCTTTCTTTTCTTGTTAGTAATAGTTGACAAAGAATAAACTATTTAGGGCCTATTTGGTTTTGAGGAGTATTGGGCGATATCACTCAAAACTCATAACTGAGTTATCAAAAAACGTGGGACCCACAAAAATTTGTTTCTTTGGCTTGATTTCACATTGAGTTTCCATAACTCAAAACTCAAAAATTTTGAGTTAGAGTGATGGAAACAGGAAACACAAAATTGGCATTTTCAAAAACTGAGATACAAAACCCAATGGCACTAAGGTAAATATTCGGACTCTGTGGGGCCCATAGGCTTCCGTGTTGTCCTGTCCGTTCAGTGCTGTTTGGTATTACCATTGCAAACAACCAAAGTACCACCACTACAAATCCAGCGCCGCCACAGCACCACCACAACAAAACACCACCGAAACACAAACCCAGCCCCACCCAGCACCGTCACAACACCACCACAACAAAACACTACCGAAACACAAACCTAGCCCCATCTAGTGCTGCCACAACAACCCACCGCAACAAAACATCACCAAAACACAAACCTAGCCCCATCCAACACTGCCACAGTAACCCACTGCAACAAATCACCACTAAAACACAAACCCAGCCCCCGCCAGCACTGCCACAGCACCACCATAACAAAACACCACCAAAACACAAACCCAGCCCCACCGAGCGCCGCCACAGCAACCCACCGCAGCAAAACACCAATTGAAACCCAAAAACCCAATCTTAAACCCGATCCCCACCGTGACCCATAACTCGATCTCTACCGATTCAAACCAACCAAAAACAACTAAGAAAGAAACAGAGAAGAGAGAAAAAGAAAAATCAAATACAAATTAAAGAGGGGAGAGACAAAGAAAGTTGAGAAAGAAAAGGAGAAGAGTGGAAAAAAAAATCAAATATAGAGTGAAGAAGGGAGAGACAGAGAAAGAGAGATTAAAAAAAAATTGATAGAAAAGAGGGAAAGTCAGAGAAATGAAAGGTGAGAGGATGCCTGGAAGAAGTAAAGGAGGAAGATTTTTTGTTAATGAGCCGCAAGTAGCAACAGTAACAATATTGGGTAGTGTCAGTGGGTAGGGTCCATGGTTTTAGCAAAAAGTTGTAGAGATATGTAATTGAGTTATGAGTCCAAACAAGTGTTTTGCAATTTTTGAGTGAAGGTGAAGTTTAAGTAGAGAGTTATGAGTTTTGCGTTTGAGTTATGGGTTTTGAAAACTGAGTTATGAAAACTGAGACACCTCTAAACCAAATGGGCACTTGTAATTTAAGCTTCATCTTTTAGTTTATATAAACAGTATTATAACTTTAACTATTTATTTATTCAAAAAATTTTAAATTAAAAAAAAAAAAAAAAAAACCAAAATCAGATGACTATACAAGTCTATGACTTATTAGTTATTACTCCTTTACCAATCCACTTTCCCACTCCACCACTCCTAGCCGCACATATACTCTTTCTTTAATTTTTTTGTTTTCTACCTCATAAATCTAGCACTCCTCTGAATACTCCCCACTTTACTTACCAATGAATGAGTAACTAGAAGAAAGAAGGGGTTGTGTGTAGTGTGTACATACGGCACCGGACAAGTGAGGCCATGGACCATCATCGAAAGCATGACGTGTAGCCTTCACAGCCAAATCAACATCTTCTTTATCTCCTTCAGCAATTCTTGCTATCAACTCTCCTGTTCTTGGATCTATCATCTCGAACGCTTTATAGTTACCATCAAAAGACTATTTTTCCATTCTTTTGTCCTCCACAGAATCCATATCTCCCTCCCTCTCTCTCTCTCTCTCTCTCTCTCTCTCTCTCTCTCTCTCTCTCTCTCTCTCTCTCTCTCTCTCTCTCTCTCTCTCTCAGGAAGTTAGATCTATTGTTTATCTCTACAATACCATCATCGGTTCCTCTCTTCCTCACTGAAGATCTGTAGATACCACTCCAAGCTGCTAATTTCAATGCCAAGCATGAACATTCAATCATTTTCTCTCTCTTAAGCATAGCCAATCTTAAGAAAAAAAAAGACTTTATTGCAAAAATCTGTCCTCACCATCAGCAGATTTGAAAAAAGAAATATATATATATATATTTTTTTTTTTACTGCAAAACCGATATGGTTTGAACTAAAAACTAGTATGGTTTGAACCAATTATATTGGCCATTCTAGTTCGGTTTTTAAAACCATAATGGGTAAATGCCCATTTCATACAAAAAATTCAGCATTTTGTCCCATTTCTCAAACTAATTAGAGAAATGTCTTTATTTCGAAACTCGATTTTCTAAAAATCGAGTTTTAATTTAAACTTGATTTTTGAACAATCAAGTTATAGCAAAATGAAAAATTAAAAAAAATAAATAAATTAAAACTCGAGTTCCTTGAAAAAATTCAAATGGAACTTGAGTTCCAAAAAAAAAAATTTCCTAGATCCACGTTCGCTATAACTCGATATTTCAAAATTTGAGTTTTAAAACAGGGTCATTTTCCTAATTAATTTAAAAAATAGGGCAAAATGTTGGATTTTTTGTGTGAAAGGGGCATTTGCCCATTTTGGCCAATTAGGAAGACACATATTCTGGATTATTTGACATATAAAATAAATATTACCGTATAAATTGATAGGCTGAAAATGTATTGACCCATTGTAATGAATTAACTAATTAATTAGTCAAGTGAATTAATTAAGTTCAATTACATACAATGAGCGTGGCAGCACAAACAAATCACCAGATAACTAAATATGCAGCGGAAATTAAATAACACAGTAATTTGTTTACAAATGAGAAAAACCTACATGGCAAAAACCCCACCGGGTGATTTTAAGGTCACTACTCCCGAAAATCCACTATTATCAAAACAAGTGGTTACAAGTAAAGGAATTTCAGTACCTTATACTAACCTACAGTTGAACCCTTACCCTAATACCCAATTAGACTTGTTCTGTAGTGACAATCTCTCTTTGTGTTGCACGGCTCTCAATACATGGCTAACCAATAAATGCGCGGATCCCAGTACTCGACTTGATCACCAACTTGAGAAGGATGTTGACTGCATAGTTCTTCTATTCATCAACTGATGAAGATCACGAAATTGCTTAGCCACAAAACCCTACGGTGTACAAACATAGTAGCTTTTTCACGAACTAGGGCAAACTAAGTTTTCTGGTCACACTTGAGGAATTATGCTTTTGTGCAATTGTGCTCTTAGCTATGCAACTTGATACGGCTCTGTAGAGGACTAAATTTCTCGGTTGGAAATAAATCAAACGAGTAAAATAGTTTCTCAAATACGAATTTGTATTGATGAAAGTGTGGTACAATTCTCTGTAATTACAAATCCTCTGATTCGATCTCCTTAAAAGATTTGTGGATTGGAGTTGTGGTTTTGATTTGAACACAAAATATCCTTCAATTTGGCTGAAGGATGGATCGAAGATCCTTGAAATAGAATTACAATTAATTTCTGGCTATAAGCTTGTTAGAAATCCTTTGTTCTTCGCGTTCTTCGTGTTCTTCGTTTTCTTCGTGTGTTCTTCGTTCGTTCTTCGTCTTCAAATGTTTATGGCGGAAGCTTTTCGGGGCTTTAGAGGCTTGAATCCGTATAGCTTTGTTGATTTGTGATTTGTCGAGGTTTCTGAAGGCTTTCGAGCTTAATTTCAGTGACCTCTAAGATCTAGGAGAGTGATTTGGATGATTTTGCTTCGAATGTTTGTCGTATTCGAAGGTTGAAGTTCTTGAAATTCTTGGAGGCTTTAAGGCTTGATTCCAACAGAGTTTCAATACTTCTTGAATGCTTCTTTGATGTAGCTTGTGCTCTAGATAGCTTGGTGTCCTCCTTCTTAGATGTCTTCATGTCCTCCTCCTCCTTAGATCTCTTTTCAAATGCCTTAGGAAGGCTTCTATTTATAGGAGTTTGGTGGTAGGTGAGCGACATGTGGCGGAGCCTGATTGGTGACACATGTCACAGCTTGATTGGTCCGCTTGTGTCATCGCTTACACAGCCGGATTGCTTGGGTCATCGCTTACACAGCCGGATTCGCTTGCATCATCGCTTACACGCGCCTCCATGTGATTAGCATTTTGCATGCTTTTCATGTTTTTACCTTGATGGGATTTGGCAAATTTGGAGTAGCAGTATGTGATGTTTTGTAATTAGCCATTTTTTGTGGACTTGGTGGCATGACGTGTCAGCTTGTGATAGGCCGGGAATTTTCCCTCTCTACAAATGCCCCCTCGAGACTTGTTCGCGCACACAGCTTCTGAGTGTGGGGAGTGAATGAGTCTCGAAAAGAATGAATTTGGTACTTGACTCTTCAAATGTAGCGGTTGAAGGTGGTGGAGCTTTATTTCAGAGGAGTATTTTGGATTGTTGGCGGTGATCACAAGGTGTTGAAGATGGAGAAGAAGTGAGGAGGTTGGCTGGGTACAGCATACAGAACTGTGGGGTTAGCCTCCCATTTTTAAAATCTTCTGGTGAAGTTATATCCGAAGGATATTCTTTGGACCATGAAGAGATCATGTGGGAAAGTGATTGAATGTGCTTGTTTTATCGCATCACTTAGGTTAAGTTGAGGTAATTTCAGAACGGATTTTGGGTTTGGTGGTGGTGATGTTACGGAAGATGGAGATGAAGCAAAGTGGATGGGTGAAGCACAGACACCATGGCGGTGGCCCTGTATGTTAGGATCCCTTTGGTGTAGATGTTTCTGGGAAGTACACCTTGGGATGTGGGATGGACTGCATGCTGGATGAGGTCCGACAGCAAGTCGTTGAATGCGCCTGTGCAACTGGACCATGCTGACGGACATTAAGTTGAAGTAATTTCAGAAGTATATCTCCTGAAATTCTTCAAGCTTGTTTTAAGTTGGAGTAATTCCAGAAAGTATATTTTGAGGTACCAGCAACGAAGACCTTTGGGCCATATGTTGGTGGAAACATGGAATAAGGCTTTGGCGACCATTTACCAGCACCAAAGGCTGATCACTGATGAGCTGGTACCCTGGAGGTTATCGCAAGTGTTGGATGGAAGACAATTTGTAGGATACCCCAACACCTTTTATCACCTTCACTTAATGCGGCTTGTTGGAAAAGCACAAAAAAATGAAAGGTGGAACTAACTTGCGATCCTGATTTTAGGATTCGGCCAAGTTGGTGTTTGCTCTGAACCACTGCTTCGGATGGGAGAGCAAACAGTTGAAGAGAAGCTATAAGAGCCCTGATCTTAGGAACAGGTGTCTCTGTTGGACTTAAATTTCTTGGCCAGCCAAGTCCAAGGAAACATGGAACCGCAATGCAGACCCTGTAATGAGTAACTTTATGGACAAATGTGGTCGTTAAGTGAGAAAACAAAATTTTTTTGGACCCTAAAACAATGATGATGTTGTGAGAAGGGTTTCTACTGAACCATGAAAGGGTTGATTTCAAATTGATTGTGAAGTAATTTTGGTTGTTAGGCATTGAGAATGATGAGGCCATAGTGAGAAATGGCCGTGAGAAGGAGGATTTGAGAATTTGAAAGAAGCAAATCTTCATTTCATGATTTGGTGTGTTTTTCTTGATGAGCCTTTGATGAATCTGACCCTTCTATTTATAACGGAGAGATGAAGAATGGTAGTTGGGTAGTTGAGACCGACGGACGAAAATTTTTGGTGAGAATGGTGGATTAGACTGGTAGGCACCGAATGGGAGCGGTCAGTTGGAGACTGGTAGGCACCGAACGGAAATGGTAGGTACCGAACGGGAATGGTAGACTGGAGTAGTGACCCAATGCAATTTCAAGTTTGAGACATACTCGTGAGAGCTCATCTGTTCTTTGAAAGAGGAGCCTTGATGAAGTCTGGAGGATAACCCTTGGAGAAGTGGATCAGATTGGTGGTTTTAAAGTCCAAACAAATAAGCTAATTTCAGAAACAGACTCTTGTGAAAATCTGAGTAGGACAAGCTTTGTTCAAGCATCTTGATTTTTGGTCAAAGTTCGCATCAAAGCCAACAGCTGTAGAATCACACAATTTGAGCAATTTTGGATTCTCAAATGAATAAATAGACCCCAAAATTGGAACGTTTGGGAAAAATTAGGCAAGACAGGTCATTCTCGAGAATTTTGACTTTCGGTCGAGATTTGTGCAAAAGTCAACTTTCTAGAAATTGGACCGTTATGCAATTTTCGAGTCTCGGTTGAAGAAACAGATTCCAAAATCGGCATGTACTTGAAAAATTGAGTGGGATAGGTCCGCCTTGAAATTTTTGACTTTTGGTAAAGATCTGTGCAATAGTTAACTTTCTGAAAATTGGACTGTTTGCACAATTTTCGAGTTTCGGATGAAGAAACGGATCCCAAAATCAGAATGTACTCGAAAAATTGAGTGGGACAGGTCCGTTCTGAAAATTTTGACTTTTTGGTCAAAGTCAAAGGTCCAACTTGGTCAAAGCTCCTTTTCTCTTTCTTCCTTTTTTTTTTTTTTTTTCTTTCAGGCCGGGTCAAGATAACGGGTCAAATCGGGTCGAACCGGGTCAAACCGGTCCGCATTTGATGACGTCATCCATGACGTCATGCAGCTGGCACGCGCGCGTGTGAGCGTGACGCGTGGGAGCATGACGCGTGAGGCGCGTGGGGGAGAAGAACCGGCGCATGTGAGCACGTGGTGTCATCTGGCTGCGCGTGGTAGCGCGTGCATTTTATGAGGTGGTTACCGGACCTTCTGGCGGCGCGTGGCGGCGCGTGGCACATCGTCTGAGCTTGAAATTTTGAGGTTCTGCAGATCGAAGGCCGTAGAAGATCGCTGTGTGGTTAGTTTTGTGCAATCATACACAGATTTTCACAGGTTTGAGGGAATATACTGATGGTCATCGCGAACTTGTGGTTGCGCGTGGCGGCGCGTGGTCACTCCGTTGTTGATGAGCTTTCTGGGTTTTGTAGATCGAAGGCCGTAAAGGACTGCTGTGGTGTTTGTTTTGTGAAATGAGGTCAGGATTTGCACGAGTTTGAAAGAGAAGTCCGCTGGCATTGTTGGACTTGTTCTTGGTCTATTTTTGCTGTGGCCGTTCTGACAGTGAGCCATCCATGATTGAATACTCTTTCTTTCCAAAATTTGGTGCAGTCTTCTTTGACTTTGAGGGCATTTGAATTTGCAAAATCTGAATTTGAGCTGCAATTTTATTCACACTTCTGAAACGTGAATATTTTTTTATTGGCTGGTTGATGAAACCATTTAATGGTTTGTGACTTTCTTCACTTTTTTTTTTTTCTTTTTTGTCTTCTACTTTTGCATAAGTTCTCTATATAAGATGTGAGACTGGCTTCATTCATATAGGCATTCTTAGTCTTCAGCCTTCTTCTCCAGCTTTCAAGTTTTTTTTTTTTTTCCGTGCTATGAGATCTTTTCTGACATTTTTTTTTTTTTTTTTTGTTGCTTGTTTTTGTTTTGTAGCACAATTTCCTTGATCTTTGGGTTTTGACATTGAACTTCACGCTGACACTCTCGTAGAAGTGTTTGCCTTCATTTGGTAGCTTTGTACTTCACTGATAGCAACGTTCTTGTAGTGACGTATACCTTCATGTTGTTATGCATCAACAATCTTTTAGCGATATACGTCTTTGCAACGCTGTTTCCATAAGGATATTCGCTAGGCAATATTGCTATCGTCAGTACTCGTCTTTGAAGTCGCACTGGCTCTAGTATTGGCAATTAAGTCGCACAAAAACTTGTATTTGCAATGCAGCCATATCAAGAATCTTTGCAACATAGCTACATCAAGAGTCTTTGCCATGAAATCACGCCAGCATTTGTCCTTTAACACTTGCCTTTATAATGAAGTAGCATCCATTTTCTTTGCATCGAAATCGTGTCACCACTCATCCTTTTTTTTTCATGAAGCGGTGCAGACACTTGCAACTGCTATGAAGCATCATCATTAATTTGTTTACTGAAGCAATATTTGCACTTGCACTTGCACTTGCATTTGCCATGAAGTCACCCCATCTTTTGCCTTTGTAATGAAGATGCACTAATACTCTTCTTTTGCCATAAAGCTGCCTCGACATTTTATTTGCATTGAAGTCGTGCCAACATTCATCTTTGCCATGAAGCTATGTCAACACTTCATTCGCGTTGAAGCCACGTCAACATCTATCTTTACCGTGAAGCCATGTCAACACTTCATTCACATTGAAGCCGTGCCAACATTCATCTTTGACATGAAGCTGCGTCAACACTTTATTCGCACTGAAGCCACGTCAACACCTATCTTTGCTAGGAAGCCATGTCAACACTTCATTCACATTGAAGTCGTGCCAGCATTCATCTCTACCATGAAGCCACGTCAACACTTCATTCGCACCGCACTCGCATTGAAGTTGCACCAATATTGACATTTATAATAAAGCTACAACAACACCAATTTCCAGAGGCAACATAGCTCAGACATCGAGGGCGCTTAGCACTGTTGCTAGACATCGAGATTTCAGAGGTGCCAACAACATGTTGAAGATGCAAGGAATCCCTATCAAGACCTTGAAGATGCAAGGAAATGCCAATAAAACCTTGAAGTTTCAAGAAGCTCCCATTAAGACCTTGAAGATGCAAGGAAAGGCCGACAAAACGTTGAAGATGCGAGAAGAATGTCGTCAAGACTTCAAAAATGTCAGAATATTCCCATAGAGAAGAGATGATGCAAAACATGCTTCATAATCGTTGGGGAATGTCCCTAGAAGATAGGGAATGCCATGTAGACTTCATTTAGTCTTCATCTTTGAGTACAACGATCTTTGATCATCCTATTAAGCAGTTGATTGTCTTTAAACAATGCCTTGCCAACCAAAGGGACCTTAAAAGCATATTGACGACCGTCGGAAAACTCTTCAAGTTAGACTGGCAATCCTTCTTCTTTTCATGTGACTGAACTTAGTGAAAAGTACTAAGCTGCCTACGTACCTCGGAGAGAGATCAAGTCATTACGTAGTTCAACAGATTTTTGTTTTTTGATGATTTTTTTTTTTGATGATTTTTTTTTTTTGATGATTTCTTTTTTTTGATGATTTCTTTTTTTTTTTTTTATGATTTTTTTTTAATTTGCACGCTTTCAAAGGTAATGGAAAGACATCATGTACCCTCGTAGCGCTGCAGTGGGCAGTTTAAGCTCTTACCGAGGAGCAGTCCTCGGTTTTCAAGCATAGAACTGTTTGAGGGACTTCCCTTTGATAGGGCCGATCCTTATGCCATCATTGTCAACCAATTTGTAATCCTTGTTGGTGTTTGCCTCCTGCTTGAGAGTTGGAAGTACATCACAAGCAATGGTCACATGGTTTAATCCGACAACTTCATCAAAGTCTAGACCAATCTTGTTTTCTTTGGCAAGCTTCATGATTTGTTCCTTGAAGACGAAACATTTTTGGATTGGGTGGCCAATGATGCGATGATATTTGCAGTAGTTAGGGTTATCAACTTTCCCCATGTCTTCTGGTCGTTTGCATTCTGGCAACTCAATCAGCTTCAATTGCAATAGTTATTCTAAGATGTTTGGCACATCTTCATCGGGGAACGGATATGCTTTTAGCTCACGTTCCTTAAAGGTCAGATGACGCACTTCATTCTTTTGCCATCCTTCAAGCTGTTTTTCATTTGCCTTTGCTCCTCTTCTTGGAACCTTAACTACGGCAGTGTTAACAACCACTGGGTCTTTGAGATTGCTTTTTGCATTCCTGTCATTCCTCCTTACTTCAGGTGTGGGAGGGTTTGAATTCCCATGGCTAGCAATGCTCAGCTCCATGTCATGCGCACGAGTTGCTAACTCTTCAAATGTTCGAGGCTTTATCCCTTGAAGGATGTAAAGAAGTCTCCAATGCATGCCTTGGATGCACATCTCTATAGCAGAAATTTCAGAAAGTCTATCCTTGCAATTTAAACTCAAGGAACGCCATCGATTGATATAGTCAACAACAGGCTCGTCTTTCCATTGCTTAGTATTGGTAAGCTCCATCATGCTCACTGTGCGACGCGTGCTATAGAATCGGTCAAGAAACCCTCTTTCAAGTTGTTCCCAATTGTTGATTGACTCGGGTTTTAAGTTTGTATACCAATCAAAGGCATTCCCCTTGAGTGAACAGACAAACTGCTTTACAAGGAGGTCTCCTTGAGTCCCAGCATTTTCATAAGTTTCTACAAAGTGAGCAACGTGTTGCTTAGGATTTCCATTGCC